>CM053984.1:9285453-9931703 GCA_028641955.1 Protonibea diacanthus
TGTGGTCAAGTGAAATATCTAGCTCAGCTACCAAATGCTCCTCTTATGTTCTGCAGCTGGTCGCTAACGATGACTGTACAGTTGGTTTTTTAGAGATTTTGAAACAAGAAACACGTCAAAACAGTAAAGCTGTGGGCTCTAAAAAAACAAAATAATGAGCCTAAAGATGTTAAAACGCGCTGTAGAGCTGAGAAGAACTGCAGGCAGGTGATGGCAGCTTTAAGGTTGTGGGTAAATATATTTGATTATTCTGCCTCAGCTTTAAATAATTAACAAATGATTTATAAACCAAAGTAAAAAGTAATAGAAGGATTGGTACTAGTTTGACTTTTGTCACTTCACACCCTTTTTTAATTTCAATACATTTGCAGTCAGAAACAAAGTCTGAATTTCTAATCTTGACATGTGCAACTTCACGTTAGTCATCTTCTGGTCATTAGCAGCTCAGTCACCGTCGGTGTTTGCACCCATGTTTTTGGGCCAACCGTCTGCTTACTACAGTCCAAGTCTTTTCTCATCTTCTTTTGCAGGTTTGTCAGACCGACAGGAATCATAGCAGGGAGCGAGATCACAGGAGGACCAAAAGTAAAGAAAGAGAACGAAGCAGAGACCGGGAGCTCCCTTCAGCCGCGAGCCAGACGGTGGCACGAGACAGAGCCATCCAGCAGAAGAGGAGAGAGATAGATGAGGTAGAGGAGTGTCATTACACAAACACAATCACACCTTGGGAGAAGGGTTGGTTATAAACAGACGGAGGAAGAGGACAGATAAGAGAAGGCTGGATTAGAGAAAGAGTGACAGAGGATAGATCTTGGAAAGTGCTGCGAGACATGAGACGATTTGATTTTTGTAGCCTAACATAAATTTTGAAATGCTGAGCCCGAAGCGCCCGAGTGTCATTATAGTCTTCACTTTCCTGAGCTTGACAAAGAAGAAGTGTGATGAGATCTTTGTTGGCATTTTTTTTTTAGTTTTTTTAGATTTATAATTGAGCAAAAATGAAAATAGAGGCTTTTTTTTTTTTTTACCTAAGCTCACCTTCATCACAAGAGGCTCCAACACGTGCTTTAATGCTGTCTTCAATGTGACAGACGTCACATGAGGCTCTCTGCTCATCAGCTCTGTGTTTGTGTGAGAGAGAGAGAGAGAGAGAGAGAAAGAGAGAGAGAGAGCGTGTGTGTTTCCACCCACTTGACGGAAAAGAAGGCCTCTTGCTTTTCATATCTCCATGGTTGCAGGATTATAGAGGCATTGCAAGAAAAGCAGTCTGGCAACAGGTAGCTGATGCAAAAAAAAAATGTCTATTTGCTCCTTATACAGGCGCACACAGTTTCTGCAGATTGTTAATCCATTCAGCAGTAATTGAAAACGCATGACACGACTTTTCACTCTGCTCGTTTGCTCCTTTCCTTCCAACACTCCCACTTTCTCCTCTGTCTCTTTTTATTTGCCCTAAAACCACGTGTGTGTGTGTGTGTGTGTCTCTTACAGGTGTACTATCAAGAATGTGAAATGTTTGGCCTTGTGGCGAAGATGCTCATAGCAAAGGATCAGTCCCTGGAGCGTCCCATTCAGGCCTCGCTGCAGGAGAACCTCAGGGACATCGGCAAGCGCTGCGTGGAGGCCATGGAAAAATTTATAGAGGACTACGACTCCAGGGAGCTGTCTCACTAATCAGACTCATCATGCCTGTCTTCCTAGCTAAAATTTCAGGTGATTAAATGCTGATTTTTTTTTGTTTGTGTCAGTAAAAGTGATAAGCTCGAGGTTTTTGCCTGGGCCAACTGGACGAAGTGCCCCTCGTGTGCTCTGCCATACGGTGAGCGCTGAGCAACGCCGATTAAAATCAAAATGAAAGGGAAACTTTGACTGTGATTTGGACATTTGATGACGCTGCTTCTAATGTAGAGACTAATGCTGATGATACAGTAATACACTGGGTTGCGTTGCTTGTAAAGAAGCCAGAAATATATTTTGTCACTCGACTGACATGCTTAATTTATAATCATTTGCTTTTCACTAATTTAATGTTGTTTATAGCATATTAAACATCAAGTGAGTTAAAAAAAATATTAAATAATCAGTGACTTATTCGTGGCTAGACAAAATGAAGTCATAGCAGGAAATACATGAGTCAGTCAGTAGGTAACACACATTGTTTAGGGTTTAATTGAAGGTTTTATTGACGTGGGTTTGTATGAGCTTCATATCCATTGTCAGTGTTGTACTTGCAGTAATAGTATAGTATTTTCACTGCTTTACCTCACCACACTTAAGCGTTTATATCGATTGTATATGCTCTCTTCAAAGCCACCAGACTTCATTGACCCAAACTGTAATTTTACCTGCAGAACATTGGAGTGGGTGGTCCATTGTCGCCTCGGTTAGTTAGTTTGTGTGTGCAATGGATGTTTCAACACAGTTCGGATGAACTTACTGCTATGGATCGAGGAAGCGGGAAAACAGCAACTCTGTTTTTGTGAAGGGGGTCTGGTGGCTTTGGAAAGAGGCTTCAGTTTCCTGTCAGACAGCTAGGTAAAGCGTTGAAAATACTCTAAATATAGCGCATGCCTAAACAAGGCGGGCCTTTTTTTTATTTTTATTTTTTTTAAAGTGGCTAAAATACGATTTCTGCTGCCCCCGTTCATGGCACTGCGTTGCTTAGCTTCTGTGCTGCTCCTCCTGTCAGCTCCTCCAAACTGGGGGCGTGCCATCCATCATCTGCTGCAAGCAATACACCGACCATAGATAAGCACCTTATACAACCTCACTTCAAAATACCCAAACTATCCCATATTCCCTTTGATGTCGAGCCGGACTGATACAACAGCATGGTCGATACCGGCGTATCATAGAAAGATCGATATCAGTGTGAAAGTCAGCTGATAAATAATAGAAATGCAGCACAGGAATGCCAAAGATACATTTTTAAGTTATTCAGGAACACACAAGTCTGACTGGTGTTTATTTTCCAACCTGCTCTGTACAGATAATCAGTTCTTTAAGTGCCGCTACAATGGTCTTCACGCATGAAGCTCATCATGACGAGCCCTTTCTCAAAGTGACCCTGATGATGTCATAGTGATGTCATCGGGGTTATCTCTCAGAAAGGGGTATCTTCTGCACTGCTGCCTCAGTTTTATTCAGTCGTTATTGGTCAGTCTCCCATCTTTATGAAAGTGGCATGCTGAATCACTGCAGAACCTCTTTAAAAAAAAATTTGAGGTGTCCTCATAAAAATATCTGTGTTACTTACTAGGTATAACGCCACCAAATATTAAAGTCTGTGTAAATACAATTCCAAGATTTCTTTCATAATTCATTAAATATTTTGGAAAATAGTTGCTGAAAATGTGAAAAGACTTTGAGGTTTTCAGTCCAGGATTTTGTGGGCGGTCCTTAAAGGGTGGCTCGATGACACGCTGAGGCCACCCTGAGCATACCCCAGCACCCCTAGCAGAGAGATAGAGATGAATTCATCTCACTCAGTGTGTGCATTTTCTGAACTCATCTGACACGTTTCAGTGCCTTCAAAATTGCTGCTTGACTTCAGCGAATTTTTACCTGATTTTGACACCTAATTTCATGAAATGTCTTCGCAGATCTACAACCAATTCCAGTTGCCTCCAGAAGAAAACATATTTTAGCCAAACTAATAACACAGCAGGCATGTTAATGTCGGTCTGACAGCCATTTCATTTCATCATTTTGATTCAGACTGAAATGTCTCAACAACTATTGGATGAATTGCCTTGAAATTTGTTACAGATATCCATGGTTCCTAGAGGATGTGTCTTAATAACCTTGGTTATCCCCCTCACTATTCCTCCAACATCGGGTCAGAATTTTAATTGGTCTAATATTTTGTTTATGACCATATACCTGCAGAAGTAATGACATTCCCCCTCAGCCTCAGCTCGATTTGGTCCAAATAGCTCCTTCATTTCCTTTTTCACATTACATTTTTGCCACATTCTGATGGCAGGAAAAGGCATGGGTGCAATTGCGAAAATTAAAAAATGACTGCATTCCATTTAGCTGAGTCATTTCCAGCGTCCTGCTTTTTGTGCATGCTGGCTCGCTGGCGTGCCTTACTGGAACGCTTTATGAAACGGAGTGATCGTTAATGAAATTTGTTTCACCTCTGCTTTTCCTGCTCTGGTAAATCAAAATGTCTGCAGTGGAAAGAAAATCTATAGTAAAAGTAATGGCGGATTTTCCCAGTGTGCACACACTACATACTCAAAACCTGCTTAGAAACAGTGTGAAATATGGGTAAGTTACAACCAACCAGAGATCCCCTGTACAACTTAGAGATACAACTTGCTGGTCGTTCATTGAAGAACACTTTATTTTCAGTATGAGACAACACCAACAAATTAACATGCAAGTCTCCCTATCTCTACATCATGTTATACAAATAATGATTCTTTAGTTACAAAATATATAAATATTTAAGACCATATGTACAGAACATTTACATTACTACATCCATTAGTTTATTAAGTGTATTACTATATATACATTTAACAGGTATTGTTCTTTAATATTATCATCATTATTATTTGCATTATTATTATTATTGTTGCCATTATTAGTATTATTCTTATTCTTAATCATCTATAGGTAACTCTCAAAAAACAAAGCATGTTGCAGAAGATAAAACGGGACCATACCTGACGTTACTGTGCCTGAATGGTCAAGGAGCAGAGGCTGTCCGGCGCTCTGTCCTTGGTAAAGCATGGAGAGCTGGCTATGTAGAGCACAAAGTTCAACAGACTATTTTGTACAGGGTGATAACAGGGCTAGCGAGCCAACACTATATTCCAGCAGCATTTGGATTCCACTGAGGTAAACAATGACATAGCTTGGAATCTAGCACGTAACTTTCACTATCCCAACACAATTTTTCGGGTTTGTCCACATAGAAGAAGTTTTGACTGCCCAGGGCTTGGATCACTGAGCTGCGACATGAACAGTCAGATCACTGCAGGTTTGACCAGTTTGTCTTCCCCTTTTTCAGACTGCAAAAGGGGGATTGTTCGAACTCTCCCGTAACATGGGTACACGCACAGACACGCACATACATCGTGTTATTTACCTTTGACCACTGTATATTTAGTAGTCAAATTCATAAGTGCTTCCTGGTACCTTCAGAGGAGTTGATCTCTATCATTGTAAACATTTCTGTTGTGTAAGCCAGCTGAGCTTCCTCTTATGATTAGATCATTCTGTGTAGGTGTACACAAACACTACCCGGTGTAGAGTTGTGTAAGCTCACAAGCACAAAAAATAGGCCGTTTCTGTCTTCAACCCCAACACACACTCGCACTAACACACACATAAACTCATACACACAAACACTTTATTCACTCTCACTGTCAACTGTCTCACTCTCACCTTCCCACTCCCTCTGTTCCACCTCTCTGTTGCTTTAACCGTCTCCTTACCTCTCTCTCTCTCTCTCTCTCTCTCTCTCTCTCTCTCTCATCTCTTTCACTCTCCTGCTCATACCTCACCATCTCTTTGCTCTAAATCTAGGAAATTATGCAGTTTTTGCTCTTCCTCCTCTGACGGGTGTGCAGCTGGCCGTGAATCGGTCCGTGGAGAGGTCCATGGTGGCCAGCTATCCCAGAGGGGCTGTAGCGATGACGCAGCTCCTCGTTGTTGATGTAGCAAAGCTGCACGGGCCGAGGAATTGGTTCACCCAGGAAATAACCCTCGTCTCCCTCAGACTCGGAGGAAGAGGAGCAGCTGGAGCACCAGGGGTCAGCAGCCTCCATGTACCCGTCGCCCCAGCATGGCCCACCCAGCCCCACGGGTTGCCAGCCAGCATTCTGCAGGGTGAGATCGGAAGTGGTGCGCGGGCATGGCCGGTGAGGCTGCTGTCTGTACCCGCCTGGATCCAGACCAAACAACTCCCGAGCAGCATTACCGGAGGGGAAGCGATCATAATCCTCCTGGATGCGGCGGTAAGGCAGCTCTACCATTTGAGCGGGCCTGTCCGCCACCAGGTGCAGGGCGTTATCAGATCGGGAGCGGCGAGAGCGTTTGTGGTGGCGGCCACTCCGGTGCTGTCCATTACCGTGGTTTCCACGGTGGTGTTTGCGACGTCTGGGTTGTGGCTGCTGTTGCTGCGTCACGGGTTCCTGCCCGTTGATGCGTCGGCGGGGCATTCTGTCGCTCATAGGAGCCATCCTCAGGTTTCCACTGCTGCCCATCACGCCGACACGACCTTTATCATTGAAGCCCAGCGGCTGTGGGGCATCCCAGTACTGCAGCGGGTAGCCTACTCTCAGTGGAGCGTACATGTTATTATTGTAAGGGCGAGAGGAGGACAGTGACTCTGTGCTGTGGAACTGGACTGAGGAGCTGAGGGTGCCCATGTTGCTCTTTTCAGACACATTCACACCTGAGTCTTTACTCAGGTCGGGCATGGAGAACCTAGACAAATGCTCCTGACGCTTACTGCCCCCGTCCAGAGAGTTACCTGCTAAAAGAATAAACCACATGTCACCTTTTCATGTCATTTGGCATTATGCTATATTATATCAAACTGTATCATTTACATCACTGTACCTGTAGCATTGGACATAGTGAGGGAGTCCATGGATCCACGAGGAGTCTGCTCTAGAGGAGTGAGGGGCTCATTGAAGCTCATGGCGTTGATGGGGTTCCTCCTGGTCAGTGGTGGTCTGCCGTCTCTCTGGAATCCATGCAGGCTGATGCTCCTCTTGTCAGAGAAGCCCTGGTTCTGGCTTGACATCTCATTGAAGCTCATCTGGGTGCGTAGCTTGCTGGGCCTGAACTCTTCCTGGGGATGATGGGTCCAGTTTTCATTAAAGGAGTGACCCCTCAGAGCAGCCATAGGGGTCCTCTTAGCATTGCCTTGTTCTTTTCCCCAGGAATCAGGCCTCTTCCCTGCGTTGGCTGTACTCTGAGCTGGAGGATGAGCATTTGCGTTGGGGTTGTAGCCCTGCCTGAGGTTACACTGACCCAGCAGATGTATAGGTGCAGGTGTGGGGGAGGCTTCCCGCTGGGGGCCCTCATAGGCAGCAGGGACGTATGGGTCATCCCGGCTCATCCACACCTGGTTAAGGCTTGGGGCACGGCTCGGAGTACGGCTGGGTGTGCGGTTAGGCGTCCTGCTCGGGGTCTGGCTTGATGTGAGGCTTAAACGATCCATCTGAACAGAAAGGGGATCACTTTCAGCAGACAGGCGGTCAGGCATTGGTGGAGGAGCTGACTGGCGGGCTTCGGCACTCCGCCTCCCCTCCTCAGCATTCCTGCGCTCCTTTTTCCCAATCTTGGTGCTGTGGCGCGATTCACGGGAACGGGCACTTTGGAAGGCCGAATCTGAGGAGTCAGACTCATCTGGATCCTGATAGGTTCAAATAAAAGGGTTTAGTACTGCCAATATGCAAACATATCATTCAATCTATGCATGAATGTTGCTTTTTTGGTTACCCACCTGTCCAGCGCTGCAGGACCGTGAGCAGAAGATCTGCCCCTGCTTTGGCAGGAAGGGGCGGCCCAGGAGAGAGCGCTTGCAACGGGCACAGCAGAAACATTCCTCAGTTGCGTGCCAGTGCTGCCCATCATACGTCATCTGGCCTTGGTCAATACCTGATGAGAAAACATAAATTTATTAGTAAACACAAAAGGGGTCAAGCTTTAACGTCTTACAAATGGTAATCTAGCTTTAACGCTTCTGTAAAAATCTTATTCTGTGCAGCTCACGAACACAGCACACAGTCTGATTTCACCATTAGCCAGTAGATTAAGCTCATTTTTGTCAAATATGCCTCTTAGTGCTGAAAACGAGTTTAAAAAATGGTCTTCTTTTTTCTTTTTTGCCCATCACTCGATTTGTAAGATGGCATGAAAACATTTCACCAACCCTGCTCCCCAGCTAGAGGAAGTAATCATCTTTCACAGCTCCCATCTGGATACAACATGGGAGCATCCTCTGAAGCACACTCTTTCACTGTTACTGGAGCTTGTGATGATAATAACCATCTCACTGCACTGACTCCACCTCTCCACAGCTGTGGCACACAAGGCTTGAGATGATAACACCCACACTTACAATAAATGCCTGTTAGAGGTTTTCTACGAAGTTAGTATAAGAAAAATGTGTCTGTGTGTTTTGGTAATTTTCATTTATGTTGCAGGGCTTAAAGCAACAATAATAAAAAAACAAAAAAAGGGATGTACCTATGTGTTCTCCACATGCATCACAGTACTCTGCATAAAGGGACTCGAAGCAGTTGCAGCAGTGTGGCCGTCCATCCTTCATGATGTAGCGCTGGCCGCCGAGGGTTGTCTCGCACTCGTAGCAACAGAAGTGCTTCATGTGCCAGTGCCTGCCCTCTGCCTCGGTGCATTCATCAGCAAAGATTATCTGTGTGACCCAAAAATTACATTAATAATCAACAAGGGTATTATACACAGAGATACTATGGTGTTGAATCAAGGTCATGCGTCAACGTAAAATGATTAATTTTTAGCTGGTCTTAATTAGTTTTATATCTGTTTGATGACATTTAATATTGCTGCTGAAAGAAGTAAGATCATCATGCATAGCTATGATGTTTGGAGTACCTCAGGGCACCATCCTTGGCCTATTATTTTATTTTATTATGTTACTCCTAGTACAGTTGTCTTCTTTCAAACACTCATTACACTTGTTGGTAATTCCACCAAAGAGAGATTGCTTCCTATTTAATATTTAGAGAAAGAAATATGTCCTCCAAAGAAAAGAACATTGTGTTTCCAATCAGTGATGATCTAGATATCATTCCTTAATGTATTTTATGACATTTAAACTGGATGTTGCTCTGTTTCAAATTTCAAATATATCCAGAATTATTGCTGTAAAAAACCCATTATCCTCCAATATCACCAGCTGGCAGCAATCTTGGTGTCACGTCAGTTAAGCATGTAATATCAATCATATAAAACTCTTCATGATTTAAGGAATATCAAGCCATTTGTATCAAATAAAAATGCTTCCTCATTTAAATGGACACACAAACTGCTGCGTTTTAATGTATTTTAAGTAAACAACTCTTACTCGACTTCAATTAGTGCACTCTGGCCACAGTTATTATTATCGTTATCTCAGGCCTGCTCGCCACACATTAGAAAACAAGCAGACTCTTTGAGACATGGCAAGAATACTGAGACATCTTTTCTCTCCAGACCAGTTTCAACCACATCCAAGACTCTGAGCTATGAACCATTCAGCCATTTCCAACCCAAAGGGCTCCAGGCCCAGACAGGCGCACCTCATCACAGGCACAGCAGCGGGGTTTCAGCCTCTCGGCATGGTGCCGGCCACAGTAGATCTTGCCGTCCTGGTAGAAGTAGATGAGATCCACCAATAGTTCCTCACACATGCTGCAGACAAAGCAATGAGGGTGCCAGCATTTTCCATGACCCGCCCTTGCAGCAAAAACCACAATGTCCCCACCGTTTATTTGACCACCACACTGCAGGAGAGGAAAGGAGGAAAGGAAAGGAAGGGAAAAAATGGATAAAGAAAAAGATTAATACAAACTGTAATATGTTGAGAGGGAAAGTGAAAGATGGTACTTGACTATTTTCTTTTCAAGATTGAAATGTTTTCTACTTTCATTTGTTTCATCTATCTGATAAAACATCAAAAAGAAGCCCGGGCAAGCCAAACTGAGAAAATAATATATAAAAAAAAAACATAGGCTGAATTATAGATAGAATAGAAAATGAAATTTCTGTAGACACAACCTTAAACATTAGTTTTGCCATAATGAGTGAAATGGAGGAAAAGAGAACAAAAAGAAGGAAGGCTGGTTGTTGATTTTACCTTGTCACAAATGGCCCCGTTGATGGTGAGGGGGAAGGGACGAACATTGCCTCTTCCCAAATTGTCTTTCTTACGTTGGTTGCTGAAGAGCTTCAGCTCTCGTTTCTCCTCCTCATCCAGTGCATTACAGTAACGCACCTGAACAACACAGTTCATGGTCAGGCATCATCATAAAAACTACTGGAAGCCATAAAAACAAAGATAAACTGCTCAAGTACGTATAAATGATAATAATAATAATATGGTGTGCTGTTTTACCTCATTGTCATGTGGTGGCAACTGGTGAAGCAGTTGTTTGATGCGATATTTCTCTCCAGGGCTGTTTATATAGGGGACCTTCTCTTCTGGTAAGGAGTTATAATACTGATGCACCTGAAACAAACATCAAACATGTGGTTGTTATAATGCTTGGAAGTATTCAAATGTTTAACCTCCATTAAATGAATGTGGGCCACTTGAGGGAAGTGGAAACAAGCTTTAAAAACACTGACAAACTATCAACTTGTAAGGTTGGTATGCTGAACTTTTTAGCAAACAGTTGCTTATTTACACATCCAGCAAGAACGAAGAAACATTAGCATTCATTTAAAGTTGTGTCATCTGGCCACCTGCAAACACGAGCACTATATTCACTCTCCTTTTAGCTCTGTTTTTGGTTACAACTAATCCTGAGACAAATATCTGAATCATTAGCTGCTAAATGCTCCGCTTGCTAACTTTAATTTTCCACTGAAAACAGCTGCTGAGGCCAAATGTGTCACTAATAAAAGCAGGAAGTGTGAACCAAAATAGTTCATTTGTGGCTTTAAAAAAAAATCAAAACAATGAGCTGAAAGACACACAAATATAAGCTCTATAAGAACTGACAGCAATTGTGGAGTGGATTATTTTCTGTGGGTTCATCACAACAAACGTGAACAACTGATTTAGACCATTACAACAATCAAATTATAAATGACAGTTGAATGTCATTAAAACTGGTAGTAGCATGTCTGGATGACCTTCTTAGTGTGTTTCTCAAAGGTGAGGTTTGTGTCAAAGAGCACACCCAGATTCCTGATGTTTGTGTTAAGAGATGAAGAGAGTGCTGGATATAGGATGCAACGAGATAAGGAAATTAATTTGTAAAATGGGGATGGTTGAAGTATGAAAATACCTAACTGAGAGATACAGCTGCATGTCATTAGTGTAGCAATATGTGTCTGTATAATGTGGCCCAGTGGGAAAAGATAGAGTGAAAATAAGTCTGGTCCCAGAATGAAGCCCTGAGGGACTCCACAGTTTACTGAATCTCGATTTGTCAAGTAAGAACAAAACCACTTCAGAGCTGTCACAGATTAAACAACTTAAAGCTACAGCCTCTCAATCACAACCTTGTGATCCACTATCAAGAGCTGTCAGTCCAAGGCTGAAACTTTCGACAGTGTCAGCCTTTCTTAGAAGATGAGAAGCACCATGATCCTGTCGACTGAAATTCTTAGAGCGGTCTTACACAGAGGTAAATAAGTCATTATATGTTCATTATACTGAATTAAAGGTAGGCTAGTTTACATCATACCTTATTTCATTATTTCATGGTGACAAACCCGCCTAAACGGATCTCTAATTACTTTTGAATTAATTTATCACGGTCTTCTTGAGATTAGATTTTGTTGTTTTGCCCTCCATCATCGGTGCCCTTGGAAACTGGTGTTTAGGATTCAAAGTGGATGGCACAATGGGCTCTGTGCTGCTGCTGCTGCAGACACAACCTTGAATAAGATCAAGTTCTTTACATTTTCAACAGCTAATATTCACAGTGCTTAAAGGAAATCACAGTTACCCATACTGATATTGCAATTATAATTCATGATGCAGTTGGATTTCATAACCATCGCCTGAGCCTCCTTTTGTTTTTGCATGTTTGGGGGTAGAAACAGAGAAAACCTTTATCTGAGAAGCAAACACTTAAAGGACAGAAAGCAATCTTGTCACTTCTCTCTGATTTTCAGCAAAACAGCCTTTGACACAAAGTAGTCTAGTGTTCAGTGTGGTGTAAAGATCTATTTTGCTGAAGTTGTTGTGATCCAATTTACATAATCAGTGGGGTGAAGAGTGAGATGGAAAGTCAGTGCGTCTCTGAGTGCTGCCCCTCGGATTCTCTGTAACCCACCGATCTGTTTTATTCTACGCTGTTGTGAGTGACACTGAGTCTTGTGCCAGTTTTAAAAGTCAGAGTAATTTGAGGTGATGAACTTTTCTACAGAATCCAGCTCACAAGGAGAGGAAACAGATAAGGACTATACCCCTGAATATTCACTCATTTTTTCTGTGTTGTCTATCAGGGCTGCAAAATCACATTAGCTGTAATGTTTTCTTTAATGGCCAAACGTATGGAAGGGCTGCAACTAATAATTTCTATTATCAAGCGATAACAGTTCAGTCCGGGTCATCAGGACCTTCTGCTGTCAGAAACTTGCCTGACACAAATTAACTGTGATGGTGATTTTTGAGTTCTGAAGGCTCAATGAACTATTCCACGTAAAATATTGATCTTCTTTTAAAATGGGAGTGACATTAATGACTTGTGTGAGGAGGAACGAAAAGTTTTTTTTTAAAGCATTACATTCAAGTGGATTAAAAAAAAAACAAAAAAAAAAAAAAAAAACAGGCAGCTAGAATTGCCTGCACCCCCTGTTGGATGACAGAGGCTGCAGCCTCTTTCAGCATCCTGTCAAGATGGCTGACTGGAGAAAATGACTGTTATCAGCCCGGTCTGTCATCTGTTAACAGAGCCATAGGAGGCCTGTTGCATTAGAGCACTGCCCTCACTAAATAAAGACACTTTTGTTTGTTTATAGACAAACAATATGTCAGTGCTGACGAAAATATGATGAGGAAATATCTTCCCGTGGATGTGCACAATTGATTACATTAGCTTGGTCATGCATGCAATTAAAAGGCATTTAAACTGCAAATGAGACCAGACAGGGGATTGTGAAACCTGGACGTATAAACACACTACCACACAATTTCAATTAGATTCATCCAAACATTCACTGACTCGAATTACTTCCACTCCTCTGGGTTTAAATTTGCAAGGATACACTAAAATACAGAACAAATTGAGGCTCAGCATACCAAAAGCATCGTTAAATGGAAAAACGATGATATGTTAATAGTTCTAAAGTGACATATTTCCCTTGTATTTTTAGAAAAATGTTATAATCATCTACTTGGTAGTGATCAGGGAAATTGCTTACTGCTTTATGGAACTCTAGCTGGATAAATACAACCCTACGCAATGAGACAACATTCGCTTAATTTGTTCATTGCTTCATGTCTGCTCTCCAGTCAGAGTAATCAGCTAGTGACTGTAGTTCCTTTTCATAATTTTGGTTATGGTTGTCAGTCTGTCTGTGAACTGTGTTCTTACACACCGACAGCTGAAAAATGTCCTTACAATTAATCTTCCATGAAACGCCTGATAGCTAAATCTCAGGAATTTGTACTTCTGTCTTTCCCTGCCCTTTCCTCCCCCTCCGACCCTCGTTAAACTCAAACAGACTAAAACACCATGAAGGAGGTTTAAAAACAATAATAATCTGTCTTGTTTTCATATGAGTGAATTTTCCATCTCCATCTCCAAGTCACAGATACTTTATCATCTAAATAATTAAATTCTTCAGACTGATCCGGTCCAATTCGACACAGTCTGGCTATGCCGCGCAAAAATAAGCACTAGCTGATGAATCACTGAGGAGAAATGGGAAAAGGGCGTTCAAGTTGAATATACGTGACTCATAAGAGAAGGTTATGGAGATTGTGTACCTGCTCAGGACTGAGGCCAGGGGGAACCCAGACGTATTCCTCCAGTGCACATCCGGAGTCATCATCAGAGGTGGAGTTCCTCTGGAAGTCATACATCAGCTTGGTGATGGTCTTTTCCATCTCCAGAGACATGGCTGTCACAACATGCTCCTCTACACAAACCGGTTCAGTGGACACAGGTATTCCTGTTGAAGGAGCAGACAAGAGAATGAGGGTGGAGGTAGAGAGGAAGATTTGAATAAGAGAGCAATGATCTGATCTTAGCAGTCTTCATATTAGTATTCCAGGCTATATGTGAACCAGATTTAGATTCTGCAGTGGTAAACATCAGGTTAAACTTTAATAATGTATAAATATGAATGTTATGAACCATACTGTTCTGTCTCCCTCACAGACATGTTCAGGGTAAATCAAGATTGAGTGTACAGCCATGCAGCAAACTCTATGAAGTGTGACATTGAGCTGAATGCCAATGGCAACATGTGGACATGCATGTCAGTTTAACATGTTAGCATGGCAAAGTAGCCTTAAGCACACTGAAGCACACATTAACACACAAGAACATTGTGATCTGTCTGCACCAAATTTCATCACATTTCTCACAGAGCTTCCTGATATCGTGAGAAAAAAAAAGAAAAAAATCTGTAGGATTTATACTTTGGGAAGTTCTCTTTCAGTTTCGTGACAAAGCATCCAACAGTAGTGGACATATTTTAGTCTGGAACAAAGCAGCAGAACGACTGACAGATCCGCATTGCTATCCCTAAAGCCACAAAAATATTAGTGGTCCAGATGTATAAAATGCATTCACAGTACTTCAAACAGTATATATATATAAAAAGATCTACACAACATTGCAGTAACAATACAGTCTCGAGGCATCATTATCAGCATTCACTGCATTCACCGCTTTACTTGAAAGTATGGATTAAAGATGAATTCAATCTTCTCCTCCTCCTTTCTGTCTGAGGGGGGAACAGCTGCACAAATTACTGACACATGAATAATTAACGTGGCTAGGTATCACCTCCACCACTAAAGTATGAAAATGAAATGCAACTCAGTCTCACAGGCGACCAGAATATCTCGTGAAGCCAGCAACGAGAGCGAGAACGAGTTCTGTTTACAGCTCATGGCATTGTTATTTTGAAAGCTGATGAGTGGAGATATTAGAGTCAATTAGTGTGAAGTGGAAGGAAACAAACGTCAGAACCTAATATACGTTTGAAAAACCCATTGTGATTATTGAACTCGCTGAGGTTGTTGTAACGTAATCGGAAAGAACAATCAAATCAGTGTTACCATGCCACCACAGGGAAATGCGACATTGGATGTTTTTTTTTTTTTCTTTTTCTGTAGGTCATAACAGTTGACTGACAAAAAAGGAAAAAAAAAACGCTGCGTGATGGTCAGCGAGAAAGTGCGAACAGGCCCTGACATTTCTGATTTAAAATCATCTCCCCTAAACCATGAGACAGGTCTTTTCAGTCAGTTTCAGATAGCAACACCATTTCCCACAGATTAGAAATCACAGGGAAAAAAAAAAAACAGAGCTTAAGCAGTGGCCAAGGAACAGCAGACATTTCCACAGACTGAGCCAGTGAGTCAGCCTCCATCCAAGCAGAGCTGAGTACTGTTTATCTCTCTAAGATGGGTGCTGCTGATTTCTTTGTGAGGAGAGATCACAGGTATGTAACCTTGAGCCTCTAGCCTGGCCCGAGGCTCTTCTTCATTAGTGTATGGAGGCTGACTGAGAATGGGCCTGCTAGAAAACCTGCAGCCTGTTGCACCAGTCAGACATCAGTTCAAACGTGACTTATATGTTGGGGAATATAAAATCAGATCAGTGAGCTGCTGAAGAGCCTAACATTAATATAAATTTCACTATTCCACCGTCTGGGTCAAAGGGAAGCTGGCATTTGTTTTAATTGGATCGCTTTTACGATGCTGAACATCACTTCGTGTCAAGTATTTTGGGAAATGCGCTTGTTTCCCTCAGGGAGAGAATACTGACATTACAGATGGAAAATTATGAACAATTTTGCTGATGTGTATTGCGCCATTCATTTAAAGGAATAGTCTGACATTTTGGGATTGCACTTATTCATCTTCTTACCAAGAGCTGGAGAAGAAGACACCGTACAACTCAAATCTGTATGCTAAATATGAAGTTACAGCGAGCTTAGCTTAGCATAGGGACTGGAAACAGGTCCAAGTGACCTTTGGACAGAGCCAGGCTGTCCACAAAATCAGCTACCAGACTAAATTGAGCAGCAATCTCCATGGGTGGGGCTGGGAAACAAAGCCAATGCTGAAGTGCTAAAAACTGTAATTCCTCAAGCAGCCGCTTGAGACAGGCCCGGAAGTGTGTCAATATCCATTAGTGCACATATTAAAAGGTCCAACTTCAGAGTATTGGTTATTATTCATGGTTTTATGGTGGGTCATGTGGTCTAGAAACAGTCCTGCACATAACTGGCAAGAAAGCGAGTAAGCGTATTTCTCAAAATGTCAATCTATACCTTTAGGTTCAAATATTCTCAGCCACTGAGCTATCACATGAGCATTCATAATGCACATCAGTACAGACACCAGTATTGCTGCCGCATTGCTGCATCCAACAGCCTTCAGTTCAGTATTAAGTTCACTCTGTTGCTGGTTGTTTGTACAAAACTAGATCTAAAAAAAGTAGTTTGTAATATTAATATCTCAGCAGGCAGCCGATCTCTCCATGATTGCTTCTGTGGCTTTTGCGTTTCGTCACTTAGCTTTGTCTTAGAGAAGTGGTTTACAATCCGATGGGATGATTTCAGGGGGTTGCCAAATGGTTGGGGAGAACAAAACAAAATAATAACATATTGTGGCAAGCTGTGTGGAATGAGAGACAGGAAGCATCTCTCAGCAATGTCAACCCATTATTGACACACAGGGGACGAGAAAACGCTTAATACTACAGGTTTTATACATGTGAACACGCCCCATTATGTTTGTAATGTGAGAATATATTTCTGTCTATTACTGTTCTTTTAAACCTAAACAGTCAATTAAATGTTGACTGTGCTGTTAATCAAATACATCTAAAAACACTAAGCCAAAATCCAATTAGTTGTTGCTCTGTCTGAGAGCAAAGCAATGGTCTACCTGTCTGAGTTTGGGAAAAGGGGGTAATACAGGACAAATATCACCTCCAGCAACTCAAGAATTGCTTTATTTACATGTTATATCTTGTCTTCTAACAAGCTAGGCACAGCTGTACAAGTATCAACTGGGTTTTTGTTCAGATACAGGAAAGTTCGCCATGACAGGACTGTTCATAGACTCAGCTGTTGTTCATTAAGAAACGGCTCCAATCTGTGTAAGCAAACTGCTCGTTAAGCAACAATGTCTTGTGTTCTATGTTTACAAGTGTTAAATACACAAGACCCAATGTTTGCACATATGAGAGCTTATTGGAAGGGAGTTTTGGTGGAGCTAGGCGAGTTTCTTCCTACCCCCTGATTTTTTATGTGCCTGTGCTACGCTAGGATAAAACCTAACAACATCATCTTTTAATCTCTAACTTCAGGTCATTCTTTTTTTGAAAAATAAATCAAGTTTAATGAATGTCTATTTTTAAAAAAGGGCTTTTTTCTCAGGAGACATTCTGACATGTTACCAGGAAAAACCACAGGTGTAATGAATGACATTAATGACGACTGGGGCCAGGGATGTGCATGCTGACTCCGTGACGTCGCTCACTGGGGCGCTTAAATGAAAAGGAGCCATGATTAATGTTAGGAGTTAGACCGGTGTTTTACCTGCTAACACAGATCAAAATGTCTGCTGTGTCCATAAACTAGCACTTACAGTGTGCAGGAGTCCACTGTGTTCTTTTTTAGCGAGTCAGTCCTTAAATTAAGTGTGATGTTATATGGAGTATGCAGAGGAACTACAAATAAAGTGGCCGATTGCTTGTTGTGCTGTGAAACAAATGAGGCTAATCCCCTTTCTCTCTGGCTCAGTATTAGTAAAAAAAAACCCTGTGAAGTATGTGATTCATTTCGCACGCACATTGTTAGATGGAAGGAATGACAGCGTCACTGTGTGCACCAATGCCTCGAATTAATGGTCCCTTCACACCCCACTTATTGAGATGTACTGTAAGTCTCCACCGTGCGTTGTTAAACAAAGACACAGCTTTGGTGTCAAACAGTTTCAATGCAATGAGTAGTCTTTTTTACACCCTAACTTTTGACTGAATGCACATTCAGCTGGCACAGACGGCGGCTGATGAGTGTGTGACTTTTTGACGTAATACACACTCGCCAGGCCGACTGGTTAGTCATAACGCACTCCTCTGTTCTTCCCCCAGCAACACAGGGAGAGAGAGGAGAGACAAGTTGTGAACTTCTGTTTCCTGGAGGAGGCAGACTTTTGGGTAATTCATGCTTCTGAAAGTGGTAATGTATTTGGGGAGAAAAAAAAATATTTCAGTGTTCTCTGTTTTCCAATTTGTTTCAGGCAGCCACATTAGCATGCACTGGTGAATACTCCTGTATCTTAACAGAGCCGACGACTGAGAGTTAATTATAGCAAATCATTTAGGACGATCAGTTCTTTCCATTTAATCCATGCTTTATCTGAACCATTTGCTGTTTTGTTTAAATGTTTCTAAATAATTGTATCAATAGAGAAAGTAGGAGAAGAACAAGAGACACAATTTTGGTAAAATCCATTAAGTTATATGATTTAATGTCCTCAATAAAATAAATTTCTTTAGCAGAATGTGAACCAAAAAGCTCAGGGATGGGATTGGTGTGTTTGCGCGCAGCTGTGAAAGGATCAGGGTCCTGTTATTAACAGGTCTACAGCAGATACAGGCAATCATGTGCCCTCCAGGACCGAGAGATTGCTCGTACTCTTTCCAACCAATCAATACTCTTTCAAACAGATAGGAGGAACTAATCAGTGAAATCACCCAGAGGAGTTAATGGCTGGAATAAAAAGCTGCTGTACATGTAGTCTACAATCATTACCGAAATCTGTCTCGACTTTCCCCCCAGTCTCATTCAATATTTGACCTTTAAACCACAATGACATCCTAATTAGCATCAATGATATCGGTGCCACTTTCGGGGTGTCAGTTTGTGCCTCAGATATCACCGAATAGCTGAAAAATATTCGACATTTCTCTCAGGAGGAACAAATCTTCTTGCATTTTATGACTTGAAGCGTTTTTTTTTTTTATTGCGTTGTGATGTGAGGAGGAATGATAACCTCTCTCTGTGGGGTCATACTGGAGGCATGAATAATTGTATCAGAATTATTACAGTAAAATATGAATATAGCCTGAACTGAAACTTACAGCTGTCGCATGGTCTGTCTGCACATTCACACGCTGATCTAACGAGTAAAATAATGTTTTCATGTTGTATTGTCTTACAATAGCGAGACAAAGTAGATTTAATGAGTTTTTTTTTACACTGATCAACAGAAAAAGACCACTGAATGTCAAAATGACTTTGGCTTGATTAACTGTGTAATGTATGCAGACTCTCCAATCCGAGCCTTTGAAGCTTGTAGCTCCTTAGTAGCCTCCCTCACTAGTCTCCTTGTTGCAGTCACTCTCCGCTCGAGGCAGATTTACCGCTGGGACATGCTCATTTTCATTTCCTAATGATTGATTGAATGTTCATTGGATGTTCAGTGATTTAAAAATGATTTGTATCTATCCAGTCGCTTGCAGCGCTCTTTAGGTTTTGTCTCAACTACACACAGGAAAGGAACATACTTGCAAACTCTGTGGCTATAAAGTGAAGTGCAGTGCAGAAGTGCCAAAAGTGCAGTTCCTTGAACGGCCACCTGAGGCTGGCTACAGGACAAATCAATCTCTATAAGCCCCCATGTGAAAATGTCCATCTTGACAGCAGAAATAAACATGTTTACAGCCTGGTACAAAAAAGCTTTGGTTTCTATAGCTAATTTCCCCGTTCATGACAACTGTACTGAGTCTGAATTTTTAGCTAACCTACCTGTTTAAATTATATTAAAGCTTCAATTAACAGCGTGGTTACCTTGCCCGGTGGACGCTGTTACAAGTGGCTTGTTTAAGTACCCAAATGTCATTCAGCTTGTGGCAGAAGAGGCAGGACGGCCAACAAGGTGGCAGCAGCGTCCAGACACACCATGCTCTGAGCATGGATGCAACTAACTGAATACCCCTCGCCTTATCCTGTCCTTCCAAGTGTGTGGGAGTGCTATAAAGTTATTAATGTTATTGTCATTATTATCAATTATCTGTTGATCAGTGTTGAAACAGAGATTAGATCTACTTTTTTTCAATAATGAAACATGCCAACTTTCAAATAAAGGGTTGAATCCTTCTCATAGGCGCTGATTTTATAATTCGTCACCCTTTTTGAAGGCAGCCAGCTGCTTTCAGAGTACCTTGTTTTTAGGTCAATGTAATTCATGAATCTGTGCCTACTCAACGCGTCTCAAATAATCACACGCTGAAGTGATTGGCTTGTGAACATAGAGTTTGTTTTAGTTACTTAGAAGTGTCCTTATTTGACACCGAAGATCAGCCTTTACTGTTTTAACCAGGCGCAGAGACTGGTATATGGAGGAGAACTCATCCAAACCGTACCTCGGTGAGGCAGCAGTCAGCCAACTGTAGGTCAGTTGGAAAAACTCTGCAAGTTGCCGTGGCAACCGATTGGTGTGCAAATTCTTGAACAACACCCATTTACTAGCGTCTGAAGAAATGTATGATTTTATTGATTTAACAATAAAGTAGAGGCAAAGAGACACTTGTAATATGTGTTTCTTTCGACCACTGTCTTTGTGGGAAAGCATGAATCTTGTGCTCTTTTTCTTACGCACTGTGGCGAGGTTATATAATGGATAATGTACATGCTTGTGGGCATAACATGTTTTACAGATCATAAACCATCACTGAAACTGTTTTTAGTTTTTCTACAATTTGCCTCTTTTCTTAGTTAGATCCAATTAGCAGTGTCTTAATTTACACATAAATTAACTGAGATAAATCAACATCTCTGTGCCAGAGGAGAGAAGATCTTGGGTAATTGGGTAATTTTGAGAACAAAGAGAAGAGGCTCCGTGTATAAATTCACAACAGCTCCAATTTCGGCAAGAGAAAATACTCTTGAATGCATAAGGTATCAGGAAACAGAAGCGCGGAGAGAAGAAATATTGAGAAACAATAGATAGAGAACTGTAGATGCAGTGTTAAGAGCAACGCTTTTCCTTTTTCACGTGTCATGCTTCACCCACCTCCCTCCTTCCTCCTCCCATCCTCATGTGCCTCTGACAGGCTCTGTGTGGGTGTGCATGAGAGAAAGAGAAAGAGAGGGAGTGATGGAGAGAAAAAGCTCTTATTTATGTAAAAGCTGACATGAGAGGAGGTGCTCTGCTGAAGCACCGAGCCTGACCAAGGCTCTATTAACTCTTCACAGTGAGAGCAATACCAGTCGAAATGAACAATTATAGTCTCTCCATGACGGCACAAATAATGCAAAGCTGACTTTGAAATCACCTCATCTATCACTACTATACAGCACGTCTGCAGTAATTAGCATTTCCCCTGGTTGACAAACTCCAACACAAATATGGCGATAAAACAGACACACTCAAACAACCAATCAACAGGATGAGCCAGTGCTTCGAATTTATTCATAAATTAGACTAAACAAGCTTCGATTTGAAAAACCCAGTGAAGAGTTTTAGATCGATTGTGCTCACTTCTGCGCCCCCTTTAACGCATAAAAGCCGAACAAAAGAGGATACTAATCATCTCAACAGGTTTTTTGGTTGTCAGCTAATCTTGGTGCTGTTTGTAGGCAATTATTTCATTGTAAACAAACAGTGTGTGTGTGAATTATTATTCCAACACAGAGCAATTAATCATCTTTGCCTGTTGTAGACTGTATTAATGTAGCAAAACATGGCTGCTAACCTATTAACTGTGTGACTGAAACAACCAAAATCAGATACAGCGTGTTACTCAGTCCTCTTTATTGGTAATGGCAGCACTTTACCTCTTAAAAAGCATCACGTTCTCGAAGATCCCACACATCCGATGAAATATTTAAGCCAGTGCCAGTGTGTGTACTTTGTGTGTGTGTGTAGTGGTTAAACATATGCTACTAATGTTAAAGAAGTGGCAGTGGTTTAGTTTGCCCTGAGGCCCCCTCTGCAAAACATCAAACAATTCAACAATATCCCCCTGGGAGACATGGAGAATTGTGGCAGACAAATACACGCCACAGTACATAAAGGTCAATCATTGAAAAATTGAAATGCAAATGTTTAGCTAGGAGTGTAAAACGATTGAGCAAGTGAATGCTTTTGATGTCCTGTAATGGATTGTTCCATGAATTCTGTCTTTAGCCAGGCCCTGTTCATTTAGTCGGTCATTACCATTGATACCACTGAATGTACATTACTAAAACCAGTACAGAGTGGAGAGATCATTAGCAGCTTATATTCTGCAATAACTGTTTTATTGTTAAAGCCAATCTCTTTCTACTTTCAACGTGCCTCTCTCTTAGTATACACGATGAAAAAAACATTCAAAGACTGCACCTTTTCTGTAGCACTAATATTATCCTGAGCATTCTTGGAGCACTTGTAATGGTAATTATCTGCCCAAGTGCCTTTCACAGCTACAAAAGACCCCAGAGGTGTTTTGAAGTGGAACAAGAGGATTTGGATATTATCAGCTTATAGTTCTGCTTTTACAAAACAAAGAGCAGTTGATTAAACTGATATGCTTTGATATCCTTTTATTGATATTGGTTTCGTCAACTGGTACAGGGCTCCCATCGTGCTGTCTCCCAGTGCTACACTATGAAACTAATTTGTTGGCTCATCTCATTCCTTCCACTTACATAATCGAATGATATAATCGATTCTACAGGACAACAGATGGATGAAATCTGGCATCGTCTGCTTCACCTCAACCAGTTTCCTGATGCATTCGAATGGCTCAGTGGGTGCAGTTTGGATTGACATTCTGGGCTGAGCGTGTTCAGTAACATTCCCAGAACTCACGCAGAAATATACTGTGACAAATCTCGACTTCAAACAAATGGAAGATGAAATCGAGCACAATGTGATGTCCTTTCACAAACATTTAAATGTGTTTTTGCAGGTTCACAATGACACAACAAAGCACTGTGGGCAGGACTGAAACAGTAACCTACTGCTCCACTAACGCTGGTGCGTAAGCCTCCCTACTGGACTTACAACAGCCCAAAATGTCAACCCTTGGCCTCTTTCCCCTTCCATGCTGTGCTCACAGTTACCCTCAATTAATAATAAAAGGTTATAGACACACATGCGCGTACACAAAAGACTGCCTACACACATTCCCAATCCTCAAACTTCCTAATGACGGGGGGAATTATCTCTCACAGCAGGGAACGAGTGTGCCAGAGAGCAGTAACCCTCCTTGCAGGATAATGGCACGAGAGCCGGTCGCCATGGAGTCAGGCTGCGTGAGTAAATACAGTAACCCTCGCCCAACTCTCTGATACGGTACTGTGTAATGAAAGGGAGAAACTCGATAACAACATAGCAACCGAGCAAGAGGCTCGACAGGAAATATGTTATTCATTTATCTAAATGTAGGAATACAGATGCAACAGGTGACAATGTAGTTTGTGTGTGTTTGAGGAGGATGGATAATAAAAACAGACGACTGAAGTTCTAAAGAAAATAAACCTTTCAGGCAACTTCAGTGTCCTTCATTCCTCCATCTTGTTTTATTAATCTTAATGCGCACAGAAGGGGAGGTGTGTGTGTGTGTTCAATGGCTCTCTGAGGTCTGCGTGGAAAATCATTATCAAGGATGCTTCTATGAACAGCCAGTACGCTGTTAGATCTCACCCCCCTCCTCCTTTTTGCAACAACAAGATTCTGATTTAAACGACAGAACCGTTCATTAAATGATCGGTTCTGATTAGCTGTCAATATGTCATAGAATCCAGAGTTATGTAACATTTAATTTCAATAACAAACAGCTCTCTTGTAGCTCCAATCAGCCCATAATCCAGTTATGAGGATTAAATTCTTACTGCAGCTTATTTGGATCAGGACTAACAAGAAATTAATTGAAAGGGGTTGACCCTATAGGAATAACACTCTGCAGTTCAGCTGGCAGAACAGACTGAGAAAAGCTCAGAGTGGGTGACAATACTTGGTGATATAATTGGGAACATAACACACACTCCAATTGGCCGTCTACATTACTCACTCACGCGGTGTTGTCATCAATAGCTGGAAGGACAAAATTTTCTTGTGCTGAAACCGTGCGTCCCAAAAGTACAGGGAAATAAACCAAAACGCTTAAATCAAACAAATTAAAGCACACACACACACACACACACACACACACACACACACACTTAAAGAACCCCCCCCCCCCCCCTCTATCTCCTTACACACACATAATCTACTGTTCATATCCCTGATGTGCTAATTGCTGGAGGTGTGTTCCTGAAATCCAAAGTAGGACTCTCTTACCTACAGATGCACAAAATTTCACAAGGACCTGAAAAGCTGTAATTAAAGGGTGACACATTTCTGCTCCTCTCCCACTGTGTGTGGGATGGCCTGAAATAGAATTGCAGGGTTTCAACAGGCAAATCGCACTCTACACCGCTGCACAGGCACCATCCTGCATCTCAGCAAGGGGAAATGGATACTGCCTGCGTTCGTAAAAAAAAAAAAAAAGCCTTCCCATCACTGTTGTGTGATTTCACCAAATGATCAGACAGACAGGCGTGATCAGATAGGATGACAGACAAGGCTGAAGAGCAGAGCAGAGTCTGAAATGGCAACACACACACACACACACTCACACACAAACAGAGGATCAGTTTCCAGACCGAGCTTATGACCTGTGTGAAGAGCGCAGCTGGGCGGGCAGCGGCGCATGTTCTCCCTCGCCTGCTGCTGGTGATTCACAAACTGAGGCTAATTCCTGTTGTGTGATGCCATTTACATGGTTTGCCTGAGGGTGTAATCTTTAATATGGGACCGTTATTATTCCACAGAGCCATGTGTTTGGGGAGAGAGGGAGGGGGGGGTTACATGTGTGCTATATCTGTGCAGGCGTGTATTTATTTGTCTGTGCATGTGTGTGTGCGAGTGTGTCTGTGTGTTAATGTGCCTGCGTGAGCATGTGTGAGAGTGAGCAGGAGAGAAAGAGTCTGTTGCTATGCATTTTTACACGTCCTCCCACTGGTCTCTTCACATGAAACATCACGGCAGAGAGGAGTTGAACACATATACGGTAGCTGAGGCCATTTTCCTGTGATGCAACAACACTTAAGCAGTAAAAGCACTGAAAGCCTTGGCGTAGAGGTCGGGCACATCCCTGAGTTGTCTTGATGCTGTGAGGGAAAAGGGCTTAACCCCCTTAAATTGCTTGTTGTTTCGCCAGATTGCTCCATTACTTCTATGGATTCCAGGGTTAGAGCGATGGGGAAGTCCGCTGTGTTTTACGGCTGTATCAAAGCACTACTTTATTTTGCGGCTTAGCCTGCGATGAAGAGTTTATTGGTTATTATGTAACTTTTGAGTTGCGTAATGGCTCAAAAACTAGGTGCATATTCGACTGGAATGACTTCCTCCTCTCTCCCACGTATTGCAACTTCTCAAGCTTTCATGCTTAAATATTTCTTTGATGTCCAAATTTAAGGACAAAATAGGCATCACTGGTCGACACGCTCCAGAGGCATTCTTTGATCTGTCCCTGTGAGGAGACATCGTTTGTAACTGCCTTCCCAAACCATCAGAAATCTCATTTCTATGACGTCCGACACAAAGCGGCTTGGTTAGATTTAGATCACGGTTTCGGTTAAAGTACGCACTTTGTTAAGGGTGATCCTCGTCAAGGTTAAAAGAAACCAACACTCCTCCTGTGCTAAAATCTAATATTTTGTTGACCTATCCATCCATCTCAACCTCTCTATCGCTCTCTCTATAATAACATCCAGAGTTCCTCCTTTGCTCCTCCATCATAATTCCTTCAGCTGTTAGAAGGCTTTGTCACTTGAACATAAACATATGCTGTTTTGGAGGATTTGCTGAAATGATGCCGTCTCCTTCCTTGATAAATTCTCCACAACTAAATAAAACTGCATAAATGTGGACTTTATTGGCTTTTGAAATACGTGCAGTACAATGCTGCAGTACAAATACTGTATGATCCCAAGGGGGAACTTGGTGTCACATGAAAATAAGCTGATATAATGAAGATAAATCTGTAATCACTTCCCTGTTATGATGGAACCTACAGGTATGCTACTCATGAGTAATGCCAGCACTCACAATGGCACACATGAAACACCAGTATCCACACACTCCTTACATGATGAATTATAAAACATATAATTAATTTAGAACTAAGTAAAGAAAGCCTTTTTCTTCTCTGACATCTATGACTGATACCAACTTGGCTCCGACGTGACAGCGCTGTGTGAATTTCACAATCTCAGCACTCTCTCCAGAAATAATGTTATAAATCTCAATATATTTCCATAAACTGTCTTTTACTGGCAGCGAACTGGCCGCAAACGTTTTTTTTTTTTTCAAACCAACGCAGAAGGGCTGACAAATGTGTGGATGCTGCCATATGGGAAGCATTTACTGCTCTCCATGCATGTGTAAAATGTTGTGTATATGAAAGGGACGTCTTTTGATGTTCAGTCTGGAGATGAGTTGCCTGAGCCCCTGTTCCCCAGACTGCTTTATCGGTACGGCTAAGATGAGGTAGCGCGATTATGTATGTATGTGTTAAGTATGTGCGGTACACACTAGAGAAGCGAGCAAATCTCTTCTTAAGGCGACCTAAGAGGCTTGTACTAGACTGAGCTTAGCTTAAAATATTGCCTCAACACCACAAATTCACGCATCATTGTGCTGTAAACAAAAACCACAGCAGATAGCTCTGTGCGCTTACAGAATGGTGTACTATGGGAACAGAAACATCAAGAAAGAGTAGTGGAAAATCAAAGACAGGTAATCCAATACTGACTATGGAGAGTTGGGTAACAATCCGAATTCAAAACAGTGGAGAGAGAGTAGCCACTGAAGACATGATTCATTTGACACCCTCCATCATTGCTGCAGCCTTTTTTTTTTTGGAAAACCAGTGCTTTTGTGCAGCGACGCAAATAACAATGGACATGTAATGAGTCACTCCAGAGTCGTTCCAAAGCGAACAAAGAATTATAAATTGATTGTGACGGTACAAAAGAAGCGGACAATGAGATGGGACAAATCGATGAGATCTCAATAAATCAAGTCAAAGCCAGACAAAGATTGTGAAAGGAACAAATCGGTGGATGTGTGTGACAGTCTGAGGCTGTTGCAGGTGTTTCCTCGGAACTAGTAAATCTGTGAATCAGTTACACCTCCAAGACTGGAAGACCGGAATAACAGGCGGAGAGGAAAATGATACTGGGCAGCAACTGGTAAGAGTATGATTACATATAGACGAGTGGGCCATTATCTCTGATAGAGCCTGTTTATCTTCCTGGCCTCTGACCTCAGCCACGCTGCAATGGGATGCTGCAGAAAAGTTCACAGCAGTTCACCAAGGCAAATATCAGCTTGTCTGTGGGGCTGAATGAATGATGCAGGAATAATGATGACAATGCAACAAGTGGAAAAAGAAAAAAAAAAAAAGGCCAATTTTGGTCTGTGTACAGAGGTGATCAGTTACCATTAGCCTAAGAGCCATTCAGCTAACAGCTCAAAGCTTTAGACTTTATCACAAAACATAATTAACTAATGAGAAAAACCTGGTGGCCATTAATGGTGAGTCTGTGCAGCTGAAGGGCAACGACAAGATGTCGCACCTAAATGGGTTACAACACAACACCAGGGACGACGACTGTGTGTGTGTGTGTGTGTGAGAGAGAGAGAGAGAGAGAGAAGTGGGCTGAGTCGAGGTGGGATGAGAGAAGCAATTATGATAGCCACTTATTTTGTGATAAGAGCTGCTTCCAGGCTGCAATGAGAAATAAATATATTATAATTTAATCGAGGAGTAGATGGAGGAGTAAGATTTGGTGAAAGAAAAGACAGAAAGTGAGATGGAGATTATGTGGAGCAACATAAAAAGGATAAAAGGATAACAATGGAGGTGAGGAGACAAGACGTCCGAGGGGAAAAGTCTCTTCCTGACTGAACTACAAATGGAAACCAATCAGCCTTGAACTTGGCAGGTTTCAAATTTAACCGCAGCTTCAAAGTTGTCAATCTGTCTGGGGGCAAAAGGCAACATGAGGTCTGACAGAGTTTGTCTTACCCTACTTTCACACTTATATATAATCAAGAAATGCTTAACTATTAATCCATTCTCATAGACGTTAAAGCTAATTACTCTATAAATGTATAACCCGAGGTTGAGATGTTGCAATCTGACATTTTAGGGGTAGATTATAAGGGGAGAGATCAAACATGTAATTCGCTGCTCTGGTGAAAGATAATTAGAGAAGTTCAGGCTTCAGGCTCAACAGGTTCTTATCAGAAAACAGTGAAAAACATATATCAAATCAAAGTCAAACCTCAGTAGTTAAAGACACAATACCCTAAATAAGACAACTAATGAATTTATATGTGAATGTATAATGTAGTATCCAGAGCTTGTTAAGATTCATTATCCCCTAATTGGTTTTTAAGAATGAAGCTCTTGTCCAAAGGTAATGAATCAAGTTTAACATCTGTTCAGCGAAGCTATAAGACTACATACACACACAATGGAAAGCTCTGTAGATGTATGGATTAACAAGTGCTATTAAATCACACCTGTTAAAAGAGTAAGAGGTACTTATATTCTCCAAAGCTGTTATTGAATGATTTAGGGTTTGCCTGTTCTGCTCTGTGCAGGCCATGCATGACACCACAAGCCCACGAGGAGGGGAGGGAATGCCCTGCTGTTGGAAAAATCATTAGCTGAACCTCAAATTCAATTACCTCCATGGTACTGGATCTCCCCTGATGGTCCTCTGGAAGACTTTGCAGCCAAAATAACTCCCATAACTCCCCTACTTATGTGAACTCCCCCGCCAGATGAGAGGGCAGGCATCAGTAGCCGCCATCGATAACACAACACAACACAATCAGAGAAACATTTAGGGAGCTAGCAGGGGAGCTGTGGAGGTGAATAAATACAAATCAGCACCAAACTGAGGGAACCGTGATTTGTTGTACTATGACATTGACTGACCACGCAGTGGAATAGGTGGGTGATCGAATAAAAGACAAACCAGTGGAAGAGGAAGTACCTCTAGTACCATTGCAAAGATGAACAAATGCTCTCATTCAAAGTAAAAGTCTTATTCAAAACCCGACTTAAGTAAAAGCACAGAAATATTATCAGGAAACTGTAGATAAAATATCAAAAAATAACTGACAAAATAACTACTTATAGTAGAAAAATGTAATCTGTGAACGTGATTACACTCATACATCACTATAAAGCAGCATTTTACTGTTGTAGTTGTCCAGGTGAAGCTAGTTTTAACTACTTTAAACTGTAGAGAGTCACAGTAGGTTGTTTAATCCGGTCGGGATCCCAAAGATGAATCTGATGGGTCATGGGATCATTAATGGTTTGGGGAAGAAAGATAAATCAAAGTTCTAATATTCAATTTTTGGACTTTTTCCTTTCTCTTTAAATAATTTAAATTAAACCATGTGAGAAATTTAGAGAGTATGTTTCTCTTTGGTTGAACTGCCAACAACTCATAGATACGACATCTGAAATGTGGGGTCACATGCCAAAAAGATGGGGATGAGTGGTTTAATCTCCAACAAAAAGTATATTTCCCTCTAAGGAGAAGTAAAAAGTAGCATAAAATGTAGATAAGCCAAGGACAAAACTGTAGTTACTGTAAGAACAGAGTATACTTCAAAACTTTCCACTACTGGACATCTCCTGTATGTGCACTAATCCTGACCTTTATGGAAGTAAAAGCAATATGAGTGAAGAGCAAAGATGCATGAAAAAATGGGGAAAAGAAAGTCAAAGAGGTAGAGGCATTAAAGGAGTGTGTAGGCTGTGAGCACCTTTCCCTACTCCAGGCTACTAGGAAGCCCTAAGGGAACAGCTGAGCCCTACAGTGGGAGCACTGTTGGTATGCCATGGGCTGAGACAAGTGGATTAACAGTGATCTTATTCTGCTTGATGAGGGGGTTGATGAGACGCAGGTGGTGCAGCAATGGAGAGGATCTGTTGGTTAGAAGTATCCGAGTGTGTTTCTGTGTGTGGTTTTCACAAAGGAGGTGTAATAGTTAACAGCTTTGCCTGCATCACATTCTCATCTCGTCAAAGCCGTTTAGAGTGACGCAGAGCTCATAAGAGGAAACCAAAGATTTTGGTCCGTGAAGTAATTCCACTGCAGCCTCATAGGAATGGAAGATTTAATGGATGAAACATCATCTCCAGGGTGTAGTGGTAATTTTCTCATTTACACATTGAACATAAATTATCATGTTAGAAAACCTAAAATTAAATCAACTTTAATTGGGAATAGCAATTTTTCTAAATCTTTCCATTATTGATGATTATTTTGGGTGGCAATGCCCCACGTCTGTCGGTCAGTCGACCACTTTGCTTGAAATATTTCCACATCCACTCGAGGGACTGCCATGAAATGTGCTACAGAGATTCATGGTACCAAAAGGCTGTTACCTAATACCTTTAGTGATCTCCTTTGACTTTTCCTTGGCTGTCACATTGAGGTTAACAGTTGTGGTTTTGAGTGGACGGATTGTCATGATATTTGGCACAGATATTGTAACAATTTTGGTGATCCCATCATCTACCATCGGTTTATTTGCTTTATGACCAAATTGCAACCTGCAAAACTTTTGACATCCCATCATCCTATGCTCTGCTTTATCTTTAGTGCTAAACAGAAAATGTTATCATGCTGACATGCTAATTTAAAATGGTGGAAGTATAAACACCACTGTGCCTATGTGCAGCTTCACAGCCAGCTTAATCTCCTCCGCCTAATACAAATACTTTGTTGACATGATTTATAGGGCATACAATCCTAATCATAAATTGTTTTGTTTTGGCCGAGATAGAAAAATCATTCAAATATAAGACAAGAGAAACAATATATTTCACTGTTTTCATGCATCCTGAATTGTATTAGAGTGGAAATGGGCTGAAGATGAAGTCAGGAGACTGATTTGTGGAGACAGATAGAATTGGAAAGTTGAAAAATAATACTGTTTATATTACAAACTGTGTTGCTGGCATCAAATTCAAACTGTTAGGGTACACAGTGTGCCAACTTTTTGGGAAATGGGGTTGTATAAAGCAACTCAAAGCATTACAGTCAACTGTGAAATCATAAACCATCACAATGGGTCTTGTAACCCTTTAACCTTTTGGTACCATGTCTCTCATGTTAAAAGTTTTTGCATTTACAATAGTTGAAACTAAAAGGACTGGACTGGAAACATAAGAAAAGACATGACACACATAGTAAAGCCCCTTGCTGGATTTGAATCCAGGACGTTGGGGTGATATCAGGTTCTTTCCAGCTGTTTATTTATACATCCTTGTCCTTTCGTTACTCTGTGACCTGGAAATCAATTGAGGTCTGCCATCTTTAAAAACGTTCCAATTGGTAAAATGCCTTTTGGATTCAGCAAAGAGCAAGTATCCTTCCAGAACAGCTAATAGGGACAGGGACACAGGGACACAGTGAAGGGTATCCTGCACATTTTAAACTACTTTACTATTTAATTTTTTTGCATAACCATAGACACCAGCTACATTAAGCGGGTAGTTCTTTATGTTAAAGGCCCAATGTAAGATTTCAAGGGCTCTATTTACAGAATATGGCAGAAATGTTATATCATATACATGAATATATTTTCATTAATGTATAATCATCTCAAAACAAGGTTTGTTATGTTTTTGTCACCTTAGAATGAGTCTTTTATGTCTACAGACACCACGAGTCCTTTTTCACAAAGTCCACCATTTGATTGTGTTCCTGCAATATAGCCCAGACAAACTAAACACTGGCTCTACATTAGGCCTTCCAGTTTTTTCACACAATTCGCAGCCATAGTTTCTCCTTCATGCTAGAAATAAGAGTGTTTTACTACAAAGCTGTTTTTGAGAAAACTTTTCAAGACCTACAGATGATTTAAAGGTCAATATGATGGCCATGTCCATTAAAGGGGTGCTTGGGAACACATTGTCCTAGTTAGATAAACTTTCTGTTGCTTGTACTGTCAGACTGTATGTGCTCGATTCATCGTTTGATGCCTTGGACTATAAAAGGATGACAAAGCCAACAAAAGGCAATGATTTAAAATGTTCTTGGAATATGTTGTTCTTCAGTGACCATTATTCAAACAGCCCTTATAGAAGCATTTTGCTGTGGACTTATGGGGTACTTATAATTGCTGCTATGTTATGATAAAAGAAATCAATATAAAGATGTAGCCATACATTTACAGAGAAGTACAAGACCCATTGTAATGGTACATTATGTTAAAGGTCAAGAAAATAACACGGAACGAGCTTCTATAAGCACCTTAACGGTATAAAGATATGAAACATGTGAAGCATGTTACGTCACTTCAAATTGATGCTTACGTATTCTGGAGAATAGGAAAATGCTATTTCAGAAGCCCAGTAATGATGCCATTAGTATGAGGACAGAGTGAATATTAAACCTCAGGGCACAGCAGCACCACAGATGATCCCCCTAGAGTTAACGTTCCTTGTATCCATCAGACAGTGAGGCCAAACTATCACAATCAACACCAACACCAGCAGCAGCAGCGGCGGCAGCATCAACAGCATCAGCAGCAGCATTTACGTTCTGCTGTCACTGTCCCCTGGCAATAATTCATACACCTGCACTATGACAGCAGCCTTCGTTTGTCCCTGTCTCTCTTTCTCTCAACTCCTCACTGGATGTAACTTTTAATTTAAGGGAAACAGTCTTTCTCTGACTAAGCATAAACTGCATATTGTTCTATTAGTGATCCCTATCGTAGGCCAGTCAGCACTTTCTAGGATACACAGAGATTGGCTGGAAACTGCTGAGATGCACAGTGCCACAGCGCTAAAGAAACGCACTGTGGTGAATCGAGTTTAAACCCGGAGCTTTATGAATCTCTATGCCTCTGTAGCCGCCTTGTCTATTCTTCCAGTTCACCTCCTTTCTTCTTTTCTTCCAACTACAGTGTGCGGGAGCCATTTTGAACTACAGGCCTAACAGCTGTCAAAGGGACTGGCCAATGAGAGAGCAGAGGAGCAGATGGCAGGAAGAGTGAGTCCAGATGGGAATTTTTGGCCAGAACAGTGAGGGTAGTGCAGAAACACCCTGACACTAAGCGCCGAGGAATCTTTAAAGAACCAAAGTGAGTCAGGATGTTGGTGTTGATGAGTCCTGAATAATGTTGCTGACAGGACCACGACTCAGCTTTGGGAACAATTAGAGAAGTTTGCTATGATCGAGTCACAGTGGTCTCAGCACTACAATGAGCTTTAATGAGCAAGTTAATGATTGGTTTATTCTAACCAATTAAGGGACTTTAATATGGCGCTTGGGAGAACATTAGTCATCAGGCAGCAGCCAGCCGCAGGGAATCATCCAAGATCCACTTCAAAAGGAGCTTGATTGTGGTAACGGCCGATTGGAGGCCAAATGTTCACCTTTCACTCCATGTGGAAATCAAATCAAGTTGTCTGCACCTCAAACATTATATAGAGTGTGATTCATCACCTTTCAGTGTGTCTTGAGTTGACTATGTTCCTTTGAGGTTGTGGGCAGCAAACATACAGTCACCTTTCACTCAGACACAGAAAAGATGACCAAAGAACTGCATTATTCCTTGTGGCCTTGTGGAGATTTTCCTCAACACCCAATCATTACCCAATTCTTTACCAGAGCAGTTCAGTTAGGAGACAGGTCCGGCTTATTGGAAAAATCAATCTTTGTGGCTGCTAAATGTTGTAAGAGTAAAGTGAATAAAGGGAGGAACACTCAATAATAATTAATCTGCTCACCAAAGCAAAGGGGAACGATGTCCCTACACAAGCAGAGAGTTTTACAAGTACATCCAAGTCTAGATTTGTTGCCCCCTTACATTGCATGAGGAAACCACAAAGATATCTAATACTTACATGCTTACATGTGAGGTGTGCTAGTCATTCTTTTTCAGTCTTGAACTGTGTGCGTTTGTTTTTTTGGTGTCGACATTTAGCCCAACACTTTTGTTTGAGGGGAAAACAAGTCTAGGGTTTTATTGAATAATTTAAGCGTAATTAAGTGTTTTAACATCACATTCATCATGATTCGAGTCAGATGCAAGTTTCTTACAGATCCTGGTGGTTTTTAATCATGGATTTTAAAGGTTAAAGCTGGCAATATTCTGCCTTTTTGTCATTGTCAGAGAATCCTATTAAAAGACCAGAATGTGTTAGTACTTTCCGAGTTTCCTTTCCTGCCTGTGGCACTCAGCTCCAAAGCCATTGAGTTCCTGCTGCAAGAGTAAAAAAAAAAAAAAGGTTATGAATGTATGCTTTCATTTATAAGAAAGGATACACAATGTCCTGGTCACTGCTTTAGAAAACATTACAGTAATCAAAGGGGAGTGAATTCTGTTTTAGTTGGGAAGTATTTTCAGCTGCAGATTTGGTGCTCTTGTGAGTATTTGCAGCGGCAAGATGGTGTATGTGGGACTGACTCAAAATAAACTACACTGCCCATGTTCATGGCAATGCAGGAACACATCACCCAGTGCAGCACTGTGTCTCATTGATGTATTTTTTGAGAATAATGGAGGTATATAGCACGGAGGGATGACCTGAATCAAGCTTCGGCTCAACGGATAATACACACTAGGATCAATCCACTGTTGCTTTTGGATTTTCATGGGATTTGCTGACAGTAATAAAAATGTTGAATATCATCAGACTTACCCTTTAACAGTTTTTATTACTATCCATTTTAGGAGAACAAGAAGTTGTGGCTCAGGATCCCGTGGCTTGCCGAGGATTTATTTATATACTCAAGTCCCAGACAGACAGTTTAAAGCTTGGTTTTACCTTTATTATTCATGACTGAGCCTCTTTATTATTATGGTAAATCAGATTGATGCTAGAAGTATGTGACAGTGCAGGATACCTGCTGCTGTTTTGCTCTCTTACAGACAGTTTTATTTTCCTCATTGTGATTCCTAAATGTTATTTACTGCTTCTGTCTGCGTTGCGGCATTAGTTGGTTTAAAGCACTGTGTCACACCCTCTGAAGACAAACCATTATCCTGGAGCAACAGTGTGACCGCGGGGCAGGAAGGTAGTGAGCAGTGAGGCAAATAGTGGAACTAAGTACGCAGGACCCCAACATGGTAAGGTCCTCAAAAACTCTGTGATTAAAAGTTTGTTTTGTTTGTTGTTTATATGTAAAATGCTGCATTTTGTATCTAAACAAATAAAAGGTAACCTCTTCTCCTGTATGAGTATCATACAATTTTAATATGATTGTGATGAACAATGTTTCTCAAGTAATGACTTTTGAAATATGATCAGTTCATTGTAGTGTTTCAGTTTTACTGCTGTGTTCACAAACATTACAGGTGCAAATAAATAATTAGCAGTATCAGGAAAGCTTAATAACTTCAAACAAACAGAATGATTATTTAACATCCCTGTATTAAGACTAGTTAGTTAGTTTGAGAGTGATAGCAGGTTCTAATCCCATCTTGGGACTAACTTACATGTATACATTTTGATTGCACCACCAAGTTTAAAATGTTTCAATATGCTACTTCAGCTTAGAAACTACTTCACCTTAATTCTGCAAATAAAACATGATTCAAGTGAAGTCTTATTCAGATATTTATAATATGAATCACAATAATAGAGTGATCTTTTCTCGGTGCAGGGGTCAGAGGAACATGACTTTCCACTGTTGTCTTACAGTATGGGTATAATGAAGTCCTACAAAACTATGTTCTAATACCTCAACGTGAAAGCTTGAATTACAGAATGTTGTAAAAAGAGGACTGAAATATGCAAATAATTAATATTTTGTAGACTTTCTTAGGATGCGGTATAGTCGCATCATTATTGATTAAATTATAATAACTACAGATGCATGTGTTTACTTGTTGATTCGGTTATTTGTAGGTGTGACATTGGATGTATTAAAAAGGGAAAAGCATACATGTATGTGTGGGGTCCAGATTATTATGCTAGGCCACTGTCTCTCCTAATGTACATTCAGTGAGTTTGTGCACTAAACAAATGTCTTTTTATTTTGCATTTGCACGTTTGGCCCACCTCTGCAGGATGAGATTTATTCACTGATTTGAACTTACATCATAAAAACAATTGCTACCTGGGCTGAGGTCTATGAAAATGTATTTACAAAACTTCTAGTCTTCTCCTTTATGAACTTACCTTTGTGGTTTGTTTTAGGGTTTGTGGAGCTGTCAAGTAAGGCTAAGGTCACATATCAAAGTAACCTGACATCATGGTTGTCTTCATCTGTGAGTTCCTCACATGTTCACCATGAAAGAGTGAATGCGTACATGGACATTAAAGTGATCTAAAAGAGTCCCACCTGAGGTATCTAGTACTACAGTGGTTTAAAAAGCAGCAGGGTGAGTCACTCAGGGTCTCAGCACATGGCGTCATAGTGTATGTTACACTCTCCCAATCTACCATCCTGTGATGTATTTTAAAAAAGCAACTTCTTTCTGTCTTATATTCCATGTTGCATTTTTCTCTTAGATGACAGTGTGTGTGCTCTTTGTTCTGGCTGTGTCTTGTGATGGGTCTGCAGTGTGCTGTGTGAGTCTCGGGCTGCGTCACCACTGACTGTAATGGCTGAACACTGCAGGGTAGAAAACCCCCTGCAGCTTGCATACATTTATATCTTTTTGTTCTGAAATATAACAAAGAAAACACAAATCTGAGACACTTTCATTGAATAAGACAAGAGACAAATAGTGTTTTGAGCAATTTGTTAAAACCAACAGTCATTAGATGCTCTTCATTCAAATAAATAGCCAAATAATATTAACTGCAAGAAACTTTTTGCAGCAGCTAGATTGTCAGAGATAATGTGAAAGACTCTGACCAATAATGTGTTTGTAGAATGAGAACAAAAACACCAAAACCTTGATTTTCTGGGAGCACAACAATTTAGACAGAGCTGGTCTTCGCCATTACCTCCTCAGTGAATACAAATTCCCATTTTAATTTAATCTGGCACAACAGGATGAGCTCATGGGGTCCTACTTGGAATTGTGGTGCAGCACAGGTTTCATTTCCTGTTCAGAAAAAAAAAAAAAAAAGCCTTTCTGAAAAGGCAGTGTTTTAAGATACTGTACAAACTATCACCATGGCAACCGGAGCTATCCTAAATATGCAACAAAATGGATAAAACCACAACCCGAAAAAACAAAAAGCCACATCTGATTAATTCAGCTGTAATTACAGAAGCAAATCTTTTATCTGGCGCTCACTATTTTTTGAGTAGGAGGTCTACTGTAATACACGGTTTAGAAGGGGGTAATTTATCAAGACTTTTCTTTTCACTTCCATCTATTTATTTCAACCCCGTGTGCCATCACGCTCATTCTGCTTCATCCACCTTATGTAAGAGAAAGGTCACAGCATATCTATTATTAAATGACTCGGTCACGGTATATTACATTATTAATCACCTCAGTGTAGTCTCTAAACACACAGTGTGACTACGACCCGAGTGTCATATATGTTTAAACAAAAATAGGCCTGCAGTCTCTTAGGCTCGACCCAACGCTTAATTAGAAGACGAGTCAAGAGACAGACATTTACGTCAGAATCATAAATAACGTCTGCGCAAAATGAGCAAAGTAAACCTTTAAAAAAAAAAAAAAAAAAAAAGATCCCAGCACCAGCGAACGATGAAGAGGCTCCCTATATTTGTACCGTTGTCAAACGAAAAAAACTGAACATGAATGGCGATGCAACTCTAAATACCAAACATGTCCTTTGAGGGAAGTGAACAAACAGCCTTTGTGTAGTTGATACGATTGTATAACATCTGACTGAGCCACCTGAACTGTCAGCATATCAGGGCCATAAAAGCAGCACAGAAGCAGAAATGTACTGTGAAAGCACCGCATGGGGCAGAGCAGCAAGAGCTCTGAGACACCCGCCCACCCTTCCTGAATCAGCCGTTTCTGTGGCGACCAGAGCGGAGGGGTAGGGGGGGTGGGGGGGTGGAGGAGGAAGGATGTGCTTGGTGAAAGTGAAGAGACAAACATTCGAAAAACCCGGTGGGAGAAACATGAAGGGATGGATGGATAGATGGGGGGGACAGATATCTTGAAGGACGGGTGATAAAGGGATGTGGCAGGGTCAATGTGGAGCTGGGGCTGATTCCTCCACATCACAGTCAGTGACAGATTGACAGTCAGAGGCAAACAACAGCAGCATCCACAGTAAAAGAGACAAACACTGAGGGGATTTTTCACTCTCAATGGCAGCCCGGATCACGGTCATGGCTCAGGGGTTTAAACCATCTAGACGCTGACAATGTCTCTCTGTGAAATCTCATTCAGCCATATGGTGCTATTCAAAACCTCATATTTCTCTGTCCTCTCTGTACGCAAATCATGCAGGCTTGAAGTAACTCACGGCAGATTAAGACTTACTTCACAGACAAACTTCAAAAAGGAAGTGAAGTCAGATTCAACAAGTTGTGCACTTGAGGACATAATTCGGGACCGACCTGCGGGAAAACGCTCGTGAGCTGCTGTTACACCCAAATTACATTCCAGGACGCAACAGTACAAGCGACAAGTGTTAAATACTAACATGGAGGAGGAGGAGGTGGAGGAGGAGGAGGAGGAGGAGGTGCTGAGAATGTTGTGGTTCAGATGGTAGATTAGAAGACAGCTTTGTATCATGATAAAAATGAAGTTTGGACTCAGTCAAGGAAAAAATGACTAATTCAACACTGTTTAGACAGGTTATCAAAACAGTGGACACAAAATCTACCATTCAAAATGACAACTTTATACCAAATTAAGAACAAATTGTCCTTTGTATGTAATATGACAGACAAAAGAGCCACACGTAACATTGCTTATTAGACAGATCTATGATTTGATGTCAGCTCTGTTTTTGAAATCATGCCAGAATGTTGTAAACCTTATCATGTAATGGATTACGCTCTGAACTGATGATATTGTCTCAATCTTATGGTGATCGCATTCTGTCAGTGCTACAACAAGTAGGGATGGATGCAGCAGCTCTCTTGCGCAGTTGAGACAAAAGGCTCACACTAAGCTCAAGAAAAGCAGCCTAAATCTAAAATGTAAACACCTGCAGATTTTCCTGACAGTTGTCGATAAATAACTGTGTCCACACACACATGTATGCACAATCTGCATGCCTTTTAGTCCGCTTAAAGAATCTGAGATGGCACTGTCTTCATCGTATTTTTTTTTTTCTCTCTCTCTCTCTGTTTCTAAACAAGACTGAGGTAACAGTAGCAGAGCTGAAACGCTTCCCACTCCACCCACTTTCTCTTTCACTGACACATGGATTTACACATGGGGATATGGGGATGAAATCAAATGGATCAGAGGTAACGCTTCCCCCCTAAGTCCCAGTGGTCTTTTTCACTTGTCAGTCAAGAGGTAAACAAGCCTTCACACCAACTAACACACATGCAAACGTACGTGTAAAAAAAAAAAAAAAAAACAACACCCCCACCCGTCACATACACATACAACTAATGATGGATACACCTTATCTGAAAGGAGAACTTTACAGCAAAGATACACACTTGCCAGTGAAAATCACATTAATATGCATATCATCAAGTGTCAAGTCAAATTAGCGCTATACACTACAGAGAGTAGTTCATCACGAGGCTGTTGAGACTCACCTGTTTGTGTGGCTGTTGTCAGAGTCCTGGTGCGCAAGGCAGCTCAGAGGTGCGCAGAGACTGGACTGAGTCACTCACACTGGACACATACCAGAGGATCGGCTGTCTCTGCTCTGCACTGCACAGCTCACACGGCTCTCCTCCTTCTCCAAATCTCAGAGACAAACACCAGCTCTGCCTCTGCTACCTCTCCCTCTCTGTCTTTCACACGTACTGTAGCAGCAGCAGCAGCAGCAGCAGCAGCAGCAGCGACAGAGGGAAGGCTGGGGGCTGCAGACTGTGATCAGCACAAGTCTCTCTCTCTCTCTCTCTCTTTCTCTCTCCTCCCTCTCTCACCCTTTCTCTCCCTCCTCCAGGCTCTGTGTCTCTCCTCAAGTCTGGCTACAGGCAACCATGGCTGGGGAGTTGAACAGAAAAAAAACAGTGAGAAAGTGTGTATAGATTAAGTTGACTCCCTTTGCAAGTATTTATGGTGTGTGTACGTGTGTGACAAAACAGCGTGCTCTGACAACAACAATTCTTACAGGCGTACAAGCTGTGGGAGAAAGCCTTTACTCACGCCTCCTGCTCCCCCTTTTCACTACCACCTACCCATCCATCCACCCACCCACCCTCTTCTTGCCAGCCCCACACCAGCCTGTTGAAGTGAGTCATCAGCGATCAGCCAATCACATGGCGGCACACAGCCCCCGATTAGAATAACAGGAGTAGTTATGCACGCCTGTTTTCAAGAGATGGAAATGAAATGGAGAATTGTCTGGGAGGACTTGACATACTTTGCTCTGGGTGTGGATGATCAAGAACAGGACTTCTAAAACAAAAAAATCACAGCAAGCATTTTCTCTTTTCTCCGACTGTATCACTTCAATATTTCAGATCATTTCCAGTAAACAAGGAGTATCGTTTTATAATCATTTAACCTCTTACACAGCACACAGCGTCAAGAAAAGAAATGTACAGCGTTCCATCACTGCATCTCTTCTGAGGTGTGACTCACTGTGCAATATGATTCATTCTATAAAGGCTGTAGCCACATTTGAGTACGATAAAGTCTGACCCCGGTAACTTTCATGGGGAATCTGAAGCTAAATGACTAAAATAGAGCACAAAATGAAGCGCTCTGCTACCGCACTATGCAATTTGTAACTACGCACTAATCTGCAGAGCATGCTGCCTGCCATGGTAAGTGCCCCTCTGTGTAGTGAAGTAGTTATTTTGGGTTACTTTGGTTCCAGAAGTTAGATTCCTGTTCATTTTCTGTATCAACAATGTTTGATGACACGCAGTTGAAGCAGTGCTTGGACGGACATGACGCGCTCCACTGGTTGAATCATCATCACAAACAGAAAAAAGGATCAGTGTTACGTTAATGTTATATTAAAAGGCTGTAAACATGTTTATTTCTGCTGTGAAGTTGGGCATTTTAACATAGGGGCTTATGGAGACTGACTCACTTCAGTAGCCAGCCTCAAGTGGACGCTCTAAGAATTACAGTTTGTAGCTCTTGCGCGTTGGCTCCATTTCCCAGCGAGGTTGCCGTTTGGTTTTAGCCAGATCAGAGGACACTAATAAGGGTTGTTTTAAATGCCATGATAAACAAAGTATTTTGTCATTTAGTTTGAAGGACTTCTGCTGCTCTCGTTGCTAATGGGAAGCTACGAATGTAAATACATTCAATAGTTTTAAGCTTTAGATTAGTTTTCATTATTGATAGAGTGTTATCAATGAACATGGTTGTGCTTGTGAATGCCATAATGCACCATTTTCTGAGAGGCCCACAACAACATCAAGCCCAGACAAGACTTCTTGTGTTCATTTTGTTCCAGTCACTGTCGGGTCCTTTGGGATGAGTTAATGGATGAAGTCATATTGGATTCAGATTACATAATCAAAGGTCTAACACTAATTTTCAGACTGGCACACACAATTTGTGTGTTATCAAGCAGCAAATAAATTTGATCCGCAAATTAAACTTTCCTAAGTAAGTTTTTTTGTACTTTAAGTTGATCATATATTTGTTTTAAGAGTTTCATGAGCTAACATCCAACAAATAGTGCTTTTTAATCTGTAGTGTGGTCATGTTTATGTACTGTACATCTGCATCCAATATCTAAATTTAACCTTAATTCTCACTCTCAAATCAAACTAGAAAAGAAAGAGAAAGTTTTTTTCAGTAATGATATTTTACCAATTTGTACTTGCAGTTGTAGTTTCAGTGCATATACTGAATTACTAATAACTAAGTACAACAGGTACTAATAAAAACATGGCAGTTTTATAGAAAGGCAAGCAGGACGATTGTAGGAGAGCAAATCTGTGCAATAGTGACAGTAATAATGTCAATAATCCAAGATGACAGAAATGGAAATCTGCATCCTGTTCGCCTCACCATGACACATCTGTAACAATACACTGACAGCCTTTAATGCTGATCCAGGAGAGTCCGTTACTTTCAAGTTCCAACCTATAAACCTAGTGGAGTGCTTCAAAGGTGTACTTGAGTTTAGGAAGGTAGTTTAGGCTCAAACAAAATGGCAGCTGAAAATGCCCTTCTCTGCAATCTTGCGACATCATCTTGGCCTTGAAGACATGCCCGACGTCCAGTGGTTTATACGCTGGCATCATCGTCTTTGATAGCATGTATTCCCAGGGTGACTGGGTAAGTGAATCTCTATGAGCCCCCACTCCCCTCCCTGGCTGAGCCAAAGGGGTCTATATTGAGCAGACCAGAAATATCTCCGGTTGCCATCCTATTTACTGCAGCAGTTAACAATGTTTCCATTGCAGAAGAACCTTATGGAATGGTAATGATTGTTCCAGGTTAGTTGTCAAACCTCCAGGTGTTACCAAGGAAACGGAGTTATGGCTTATAAAAAACTTGATTGCAAAATGCATGAAAATATAAATTGTGGTAAAAGTGGTCTTAATTCTTTTTCCTTGGTAAAAGGATCATGGTATAAGCAGGATAATGCCCTGCAGTTTGTCCATAATAAGGAATTAATGAACTCGGTGGAGGCGGCATTATCCCCTACTGAAGGCTTAAAGTTGTGCATAATTTAGGGTGTGACTGCTTTGAGTGACAGGTGGGTGCAATCACAGGTGGCTAATTTCAGCAACCAGGCTTCATTTGGCTCATCTCAGCTCCATGCACCATCTTTTTCCCATTTTTGGATTAAAGTCTGTCTTAGAAAATGATGTGTGACCTTCCAAAGGTGTGTTTCCTTGCTGAAATGTGTTGAATTAATTCATCCTGATTCCTGGTTTGTCGTACAAAACACCAACAACAAACCTGCAGATGACTGACTGAATAATGATACCCACTATTTTGTGTAACTCAGACTACCGAGGCCTCAGTAATATACAGTACATTGCACAGAACAGCGTGCTATGCTATCTTTAATATAGTTTTATGATTTAACATTTTTGAGGCTTTTGCTCATCACTACCACAGAGCCTTTGGAGGACTCTGAGAAAAAGCAATAGTTAATCAATGACCCTAAATGAAAGAACACCATGTGTCTATACAACAACAAAATAAATGCTATTCCATCCATCCATTATCTGTAACTGCTTATATTCATCAGAGTCACAATGGGGCTGGAGCCTATCCCAGCTGACTTTGGGCGAGAGGCGGGGTACAAGTCACCAACTCATCACAGGGCACATAGAGACAAACAATAAATGCTATTTCTGAATTGATTTTGTTTTCTCAACTGGCTGAAGCTTTCCAGGATAGCCTATCTATGTGACATTCAACCTCCTTGAAATGCACTTAAAAATCATATATAAAATAAAAAGATTCAATTTGAATAATACCACTACCATGAAGACTTTGAAGCATCAAGCAAAGTCAATCAATGTCGTTGACTGAAGGACCACGAGATATATATTATACGCATTTAAAACAAATCTGTCTTGTTCATGCTCATACAAGTTGCTGTGTTTATGTTAGGCCTAGTTAACCAATGATGTCTGGTCATGTCAGGTTATTACCAGATTCTTTTTGTTTTGTGTGTTGTTCTCTGTTGTCACCTAAAATAAAACACATTGGTCTTCACACATCTCCAATTGATTGTGACTGACTGAGCTGCTGGCAGTTGCGTAATTATCGCTGGAGCCCAGAGGCCCATCCACGTGAGGACTGAGAATATAGATCTCAACTCAACTCAAGTAAATGAAATCCAACTTTATTGTTATTAATACAACGTCATGTCTCGGTGACAGACAACACAAAAATACCACTGTTATAAATATGGACAGTTACAAATATGTATTTGTGACGTGTGACTTAGTGATGTAAAGCATTACGTATGTGAGAGCAGACGTACAAGGCGCAGAGTTGGAATGACAGAGACACCATTGACTTGATGGCACGTCAGTGTAGCATTAAAAATGACTTAAAATGTATTATTTGATGGTAGAAAAGTTTCATCCCACTTGGTGAATTAAATGTATTATTTTCAAGGGTTACACTGAAAATCAATTCTGAACAGCACTTATGGCCAAGACAAGATTTAATTTGGTCTGAGAAAATCAGATAAGATGTGGAATATCTGTGAAGTGTGGGGCACATAATGCAATAGCTGTCAAAAAAATTGTTTTAACAACTATAGACCCAAAACGGTGGTTGTCTACTGCCAGGTTCAGACATCCAAATTAATTTCTGTTATCTCCTCTCCAGCCTGAGAAATGATTTGAGCCAAAGGCTGCGAAGGTGAGAAAATACAGACGAGGTAAATGGAGGGACACTGAGGTAAAAGAGATCAAAAGCTGATTGTCTGAGAGGAGAAGTGTATGACGAGAAGAAATGGAGCCTATTCCATACAAGAAACGCTGCAGTGTAGCTGTTTGAGTCATTTCCTCTCCACACATCTCTGTTGCAGGCTGAAAATAGACTGCCATCAGATGCAAATAATAGAATATCCTGATGATTATATGGCTGAGGTGCACTCATTCCCAGCATGCTATTTTTTCTCTTCAAAGTTCGATTATCTGCGATGGAGGGCAAAATTAATTATTTTTGGTACAGCTATTCAGAATGAGTGAACACACTAAAGAAAGAGGAAGAATGGGGTGCACCCATATACCAGCTGAGTTACTACAGCAGCTCAGGTTTGAGTCAGACCTGTGTGCTTTACTACATATATTCACCCCTCTGTCTCTATCTACTGTCACTATCCTGAATAAACTGATTTCAGATATTGCATGTGTTATACTGTATTTCTCCTACTCAGTGTTGTTGTTTGCTGATTTTTCAATGCATTGTCATGATGAAATCATTCGATCAGTAACTCAAAAAAAAATCATAATTCTGCCAAGCAGCTAAATATGAGTTTGGACCAAAACTGATTTTAGAAAATAAGTAAACTTTATTTATAAAACACTATGAAACCAGAGGTATAAGGTGCTGTACAATGCAAGTTACAACAGGAAATAACAATATAAAAAAAACAATCAAAACCTGTAACCTGCACTATGTGCTTACAAGACAGTTGAATTTTTAGCTGTTTCAGAGAGTGGGTGCCACAACTGCAAAGGCTCTTCACCTTTGGTTTTAGACCAAAGGATTTGGGACTAACAGAAGGACCTCAGAAATCCTACAGAAGTCAGAGGACACAATAAGTCATGTAATGTGGGGCCATAATTAATTATTTCTGTTTTTTAATGTGTAACCAATGTAGATTGTCCAATATTGGTGTAATGTCATCTATGATATGTGTGCAGCAGTGTATGTTGAGTCTTCATCACAGGAACAATCACATAAATCAGAATTATAATTTTCATCAAGAATAACAGTACATTTGGTCAAGACTCTGCATTTCTACTTACAAAATCTGAAATCTATTGGACCTGCATATGGACATAAGAATAAGAAGGAAGATGTTGTGCTTTGTGGTCAGATACGAAGCAGGGAGGAGTTCACAGCTCATCTTTTCCACAATACTGGACCTTGTAAAAGCAGCTTTATCCAACTGAGACTGAGAGATGGCGTGACAACCACACAAGGCTGTGTTTGACATTTACTTGAAAATATCAACTGGGATGTGAAGACATTAATTCTCCCACTGGACTGTCTAATATGTAGTAATGTTTGTCAGGTCTTTGAGATATAATTCAACAACTTTTGGGAAGCAAATGTGTTAAAGAGACTTTGTACTCTTCAAGAAATGAGCAGAAAAAAATGAGACAAAAACACATTTTTGCAATTAAATTTTGGATCCACTCCACATAAAAGCATGGCAGCCATAGCCTTTTTCCATTAACACCATTATTCACAATCATGTATTCATTAGTGGTTATTGTACACCTACAATAGCACAATCATATCATTTGGCATGGCTACTTCTTCCACTTTACTGTGGCCGCAGCCTGATCAAACGCACCTTTGAATACTTTATGTCACCCTTTTCCCCCCGGTAATGTCACATTTCTGTGTGAGCGAGGTGACATCAAAAGGATTTCACTGATTCCTGGGTGTCAAAGGGAGGCAATTTACCAGTCAGAGCTGGACGCAGGACATAAAGGTGAAGTCAGGCTAAAAAAAACAACAACAAAAAGGTCACATCTGACCCACAAGAGAGTACTGTGACCAGGGTGTGCTTGAAAAGGTACTCACACCCCATTTGGGACTTCTTTCTGTCTGTCAGGTTGTGTGTCTGTCATGTTTTCACCCACAGCGCACTTCCTCTGCTCCCTTGAGGATCACCGAATCCCGATACCACCATACTGATGTTAAATGCTCTGAGCAGGGGGTGGGGGATACATCGAGCCATATTCCATTTCAGTTAGCGAAGAATGTCTTTGCTCTGGGGAACTGTGAGTAAGACACATGGGGGTTTTATCTCCTCCATCACTGTACGTCAGGGAATGACAATGCTGACAGGCCCCAACCCTAAAGGCTTTCCTTTTAAAGAGGTGTAACTGTATGTTTGTGGGAGAGTCTGTAGGTGTGTGTGTTCAGTGGGATTAAACACCCACAGTGTCCACATCAACGTCTGTTCCTGCAGGCACGTGTGTGTGTGTGTGTGTGTTACCTACTGTTTTTTAGTTTATTTAGCTGTACCTGCAGGTATAAATCAGCTCCACAGTGAGAAAATTATTTACACTTTAATAGACTAATGACCCCATTGTGCTGGGTGAGCAGTGTTACTGAGGCGATGAGGTCAATGGAGAAGTGAGATAATGAGGATGACAGTGATGTGTTGCCTCTGTTAGACTGTGTGTCATCCTGCTTGCCCTTTGATTTGATCACATAGCCAGTTCTACAGCACAATAAACAAGACTCTCATCCTTCACTGTCACTGCGACAAGAAAACGCCCCGACTTTGTCCAAAACAAACCTAGTCACATAACACAACAAGCAGTGACTAAATCCAACCAAAATACATAACTGTACTGGAAATAAAATGTTATGCTTGGCTTAAGTGAGTTATTTCCACTGAGAAAAGGACACTCTTTGAGGTGGATCTTGCTCCTTTGTCTACACCTCCCTCTGCCTAAACTTTAGACCAATCAGGACTCGGTCTTCTATGACTGACACGCTCAATCTTTCTTTATCATTCCTGCAGTTGGAAATTTAGAATGGTGGACACTTCTCCACAAAGTGAGGAGAGCCTGAATGATTGAACATTGGTGATGCATAATTAATACACATACTTCTGTATCTCTGTGACTGTGGGCAGAGACGAACAAAAAAAAGTTTTATGGGCTGCTGTATCACAATTGACCTGTATTTTTCTTAGATTGAGTTTAATATATTTGTTGTAGTTGTAATCTTATGTTTATGATAAATCATTTTGAGGGTTAGGGTTAGAGTTTATAGAGTCATTAAAACTGTCAAGGACACCTAGCTTCATTGCATCAAATGTTTAGTAATTCAAATCATATAGTTTAATTTACACAAAAGAATTGCTACCTTATTTAGGCAGTGTTCTTTTACAGTTGCTTGTTTTGCTTCTGTTGTTAAATGACAAAAAATATTGTAAAAAAAGAAAAGAAAAAAGATGTTAATATTTCTCAAAATGAGGTGATTTAAAAGATTTAGGGCACTCTATTTACAGAAGATGGCAGATATGAAACATGATATGCATAACTATTTCCTTGATTGGTGTATAACCACTTGGAATTAAGAATATTTATGTTTTTGTTACCTTAGAATGAGCCTTTTATATCTACAGTTGCTGTGTGTCGTCTTCTTGTCGGGGTTTGCCATTTTGCACCTCCATGTTTCTACGGTAGCCCGTATTCCAGGAGGAGTTGGTGGAGAATAACACAGAGCTGAAATGAGAGTGAATATTGGGTTTATATTGGGCAAATAACCAAGTAGACACAAACATGACTCCACATGAATGCTAATGTTATCTGCTGGATCTAAGCAGAAATTAGCAACCATTTGCCAACACATCCATCATATCACCTTTAGGAGGGACAACACATTCGAGTTGTGTTTACAGCTTGTTGTGCTTCCCTTAACTGACCAAAAATCAGTTAATTCAGTTGTTAATGAAACATTAGAGAGACATACACACCGTAACAACCCTTTTAGACACAATGCGATAATGGCAAGGCTGAAATTAATTTCTTTCAATGACTTTACTTGTCACAGCGAGAAACTGTTGCAATTCATCCTAGTTGAACTTTGGCTGTGGAGTATGTTGAACCCAGCCATGCAGCACCAAACGCTTTGTGTCTTTAAGGGTCATTAGTCAAGAAAAGTATTATAGTGAATATATTATGACAACATCTGCTTGTAGCCAAGCCTCCCAGAATGAAGTTAAGCTGTGAGGTGACTTTGGTGTAGTGGTCACATGGGGGAATTGAAACTTCCTCATTCATCATGCACTTTTCCTAAACAGAATGACTGGAAAAGCAGTGAATGTAAAACAGTGAATGCACCTCCCAAATGACTCTTTTTATTATCAGAATGTGATGCATTTGGTCCAATAACGTTTGTAAAAATGTAGATGAGTCATACAGTTAGATTATTTTTTCGCACTGATGTGTACTGGGAACCAACAGGACGTCTTGGACGCTCATTCTCTAAACTGGCTCTGCACACCATCGCTGAATCTTTCTACACCGTATCCAGTTCTCCTTTATACAGCCATGTTTTTAAGTCATCAGTGACTTAGCTTTCTCATCCAGCAAACAAATAAGAAGAGTGGCAGTCTATTGTAGCTGTTGTACTCCTGTTTGGGTCCACACAGCTCAAAAAAAAGAAACCGTCTGTGAAACGACAACTATTCATCTGAGACCAGATACAATTCACACATGTTCAAAGGTTGAAGGAACTGCCATCCCCTTCCCAGAAAAATACAGAAAACACAACATACACAAACACAAAGATGAAAAATACTTATTTCCTCTGGGTGAAAACACATTTTGCCTAGACTCATGCTGTGTTCTGTTTTGTTAGGCCCTGCTTTTTATAGATGACCTTCTCCATCTAAACAAAACACCACCATTTCCAGGTATAGCTATTTTGTGAAACCAATGTGTGGATGCACAAAACATACCAGGATTATGATGAAGTGATTATGTCCCAATGTCCCTTTTCCAATTACCATGCCTGCTCTTAGCTGACAAAGGTCTGTGTTTTGTTTTGTTTTCGAGTAGAAATATCAACCTCTTCCCTGAAATCTAATAAAGCTACAACAAAGCTGTTTTTATCCACTTTATGTGATTTGAGGCACAGTCGAAGAGGATAATTTTCCCAGTCTATTCAATATTCTTTTAACTGAATACATTGATCAGATGAGGACTGTGCTGATGCATGGAATAAGATGCAATTAATTGAAGCTACATCAAATTACACCCAGACTGCAGGGATTTTACAATAAACGGTAGTAAATGCTACAAAGTTACTGAGTTTCTTCTTTGATTTGGTGTTTTTTTTAACAACATTTTGAAGAGTTAACATGAAATATTATTAAATTATCTCTCTGTAATTTTCATATTTATATCAAGAGTATATACATAAGAAAATGTGTTGTTTTTTGGTATTCGATCTTGTCTGACTGCGGGCGTCTGAAGGGTTAACACTTATTAACTACTCACTCACAAGACCACTAAGAGCTTTCAGGAGATGAGCCATTGATTCCCTGGTGGCTCAATGCACAACTGCACAGGCACAATACAGGAGGAGGAGAGACACGCAGCAAAGATAATCCACTTTCATGCGCCAGAAAAAGCATTTGGATCACAACATACAATTCAAAAAGAAGATTTAGGCAGAATTGGATTGCTGTTTGTGCTGAACCCCACAATGCACAGTGCATCAACAAGTTTTTTTGTTTTTAAATGCATATGGCCACAAGAAAACATTTTCTTCTCCTTACTCTATAAATATCAGCCTCCTTCACTGCCAATTTCCACATCTTTCAACCATTTTCAATGTACTCACATCCATCCCGTCCACATAATTCCATGTTCACCTGTTTCCTTTAAAAGTCTCAGAGTGATGAAGTGAACAGCCCTCCTCCAGGGAGATGCCACGTTATAACGTTGTAGAGGAGAGGATGTCAACCAGCAGACATCTTTATATGTTATCATCTTTATCACAACTCCCCGGGTAGTGAGCTGTCATTTTTTTCCCCGTCAAAAAAGAAGACCCAACACAGACACATGCGTGCACAACCACATACAAACTGCACATAATACTCTGCAGGCGCACACTCTGGGTGGATACACAGTTCGAGGATGCGATACAGGGATGCAGTAAAATACATAAAGGACAATGAGCGTGCAGTTTATACTGCGCTGTGATCTTTTTATTATCCCCAATTTGAAAATCTCAGTAGTTGTTTCTTTGGGAGAATTTGGCTTTTTCATTGAAGCAAAAAAGAAACCTTTATGTGGAGAGCACTCATTCAAGGAAGATGAAATGAAAGTGAATGGTGCAGGAATGAAAGGCAAGGTCTCTGGCTGATTTTCTTTCAGAAGCCATCTTTGTTTCATCCCGTGCTGCTTTCCATCTGTCACATTTCAAAGATTCATTCCCACTGAAGCTATTCTATCTTTTAACCTGCATTGAAATTAGACAAAAACGAATGATTAAGAATGAATCCTGCACTCGATTCTATGTATAATAAAAGAAATCAATGACTGTTATTTTGCAGCTAATTATAGATTACATGTTGCGTGTACGTAAGCTACTTTGCATTTAACAGGCATTACATCAACAGTGTGGTGCCGGGAGGACAAGCCTTTTGGATCTGCCACATCCACTTTGGGTGGAAGTAATTAGATAAGACACTTAATGACAACACGTTGAATAGATGAGATGGGAACCACATGGGCACTGTGTGCAGTCTGCCCTCTAATCCCACCTATCTGTTACCATTTGCACAAGATGCCACCCTCACAAGAAACACACAAGTAGCTATTAAATGTTTGTCTGCCTCCCTGTCTCATCTCTGGCCACAAGTGCAGTAGTCAAAGCAAAGCTACAAAGACTCAACTTTAATCTGTAGATCCACAAATTATCCCAACAATCTGCCAACCCACACTGACTACTAATAACTATTTAAAGCTTTTGAAATAGTTTTTTATTAAATAAAAAAGCCAAGAAAAAAAATTTATATGCCTTGTTTGTGAGGGCAGTAAATCACTTCTAATTGTGTCTCATTTGCAGCATGTGTTTAGAGGCTGCAACTCTAACCCCTCTAAACCCCCACTGTTGCATGATATTGAATAAAAAAGAAGCATACATTGGAGGAGTGAGTAAATGATATGACATTTATACAATGGAAGGTGCCTCTATGTCCAGTGATCTATTTTTAGCTATTAAATAGGATGCGTGCTGAATTGATGAAACCCATAAAAACCTATTTGGATAGTTTTCCACACTACACTGCCAGAAAGGATGTGGCACATGATAGTAAACGGATTGAGAATGATTTCTATATGAGGTGTTATGAAACTGTCACCATTTGCATTTCTATTTCTGTCTTCCCTCAGCCATGTCTCCATGACTGTCATGGATTAACAGCGTCAGTATGATGTTACCTCATGACGCAGGAGGGCAGGTCACCCTAACATTGTTAAATCAAGGGTGGAAGGGTCATATGATATTGTCAATGGGGAAACGTTGAGTTGCATTCCATACCAAATAGGCTTTCTCAGTCATACTCCTTTCTGGATTTCATTACAGTTTCTTTTTTTGGGAAGGAGAGAGCGCTACAATTTATAATTTATGCAGGCAGGATTAACCACATTCAACACTCAATGCTCATTTTGTAAGATATCCAATAAAAGGTCAAAGCACTCTTTTTTTCCTTTGGGTTAGGCCAGTAGTGAATGTATAATTATCAAAATGTTGATTTCATTAACCTTCTGGGGTCCGAACAATCACACAAAATAATAAAAGCAATTGATAGGTTCTCAGATGGTTAAACGTCTTGACCGTTTGCTGGTTTCCTGAGGTTCAACTGAACATAAGACATCAAGCACAGCATCACCTGAAGAGGGTACTGCTTGATGTCTACTACAAATACTAGAATATTTTTTGTATTATTATCATTATTACTACGTTTAGTCATATCTTGATTAAAGTTTGTAGTTATAGTTACCCTCCTGTCTCTAACTCAAGTGGTCATGGCAGATGTAAACGCACCCATGAGCTGGGTTTTGCTTGAGGTTTCCATGCCACTGTTGCCAAGTGCTTGCTCATGGTGGGAATTGTTGAGTGTCTGTAAATATTATTATGAAGAGTACAGTCCAGACCTGCTCTATATGGAAAATGTCATTAAATGACTTTAACTTTAACTAAATTAAATAAAATCAACCGGGAGTAAACTGATGGTTGAAAAATAAGCTTAATCTTAAACAACTGCAGCAAGAAAATGCGAGATTTTAATGCACCCATAATATATTATGCAAAGACATCATGTATGACAGTAAAACATTGACAGGGGCATATTTTTGATACTTTAGATTTGCTGATAATACTTAAGTAAGGCACTGCCTGAAGACTTATAATGGAATATTTCCACTTAAATTACATTAGCAAATTCTGTGGTTCAAAGTGGCAAACTTTTTTTTTCCCAAGGCCACAAATTGACCTTTAAATTCAAACTAATTGAATTAAAATAAAATGACGATTATTTAGCAGGTGCATCATATCAGCACGCAGCCAGTGCAGACAAGAATATTATGAATAAATCTCTACAATATGTGCTAAGACCTAAACAGTCATGGATTCATAGGCTTTATCTCGTTGTTTTCTCGTGATAACAATTTAATTTTATTTGTTTTCTCAAGATCTCAAGATATTAATGTCATCATTTATTGAAATAATTAATAATTCTATCCCAAGATCTAATGAAACTTTATTTTCTCAACAATGGTAATAAGAGATCTTGAGAAAACAAAAGATAGTATATTAGACAGTATATTAAGTCACTGCAGAAAACATCATTCAATGTAGCAGTGTCAGAGGAGCAGGAGTATATTGATCACAGAATGCAATGAAAATCTCAGGCATATTACATTTAATTGATTACCATTCTGAAATTAATTATGTTAGCTCAGAAAAACAAAGCCTTGTTATCTCAAGATCCTGACAAAATTATCAAAGTTATCTCGGGAGAACATTTGTTCGATAATATAAGATAATGAAAAATAAATAACTCGAGAGAAAACAAATGAAGTTAACTCATTATCACAAGACAATGGAGGAAATATAATGTATGAATGTATGACCGCTTCGGTCTTCCGTAGATATTTAAGGTTGAGGACACTTACCACGGCGTATGTAGGTTGCGCCGTCCGGCGGGGACCGTAGGTGGCTCAAATCAAACGCTCCCACAATGTAACGGTAGTTTGGCGGGCGGTAGAACAAAAAAAAAAAACTAAGGAGAGGTTTTTTTTTGTAAATAGACGCATTCAAATTATACATCTCGTAGTCAAAAAAGTAAAAAGGCAAAATATGGAGCACGAAGAACTCAAACTTCGAGAAAGAGGATTACTTTTTCCTGCATCGTCATCGCCGAGAGAGGAGCAGGAGGAAAGGAAGGAGGCCCGTTAACATGCTAACGTGCGGTGAGTTTACGTTAGAGCTAACGTTACATGATGTGTTTGTTGTTAAGCAACACTTACTGCTGTTTTGAAGACATTTACAGATCGCTTAAGACATATTTCATTAAGCTGGAACAAAAATGTATCAGTAAATATGATTTTTAACCAAAAGTTGACATACAACTTACTTTAGTCCAAACAAAGATGGCAGCCGGAAGTGAATTTACTTGCTCATCTCAAAGGGCGCCCTACCAAAATAAAACAGTTTATCAGGTCCATCTATTTAAGTTTCATTACGTTTATTTTCAACTATATTGCATATCTGAGAAAAACAGATAAATCATCAATGTTAAAACTGTGTTTACATGAGGACAACCTAACGTTACTTTATGTTGTCTATGTGTGGGTGCCTGCTTTGGTGATACTCTGGGGCCTGAAAGCAAAATCATCATCGTCATCACTGGAGGCAACAGATGCAGAGCCTCCATTTTAATTAAGTGGACTTGGAGATATTAATGTATGTGTATGCAGACTGTGCACATTTATCTTAAAAAAAAAAGCCTGAGTCAGAGCACATAAAAGAGTGAGTTAACATGAAAAAGTTTTATCCAGTGCAGTCCATTTATTCATCATTTACCAGATCTGTGAATTAGGCTGTAAGCTACATTAGATTTTTAATAGATTTGTTCAGCTTTAATCTGAGGGGTGCAAAATACAGGGGCCAGAAACTGAAGATGAAAATGTAGTTTATGTAGTAGTATGTATGTAATTATGTCGTTTTTTTTTTAAATATCTGATCCAGTAATAATGTGTTTTGTGATTTGGAATTTAACATTCTTAGACATCTATTTGGATCTATTTTGGGTTCAGCGGCTTTATATCAGGTACTTCAACAAATGTAGTAAATTCATTGAAATGCTGTTAAAACATATTCAGACTATATGTAGCCAGTTTCAAAAACCTCACCTTCAAAACTACGAGCAGTGTGACATTGCATCATGAGTGATGAAGATAGAAGTGATCCTATGAGTCTAAAGCTTCATACTGATTTTTACAGTTCAAACTAACGACATAAATAACACATAATAATCCATATTTACTGTCATTGGTTTCAGCTGAGATAAGACAATAAAGATTTTAGTGGAACTGCTCTAACAAACCGACAGTTGTCTTTAGAGTCATACAAAAAGAATGCAGAGGTTTTTTATTCTTGATGTGTAATATTTAAATGTGTGGGGCAAAAGATTCAGAGTAATGACTGACAGCACATAAAAGTGGCAACTTTAGCCACAGTTCTGACGTACAGCAAACTGCTGCTAATTAATGCACTTTGATATGTGCTTTGATACAGTTTGAATCAAAGGGGAAATAAAACAGTGCGTCTGGCTCCATTAGTGTGAGGGGAGACCGGGAGAAACCCAGGGTTTGTTGCCAATGAACAGGTTAGGTTAACAGAGTCAGTTACCATGGTAACTGTCTTGTAGTTTAAGTCACCCCCCTTTCTTGAGCTGAAAAATGAAAGTTTCCTTCGTCTCAGTTTTACCAAACTCAGAGTTTTCACTAAACCCTCTTTCTGAAGAGACAGTTTTGCTGTTGATTGTTGTTGGTGTTATTATCTTGTGTTTCTGCATGCCGCATCTGCCACGCTGACCTTGGCCAGTGGGATTTTTTTTTGTTGGTCACAGCTTTTATGTTTAAATTGTATTGTGCTATTGTATAAGGCTGTTCTATGCCCGGATATGCTTTATCTAAATTACTGTATTTGCTAGCTGAAATCCTAGAAACATTGTTTCATCATTACCCCTGCAGGCTAAATCATCACCAGGTAATAGCCAATAGGATTTGAAATTATTTTATCTAAACCAGCCTTTATATTAATAATGGGGATAGTGCACCATAGTGCACACCACCTAATAATAGTCTGTTGCACATAGACATATCAGTAGGAAAGGAAGTGTCAGGCTTAACATTGAGATTGGATGAAGGACCTTAGGTTTGCTCACAGACTCATTCTCACCATAACATTGTTGTTTGAGGTAAATTATTATATTTTTGTTAGCATTGCAGTTAGTATAAAGTTCAGTACTTCATGTTTAAAATATCATACTAATTAAAGAAAAAAAACAAACACATTTTGTAACCAGAGAGACAAATTTGCTTTGAGCAGCTACAGACTAACCAACGTGACTCATGCTTAGTCTGAAACGTTCTCTCTCATGCATATCAGCATCTCTTTGCATCCTTTTAGAGGACGGAAAACCCATATTAATGTAGCTGAATAAATGTTTTATTTTGTGCTAGCTGACATCAAAGGACTGTAGTATCACTGATGGTGCCCATGCGGCTGCTACAACAGGGAATGGCTTAACTGGAGATAAATTATTTTAGATAGATTTCTAAACCATGCTCGCTCCAGAGACCTTTCCAATCGTACAGTAACAAGAAGCATAAACAATTAGCAGAAAAGAGTTACCTTACTCGTACAGTTGCCTTTAGTGCTGAGATTTGCATTTGTGCTAAAATAAGGTAACCAAGGCTGTGTTACAAGACCAACTAGCAGCTTTCCGGACTAATTTTTCCTGCTGTTTTTGAAATGTACACAGAATCAAATGAACTATAGCAGATGGATGTGATAGGCAGTGTGTTAATTGGTATGAAAAAATAGATGAAGGAACACAGGGAGCGCTGTGCTCTGTTTCATGTCATGATTTATCACAGTGCCTTTGCTGTGTTCCTCTGCCAAACACTTTTGAGCCACATGATCCAGTTGAAATCAGTTGTTGTTTCATATTTGGTGGAACAAAACAATGAACATGGCACAAACACACACGCACACACACACACACCCCGACTGTTGGGTGTTGCAGGCCCGTTGAAAGCCTGGATAAGGCCGGAGCAAGGCATGAATCAAGGCTGTGTTAGTGGAAAGAGCTCATATGGCGGGTGTCTGGAATATTAAACTGGGCAGACTGGTACTTGGTAAGACTCTGAGCTCAGCAGACATGAGCACACTGTTTGGCCATGATCTGTAAGACACTGTCACTTTACCAGACAGTGAGGAGCTGTCTCCTGGATGAGCACAGAGCTTTAGGGAGCTTCCCAGACAAGCAACAAACAGATTTGAAAATATACAGATTATACTGTGCAGCAGCAGAATCACAAGATTCAAGAAAACAAGGGTGACGGACAGCAGTATCTAACCACTCTGTGTACGCGAGCACCAAGACTTACGCAACTAAGTACTGGATGATCATGTTAGCATTTGGGTTATTCAGTTCTGTTCCAAGCCTTTCAGGGATTACTAATGGGCCTATCATATTTTTGGCAACATAATTTAAGAGGTATTATCTAATATGGGTTGTGTCAGTAAGTAAGCGAATATGATGAGACAGAAGTGGCACCATTGTGTGTTTATTACATGTGAGGTAGATGGGAGCATGCATGTGCACAGTGCTTTATTTTACGCGTTGTGTTTAAAATAGCAGGCTTAAACCTTTCAACAGTGGTCGTACATAATCATGACACACATCACAAGATGCTGCGCTGCTTTAATTTATGACTAGAGAGTCTTTTCATTCAAACGCACGCACAAACAAAAAGACGCAGACAGACGTACACACATGAACAATAAATATTCATCTGATCCAGCTTTGATCAGCCACCACATGTAAACTCATTAGGCGTTCTGTAATGCACATTTGCCTTTTCGAAGGCAGGCAGAGAGAGTGAAGTTAAAAATGACGTCAATCCATGTTAGAAATGATAGCACATGTACGTGCATAAAACATTATTTACGTTCATTGTCTGGTGAAAACGGTTGGAAATGCCAATCTGTCTTGTGGCTAATGCAGGGTTAACACCTCCTTTTCAACAACATGCTGATCGGTTAAAGGTCCACATGTGTAGCATTTGTTATCTAGCAGTGTAGCTAATTGCTACCCCTCTCCTCATCCTCTCCTTTAGCGTGTGAAAGTGAAGCTATGGTGGCTGTGAACATGTGGAAAATATGAAAGGTACTGTCTAGAGCCAGTATTTAGTTTATCCGTTCTGGGCAATTCAACATGGTGGACTGTGGAAGAGGACCCACGGCATATGTAGATATTAAAGGTGCTTTCTAAGGTAATAAAAACATGATGATTCTTATTTTCAGGTTATTATACACACAGTTATAATTTCATATTCCATTTCTTTCATATTATAGTAAATAGAGTCCTCTAAATCTTACACACTGGACCTTTACAGTTAACTAAAATGCTATATGGTTATTCTGACGTTTGATTTTTATTCTTGACTGTGACCACTGTCAGCGTGCAGTAGGGTTAAATAATTCAGGAACACTTGCCTCAAAGGAGACTGGACCATTTATAGCTACAAATGGCTTTATATTTGTATTTGATGGGTGGAAAAGAGATGCTCCTCTCAAGCATACAAGCAGCAGAGAATGCAGAGGGTACCAGAACAGGACTGAGCAGACTATCTATCACTGAGATGAGATATACATAATGCACAAGGCAAGAAATGCCAGTGAATGTATGATTAATAAGAAACCAAAACATGGGGCCGGAGGGTGGGGTGGAGGAGGTGTAACCACCAACAGCAGCTGCATGTAGCAGGTAGAAGCACACAGCTTTAGCACACAGCAGCAGTGAAGACCAGCAGAGTATGAGTGTGAGCCTGCCAGATTACAGTCTGACTGCTGCATTGCCTTGATTGTGCTAGGACTGCATCACACAGTTATTATTATTATTATTATTATTATTATTGTTATTATTGATTACTCTGTATATTTATTTTTATTAATAGCACATTTGTTTGGTCTATAAAATGACTGTCTAAGTATTTATGTTATAGATTTTAATCAAATGTCAGAAAATAATGAAAAATACCCATCAAGCTTTTTTTAAGATGCCATTTATATCTAGCCACCAATAAAACAAAGAAACACACCCAATCCTTACATTTTGGGCTTTTTGAAAGCCAAACCAAGAGTGGACTTTTGAGGCCAACACTAATATATATAAATATAATATTATATAATATTTGATGGTACAGTATATCTGTATATATGCACTGTACTGTACAGTACTGTATCTCAAAGCCAGCCCAGCCAATTTATTTTTACTAGCCTACTTAACCTGTTAATCAATTTTAAAATTAGTTGATTAGTTTCCTGTCAACAAATGTCTTAGCTTGAAGGTGACTTATGATTAAAGTGAACTACTAACAGTGTGCATGCCTTTAGACTTCCTTCTGAACTAACATCACCTATTTATCCATGCTAGCAGCACAGCTTTACATTACATTTACTCATTTAGCTGACGCTTTCATCCAGAGCAACTTACAAAAAAGGTACATTTGGAGCAGGCCCAGCTGCACTTGCTAACATGCTAAACTGAGGTGGTCAGCATGGTAGCCATTACACATTCTTAATATCAGCATTGCTGTTATAAGAATGTTAGCATGCAGATATTAGCATTCAATTCTGAGTTCATCCGCTAAGCACAACCCCGCAGCCAAACCATTTTTCGCCCTGCTGCTTAAGAGTAACTATGTGGACCCTTTTATTGTGAGTTTGATCTTTTTGCATTGATCCCTTTCTGCACCTATATTAGCTGGTCATGCAGACAAACTCACATGACTCTCACTTGGTCACAGTCAGTTTTCCAGCAGGCCAGTTCCTATGCCAATTATCAGACCCCCTCCCTCCTCCCATGTAATTCAATAAACAGACCCGAGGCTTTCTGGCCCTGCTGTGTCTGTAGGGAACTTTGGCTAACTAGCAGACTTCAATCAACTTTCAGGCTGTAGCTGAAACTCCTCAAATATAGCTGTCAGACTTTGTAGACTTAAGAGAAATGCTGGAGTTTCATAACAGTGAGTTAGCAAAAACACAAAATCCTCTTGACACAGAAAGAGGGCTTGATCATTTCTAGTGTTACCTCAGGTATTTAAAACAGTGAAACATTTTTAATTTTCATGCATACCTACAGGAAAATACTTGTTTAAAACATTTTATTCACAAGTCAAGTTAATGTAACGGCATGTCGTCTCTAGAGGAGTCAAATGAGGTTGCCAAGCAGATGGGGTGTAAAGCCTTTGTAACTTATTCCTAGTCACACCCCTCAGGAGCCCAATCCATCATCTGCTGATCTGTCTCTGAATCTGCACTCGTCCCTCCCTCTCATTAAGGAAATGAAAGCCTTAATTGGAAATTGTGTTAATTCTCTGACATGTTTGAAACTCTATCTTCCCTTCACTTCCTCTAAATTGCAGACCAATTTGACAAATTTGGGGCGGCAGCTCCACTGATGCATATCCTGGTTAAACGTTTTCATCTTCGCCCACTTTCCACTGTTCACGCCACATTATGAGCCCGATGATTAATGTCGGCAAAACTTACAAGCATGCTGGTTCACCAAAACTAATCTGTGGTGGAAAATTGGAGTAGTGAGTTGGTCTAACAGTCACGCATGAATAAGAATTTTGTTTTGAACTGATGATAATCTTGTAGATGATGAGTGCAGTGGCATAATGGATTACTGCTCAGTTCTTGAAGGGACCAAACACATGGAATTAATAATGTATCTATGCAGATGAGCATGGGCCAGCTTCAAACAGTCTCTTATTCATGCCCCTCACTTGACAAAACCCATGTTTCCTTTGACCTGTGATGACTAGAAATAAAACACAAAACAACGTTGCCATGCTTTGAGCTGCTTTCCTCTTGTCGAGACTACCGCATGAAAGAAAAAAGTCTGGTCCAACCTTGTGCTACCACGAAGTCTCTTAATAGCTGCAATACCCCAAATTAGAAATAAATACAGTTTCTCAGTAGCTGCATGTGAAACTAATATGGTTTTCACATGAGACAGCACTTTCTGTGGCTTATTGTGTCTCAACTCTGATCCTGTCGAAACAGTACATGTCAGGAAGAGACATTATGCATGCAGAGAAAGAGTTAAATAATAACACGTCCAACTGTTGTTGTTGTGCGTCTTGCATTTGGAAGCAGTGCGATGCCAGTCGCTGATGGCAGTGGTAGATGCATCTGTTGTAATATTAGACTCTAATTATAGTAAAACGATGATATGGTTAAGGAAGATGCTTTGTTAAAAATCAGTACTGCTGTCAGGACTGGAGATGTTGTGGCAGTTTTGAATGTGTTTTTGTAAATACACAAGTGAACATACAATCTGTAGTTTCTGCCAGATAACTCGATGTGCTTTGTGCAGTGTTTTTATGGTGGCAAACCAAAGTGAAAATGTTCATTTTAGATTTTTAGAAAGGTTTCCTGCAGGGCTAGACCAATATATTGTCTCCTATTTTCGTATTACAGGCATATAGATCTAGATGCAGATATATAGATGTGTATGTCAGCAGAGTAACAAGTAACAAGAAAGTTCAAGTGTAGAAAGGCTTGTTTTAGGTAATTTACACACCATTACCGCAAAATGTTACGCTCAGTACATATCTAAATCAAATCTCGGTACATTTCCAGAACTAATATATAGGGAACATAGAGTGCGACATTGAACCATTATCAAGGCCATGGTGACGATCAAATGTCGAAAGATATTCAGTTCACTTTTTTCATTTTTGGAGAAGCCACAAAATGGTTATGGTTTCTGAAAAATGTTCAATCAACTGATTCATCTACTAATCGTTCAGCTCTAAAGGGACCCTCGTCTTTTTGTTTTAGTTATGTGTTGCCATGTTTAGCTGAGGTTTTGGGGGTGATTTGGACCGAGAGTCAGATCCTGTTAGTAGCTTTGGATGGATTTTAGTCCAGCTTGACTGATTTTGGCACATCTGTAGTTCAGCAATCAGGAATATTGGATTTAAGTTAATTTCAGCTACATGTGTGCACCACATCACACAAGATTCAGGTTGGAAATCAAGAAAGTGGCCCTTCAACAGTACACCGAAGGCGAGGCAGAAAAGCTATCCATACAAATCTAACTGCATGACAAAAGCCAAGTTGCTGGTATCAAGCCTGACCCAGGTGTTTATCTTACTACCTGCCATACTCTAGTTTACAACCCCCAAAATCTGTGTGGCTGTTGAGCATGTGAGTGATGAGATATGATAAAAAGGACTTTAGAGAGGGCTGATGAATATGTGTGGCTTTGAAGCGGTTGTTGTGTGATCGTGTGCAGATGAGAGCGTGGGAGGTGTCGTGTTTGGATGTGTGTGTGTGTGTGTGTGTGTGTGTGTGTGCATGTGTGTCTGTGTGTGTGTGTCTGGAAGTGTTTGCTGATGAGAGTGACATTTGTGCGCACAGTGAGAGGAACCACCAGCATCTGGGGCTTCTTTTCCTCTGAACCCTCTAACATCAACCAGGAGAGGAAAGAACCCCAACGTTTTTAGTCACGCTGAAATCACCACCTAGTCAGTGTATGTGTGTGTGTGTGTGTGTGTCAAAGTGAGGACACTGCTCTCCACACACTCTACAGGATTTCAGCACTCTGCACATACACCGTGAATTCATCACCTTAGCAACCAGTCGATTGAAAGATGATGAATCATGCCAAAGCCTGCTAATTTCTTTGCAGTTGTCAAACATGAACAATGGGCGGTAAGATGGAGTCACAGAAACGTCACCACAGACAGAATGTTGTGTGTGTGTGTGTGTGTGTGTGTGTGTGTGTGTGTGTGTGTGTGTGTGTGTGTGTGTGTGTGTGCATGTGTGCATGTGTGTGTGAGCTTGAAAGACTACCATAAACAGACAGAAAGGAAGAGAGGCCAAATCAAGGCTCGGAGGATAGTGAAAGAGAGAAAGAACAGACTTACTGCTTGCTGTTAACACTTCTGACTGACCAGAGAGAAACACTGTAAGCTTGCAGTGGTAGTTATGTACTCGTTCTATCTTTGAAGAGCTCTGTCACATGCAGGTTTCAGCATGCTGTCCATTTGATTGCACACCAGGGATCAGTACACAAATGAAAATCGGTAAAATAGGTCCGAGCGGAGCCTGACACACCAGTCTGTCAAATACTCTCCCCTCATTTCAGATGAGAGCGTTGATGCGGCGTGATTTGATTTCCTGCCGATCGCCAGCGAATGAAGCAGTTAACAGCACCTCTGACCTAATCTTCTGCTCTCTTAAGGTGACTGAATGGGGCCCGGATGCTATTCCTGACAAATAGCAGTCTTTGATAAGAGGGGAGGATCTGAGAGGTCCATCTGACATACATTACTGCCTGCTGAGAGTGCTGACACATCCCCCTCCGCACAATAATAGCAGTGATGGTGTAAAAGACATCAGTTTAGTTAAAGAAACACAGACATACATCAGTTACAATGCACCAGGATTCGAGAGAAGCGCTGATGCTACGACCAATGCAAATAAATCCATTAAAAAGAGGCGGCTTGACGGTGTTAAATACTGACGTCCTGAAATGGTGCTGCTAATTCAGCAATAAGATGCAAATATTTCTTCAGCTGATTGCTGTAGAGTCAACAATAATGCAGAATATGAACGATTGCATGTCAAGCAGTATACTGAAGCTTAACAGCTCCCACTGCTGGTAAACATCCTGAAAGCCTGTGCAGCACCAGAGATTATCAGTCAACTGCCTTTCTACATGAAGCTTTGATTGATTTACAGTCCTGTTCGCAGCTTCGAGGTGTACAGGGAATGAAGACTCTAATGTTGGCGAGACATATTATTAATTGTCTGCTGTATCCAGTGGACTGTAATGGGAAGTTTGTGTGTGACTATACCTAAGCTTACCGAGAAGCAAATTAATGCTGAACAGACCACAATTACCGATTACTCGGCCCTCAGACAAGTAATCAATCATTCATTTGACAAACGGTTATTCATCATTAATCCGTTCTGTTCTTTAAGAATCGTGGGAACTCTGTGTCGCTGTCAGTCTAACACCATCAATCACACATGGCCCTGGCGGCAAGTGAACCCCCTCGCACACACACCTGCTCAAATCACATTATATCGTCCCAACACAACTTTCGCACATCATTTGCTGCAAATTTCCCAAACCAAACTGTTGACAGCAACATTATAAATGGCTTTGTATGTGACACACCTAGCTTTATTTATCTTTTTGTTATTGTCTGCTTTTTAAGCGTATTGTCTGTCCTATTTTTGCCATTTTATCCCGCCCATAGAGAATGTAAAAAAAAACAAAAAAACAACTGCTGCAACTTGCTTTGTTTTATGTTGTAGTAAACAGAATATTTTAGTTCTTTGGACTGTTATACAGACAAAAAAAGACTTTTTGAAGATGTCGCTTTGTCCATTTTTCAATTTTTTCTGACTTTTATAGACTTAACTACTTTGTGGGAATGTTTTCTTTGAAAAATACTAAAACCATAAATCCATGATCAAAGTAGTTTCTTTCAGTCGACTAATTGATTAATCAACTGATTGTTGTAGCTCTCCAACTGATGATTCAATAATGAAAATGATCTTGAGTTGCAGTCCATAAACAAAGGGCATCAAAGATTATTTTAAGCGGCGAGTTTTTATTGTTTGGACAATGTAACTACAAAATGAATCTTGACATCCATGACACCAGCTGATGTTATTTTTGCTGTTACGGGCCTGATGATTTATAACTCTCAGTGTGAAATGTATGTGGGAGCGGGTGGTGTGGAAAGTGCCATGTCCTGGTCACAGTGTTCCCTCCTCTCTACCGGTCACTCAGCAAGAGAGTTCCTGTGGGCAGAGTGAGAGAGCATCACACTCTGCCCACACATTTGTCCTCCAAAAACCACAGTCATCTTCATACGCAAAAAGTCAGACCGTGAAGCTGCGTCTTTTTGAACAAAGTCAAAGTTTTATTTGTTGAATACATGTGATATAAAAAGGTTGCTATGAAGTAAGTGATATGTCTAAATGTAGCTAGGATTGATAACCCCGGAACTGGTGATGGACTGAATGATGGCTCTCAGGTTGAAGAGAAGATAATACACAAGAGGAAGAGAAAGTTTAGTAACAATATGGTAACCTGTGTTTTGCTATATAAAATCTGCTGTCAGGACTGTTCTCACATAGCGTTGTTAAGATTTTAAACAGTGCTTCCTCCAGACCATGTCTACTTTACACATTAGCACACCTCAAGGCAGTAACAGTACATCTCCTGTGCTTATACGTGTTTCTCTTTTGGAGAGAAAGTCATGCACTATTCATAAGGGTAAGGCTGAATCTTGGTGTATTATTCATTAGAGAGGGCCTTGTCAGAGGCATCTACAGTAAACTCAAGGTTTAGGCACTACAGTACTGTCCATTTTCAGTGGAAATCAGGCAGCCAGCCATTGTACAGGAGTCCCAGACGAAACATCATCTTTGTGACATTATGGTGGCTCATGTAGCTGGTTCATTACATTTACTTGAAACAAAAGAGTTCACAAGTGCAACACAAATATCACATTGGATCCCGGTTAATGTAGAAAGACAATAAAGTATCAGATAAAATATGGTGAACTTCTCTGACGATAGAGGAAGCTTTTAGTCCAGTGTACGTGGAACAGATGTGCCACCAGGTGAGCCACCATTGTGCCCCTCAAACTCTTACTTAAGTAGAAGTATCAGCTAATTGTACTGAAAGTATTAAAGGCAAACATAAAAACCCTGCAGGAAAATGCCTCCTGTGACAGACATGGTTTTGTATATGAAAACTTATTAGATTGTCAATACTGATACTTCAACGTGTAAGTTGAATTTTACTGTAGCTGGGTGTGTGCATGTGGACGGTAAGGACATCACCTGCACAAATCTGAATTTGTCTTTTAAGTGTATTAGTTATTTAAATGAAACTAAATGAAACCATCTGAGAAGTTTAGAGGAGAAATAATGTTGTGGTGGAACTGCTAACAACTCATAATGAGTGGCCCCAACTAGATGCTGCTTTTTTGTGGGGTCCTATATTATATATTTTTAAAAATATAAAACCTTAACATGAAAACTACAGCTGTCTTCTATGAAAAGAAAACTCAGCGATTGTTGTTTTTTAAAGATACCATGGATCAATATAAAATCACACTATGTGTGCTTATTTTAGCATCCTGAGGAGGGCAGCAAAACACTTGCAGATCTGCCACAACAGAGTAGGCGACTTAACAGCTCAACAGAAGGTCTCTGCTGATCTCCTCCTGGATCTGTAAATCCTTTACAACATGTTGATGCATATCTGGAGCAGACATTGTAATTCTCAGGTCTCACCTACTAGCTCCAGCTTGGTTTTGTCTTTAACTCACTTTTGTATAGTTTAATAGCCTTAGTTTAACTTCAGTTACATATATCCCACAATAGTGATGTATTTTACTTTAACACTAGTATGTCTCATTATCATTTATTTATATACTTAAAACCAGACTTAGTTTGTTTATATCTAAAATCAAACAAAACAAATCTAGACTAGGGGTTCAACAAGTCTACAAAATATTTAAAACAAGTTAAAAACACCAGTCACAAGTGGTGTCTTCAAATAGTGTTGTCCAACCAAAACAGTCCAAGACCCAAAGATACTTGCGGATATTTCATTTAGCTTCCAGTCATATATTCCTTCTAGTAAATGGCCACCCATGACCTAAAAATAAGAAATTTCTTTGGGAAGTCTAGTTTTTAAATTGATGCCGTCATACTAGTCACCTGTCTTTCACTTTTTTACCTGAACTCATGCTTAGCTTTTAAAACATGCATCATGAAATTGTTTCAGTACAGTCATATTTTTTTTTTCCTCTGCTAGTTCTCTTTCTTTGTAGCATAAACATCTGTAGATTCATATGTCATTTATTGAATTTAATTGATACAGCCCATTGATTGAAAAAACAAACAAACAAAAAAACAAGCTTCTGCTTCTGTAAATTTGTTGTTATATTACACACAGTCAATGTCATTTACTATCCACTAGAGAGCACAGTTTATTCAAAAAGAAAACATTTCTGTTATTTTCCTGGACCATTTCAAGTTACCATGCCACCATTTTTCAGTATAAAAACAAATCTTGCCTTATCATACAACAGAATAAAAATACTTTTATATATTGGCTGCTCTATTGGCATGATGTATGCTTTTATTATCGAAAGGGAACAATTTGTGAGACTGTGGTGGGTGGACCTTGGACCCTCTAGGGACAGACTGAGATGCTTTGCAGAAGCAAAGGTGTAAAACACAACGTCGGATCTCTTACTTTATTATGAAATCTATGCCCTACAGACCAGGTAATTAATTGGAAACACTGAATTTATGTTTTTAACCCTGTGACATCCTGCTCAAGGGGTTTTATCAGCAAAGGTCTTTCATATTTTCAGTTGTTTTTATTTATCATTTATTTAACCTTGTATCTCTAGTGCTTTTTAATGGTTTGAAGAAACTTCACATCCACTGGTGCTTACTTTAGGCTACACAAGTAACCAAGAAAATAATTAACAGTTGTGTAGTTTTTTGTTCCCCACAATGCAGCCTGCTAATTACTTTATAAAAACAGTTTTCAATTATAATAAATAAATATATAAACAAGACACCAAAATAGCAATAGCAATGACTGTTTCACACTTTACCATACCATAACAACATTGTCAAATGTTTCCTGTAATGTTCTGTCTAATAAAAACATCCTAGCAAATCTACAAAGCATTTATGCATATATGTTAATTAAAATTTTATTAAATATTGATTAAAAACTAGTGACACCTTAATGGGCTCCCATGAAGGCCTAGTTGCATACATGCAAATGTGACTAATTCATAGTTCATACAATTTATGCTACACATTCAGAAACGAATGTTTTAATATAAAAAATGAAAGAGAGAGAGAGAAAAGAAAAAAAAAAAAAGAGGTATCACATCTAAACCCAGCAACATCCTATTGAGTGAGAGTGACCCTCTGCGACATTAAGTCCATTAGAGGCCTGTGAGAGTAACACGTCCATAAGCCCCAAATCTCTTTAATACAACACCCATTAGGAAAGTGCTGAGCTCTTTACCCTCAGCTAAGACGGTCCACCACTCAGCAACACCACTGCCTCTGTTCAATAAAGTACAGAGAAATATCCACTTACCACATTAATACAAGAGACATATATATATATACACACATATATATGATATTAGGGTATTTTCTACTTTATTTAGTTTTAAAATATTTATTAAGAATGATGAAATAAAGAGATTGTGGCTAAATGCCACAACATTTGTTGTGTAGTGGTTGGATGATTTGATGCTTTTCTTTGTAATAAGATAGTAAATTGAATTATCTTTGGTTCTGTTGTTAGGATAAAAGAAGCAACAGCAGTTGGAGACAACACACAACACTCTGCATTTTTTTCCTCTAACATTTTGTACAAAAACTAAATGATTAATTAATTAATCAAGTATAGGCAGATTAATTAATAATGAATATAATCATTGTAGTCTACTAGGCCTACTACGAGTAATGTGTGACTGGCATATTGTATGTCAAGTGTATGAGTAATTTTGGCTTCTTGTACTTCTTGAGTGACAACTCTCACTAAAACCATGATGACTTTGATGGATATATGAAGTTACGGTAGTTATAATGTAATGTTATAATGTATAATATTGTTATACACACACACACACACACACACACACACACACAGCAAATTAGCTGTTATGGTGCCCTGTAGCACCCTATAATGTAATAATTTGTAATAACGCCTGAAAATGTAATAAAATTTGCACTTAACTCGACCGAAAATGTAATAAAACCCAATAATATAATAACTTCACCAAGTGAGGTTGGTGATAGATAGTTTTATAGACATGACATAATTTCTGTAACGCTATCTGCTGGTAATGTCAGTAACATGTTTGTATCAGATTTTCCATTTTATAGTCACTAGTTTCATTATAAAAGGTATGCTTTTGATATGTTAATTAATTTCGGGTGCTGGCATCCTGGCCACTAGAGGGCCTGCAAGGGAGAACACGATCAGGGTCTTTTTCAGTGTTGGCTAGCTGAAAATATGTCCAGCTGCAATGAAGCTTTCTCTCTGTATATGATCACTTGGTAAGCGTATGCAATGTCTCAGCATCAATACCTTCAGATTTCTGTAGGTACCAGAAAAAGTCTGATAATGGTAGTATAGTGGTAGGCTTTAGACTAGATTTTATTGACCATGTGGCTACTGATGTTAACTTCTTGATACTTTAGCCAAGGCTTGGCTACTTCTTTAAAGCTTATGATGTCTATCAGAAAATAATTTGGTAGAATATGATAATAAATTCGTAGGCTACAGGCTAATTTTTGTTAATGACCACGTGTTACATGCAATTTGAAGTCTTAATATGGAGAATGTTTATTAAAAGCTATATTTTTTCAAAAATAATACACCCACAGGGCGTTTAGAGGGTGCAGAACAAAAGTATTGCTTTTCCATAAAAAATTAAATTTAGTCTGAATTAATTATTTTAAAAATCTGTTGTTTCAAATCTGGTGTATATAACATTCCTTCCTGAAAATGTAATAAATTCCCAATAATGTAATAAGGTATTACATTATCGGTAAAAATGTTATTACAATATCAGTCAGGGTATTTTATTACATTATAGGTGAAGTTATTACATTATTGGGTTTTATTACATTTTGATCGCATTAAGTGCAAATTTTATTACATTTTCAAACGTTATTACATGAACCTGAACATTTTTGCTTGAGGAGTTGGACGCACCTAGAAGAAAGCCATACAAATATGGAGAGACCTGTAAACTGTGCACAGAAACTATACAGCAACAATATAGTCTCAATTTGAATAAAGTTTACTTGAGAAGATGAATTATCTATTTGAGGTACCATGTTATAATCATGCTTTAAAATAAGTTATCAGATAGCTCCATGATAGGTATGAGCAGGTGTAACCTTAATATCTTGATGAGTGGTCAGTTATGTTTGCAGTGGTGGCTGGATTAGATATTAACTGTGGCCTAAATCACTTTGTGCTGACGGATCTGGAAAGTGATAATCCAAGGTGTGCCTTTAAAAGCCAGACCTGGGTCCATTTGTAGCAAGGTCCCTCTCCATCGCTCTCTCTCTCTCTCTATCTCCCAGCCAGAAGAAACACCACCGAAGGGCTGATCGCAACCGCAAACCGCAACCATGAACGGCACGGAGGGACCATACTTCTATGTCCCTATGGTTAATACCACCGGCGTTGTCCGGAGTCCTTATGAATACCCTCAGTACTACCTTGTCAACCCAGCAGCTTATGCTGCCATGGGTGCCTACATGTTCATGCTCATCCTCTTTGGATTCCCCCTCAACTTCCTCACTCTCTACACCACAATCGAAAACAAGAAGCTCCGGACCCCTCTAAACTACATCCTGCTGAACCTTGCAGTGGCTAACCTCTTCATGGTGTTTGGAGGATTCACCACAACGATGTACACCTCTATGCACGGCTACTTCGTCCTAGGACGCCTTGGCTGCAATCTGGAAGGATACTTTGCTACCCTTGGTGGTGAAATCTCGCTTTGGTCACTGGTTGTTCTGGCTATTGAAAGGTGGGTGGTTGTCTGCAAGCCCATCGCCAACTTCCGCTTTGGAGAGAATCACGCAATCATGGGTTTGGCCTTCACTTGGGTAATGGCAAATGCTTGTTGCGCACCCCCTCTTCTTGGCTGGTCTCGCTACATCCCTGAGGGCATGCAGTGCTCATGTGGAGTCGACTACTACACACGTGCAGAAGGCTTCAACAATGAGTCCTTTGTCATCTACATGTTCATCTGCCACTTTCTTTGTCCAATGTTTATTATATTCTTCTGCTATGGCCGTCTGCTCTGTGCTGTCAAGGAGGCTGCTGCTGCCCAGCAGGAGTCTGAAACCACCCAGAGGGCTGAGAGGGAAGTCTCCCGCATGGTCGTAATCATGGTCATCGCCTTCATCATTATGTGGTTCCCCTATGCCGGTACAGCTTGGTATATCTTCACACATCAAGGCTCTGAATTCGGACCAGTCTTCATGACCCTCCCGGCCTTCTTTGCTAAGGGTGGTGCTATTTACAACCCCGCGATCTACATCTGCATGAACAAGCAGTTCCGTAACGCCATGATGACCACCATTTGCTGCGGCAAGAATCCCTTCGAGGAGGAGGAGGGAGCATCTTCTGCCAAGACCGAGGCCTCCTCTGCCTCCAGCTCTGTGTCTCCTGCATAAAAAGGCTGTCAACACAGGCTCCATGATCCACTATCCAAGAAGAAGACTTCTGCTCCCCCCGGGAAACGACTGAAGGCTAATGTCTACAGAATTAACTTCCTTTTTGTATTTTTACAAACGAGTTGGTTCAACCTAAAGACTGTTGCAGGAAAGGTCAGCCCATTACAGAGTTTTTCCTGTATGTACAGAATATCCAACTTAACTATCTATGAGATTTTTTTTTTTCCTCAGAGGAAAGGGAAAAAATGTTAATCTTTTACAGTTGGATCCTAAATGATACTGGCTTATTTTTGAATGTAGAGGCATGTAATCAAGGCAACGTAAAATAAAACGCACTTTGCAAATGACTCATCCTGTTTATGTTTTACTTACAATTTGGGTGGCAAAGTACATATGAATGTAGTATATTTAATTAAATGAATAAATGTGAATGACCTATTCAGAATGCATTTATGTTGAGTCAATTTCTACTTTTAGAGCTGTTATTTTAGCGAATACTGCTCTTATACTACAGAAATTGATTGTACAGACACTTAGAACAATACAGAAACTAGGGTTTGAATTTCTCATGTAGAGGCTTTGCTACTGTAATCTCATTTCAATCACAGGTCACCTTGGACTTAGAACTTGGCCTACCTAAGGGATTATGACATTATTAATCAGGGATGAATATACACATGACACAACAGCAACTTTATCTGATGACTAATATTAATCACATTAATTAAAGGTTAACACAGACAAAGACTTATTGGATAACACAAATAGGTATTACCAAGAGACACCTTGATGTAAAGGTTGTGGAATGGAAAAGATTATTCCATCATATCACACACACAAACAAACCATTTATTAAGTTTGTTTGGGATTTACCAATAAAATAAGTAGTAAGCACTGTACATTAATAGATACTTTAAAATATCATTAGCTGTGTAGTACTGCAGTATAGTGTGTACAGTGTGTTCCTTAATAACCAAGTACTAAATAGATGCGATTGAGAAAAGAATATTTCTTAATAGATTTTAAAGTATCTTTCTGTTATCATACAATAATTTAATAATACTCTCTGACTACTGCAGATATGCCAGACAGTTATGGGGTAGTTTATTAATAAGTTGTTTATAGCTACATTGTTTTATGAGAATACAAAGTTCTGAAAGATGTTGAGGAGTATGATGAATGACAGAAACTCAACTGAAGATGGAATTTTCTCCTCCTCAGTTCTTGGTTGTGTAGAGTCTCACAGTAGGGAAAAACAAACACCTTAAGATCTCTCCCGTAATGACCTTCATGCGTAACTATAGCAACCATCATACCGGTGGATCTTTTGTGGAATACAGATTATACGCACTGAGCAGTCTGAAGTCAGGAGCTCCAGCTGAGAGCTTAAGGAAAAACAAAATCAATCACTTGCTGCTTTAATTTATCACTAAATAAGAAAAGCCTCTCTAGCTGTGGTAGTGCAGTCATGCTCTAATACTTTTAATGAAGGTATTTGCAAGTACTGGATAGATGGAAACCATAAGATACCATTTAGCTTTTTGTAAATACATAAATACCAGTCTATAATCTTTAATCAGAATCCAGCAGTGAGGTTGTATTGTTTGTACAAACAATTAGGGTCAACTCATCACTTTCTTACACACCTGCCTCATGAAATAGAGGTGCCAAGTGTTTTTCTATTCTTGTACTCATAGGATAGGACTTCTTGTGTCTTTTTTTACACTGTTCTGAACAGTGTGAACAATCACTGGAAAATGTAGTAAATGTAGCTCTCCAGTGTTGATTTTTCAATCAAAGCCTGTTAAAAAAAAAAAAAAAAAAGACGAAACTGCATATTAAAACACAATGTGACCTCGCACCAGATTGATTTGATCAAAAAGAAGGTACAAACGAGAACCTCTTCAGAGACGTTGCTGAAAAACGGCTGTGCAGAAATATGAAATCCTTTTGAATTTGTATGGAAAACTTTATTTGATAATAAAAATAGCATTCACAGACTTCTTTTGATAGCTACATATACATTGTAATCCATCTCAAGGAAAGAAGCTGGATAAGTCAACATCTACTTGTACTTAGACTAATGTTATGTATAGCTTCATGGGTCAAATAAAGCTATGAACAATGTAGTATTTATATATGCATAGTTTTATAAAAAAGATTGGCCCATATACATGTACTGCTTTTATCAACACAGAGACAGCATTATGTCCGGAGCACATTGCAAGAACTAATGCTTGAAGAACACAGACTGCATACAAGTGCTTTATAATACAAAGGCAGGCTAACCATCAAGAGAGATTCAAACCATCAAACAGTTTCTGATTGACCAAATACAGTCTTTTTAAAATGTCTTTACATACCTGATCCAGAGTAAATCGACATATTTCCCATAAATCATCAGGTCCATTTCAGAGATATAAACACAATATCACATTCCTCACTGCTGAGGTTTTTCATAAATTTCTCTTTTGTACAAGAAAAAGGCAACATTTTATTCCTTGACAGGTTCCTAATAGTTACATTGGAAAAAAATCTTTACATGTGATGGCCAACAGGTTAACTTCTTAAATGTGTTTCTTTTTTTCTTTTCTTCTTTTTTTATGTTAATACAGTACCATGGCGACAACAGTGATCAAACAATGCATTTGTTGTGGTTTATCCAATATATTTTTAGTTCTCTAATGAAACATAAAACAGTGAATACACACAAAACACATTATAAAGCAGCAGTCAGACTCCAGTGGCGTGACAGCATGGCTCAGCATGGCAGATTGGTCATCTCCTGTACGTCTCTGGGACTCTCCGTATATTACCAACACAACAAACCACAAGCTCTTTGTGTCAGGACCTAGGAGGTGGTGCGCAAATGTGGATATCATCAACATGAGGACAGGGCTACCAATTACTGTGGGATTACAGAGCACATTCCTTATGGATTATTCTCGCTCAGACCTATCAGATAAAGTGGTTAAACTACACTTAGATTTACACATGCATCTTGCACGGGGATAATTTACACATTTGTTTTATTTATTTTGGCATATCTGATCAACCATATTTTATGGCAGCTGCAAGCTGGTATTCTGGCATAATGCAGACTCATCCAAAGTACGAAATTCTTCCCAGAACAGAGAATCTACCAGTACAGTTTTGCTTGTAGTTGAAAGTGAGTCCGTTTTTTTCCCTTTTCCTAGAACTCACCGAGGAGCAAAGGGGCAGAGTGTTCTAGTTAAGTTCTAATCCTACTCCAAGGGAGAAACTAATAACACTATTGTCAGTTTTCACATCAGTTGTCTGATTTCATTTCTTAATTTTGGGAGTGTGTGGGTGTATATAGGCAAAGGAGGTGGAGCAGCCACACATTTCAAGGATGCAACACAAATAAGGGTACAGCATGCTTCTTCCAGGTACAGTGTGCACCTCTACCTTGGTCCTTTTAAAGATTTAATGAAGCTTGCTCAAGAATATGTGCCAAATTAAAAAATAAATAGTGAGCAAATGCAAAAAAAAGTCATATATTATTTATATAATTATCGTTCTACTTTAACCATCAGATCTTAAATTTAGATTTTTGCCTTAAGTCCAACGTGACTTTCACAGTTCTTGTGAACTATCAGTGTCTTGTGCTATAGTTTGTTTAGTAAAGCAATTCAGGAATGGAAAAGACATAAAAACAGTTGAAAACAAGCTTAGTAGTTAGAAGTTACCACAACTGGAAGAATGTTTCATACCTCTGAGGGAACAAATATTTAGATCCAGCAATGCCTACAAAAAGCAATATCACTGATTTTATATGCAGGCACATACAATACCTTTACTATAGTACAACAACTTCTGTTATGTTCAAAATAACTATAACAATGACAACCAGTATGAACTGATAGAAGGATTGTACTCCTGCTGTTTTATGAATCTCTGGATGGGATCACAAGTAGTTAAGTCAATCAAATCAATCAATAAACCAGTTGACCAAATAAAGCACAAGAGTTAGTATCCTCAGAAGTCCAATTCCAGTGTATGGTACATAGTTTGCACAGATAGAGGAGAGAGTGGCGAGGGGGATCTCTGCTCTGCTCTAGATGCTGAGGTCTTTGGGGCTTTCTTTGTACAGCCTTCTCTTGGGCTCAGGGAGCTGGTTTGCGCTGTGGCCTACTGCGTTATTGTTATGGCCTGTGTTGTTGTAGGCAGCATTGTTGTGTGCAGCATTGTTCTTCATCATGCTGTAGTAGTCCTTCAGTCTGGGTGCTGCTGCATAGTTCAGCTCGTCCCTGCTGTAGTTGCTGTCAGGGGAAGAGTCCCGCTCCACTCTGTATCGTCTCTCCGGTGTCCCGTTCATCTGATACCTCTCCTCCCTCCTCTCTGAGGAAGAGTCTCTCAGGAGGTTGCCGTTCTTTGTGGCTCTATCATATGTACGGCCCCTGGAAAGAGACAAGGAATCCCCGTTGTTGTTGGTGCGCTCTGGGGTTGTGGTCTCCCTGACTCGCCCAGCCATCTGTGAGTCCTTGAGGAGCCTTCGCTCGTAGAACTTGCGTTCAGGGGTGACTGCGAGGAACCCTCCATCATCGTACTCCCTCTCAGGTGTACGGTCCCGATGGGCTCGCTCTGCCCTGCGGTCCATCGACTTGGCCCGCCGACGATCAGGAGACGAGGTGCGCTTTCGGGTTGGTGAGCGATCGAGGGAGCCACGGCGCTGCTGACGAAACCTCCCGTCCAAAGTTGAACTGCTGCTTGAGAGTTCGCGACTCCTCATTTTCTCGGCAGCAGCAGCCTTCTTCCCCGAGCTGTCTTTCCTCAGAGTCTTTAGGAGTTTAGAGATGCCGCTCTCCGACTCTGACTTCTTGACTTTGCGGCCTCGGCTCTTCTTGTTGCCACTGCTACTGCTGTTACTGTTGTCTGGAGACTGCTGTCTGGGGGTACTTTGACTGTGATTGTTATTCCAGGTGTGATGATGGTGGGGGTTAAATTGCCGGCCTTGGTAGTCCATCTGATCTGACCCAGCCCTGTCCCTGTTCCTGTCCCTGTCTCGGCCACGCGCAGCCTCCTCCTGGCGTGATGGTTTGTGAAGGTCTGGTGGATAACTGGACTCCAATGAGGTGTGATATCTGCTGTTAGGTGGCAGCGTTCTCACTTCCGGAGTGTTTTGTGCCCCGGGTGTGGGAGGGTGCCCGTCACTGCTGCCGTCTGCAGGAGAGGAACAGGGAGAAATTTGTTGAGAAGAGATACCTTTATAAAAGGCAATGAGATTGAGGTTACATCAATAACGTGACATTTATTGTGTTCAGCAGACATGACTTTCCTTGTCTCGGTTCATGTGAGCTCTTGCATTGATACGACAGGAAGTCAATGCAGAGATATATGGAAGTCATGCGTATGTGTGCTTTTTTGATATTCATTTCATATCAAGCTAATTGATGTGTAACATTCAGTTTTAATCTATACACATGAAGTGATGAATCACTTCAATGTGTGTTTTCTCTATAGGGCTGCGGGTTGAGACACGAGGTGATGTCAGCAACAACAGCAGGTGCAACACATCGGCGAGTGTAGGGCAGGGGTTATCAACGACACAGCAGGCACCTAGGAAATCATTCAAAACGAAATGGTGAACAACTCAATGTGCATCATTGGGAAGAACCAGACCAAAAGCAAGAAAAAAAAAAAAAAAAGAGTGTGTTTGGCTGCAGGTATGCCAAAATAGAAACAAGTTGCTATAGCAGCAGCATGTGATAAGCAGTGACATTACATTAGTCCCAGTAAAAATACTGTTGGGCTAGTGTAGGGGGAGCGTTTGTATGTGTACGGATCCACAGAAGTTAAATTAGGTAACGTTTAATTCAGGCATGACAATACATCAAGCATGCACACTATGTAAACACACCTGCGCGCAAACACACATAAAGTGGGATTCAGGGTGGGATGAGCTGGGAGGAAGGGTGGATAAAATTGAAAAGGAAAAAGATGACAAAGAGAGTGGATTGGGACAGACTTTTGGCTACAAACCGTGGTCTGATTTTGGCCCATTAGGTAGAAACAGGGCTCTCCCATCTTGTCATTCCTCATTGTACCAACAGCGAGATGAGGAGCCATCATCGCTGGAGAGAGGAGGAAGAGCCCAGCAACAAGAGACAATCAGAGAGAAGGAAGGAGGAATATAGAGGAGAAAACAAATAAAACAGACGAGAGGCTGTTTTACAGTGCATCTTAATAGAGAGAAGAAGGGGTTTGTTGAGAATGACAAGAAAACATTACACTTTATGCAGTATCAAAAAAAACATCTGAGGCGGGAGGCGGGGGTGTAAGAATTAAACCCCAGATAAACCAGAAAACAATCCTGAGAAATACAACAAAATGACTCAAACTGTGAGAGGAATAATCCATCAGCAGAGCATGCAGCTCTTGGAAGGGAGTATTACGTCAGCTGTAAAACATCTGCGCTACAAATCACTGAACATGCTTTTGTGTCAACCATTCCTTCATTAATCAATAATATTTGACAGCTCAATCTTGTGCTGAAACTATGACGGGTCACTTCAAATTAATGGATCAGAAAGTGCCTTTCTGTTAAATGTTTATCATTTACAGTAATAACATTCTTTCAGATGTCCCTGCGGAGCACTAAGCGGATAAGAAGCTTTATTCTAGTCTGCGGTGTGTACAGCTGGAACAATAATAAGAATTCAATGCTGGCATTAGCAGTGTTATTTACAGGAAGAGGTGAAAATCATTGCAACCTACCGTATTCAGGTACAGATCCATCTCCCCGTTTGAGGACTAGCCGCGCCCTCCGACCCCCATTCTTGATCAGTTCTATGGCACGTGAATGCTTCATGTTCTTTGTGCTCTCACCGTTAATCTCCAGGATCTCGTCTCCCACCTTAAACAAACAGGTCATGTTATTGTCACGGCTAGCTAATGACGGTGTTTCATCAACAGCGTGCAAAAAGGAAATCAAGCCCATGAAGAGAAGGAGAAAAAGAATGAACTCGCTATTCACAAAGTCAACTTTTAATGGTTTCGTACCCTCATCTTGCCATTTCTGACAGCAGCCCCGTCTTCTGCTAGTCTCAACACATATAGGTCCATGTTGTACTCCCGTCCTCCTCTCAGGCTGAAGCCAAAACCTTTACTATCCCGCTCGAGGTCCACAGAGTAGAACTCAGCATCCTATGAGACAAAAAACACAAAGAAAAGGAGATAAAGAAAAAGTCACCAGAGAGCAGGAGTGAATAATCCATGGTGCACACGGGAGTCAAAAGATGAGTCCAAATTTAAACACTAATCAAACCATGTCTCACAAAAACTCAATGGCAGTACAATACCATGGAATGCATGAATAATTGAAATAATTCATTTATTTTAATGTCAGATGTTAGTGTGTACGTTAGTTAAAATACAAATTTTAGTCATGGCCCCAGTTCTTTACTCAGTCCTGTTACCCCTGACTACACCTGACTAAAAGTTTAGGCCCTGTGAAGACCAAAAACAGGATGTCTCACTCTATTTTCTCTACAACAATCCAACATTCACGCCCACTACACATCTTGATTGGCAATTTCACTTCTCGCTCTAGCTCTCTTTTTACATTCTTTACACCTATTCATGTGAACAATCGAATGCAACACTATGAATGCCTTCCAGGAGAAATTGTGCGAGAATGTGTGGCATTGTTTGGCAACTCGGATGAAAGAAAGGCTTTAAATAATTATTAGTAACTTTCCTGTCTGTTGTTATTGTATGTGTCGTGGTACGTGACTGATAGTTGATAAGTGATGTATTAGTGTAAAACCCAAATGATTAACTGTGGAATGAAAACATCGATTCTTACCTGTGTTTGAGTTTGTGTGGGTGGTGGGGGAGGGGCTCCTTTCGACTTTGAGTTATTCCTTTAAAAATAAAGAAACCAACATAAATACACATTCTGCTGCATTAAAAAAATACTATATTCTAGGAAGAAAGTTGCATTATTAAAAATAAATGAATGAATTATCACCTACCGGGACTCTGAGGACTGTTGAGGTGTGTGCGTGGTGGTGATGGTAGCTATCTTCTCAGCATTAGTCAGCAGAGAAGCATTGGAAGATTCTGCAAGGGAAAATAAAATTAGAAAAGACAACTAAAACAACTAAACTAAAATAAAGTGACTGCTTTTGTTCATTCATTTGCCCGCAGTCGTGTTTTCAAAAAGACACTCCCGAGAACAAAATGTTACTGTCCAGAAGAGTCCAACGAACCGCCCACAGGCTGCTCTATTCAGCCTGACGCTAACTGCCTCTGATGTTGTCATTTGCCATTTGCTCATGGACAACAGTGGCCCCAAATGCATGAAAGTAAAGAAAAAAAAGAAGAAAATGAAACAGTTGTCCTGACTTGCATCATTTTGTTTCATCTGCTTTTCCTGAAGGGGAGAAACAAAGACAACTGTCTTTTCTCGCAAGTCTTCAAGTCCATCTTATAACCAGCAAGAACGCTGCTGCAGATCACATTAGTTAGTTCTCAGCTCTGTCTGTGTTTAGCAAGAACATCAGCCTGACTCATTCCTCACAGGCTCCTTACTCACTCTCCTCTCATTAATCGGAGAAATACGACTTCCTCATGGCCACATCTGAGGTGACGGGTTTTCTGTGGACACATGCATCTTTCATGAATAAGGTGGACCAATAAATGCCACCATTTTCATATTACAAGGACATGCCATGTCATGTTTTCTTCTCGTAAAACCTTGCATCGTGCATTTACGCCCACACGACTGTGAGTTAGTGACTGTATGAGGGAGGGAGAGGAGGGTATTTGACATATTTTACCCAAAATGTCAAGCTTTGGGTCACAAACCGCCTTAGTAATGATAACAAAATATTGCAAATGTAAGACATACAGTGAAGAAAATAAAAAGCAGAGAGAGAAGTGTTACAGTAGTTTCTGGGGGCAAATTCACCTTACTCCTACTCAGTGACTCACTCTCTGGGTTCATACCCTGATGAAAAGTGCACTTGCCTGTGTAGCGCAGCAGTGCCCTTTCCCTTCCCACCACATCCATGAATAAGTCACATCATGTTGTATTATGAAACAGCCGTGTGAGGCCAAAAAGCCAAAAGCCTTACCATCACCCGGTATAATCCTGAGCGAGACTGTGTTCCCAGCTTCCTTGATCAGGTTGACGATGTCCGAGTGTGACTTGTTGGTGATGGAGCAGCAGTTGACGGCCAATATTCGGTCCCCCACTTTCAGCTTCCCGCAGCGGTCCGCCGGGCTTCCCTCGATGATGCGTCCTATTTTGTGGGGCATGGCCACACAAGCATTTCCAGCTTTTGTGTTAACATACGTGTTGGTTTGTGTGTATATTGTGTGTGTGTGTGTGTGTGTGTGTTAGAAATAGTATGTGGTGATGTTTTGATTTATTGTGTTGATTGGTTATAGTGATTTATATTTTATATATATATATATATAAAAAGAAAAGATAGAAAAGAAACAGGGAGAAAGAGAAGAAAGAAAGATTAATTATCCAAATCACCACACCCAAATTCACCCATTCACCACTCAAGTTAAAAGTACGTTCAAAGTTACCATGTGCCAATCAGCATGCGTGCGAAATACGACAAGATAGCTCATAAATTTTCATTGCAGAATCTGCCCTCGTTCATCTGACGTCAATGGACTGTGAGTGAATCATATGCCAATGGTCAGCTCTTGACAGCGTATCAATACACCGGTCACGGGATCATGACTACACCTCGCTGCCAGCGATCAATAAGCACACAATTGTTACTGCGGTGTAAGACATTCAGGTAATTGAGCTGTGGGATCTTCACCACCATGGAAAATTAGAATGGTTCCCAAAGAGGAGCTGAGGTGAGATGTGCAGCCTATAGTCGGTATACGGTACCAGTCATGTGGTCATTGCAAGCTCTGCAAGAAATACAAGCTGCACCTGAGTGACAGTGTTCAATACTGCACATCTTGTTTACACAGAAGCTTCGAACAGACCCTGGGGATCTCCAGTTCTCCTCCCCCTCCTCCACCATCTCAGTCCCTTTTTTCCTGCTCCTCCCTACGCTCCCGCTTCCATCCAGCATTTCTGCAACATCCATATTTATTACATCACCTTGCTTTGCAGCTACCCTTCCACCGTCGTGATTCAAAGATGCACCTGTCACTCTTTCTAAATAATGAGATGTGGGACATTACAGGGTGTGTCAGCTACGCAGGATTTAATATCCAATCTGCTAAGCACATCACCAACCCCCAGGTCATAGCAGGAAGGGATGAGAGGGGGGGTGGGGGGGCTGAAGAAAAATGGTTTACAGATTCATGATGTATGTGAGAAACAGCTTTGTTCTCTGACAAACATCCAGTGCTGGAAGAATCCTCAGAGCCATGTTTTTTTTTTTTTTAAAGTAGTAAAACACATCATTCCTCTGTCACGTTTCAGCTCATGTCCCACGTGGTTGGAATCCATTAGGGGGAGGTGAGCGCGGGATGCTTCGGCACGATCCGAGATCAGCACATGAAAGCACGAAGCCGTCCCGAGAGGAATAGTGACGGAGCAGAGCAGGGGGAGCGCAGCGAGGCAGCAGCAAAAACAGGAACCTCAAAAGACTAGAAGACGTTTAGACAAGGTTGTTGACTAGCGCTGTCACTGGTGTCACTATAAATAACACACTAATTCTTGCATTGCATTTTAGCGGAGCAACACCATTAGCCCATGGGATCAATGAAAATTTCCCTGGGCAGTCGGTGTGGCTAACATCTCATTTATCTCATCCACATTCTTGTGTTTTTCCGGTGACACACCACAGTACATCATCATAATGGCTAACTATACAAGGGACCTTGGCAAGACATTGGTGTTGGAAATTCATCACTTGGAGGTTAATACCACGTTTGTTCGAGGAGGACATCTACAATTCCTCATCAATGCCTGAGCAAATTTAATACACGCGATTGTGCTGTTTTGCTGTGATACGTAAATGGTATAGACAGCTATGGAGTGAGCTAAGTAGACTTCAATTACATGCTGAATGAATTGGTAAAGGCAGCTGTGAGGCATGAATCTGTGATGATGGTGTTTGTGATAAAGCTGCAGCCGGCTTGATCCTGAGGGAAAGAGCGCTCCGCTCATGAAGAGATTTCTTTGTCCCCAAGCTCATGATAGTAGTTTTGTGACCTCGGTCTGGGACATCGAGCGCACTGCTGTCAAACACCACTCGGCTGCTATTCATAAAGTGGAGGAAACTCGGTGAGGAGTAACTGTAAAAATATTGTAATTCCGCCAGGAGATGGCATCCGTCATTTTACTCAGTGGTTCATTTACTCTCTGTGGGCGCGTGTATTCTTTGCTAGAGGTATACAGTTACTTAATTAAGAACTATTCTAATGTGCTGCTATGAAGTATCATTTGTCTTGTTTTCCGTCATACGTTCATACTGTGGACAGTAAAGTTGTGAAGCAGGTATTAAGTTGCGTTCTTTGTAGAATTTAAAAAGGTCCTAAAAACTTGGTGAACCCGGCAAAATACACTGAATCAAACTGGTTTAGTTTAAAATTGTTTTATCATCAATGCCCTGTGGTAACCTTTGTAGAATATTGCTTTCAGACCCAAACAGTTGTTCTCTTTTGTAGTTATTTGTGCTGCTGCTCACAGTCAGAGTAAATTAACCACAGCGAAAAATAATGATCTTCAGATTTTTTTTTTTTCACGAAACATGCACCAATGCAGATTACAAACACCCAAATCAAACTGTTGAGTCAGATTAAAGTCTAAATTGAACCACAATGGAGTCACTAAACAAATAAATTCTCCTGTCAAACTGAATACAAGTTCCTGTCAATCTCAACTTGCTCCAGATCAGTATGTCTCACTTACCAAAGGTGGTGCCGGCGTCAGGCCTGGAAACAGATGACACAATGACGAAACCGAAGCCCTCGTTCTCCCCGCGCTGGATCTCCACATCGTACGGCTGCAGGGAGGCGGGCACCACCGCGCTGCCGCTGCCTCCTCCGCCCCCGCTGCCTATGCCGCTGGTAGATCCGCTGCCAGAGCTGACAGTGTTGAGAGAGTTCTGGCTCCCCTGTGGGGTCCTCTTGCCTTCCGTCAGGCTCGGTGCCTGGGTGCTGCTGTGGTGAGAGGAGGCTGGCGACGGGGGAACGTCACCTTCCCCTTTTGACACTGGATGAGGAGGAAGAAAACACACAAGTTAGACATTTATGTAACTCTGAAGTGCTCATATCAGGAATCTTTGAAGAGCAAGCAGTCTGTGTTCTGCTTATGTAACATGCATGTGACACATGTATGCAACTCTCATCATCACCTCCGTATCCGGGGCTCTTGCGTCTGACAGTGAGGTTGACATGGCCCTGTTTGGCGGCCTGCTGCATCAGCTGCACCACCAGCTGGTGAGACTTGCCCACCACCGCCGTGCCATCCACACAGATGAGCTCATCGCCTGACCGCAGGCGCCCATCCTCATCTGCTGCCCCGTACTTCACTATGTGCCCTATGTAGATCTGGAAAAGGCGAGCACGAACAATGCATCGGATTAGTGACTTTTGTTAAATGACAGTGTAATTTCTTGTCTATCAAACAGAGTGGCATGAATATAGTAGCTTTGTAATTATGATACAGTACTGTGGCTAATTAAAGTCATTAAACTGCAGTAAATTAAACCACCAGCCAAGAGGAAGCGCGGTGACTCACTGTGACTTATCTCCTTTGGATTTGAATTAATCTGTTAAACACAGCGGCGTTTCAGAGTCTGCCGTTGTATTATTTCAAGGTATCCGTGGCTGACGTTTCAGAGAAACCGAGAAGGCCATGGAGAAGCTTGTGCGCTTTAAGCATTGTGTGGGAGTGTACACACAGCTCTGACAGAAACAACTACCACCCAGAATTTCTGGCACAAACAACAAGTACTAACTCCTGTGGGGTAGCCCTGAAGCCTGCTGCCATTTTATTTCCCTCTATTCCTCAATATCTGCTTTCCACTCTCCCTCTTGCTCCCTCCTTTTAAGACAAATATATGGCGCACAACCAGAGGGATTGTGGGTAAGGCCTTTGCTTCTCTTAACAAGCTGTCTGTATGGTCCTCTAGAGAGCAACAGCTCCAGTTAGAGACAGAATGATGTGTTAGGACTTTCTGCTACTCCGATTTAAAGGCAGACTAAACAGAAACACAGCAGGGAAAGGAGGAAGCTCATATACAACTGGAAAGTATAGTCAGAAAAAGGACAAAACATTCAGAGATATAAAATCATCAGCAATAATATCGATGAATTCACTATGATATTGATGGATTCAAAGGTGGAGGGATACTTACAGGCTCCCCAGGCTCATTTCCTCCCAGGATACGGAAGCCAAAGCCTGTATCCTTCCGCCAAAGGAAAATGTCCTGCTCCTGGCAATCTGGCACTGAAATACAGACAAGAGAGAACAGTGAGAAGACTCCATGGAGATCAAGCACCAAATCTGCCAAAGACCTGCAGGCTTCGCTCAGCGTTGACTGATTAGCATCTAAGTATGCTAATCGTTGAACGTTTATCGCTCTGATCAACAAGTCATGTCTCCTGTTTGGTCTAATTATCGCAAACCCACGTCCAGTTGTGTAATCACTGATCAATACATTTTTCTATTAGTGTCAGAATGAGAGCGGGCAGGATTAACAGCTGCTCCGTCCCTCCCTCGCCTCAGTTCCCGTTGAGGAGATCGGCTCCTTGTTCTCGCGTGTACACCACAAACTAGGCTGCAAAGTCTCACGCTGTGAGCCCCGCAGTCTGACAAGTTACTCAATAGCAATTCCTATTATTAGCCCGCGTTTAGAACTGAACCTTTCTCACACACATGGATTTGTAGCCTTACTTTCGCCTGCTTCTTTCCTGCTTTCCCTTGTACACACACACACACACACACACACACACACACACACACACAAACACGCACGACTCCTTTGCATTTCACCACGGACAGAGCAGACTGTGGAGGAGGACACAGGCAATTTGGTGTCAGTCTGTTCAACCCACAGGGCTGGTCCACACAGGAGGCACAGGCCATTTCTACTTGCACTGCCTGCTGTCTACATGGCTGCTACGCAACACCGGTAGTGAACCCATTAGCTTCATCTCTGCATTTTCATGCTTGGTGTGAATTACACTGCTGCGGCTAGACTTGTAATTAACCCTCTGCTGAACTGTGTCTTCCAGAGTAGTGATCAAAGCAACACAAACTAATAAAGGAAGAGGTTCGGCTGTGCGCCACATCAAGCGACAGGTGACATGAAACATGGAGGGAAGCAAAATTCCCCAAAATTCTCTCTTTCTCACGCTGTCCTGCCACTGAAATATTGGATGGATGGATGGATGCATGGAATCACCTACAAATTCAAGTGCGTGCGCTTGTATGTGGCACCATGAACTAGCATACACGTGAAAGTACAGACAGAATCTGGGCCTCTTTGACATTCTTTTGTCTTCTTCTCTCTTTCATGTTTCATTGTGTCTCCACTCCTCCCCCACCAACTCAAGAAGTAGCTTCAAACTCCTTCAGGGGTTATCAAACAGATATACCAATCAGCCGCAGCTTAAAGCAGCTCTCTCAGGGCCCAGTTAATATTTAATCAGCAGCAGTCCTAGATTCTACACGCAGCCACGATTATTAACCAACACTGCAATAGAAGGCACGTCCACATCTGGCTGGCAACATTCCTCGCAATGTGCAACAAGCTGCACAAACACAGCGGACCTGCAATCTACAATCACAAAGCAATCTTTTATGATACTGAGCTGTATTTCACGGCACATGCAGACCTATTCCCCCTTTAAATATCACCACCAATACAAGTGCAGGAGGTCTAAGAGATGTAATTCAGCCAGAGCGATCGAGTGAACCTGTTCTTTTGGAGAATCCTACCCCCTCTCTCACAGGCTCTTCTGTTCGAAACAGGAAAGAAGTGGTTTGACACCCTTATAGTGTTTCCCCATGAATAATGTAAGAATAGGCCATGACTGCAAATGATATTGAGGAGTCTCACACAGAGGCTGCCTACTTTCTGCTGTTCTAGTTTTGGATTTTTTTTTTTTTTTTTTTCAGTGACTAAACAGAGTGTGAGACAAACTGTTTGGCTGCTGATAATTTAAACGTGGTAATTTCTTTTTAAAAATGTGATTTAAAAGGTGAAGCGTGCCCTGTATCCTCACTGGATGATGTGCAGGAAAGTGCCAACACACATCCTGCTTTTTGTTGTTTTTTTGTTTTGTTTTTTTTTTGTACTTGCTGGTTCTTTTAAATCAAGATAAAGGCAAGAACACTGTGACGCATGTGCACACACACACACACACACACACACACACACAAACCACCACACCGCTCATCAGCAGGCACTTCAGTGTTTTCAAGGACACTTCCCACTTGAAGGCACCTTTTGTCACCAACAGCAGTTGTGACTCAGTGAGCACACAACTGTTAAGGTATTAATGGACGCAAACGCGCATGAAGAAAGATGTGCTCTGTTGTGATCACACAGTGATTCTTTACACAAATACAATTACCCATGAACTCTAATCAAAGTGATCAGATGTTTCCAGGCCACCCTTTGCACTTCATCAGTGGACAAAAGAACTCTATCTTTGATCCGAAATTCTTACAGTGGACATGTTAAATAGCACTCCAAAGTGATTTTACACATGGCAAAGATGATAAGGATGCTCAAGACTTTGTGAGTCTTTGTTGCCAAGCATTAGTTTAGAAGAAGATTATAACACATTCAAACATTCAAAGGTAAATCTTTTCTAACTATCGTGATAATAGCCCCAGATCTTTAGGCAGGTCATTCCGCAATTAAGACTTTTTTTTAGCTGTAATTTTAAATCTAAGCCATCAAGCATCTCCTGTCAGATGATCTGAGGCCGTCTTCATCCCTACAGAAGGTTAAAAGGTCTGTAATATCGCTAGAGGATAAACCTTCCTGACCGTTAAACTCTAAAGTCAGCAGAATCTTCGAATCACTAACACAAGTTTGAATTTCATTGTACTCACGTCGACTCTCGTACATGCTCCTGGACTGCGCCCAAATCTTAAAGGGGTCTGGCTTCTTCTGGAGGGTGAGGGTGCCATCTGCGGGGTCCTGAGGGGGCAGGCCTGGCAGTGGTTGGGTGGGGGCAGCAGGAGTGGGAGCCACAGCCTCACTGGGCATGACAGAGGGTGGGTGGCTGGGAGAATCTGTGTGGGTGCTGCGATGGCTGCACACGCTGTGCTGGGAACTGCTCTGGCTGTCTTTCCTCTCTAACTGGTGCTAGGTGGACAGAAAACAGAGAGAAAGAAAGAGAGAGAGAGAGAGAGAGGTGTGTAAGTGTGTAAGGGACGGGGGTGGATATAAGGAGGAGATGAAGGTAGAGGGCAGAGAGAGGAGAGAAAAAAAGTGATAAGTGAGTCAGTGATAAGGGCGAGATATAGGGGAAAAGAGATGAGTGAGAAAGGTGTTGATGGAGGACAAAGAGAAAGAAAAAGCGTCCAAGGTCATCTTTTTTAGACATTGCAGTGGAACATATCTCAGTAAAAACGTCTGCTGGAGAGTGAGGAGAAATGACTTGGTTTCCATGGTTTCGGGACAAAGACAGATTGAAATGTGAGGGAATTTTAATGAACAAAGATATTGCCTTTTATGAGACCTATGATTATGATGCTTGGAAACTTAAGAATCAAGGTGGGTCTCAATTAAAACAGGAATGTGTAAACTCAAAGAAAAGCAAATCATAAAATCTCAACGGCACAGAAGAATCCTGATGGGTCGGAGAGAAGTATTGCACGAGTGTTTTGTTGCCACTCAGAACTTGATTAAAATATCGGGTGTTTCAACAGTTAAAACATTTGGTGTTAATCTCACAGGCCATTGACCTGACTAAACTGTGGCTGCAACACAACACAACAACATCCAGGAAAATGCTGCGGTGGCCTATCAAATACGTGCAAGGGCACATTCCTGGTAGACCACTTTGTAATGTGAGCACAGTATTTCTGTTTAACTCGCTATCACTGTAACAAAAAATACAATGATAACTCTTTGCATTGTTTTATGTGCTGGTTACAGCACTGGTTTTGGTCTAAACACCCACGTAGAGTACCGTGGGTTTTTTCTATAACCTGTTATTGTGCTTCTAGGCATGTTTTTGTGTAATTCTGCAACCAGAGAATGTACGTTACCATGTTATTATTTGCAGATGCACATTACCAAAAACACTTTTCGGCTTTATGAAAAAAGAGCCTTACTGAGAAAATGCAATTACTGACGGCGAAAAGGCGCCAACATGACAACAGAGTCATTTGTTTATCCGATACGAACATTAAACCAGTGCATGAGATGGTAGAGAAGTCGTGGCGCGGTGTCCAAGTGTCTCACTCCTCACACTGAACGAGATGAAGGGTCAGATATTCCTGTAATGCTTCCTAATGAGGACAACAGCCATGCGAAATTGACTTCTCATTTGATCACTGGAGACTTACTTAATGGGCTGAGACAGCACAGTCTCTCTTGCATATGTGAGTTTACTGTGAGCATTTATTTAGACTCTTAACTGGAGGCACAATGGTTGTTCTGGGGCTGACACGAAGTCGCATGCAGCGTGACATTTCACTGACATAACACAGAGGGGGGGAAACTGGCTTTTCCTCACTGGAAAACTAATCCAAAGTGACAGTCAGGCAGTGCCACTATTGGTCCCTCTCGACCCCCTTTACAGCTCCCACCCGTCCTCCATCCACTGTACCATGTGACCTGAATAGGTAAAAGTGACTGAGCCCTGACTGATACCATTCTTAAAATAGTCCTAATTCTAACATACAGCCATCTGAGGGCAACGCTTGTAATTTCGATCAAGAGACACAGGACGAGGTTTTCTTTTCAAGTGGTGTGAACTGAACCCATCACTGACCTTGGATGAGCCTGTCCAGAGGAAACGTCCTTCTACTATAACTCTGTGGCTATCCAGGGGTGAATTAGGATGACAGTAATTTAAAGCTGCAGTGGCATCTTTTCTGAGCTTGTATTGATTTTTTATCAGGTGAAATAAGTCGTAAAAATGAGTGGGCGTTTGCTCTTAAAACTCCCGAATAACAGCACTGTCCCTTAAGAGACCCTTGCTCACAGAGCTGGTCTTTCTACCCCCACCCCTCATCCTCTCTTATCCATCCCAACTACGAGTCACATTGCAATCTGTTGCAATCTCGCCTCCAGCTTCCCCAATCTCCCTCTGCTTTCTTTCCAACTCACTCTGTCGTCATTGCCCTCTCCTCCCTGTCTGTTAGCCTCAGTCCGTCCTCTGTATCTGTGGGCTATCATAGTGATTCACTGTTGTGGGACAAACCATCACCACACTGGTCCTCCCCTCCCTCACCTGCATCTTTTTTTTTCCTCTCTCGGCTTCATGCCTCTCTCTCTCCCATCTTCCCTCAGCTGTGGTTGTCTGCCCTCCTCAACAGCTGGTCACTGTTACACTGTTCTGCCTAGGCTATGGTTAATCAGTCACAGGATGGCAGCATGGCAGGAGTGGAGGGATGTAGAGAAAAAGAGAGGGTATTAAACAAAGAGGAATGACAACACGCAGGCAAGAAAAGCAAGGAGGAGGAAAACAAAAGAAAAGTCAAAGTGACAGACTGAGGAAAAAAGTGATGGGGAAGGGTGGCAGCAGGATAAAATGTGAAGATTTATGAAGCTCTTACTGCAGAACAGTAGAGCAGGAGTTAGATATCGTATCTCTGTGTCATCTCTTCTTTAAATAACGCTCCTTTCACTCAGTAGAGCTCACACGCACACACACAAAAGGGCTGAAGATCAGAGTACTCACCACCAGCTTTGGACTCCTCTTGGCTGGCACCACTCCTGCAAAACATCGGCAGAGAGACAGAGAGAGCATTAATGACCTGCTGTGCTCTACCCTTGTCCCCTCTGATCAAAAACTCCCCAGGACGAACAAATGGACCCTGGTTCCTGCTGCAGAGCAGACCGGCTCTCTCCTCCTCCTCTTCCTCCTCCTCCTTCTCCTCCTCCTCTCTCTTGCTTTCGCTCTCTGAGCAACACACTGCGCTAGGCTGCTCTCTAATCCAAGTGATCTCCTCCCCCCGCGCTGTATCCCGCTCCACTCGGCACTCTCACCCGTGCTATTAGAAGAGGAGCAAACTGATCAATCTGCATTAGGCAGACTGACTTATGCTGCAGCAGCCCTGGACCGCTAGTCCGAGCTACAGGTCCTCCATAAGCAACCACGGACCCCCACCCACCCGTCCACCCGCCCTCCCCGATAGTCTGCTTGCCAGCTGTCTCCAACGTGAGCTCTCCAGCAGAATCTCAACTATTGCCCACTGAGAAGGAGCTCAGCAGCTTGAGCATCATATCAAAGGAAAGCCTGAGCTTCTGCCTTACTATGCACATCTTCTGAGTAACTACAGAGCTGTTTCCTCTCCTCCACTCCCTCTGCTTTGCTCAAAGCTTACATTGAGAAGCTGATCTTCTCTCTCTGCCTTTTTTTTTCTGCTTGTTCCCTCCCCCTCCTCTCTTTCCGTGCACCATGACTTGTTCTCCCTCTATCTGTCTCTCTCTCTCTCTCTCTCTCTCTCTCCCTCTCTCTCTCTCTATCTCCCTTCCATATATACCAGTTAACATACTGTAGAGAGTCACCAAGAAGATCAATCTCATTTGTGCTAATGAAATATTAATGCTTGGAGCCTGTTATCAGGGGAGATGATTCACACATATGAGTGCGGGGAATAATCTACATTCCCACTTTAATCTCTGTATTTTCACATACATCACAAGCCAGAGATGTATTCATCATGTAGGTTCCTCTACCTTGAGCATATCAACACAAACATATTCAGTCTGCAATTGATTGTTTACCCCGCACGTTGAGAGCAGAGCAGGCGCTGCTTTCCAAGGAAGCTCCTTTCCCTTTCTGAAGCTCTTTTTCCTGCTACTATGGTACAGTATATCGAGACAAAAATAGACAAATGAATGCACGAACGACATGAGGCAGGATTGGGACAAGGAGTTGCTGTTGCCAAGGCAATCAAATTGTTCTGTATACAGTGGCAGCAGTCTACCTTGTTAAATATGAGGACTTAGCAGTGGCAGCACTGCCACTTTACAGCAGTGCCCGACGTTTGAGCCATTACGGCGTCATTCTCCTTCATATTTGCTACAGAGGCCAATACAATTCCTACCATACCAAACATGCACAGAAAATCCTAACTGGAAGTATTGATGGAACGTTCCACCGACATTAAGACATGCAACAACATGCAAGCATCCATCTTAGCCTCTTTCTGCTGCGTTGGCAAAAAATCATTAAATGTTAAAACTCTCTGTTGCTGCAAAGCCCCTCTCTCTACACGATTCATAATTTATCCTCCCTATTTTCCCTCCTTCTCTCTCTCGCTCTCACACACACACTCACTCTTGCTCTCTCCTTCCTTCAGATTATGGGGGTGCCAGTTACTGGAGCCAAGTGGAACATCTCAGCTGCTGACATGCTGATGAATGTTTTTGTATGTGTGTGTGTGTTTTTGTGTGTGACTCAGGAAGGACACACATCAGACGAAGGTCAGATGTCAATAATAAGTGTTTCCCATTACAGCAGCGGGTTATATGACCAGAAGCCCTAAATTACACAGTGTGGTGGGGGTTCAACAAAAACCTTTCACTTTGAAACAACCTCTGAAAATCTCCAAACTGGCAACGAGGTTGACATAATTAGCATCAAGCATATAGAAATTGCATTTAACTCTGGCCATATGGCCAATTTGGGCACGGAACTGAGGGGGAATAAAGATTCACGAAACTTCTGTAGTTTGACCCCAACTGGGTCGGCTCGAACAGCTGATTTACATGCTGCACGGTGTGAACACATCTTCATGCATGATGCAGTCTTAAAATCTGCTTAACCCTTCCTCTGGCATTGTGATGCTGATGTATGCATATAATTCGAAGTTGATTGAATCGGGCTGAATGTAACATTTATGAGCAGCTGGAGCTCAGCGAAAAGAAATATGGGAATTGCATGTTCCTGCACACACACGCAACTGTGTGGAAGCGTCCATGAATACATGCATGCTATACAGATGTAATATGAGCGCAGGCAGGTATGGAAGAAGGTAAGCCTTCGTGTGTGGTCACATACTCGTCAATGACGTGCGTGCTGTGCATAAGTAGTATTTACGTTATGCACCGGGGCCATAATCCTGATATTTTTTACTCTGCTGAAGCTGATGAATGACAGTAAAGCTCTGCTCAATACACCACAACAGAACGCTGCTGCGTTTAAAAGACTCTGAAAGGATGCAACGTTGGCTTAAAAGGCCTGATTTTATCATTAGTGAGGCAACCTCCTACAAGAATGACTGAGAATGTGTTCATTATTATTCAAATAAGAGAGGAAGGAAACAAATTGGAAGTCAAAGTGAGCTTGGTGACCTAAACTGGCTTAAAGCATCAGTGTGAAGGAGGCTGCTTCCTTCACTTCTTTTACAGTAGACTCTGAAGTGCGCCTATAATAACTAGTAGAATTACAAATAAATGTGCTAATGAGGAAATTATTGAACGGCACTAGACAGAGTGCGTAGGTATTAACACTCAGCAATGTGAGCACTAGTGTTTTTGCTCAGTAGCTTTAATAATCTCCATTCAGGGCTCTAAGGGCAGAGGCAGATTTGTGATTTTGGGCAATATAAATGAAATTTGACAATTGAAATTTGAAATTTGATTTGGTGATAAAGAAGTGGGTCACACCTATGCAGTGTATGTACATTAAGAGCAAAGTAAAATCTGTGTAACGCCAATTCTGAGATTTCTTATCTTATATTACTGAAATGTGAGGTTGGAGGTTAAAACAGTTTTCCACCAGTTTTCGGTCCAGGATTTTTGGGCGGTCCTAAAGGGTGACTCGATGACACGCTGATGCCACCCTGAGCCTACCTCTGCACTCCTAGCTGAGAGATAGAGCTCAATTAATCTCACGCAGTGTTTCAAAGTTAGTCATGTCATTTTCTGAACTCATCTGACACGTTTCAGTCGCTTCAAAACTCAGAACACATATTTATTCTTACTTCACACAGGCTTTAAATTTCTTGTAAATAAAAGTGATTTTGCAAGAGTGCTGAAAGAGCTTCAGCTTTTCAAACTGAATCTGCAGCACGATGAGAGGTCCAGTGTTTCAATATGCTGTTGAAGCCGTGGCCTTGGTGAGTCTATACAGAGCCCACACACAGCACGCGAATGGTCCTTTCTTCAGGGTGTACAGCATAAGCAATGTTCTCTTTTGTTGAGCCAAGCCTGTAAACATTTGTCCTTCTTCTTTTTATAAGATTGTCCTATTATCCAGTAGTATTCTCTCTTCATCTACTCTAAATTACAGTTTTACTCTTCCTCATCGACCATTACCATATTTCATACCTCTACCTTCAGTTTTCCTACATTTAATATCTCCTCTCTCTCAGTCTTTTCATTTTCTCTCTTCTTTCTCTCTGTCTCTCTGGGGACAGGAGCGCTGTGCACAATTGTCATGGCAACAACGATGGGAAGACAAGATGGAGGAGTCATAGCCGGGCTGGCCTCCTTTACAGCAGTGTGTGAAAACACCAGATGTTGTCTTCAAAATTTTATCGGATAAGAAGACATGAAAAGGTAATAATGTATATTTTTTTAACACGTGGATAGATACCTGCACATGTGCAAGAGTGCTGCAAAATCACTCGATGATATATAAAACACACGATCCTGCACATCACAGCTTTATTTCACACATTTGCACACCGTTATTAGACGTAGACACTCACTACAAATTATAATAAACATTACTTCCAAATTTTCAAAACGCCCATCTGGCTCATAGACATCTTTTTTCTTCACTTCACAGTCCTTTAGCAGCTTCTTCCTTCATTACCACAACAACCCATTCTGCCTCGTCTGTTTCCATTGCACAAATTACATGTTGCCATTCTCCCCTCTTGTAGGTGTTCAACAACACCGGAATTGAAACTAGAGAGACAACAGAGGCAATCCAAAAACAAAAATGCAGTCTCTGTTCATTTCAGACACACACTGCTCTGCCATAGCAGGGAGCATTAAGGTAATGGCAAAGTGCACTACAGCCTCCCGCAAATGATCTGACAAAACACATTCAAATTTTTTTACTCGTGACGCTTCTGAACCCGCAGCAGATCTCTATCAGAGATTAGCCACAAGCAAACTACTCACTGACACTGTTCAGTTCAGAGCCATGCTGCCTCCTGGGATCAGCTGTTGTAGCATTACAAAAGCTCTTTTTCTTTCTTTGACATGCACATGTGACAAGCTAAAACTGTGTCGCATTCATTTTTTTAAAAAAAATTTGTCGTGCTGTAAGGACATGTAAGGCCTGTGACAGCTCAATCTACTGCAAAAAAAAAAAATCGCTGTGGGATGAAATGAATATGTTTGAGAGAAAACAATCCCTGTAGAAAATCATTGTGTGATGTTATATTTGTTTGACCTTGTGCTTTGGGCCCTCTCTTGAAAACCGACTGCTGAGTGAGTCAAACAGCACAGATTGATGAGTCACAGATGAACAGATTAAGCCTTCTTCTCCTCTATCTGAAGTCCACCTTGTTCCCGCCTCCGCCTCCTCCACCTATACTTCTCTAAACCAATCGCCTCATATATACGCTTCCCCTCCCTGAACTTCCAGTGCTGCTCAGCAATTCTCACACTCTCTCCTCTAATCCTCCACCTTCACTTTCTAAAAACATGATCCCTGGTCCTCCTATTTCTCATCCTCTACTCTCTCCTCTTATCTGCCTTACAGTGCTCCTCTTAGCTCCCATAATTGTTGTTTGTGAATGATTATGCGCTAGCTGCTAGCGATCACTTGAAAGGTCACCGCATCATTCTCACACAGAAAAGGCGAGAACGCATCTCGGTTGCAAGAGCCGTTATTGTTGAGTACAGCTGCAAAATAATGATTATTTTCTGTGTTGATTAATCTGTGATGTATGTTTTGGATCCGTCGGGCAAATTGTTTGTTCTACAAAATGTCAGAAAACGCTGAAAAATGGCCGTCATAATTCCTCAGAGCCCAAGGTGACATGTTCGATATTAGAAAGGGAAAAGAAGCAAATCCTCACCTCGTCTGAGAGGCTGGTGTTCATCATTACTGCCTGATAAATGACTTCATAATTGTTGTTCATTATCTAAAGGGACACTTTGTGTCAACAATAAAAATCATGTAAGTTTATTGCATGTTATAATGTGCGAGGTAGGTGTCTCATTCTGTGTGAAACACAGTATCAATTAGGGATGTAACTCCATGTGCACTTTTTCCCCCACTCTAAACTTTGTCGCACCTTTTGTGTCGTATTCTCATTTCTAGATTTGTAGATGTGGATCATAGGAGTAGTCACAATGAGAGGATTTGGGCTGTCTTTGGCCATCAAAGCTTCAAATAGGCTGTTCGCAGAGATCCACTGACTCATGTCTGTCAACTCTCACCTCAGATAACCCAGAATGGCACAGTGTGGAGGGCCTTGATGGACTTAACAAAGACCTTATAGTTAACACTCCTTTCCAATTTCGCATCTGAATCTTTCATACAAGACGCACATCTAAAGGCTACATATCTAAACTCAATAGTGAGCTTGCATCGAACACTTCTTTTTTTTTTTTTTTACCTGTTCCTTGATCAGACTGTTTTTAGACCATAATTTTGCTACTTTAGTATTTTACTTCAGATAAATTAATTTACAGCTGCTTGTCATCAGATGACATTTAACATTTGAGACATTCTGCTTATTTTGTAAAAATCAAAGCCCACTTCTTAAATTTCAAACAATACTCAGCACTTTATCTGACTATTAAGACAGAAGCCTCATTAATCTAAACGATGTGTGTCTCGTTTCATCCCTCATCACCTGGCCACTCACCTGAGCTCATAATAATGACAGGCTGGTGTCAAAGCTAACACACATGATCTACTGCTGTCAGCTGCCCTGCCTGCCCCAGTGACTGCCTGTAGCCTCCTGCCCACTTCCCCTTTCCTTTATATCCTCGTCGTCTTGCTCTTGCTCTCTTTGTACATCTCCCTTCATGCTCTGGTAGCAGGAATGCTGCCCTGCGTCCGTATCATTCTCTCTCTCTCTCTCACTCACACAGAGCCGTAATGATGCTGACATTTAACACAATACAGCAACGTTACTCCAGCAGCAGTGCACAGGGTCAACTCATTAGAGGGCATAATTGATGTGGGGTGCATATCCCAACCTGCCGCTAATAGAGATCTGGGTCACGGGCAACAATTTAACAACAATAAGGGCCGGACACAAATGAGGGACCTCGAATGTCATTCAGTATCTGTGTGGATACTTTACACTCGGGCAAACAATTTGTTTTGTTTTGACATTTCACTGAGAAAAAACATTTATGTCTGGGTCATTTCAGGGCACAAGTGTAGTTTGTAGAAACATGAGTGGGACAGTGTAGGAGTGAAGAGGCTAAGAATCCAGAAAAAGGAGCATCCGCCATTGAAGAGCCAAAGTTTCTAATCAAAATCAAAGAAAGGCTTCAATCTCCTCTCAACCATTCATTCCAGGTAAACTATTTCAAAATAAAGGCACACAAGTTATCCCAGTTCTCAAATAGGCAACATAAACGTGAATACTTGCAAGTCTCTGAGGTCCAATTCAGCATAATCCGTATTCATAGCATATACGAGTCCCTGACCCAATGCGCTCCTCCTCCCCTCCCCTCTCATTCATCTATCTCGCCTCTTTACCCGGCCTCCCACTCCTTCCCACACTCATCTGCTCATCGACTGCCATGCTAACTCAAGCCCATCATCTCTTTGCCTCTCCTCATTTCATCCCATCCAGTCCGAGCGTTTTCAATCCGCCGCCCACTCCCTTCCTCACTTCTCGCTCCTGCTTTCTCATTATGTCACTCTTTCCAAGCCAACTATTCAAGCTGTTGTCTCTTCAGGAACAGACAACAGTGCTTTCTTTTGTGCACTTAATCACACATCATTTAATTTCAAAAAGCTCAGTTCCTGCATCTGTTTATCCACCCCTGCTGACAAATATTTGGAATCAGGATGTAATACATACCTCTTTGCACCAGCATGGTGACTTCACTGCCTCGGGGACATTTGCTTAGCAGGTCCACCACCTGATTGTGGCTCATATTCTGGACATTTCTCTTGTTGACCTCCATCAGAATATCTCCCTCCTTTAGGCCACGGCAGCGCGGATAGTCCACTATCTGCTTTACCCTCTGCCCTCCTCCCGTCAGGCTGTCGGCAATTGTGAAACCGAATCCTTTGTCGCCCTTCTCCATGTGGATGGTGATCAGCTCGGGCTGTGTGGCTATGGACGAGGCCAGGGTGACCACATCGCTGGAGTAGCCGTGCGAGCCGTTGGAGGCCACCTCAGCCGAGGGGCTGTGCGGCCGCGGCTCCCTCATGCCGTTAACGGGTCCGGCCTGGTTGGAAGGTGAGTCAAACGTCTCCTGTCCATTGACGATGATAGGCTCCTTATCCAAGATCGCCACTGAGGTCACCAGGCTGGTGTTGGGGTCATCGGGATCAAAGGGCAGCGGGTAGCCACGGCATAAGGCCAGGTCCACCATGGAACCGATGGGGATGGATTGGAAGATCTTCACCACCTGTGCGTGGGTGTAGCCCAGCACAATGGTGTCATTCACACTGACTATCACATCACCTGGAGCAAGGAAAATTATATTGTTAGTGATGCCGTCGTTTACACATTTAAGAGCTATTTAGTGGGGTTTGAGGTCAATATATCAAATATATAATCACAGTGGACTGTGCCTTAGACCCCACGGGCCCTCACCCGCTCTTTTTTGGCACCTACTTCACCCAAATAGCAACTTGACTGCCAACAGTTTGATTGTGACATTCTAGTAGCGGCCGGTTTCATTAGCCATCAGCGCCACCTGACGTGGCCTAAAATGAGCATCACTAGAGACATTTCATCAGACTTCACACAGCCCTCTCTCCCTTTTTTTTCACACAAGCAGTCATACTCTCCAAGACCGGTGAACAGACTTTCATATGTCAAACTGATGGAGTTCCCCTTTTATCAACATCACCTGTGACATCACTATAACTGTGCGAGTGCAGGCAGGTGTGAGAGCTTCAAACGCTTCGTGAAGAACTGGACAGCACTTGATGAAATCGTATTACCTGGACTGAGACATTTCTATGGACAGTCAAGTGTACCACAGATATTTATACAACAGGAAAAAGACATCTTGTAACTTCCTTATGTTTTATTAATTTTACTGTTTTAACGTTACAATGCTTTGCATTGTGGCCTATTCCCTTAAGCGCGGTTAGCAGAGAGTTATGGGAAGTGTGCATAAAGGACTTAAAAAAATCAATCAGAGAGCCCTTAAGCACTTTCTGAATTCACGGTGGGATGGCCTCGAGCCCTCGCAGACTTTGACACACTCCAGTGAAGTGGTGCGTAAGAGGTGACACTGGAACTGGATCTAAAAATAGTACAAAAACTGGATGGGTGTAGTGCAGGAACACTACTACGTGTGTGTTGCTGAATGAAAACAGTGCCCCCTGTGGATAATGGTTATATACTGCACCTGTCTCCATCTTGCCATCCACGGCTGCAGGCCCGTCCAGCACCAGACTTTTGATCTGCAGAAACTCATCTGGCTCGTCACCTCCGACCACAGTGAAGCCAAAGCCACGGCGGCTCTTCTTCAGCTTCGTGTTGATGAAGGTTCCTTTCAGTTCTGCTGGGTTTCTCGTGAAGAAAGGCTTCCCTCCTGCGGAGCATCAGAGAAACAACTCTTACCCCCAAGTGCATCCACATGTTCAACATTCATCATTCCTGTAGGAGAGGACGAGACTTAACAACATCTAATTCCTCCAACATGTAAGTGTTGTTTGCTGACGCGTGGACAGCTTTGACAGTTTGAAATGACCAAACAACAAGTCTGCACGCATTGGCTTGGCATTTTCGCAATCACTGATGTTGTCCTGTTCAAACAACACTTTAAAAAACTGTAAACAAATCAGCAGAAATGAAATATATTTTCTGCCCAGAAAATTGAGAACAAACTGTCAAACCACAGTTGGGAGTGTAGATGTAGTAAATGAAAACAAAAGATTTTCAAATCTCTGTTTTCAACTACATAATGTATCTTTGGACTTCTATTAAGAGCACATGATAGAAAAAAAAATCAAGCAGTAGTAATGAAGTGTCTCAAGCTTAAAGATTTACTTTTGGCTCCTGCAGGGCCGGGAGGTAGAGTTGGTGGGACCTGCGGGTCCCTGTAGGTCTCCAGGTGGTTTGGAGCGTAGTTTGCTAACGGAGCCGCTGCTGAGGAGTGCTCTTCTATCCACTCTGCACAAACACAATCACACACACACACACAGATATTAATCGACACACACTCAACACAAAGGTGTATTTATAATCCACACACATGCACACACATAAACACGTGACATCAACACACATATAGACACAGAGCTTTTAAGCACTTACTGTTCATACTTGCCATCTGATTCATTTTTACGCATTTTGTTATTTGTTGCATGTAAGATACTTTTGTGTTGTAATTACAAAAAAAAACAAAACAAGTATATTGGCGTAGCAAAACATCATACATGTTGGCTTAAACAGTTTAAATGTTATGACTGTGGCAGAGTAAAGCGGGGGGGTTTCAAAGGAGACACTGTAGGACCCCCCCCTCAGACAAAATCTCACAGACACCTGCACCTGTATGTCCAGAGGTTTTCAACACAGGACAAACATCTGTATATGAATGGATAGAGGAGAATGTCAGTGTCAAGGAAGAACCAAACATTTTGATGGGACAATCTGAGCCTTAGTGCTGCCAAAAAAAAATATATATATATATATATATATATTGATGATGCCGCATGAAAAAAAGTTCATATCAATGAATGTCGTCATGCTGTAAATGTTCAGAGATCTTTGGGGGATTTAAACAGGAAGTATAATGTTGCCATGGATTCAATGAGTTAAGCTGAGCTGCATTAGAAAAAAACTTAGTAATATACCAGATTAGCTATTAGCTGTTCGTGTTTGCTAAGTATCCATGGATGTACTATGATACTGAAGAAAACATCAAGTTTATAAGAAGTATATATGAATTTTTTTAATTGATTTCCAATCATATTTATGGACTTTTATTTGTGATAGACATTGGGGATAATGACATTCTTGGAAAGTGGAAGTCACACTGAATCTAAAAATATATGTATCATGTGTGACACAAATTACAGTAATTGGGTGCAAAGGGGTTTAAAGTACTTTAATTGCCTCCGTGAGCTATCTGTCACGGCCTTTGCAGCTCCAGCTCCTGACCATGTTGATGAATGGACTACAGTACAGTAACTAACTTCCTGTTGTTTTCTGAAGCACATCTTCCTTTCACCTCAGTAAATTTGCCTCATGTCTCTCCCCCACATCCCCATCAGTGTGGAGGCGAGCCTCAGTTTGAAAACCTCTGGGCCAAAAAGTAAAAATCTATTCCTCGCCTTTTGGTGGCAAAGCAAATTAAATGATCAAATACAAAATGAGATACAGCATTTATGATTTTAAATCATAATTAAATTTATAAATCAAAATCTAAACACCAAAGACAACACCAGGACTTGGGCCAGCTCTATTTTCAGTTAAATTTCTCTGAGAATCAAACTTGGCATTTAGCGAAAAATATATTTTCGTGTCATGATAAGGGAGTCGAAGTCTCGTCAAAGAACAGAGAATAGCAGTCTGGCCCAAACCCAGGAGAGCAGTGGACAAACTAGAGGGACATGACACTCACAGACATGAAGAAAGAAAGAAATGGTGCCGTGCCAGGGCAGGAAACGAACCTCGAATATACCGCTCACCTTCTGGAGGCTGCGGCTGTTGCTGCTGCTCCAAGATTTTCCGACGCCGCGCCTCCAACACTGGGTTCTCATACTGAGTCTTCCTGTTTATATGACTAAGGCAGAAACAAGGAGAGGAAACAAGAAAATAATAAATACATAATAATATTAAAAAAAATACAGTATATCAAAGCTCCATCAAATGTGCTCTTATCAGTGTGAAGGTCTGGCCTTGGATTCCTCAGAGGGAGAGAAAAGGTCTTTAATGTGGAGAAACCCTGTTTTTCTTTTGAAGTGTCGATAAGGTGATTAACTTACTCTACATAGTACACCCCGTACACTGGGTCTTCTATCCTTTCCCATCCTGGAGGCAGCTCTGAAATACAGACAAGGCACACAACATTAAACACAGAATAACAACACTTTGACCTCAACCATTAGCTGTGCTGAATGAGTTAGTGCGGTTGGGTTCGGTCCCAGACATTCAGTTTATTATACTGCAGTTACAGTGGATATAGACGGCAAAATTGTACCTCTTATCTAACATTTCTGCTTATGGCGTGAATAGAAATCACTTATTTTTTTATTGTTTTTGCTGCTTCAAGAGATTGGATCAGTTGTGTTGCGCTACGTCCATAAGCACGGTTCATCAGAGCTCGCTGTCTTGACAAGACGCTGCATTTTCCTGTTTTGAATGCTCCCATATCCCAGAAAAAACCTAACAAACCTAAGCTATTCTACTACAACAGCTTAATTCATGACCGTTTGTATTTTTTATCGTGAAAACAACTTGTAGTCTTTCATCCTATTTCTTAAATTCTAGCTGCCTAGGACTAACAAGACTGTTAAATGCTCCCTTTAACAATTTCTTGTTTACTGCACTTGTAAAAGTACAATGTTTCAAGCACAAACTGGCTCCTTGACAGTTACAGACGATTGTAGCATCTCACAAAAACACGAAAAACAAAGACGCTACACAGCTTCAAACGAGTCTCGACAGACGAGTGGACTGTACATTTAAAAAGAGCAAACGTATCTATTATATTACCATAGTATTTGGCTCAGCCTAACACTGCCTCACTCTCACATGTGTGCACGCTGTACACACACCTAACCACTCTCCATGGGAACAGGCGGACAGATGAGGTCTATCAAACTGACACGTTCCCATTAAGATGTTGGCATCTCAGCCCACCTCCTCACTGTATTTGATTTCAGACAAAGACATTACCTCCTTGTGTTACTGTGGGTACTTCTCCAAAGTCCAGTAAACACCTTTATAAGAGACTGGATTTCACAATCAATAATCACAGACTGTCTGCATCTGAGCAGCCAGCAATAATAAAAGGCTTACAGCCCAGACATCCAAGGCCTCGTCTGAGGCTGAGCTCCCGATCCATTTGCTGTTTTGCGCTACCTGCAAGTGGGGTAAAATCGGCAGCCATTTGCCAGTCTGTGAAGCAATTCCAAGTACATATATCAACCAGAGTCCTTAGATAAACCTCCAGCGTAACATAGTGCAAATGCGTTTTTGTGCATCCGAGACAAAGAACTATTATTCATGCTTTGAACTGTGTAGAATATTTGTCACGTCAATCCAACCTTTGGATACGGATATTAGAGTTAAAGGAAGCTGATCAACAACATATAAATAAAGCACAGAGAGTACATTATAACTCACAGTAATACATGTGAGAGATCAATACTACTTCTTCTATTGTACAGGGAGACATTCAGAGAGCAAAGCAAGAAATGTAATAAAACCATCTGCCAGAAACACTGAAGTCGTATTTGACACGGACACAGAGACGACTTTACATCAGCTGGATTTATTTACCGCCTCTGATCTCTTCAGGAATATGCACAGAAAATCCCAGATGCTTTAAAGTTACTCTTTCAGTAAACAAATACAGATTTTTCTTTTACATACAGTTGTCAGCAAAACACACTGCGTGCATCCTTGGGGTCTAAGAAGGGAATTTAAATCCGTTGCCTTCTTCTGATCTTATAAAACCTGCAGCAGCGTGTACATGAGCTTTCAGTCTTCTCCTCTTTTTCAGTCACATTGCTATTATCATATTACCATGCCACCACCAACTGTCAATATGCACCGCCGCTCTCTGCAGCTGCCACAGTCATCTATCATGTCATCCCTTTGCTCGTAGCATGCAGAGCGAGCTCTACACTGCTGCCTCATACAGCACCACTCATGGTCAAAAGCGCCTTTTTAATTCCTTACAGCTATCTTTCTTTCTGCCTAAAAAAAATAAATAAATAAATCTTTCCACCGCAGCCTGCTGACAGAGCTCACATTTCAAACAGTGTGAACAGAATAGATTATGTTACCACTTTAGTGCAGCGTTTCACAGATGATCAATTTTCAAAGATGGACAGGTCAGAGCTGTCAAATAACCTACTAAAAATCATCAGCACAGCTTTGTTTTAAACGCCAAAAAAATCTTACCCAGATCAGTCTCCAGTTCTTCTGTATGTATCCCTTCTTCTCCAAAGATGAAAGCAGGATGAAACAAAGAAAACAAGATGAAGAACAGAAAATGGGATGGAGAGGAGAGGAGGAGGTGGGATGGGGATGGAGGAATAAAGAGCAAATAAAGAATGAAGTGAGAGTTTGGAGGAAGGCAAATAGGGAAACGGAAACACCTTAGTTTGATATAAACAGAATCAAACAGCAGCCAAAAAGTGAAGCGTACCACTTTGCGTTTCACCACTTGATGGTGCAATTTAGCAATCTGTGCTCTGAATTCTGAACTGACGATCACATTTCATGAGTGTATTTGTCAGATTCAGTCAGACTTTCTATGTGATAATAGTTGTGAAAGGCAAAATCAATCATCATACACAGTATGAAAAATGTAAGGCACATACCAAATCAATAAATCTGATAAAACATGTTTTGTAACTTTGCTACCGAGAAAGTAAGGAACTATGTGTGAGACTTCAAGCTCAGCCTGCTGATTCCTGAACCACTACACAGAAGTGTGAGTGTATGCCTTTATTGCATTAATGATGTGTAGCAGCTTACCATCATCGTCACACTCTTCTAGAGGCCTGGAGACTTTGTCTCTACACCGAGGATCCAGCCATGATGTGGTCTTTGTGTTGTGGCTGAGAGGAAACAAACAAGACAACAGAACAATTGAACACAGGCCGTCAAACCGACATATAAAAGCACAGCAGGGGCGCATGAATGCATCAATAAGAATTAGAGTGTAAACCGCGTCAGCAAGTTTACAGAAGACAGCAGGCATCTGCTGCAAAGAGAAATGGGTATAACAAAGCGACACAGGCAGGATAACAACAATAAACGACCTGACTTTTCCCTCTATTGTTAAACAAGAACATACTGTAAAATCAGTGATAGCAGAAATGAACATACAAGCTCTGAAAACACACAGCCATGTCCTGGTGGTGTGCCTTTGCCGTGCTGCAGAGAGGACAGAGAGGTGGAGGTAGTCAGGTGATCAGGATGTGATCTCCTTTAGAGATCGGGACATGCAGGGATTAACAGGAAAGCAGTGTGGAACCCAGGGGGGCTGGGCAGGTTGGCTGGGGAGAGGCCTAAAAACCAAATCATGGGGGAAGACAAGCCACTGGACGAACAAAAGGGATAATAGTGCAGGTAAAACACAGAAAAACAACTACAGTATGAGCTACGGTGACAAATACTTATTCAGGCAGTGCAAAGTGTGTGTGTGTGCAGCAGGTCAAATTGTGAATGTTGCTGATACATACTCTATGAAGTAAAGTTCTCCGTTCTCAGTGTAGGCCATCTCCCAGTTTTCAGGCAGCGGTCCCAGCGGTTCTTCTGGTGACACCTGCGGCTCTGCAAGTGTCTGCTGCCCACTGTCTGTGGTGGAGGTGGCCGCATTGTTCAGACCACAGGATGGAGCATTATCACGTGCGGGGTACGGCCGGAGGATGCCGCCGCGGCTCTCGTCCTGGTCGTTAGGGTTACCTGTGCACAGGAAAGGAGAGGGGAAGAGACTACGCACTAAGGATCCTGGGTAAACACAACAAGCACAACACGGAGCGACAAAACACCAAAAACAAAACAAAAAAAAGAACAAAAGCACAGTTTATATCTAATGCATGCAAGACATGAGCAATGTCACTCACTATCATGCAACCTAACCACACCAAACTCAAAGCACTGCCCCTTCCCCCTATCTGAGATTTAGCTCCCGCCTATTTCTAGTGTACTGAAAGGCCCCAGGAATATGCTAATTCTTCCAGCAGCAGTCTTTTTGACCCCCACCCTGTTTTACCTCTCCACCCATAAGCCTCTTTCTCCTAAAGCTAGCTATCCCAACCCTCCCCCCAATCCCCACTTGTTCCCCCATTTCTGGCCCAATGTTCTCCACCACTTCCGTGGGCTTTTCAGGGTTGATCAAATGCTAATTCAACACTCTGGCAGCCTGGCAGGGGGACACAGAGAAGGCATAGATTCACAGCATCAAGAGAGGGGGGAAAAAACACACCATCTCTTGCACTTAAAAAACAGGATCGAGCTCAAACGAGAGAGAAAAAGGTAGGAGACAATGATGCTCTGATCTCATATTGTCACCTATTTTCCTTTTTAAAGAATTAATTCACATGCAGCCAATTCGTGTAAGATGTGTTGGGAAATATCAGCCATGAGAGTAATCTAACCCAGATATATTAACGCTTTGATGGACAGGTGAGAGAGAATTTAATGACCAAAAGCAAAAAAAAAAAGGGAAAAATATACAGGTAGGAAAGGATGTGAGGCCATGATGAATCTCGTGCAGCCTGTCATCTACTTCCTGTACCACTGCACCCCTCCTCACAGGCAGGTGGCAGTGTTTGGAGGCTCACAGAAAAGGAATCGGCATCACAAAGACATGATGTAACCGCCAGACACCCAGCACCGTACAACAGAGGAGAGGATCATAAACATTCACGATAATCAAACATTATTGCTCTTCCTTTTTGTATTCCTAATCTTGGGAACACACAAACACTCCTAAAACAAGCATCCGCTCGAAAACAAACACATGCACAGACAGGCACAGAAACTGAAACTTCTACAAGCAGAGAGAGGCTGGAGGAGGTGCAGCTACGCCCTCACCTGTAAAACTGTTGTTCATTTCCGTGGCCTGGTCGTCATCGTCGTCGTCAGCAGGCACTACTCGGGCGTTTTGCATGTCATTGTAGGACTTGGTGCGCTTTGGGGTGGACTGCTGGGAGCCTGCATCACTGAGAATCACTGTCCCAATGATGGGCTGCCTTGGCGGCTTGGGGGTCCCATAATAGTTACCTAGGCAACAAGAAGGACATTAGCATGCTTGTGAGAGACGCACAGAAGGAGGGAGAAGGAGACGGAGACAGAGAGAGGTAGCCAGGGATAAAAAAACAGCCAGTGGATCTATGAAACGTCCTGATCTTACGCTGAGAAGAAACAACGTTAAGCTGGATCGCAATGTGACCACAAATCGTGGAAATAAGCAGCTGGTGGGAAAGCAAAAACAGTCCTACTTTGTGTTTGAGGCTGCAGGGCTGTATTATTGTCTGGACTCTGGAAGCATGGTGAGCAAAAACAATGGAGCAGCTCACAAAACCAGCTTGATTAAACAGCTTTTTCTGACTAACGCTGTTTTTGTCAGCAGTGCAAACAAAGAATTCATTTCTGGCATAATACATATCATGTATCTGTATATTCTTTGTAAATATGAGAGATAAGTGTCCTGTTGAATATATATTCCTGAAAACATAGTTCTGCATGTTTAAAAAACAAAATATTATTTTTCTTTAGAACTTTAGCCTTTTATATCCATATTTGGAGCAGGTCCACACAGAGTCTGCCATATTGTGCTGCCATGTTGGTGACAGTAGCCCAGAAAGGTCAAAGGGCTCTACAGAGCACATAGCAGAAAAAAAAAAAGACGCAGAAGAAGTACTGCTAACGGCTAACTGTTTAGTTTTCTGTTAGAAGTTTAAGGAAGTTAAATGTCGACAAATGGAGGATCATACTTATTATTTCGCACAAGAGCATCACAGCATTACATCAAAGAAGTGAAAACATGAAGAAGCAATAGATTAGCTTCTTACCCTTACGTCTTTAATCTTAAACTTTTATTAGCATGCAGCTAAAGTCAACTAGCTAAAGTCAAAAGTCAAAACACAATGCAGAACAAGTAACAATGACATTCACTATGCTCTATAGTTTTATAGAATATCTAACTAAATGCAATTTCTAAATATACAGTATTTATCTAACAGGAAACTTGGCAGCCTTAATAGCCTCTTTTGGCACATAAAGGCCACCGTAGCTTCTCCTAGGCACTTGGAATGAATGGGGAAAGGTTGAGTTTAGTGCAATCTGCAATCTCAGCATTAGATGTCACTAAATCTGACACACTGTACCTTTAATGTCAACATTAAAGGAATAGTTTTGTGGGAAAATATGCTTATTTGCTTTCTTGCAGAGGCGAATGACTTTGGAGCCGGTAACCAGTTAGCATAGCTTAGCATAAGGGCTGGAAACACTGATTCACAAATACTTTATGTCTCATTTGTTTGATCTGTAAGAATACTGTAACTTTGCTGTTTAACGTGGGGTTACGTGACTATTTCTTGGCTCAGGTTCAGATGCAGATTATCCGCAGGTTGCCTAGCATATATGCTAATTTGCTTTCTCACTGAAAGTTTAAATGAAAAGACCATTTCTAGTTTCATGTCTATCTGTGTGCAGCAGCCGACTAGCTCATTTAAGGATTAAGCCTGTTAGCAGCGGGAAACAGCTAGCATATCTGTCAAAAAACAAACTAGATATGATGTGTTAAATAATGACCTTTAGAGGTGCTGATAGGCAGATTTGTTCACCTTCAGGCAGAGCCAGCTTGTGGTGTTTTTAGTCTATGCTAAGCTAACCACCTTCTGGCTTCATAGTTACAGCACAGACATGAAAGTGGTATTGATCTTCTCGTCTAACTCTCAGCAAGAAAGCAAATGTTTTCCACATGTATTGCTTTAACAGCTCGATGGATGTTGTTGCATGTCATCTCCCTTCATTTCCTGGCAACTCTCTGCTGGCTACTATCAAATAAAAAAATAACAATGACATGACATTTACATTACATAAATCAGTTTCTATATACCATTGCATCACATCCATTAAAATGTAGAGTTAGTTATGAATCAATAATCCTGTCCCTCTGGTTGTCTGGACGGCCACAGACTCCTGTGGACAGGTATTTGACATTGTCTGCGTGAAAGGGAGAAACGTGCCAACACACAGCAGACCTGGTGCCAAGCAGATTAATGTTGTAACATTTTCTCCCGGCCGCATGCACACACACACAAACACACAGACACACCGCCTCGCAAACAAGCACACAATGCACTCACACACACACACGTTCACACACACACACACAGGTTTGTGTCAGACTTAGCGCTGGACAACACTGCCCTAATCAGAGTGAGAGGGGCAGATGTGGAGTGACCTGCTGTCTCCTGGATGTATCTCCCCCCATCATGCACGGTTTAATCGGAATCAAGTAGTGCGCACGGAGTGCACAGCCTTACAGCCCGAGTTCATGTAGGAAAAAATAAATGTTCTGCTGCTACGCTCGTCGTATCTGTGGAGAATCAGGACACCTGCGCTATCATGAGTGTCATTTATTATCATTATCATCATTCTCACCTTCATATGTTCCTATTTCCAGTAGTGTGCCACTCTCCTCAAGTTCTAGGAAGTCCTCCACAGACAGGAAGTTGTAATCCACCCCAGGAACCTCTCCGTCTCGAGGTGGGCGGGTCGTACCTAAGGACAAAACAAACAAAGTTTAAGGTGGCTGCCAAAAACCCATTTAAATTCAAGTCATGTCCTCGCAGTTGAAGGTGAAGTCATATCTTTCCTCCTGGCACAACATGTTCAATACGCCTCTCTCACCACTACCACACTGAAAGCCTATCATTAGTGTTAAAATGCAGTCAACATCCAAACATTGATTCGGCTTTTTGAGATGATGACTGGCGAACGGTTTCCAAAGCAGTAAATGAGAGAGTTCTGAAATCAGGAGGGTGTGATTGTAATTCAGTGCAGTGATTGGAAACTAAAGTGACTGTGAATATTATGTCAGGAAATTAAATCGAGGCTCACATCACGAGCTACGTCGCTGCCTCATGAGACACTGCTGCTTGCTAAGACATAAGATAAAACAAAGGTCACCTTAAGCAATAGTCCTGATGCTGTTATCAATCCATCAGTTTCTTCACGGTGAGTCCAGAATGTAAAATGGACCAACTTAATGGTATTATAGCCGTTTTACTTAAGCTGTTATTGATTGTTAAAGCTGCATTGTCCCTGTTACGACTGCAATGCTGAAAAGCTATCTTTACTGCATTATTAGGTGTTGTTTAACCGGAGTACAATAAAAGCTTTTCTGTCTGAGGCAATATAAACCAGGACAAATTTCTTTGTGTGGTGGCACCAGAGAAAACACAACTCTGAAAGAGTTTCACATCAGTGGGCTGATAAGACCTCCATCAACCCTTTGGCTTTAAATTCTGTTAAAAGGTCCTCGCTGGTCTTACTGCCCCGAGCCTGATCCCCCTTACTGGAGTTGATGATTAGTGGTCTGCGGTGTTTTTACTTTGTAGTGGGAACACTTTGTAGGAGGAAGCTGACACCAAACAATGGAGACAGGCGCTATTGTGTCTTTGTCCTTACAAAAAGGAGATGATAGGCCAGATGGTTGACGGAAGTTGTAACCCATCTGTGATAAGGACCGGAGTCTATACATGAATATATACCGTATAGATACACACACCCCTCTCGAGTGAGATACACTCTATTGTAAAACATGCAGCAGAGAAGCACTGTGGGCCAGACACAATGCCTGGTACTGGGACTCAGTGAGGGTAAACAGATTTAATGCGAACACACCTTAATGTAGCACATCAGTATGCTAACATTTAGTGCAAAACATGAACTTCACCTCAGGAAGACGGGAATGCCATTAGTGCTGTAGGAAGTATTGGATTAAAAATACTCCTGAGGGGAGCATGAATATCTGTACCAGCTATACCAACACACACGTCAACCTGCTGGTGGTGCTAGCGATCATCATGGTTTCAACTCTGGGGACCATGCATATCTGCACACCACTTTGTCCCAGTCCATAAAGTAAATATTGAGATATTTCACAGGATAAGTAAAATGTTTGACCTTCTAGCGACACTGTAAGTCATTAGGTTCATCCTCACCATGATTGTTCATACAAAATGACGACTGAGTTTGTCCAGTTACATATTTCACTCTGAAGCAAAGTGGTGGACCTGCTGACATTACCCATCCCAAGATCCATGCCACGAGCATGGCTGAAGACAAAGAGTAAAAAATATAATAAAAGGAATACTTAATCATATCAGAAAATGCAGTTTATCATTCCTCAACCACAAAAACATCACCGCTATGTTCTATATACGGACGAGAAAGCTCATGTTTAACACAAGACTCTTGCTTGTTTAAGTGTTTACCCGAGCTTCTCCAATATGCAAGCTCACACTCCATCCCTCAGGGTACATCCAGCCCACAAACACCTGATAATAAGCAAGTCTTTACCGTGCACTGCTCCATCTTACACCTGCACTGCACCGCAAAGCCAACGCTGATTCTCTGTTTTCGCTATTTTTTTCTCCTGCCAATTTCAGAATGATATTAAAGATAAATTGATAAGGACAAGGCAATTTAGTTGACAAGACGTACACTGCTAAGAATGTGAGCAACGTAACAAATCCTTCACATGAAGAAAAAACATGATACATCATCTAACTGACATCTTACAGCAGCAGCAGCAGCACACAAGCAAAGTGCTGCTTTGTATTCACCTCGGTGGATCAGGATCAGATGAAAGTGAAGTTGTCTGGGAGTTTGAGTCATAGGACTGGGTGGTCCCATGGTGGGAGATGTTTCTGAGGCTCAGTGTGCTCTAATGACGCTGTCTGCTGAGCGGGGAATGGAGGTGTTATTCTAGGCTATTCCCCACAGTGAAGGTCTCTGATAGGATGACTAATTCCAGTGGGCTTATATGACAGAATATTGAAGGCATCATCACAACAAAACTGTTTGTATTTATATGTTTGGGCATGAAACAACTTTATTTATCAGAGAACGATTCTGCAACCACTTGACAATTCAACGTCCGCATGAAACAATCTGAGCTTCTGTGTTACGTAACTTGATATTCTGTGTGTACTCTGTGAAATCTTGCATGATTTAAACACATATTTTCAGTACAGTAGGCCACGTTACGATGTATTTTATTATTTTACCGCCATGCCCAATTAATGTAGTACCAAAGAGTTGTCCCTAATATGTCCCGACGCAGTGGGAACCACTAATCTCACATTTTTCCTGGAAAATCAGTGATAGCAACAAACAAGAGAAGACAATTCTTATTTGTCTTGATACAACGATATAACATTTCTCAAATTAAAAAGTGTAATACACTATTATTGGACTAAACAATGTATAATATCTGAGGATCTATAATAATCTTAATTGTAAAACCACGTGCTGTTCAGTAGAAACACAAAATTCTTCAGGATTCAAGAAGATGTTTGGGAATTAGGATGGGAAAACAAAAACAAAACAGACATTGAACTCTTCAGCTACTGGTCCACATGCATCTATCAGCAGTCTGATGTTGGACTAGTTCAACAAACAGACAAAACTGGGCAGCAGCACATCACAGATCAACAAGCAACAAGGAATTAATAACAGGTAGAGTCTGAAATCAAGTGGGCACAAATATGTTAACAGTAAGGGTACAAACCATATATTTAACTTATATTTAACTTCCTGTTGCTCAGCACTAACAAATGATCAAGTCACGATGACTTTATGTGATCAGTTCACAAAAATATGTTCAATGTTAATGTTAACAGTTGCTTCGTACGTTAACTGGCTCTTCCACTGCCTGTCGGTTTGTGTCTTGCTCCGAGTTGCTGTCTGTGTTTTGTGCCTCCCTCCTTTTTGTCACAGCCCAGTAGCCGGATCATGATCAACGTGATCAAATTAGCTTCATTCCAGTTACGTAAAAGTCTATTTCACATGATTTTTGCTCAGCCTCTCTAAAAGCAGAACAATAACTGTTTCATAGAAATATGAAGCTATTTTTTCATCAGACTGGTCGCCAGGTGCAAACGTTTACATAATAAACATGATTGCAGTTACATAAATAAACCCATAAAACCCAATGTCATCTTTTCAGAATAAGAAACTCGAGACATTTCGTTAAAGTTGGCAGATAATTCCTGTTGGATGCCTTCAGCTGGACTCACAGGAGAGAAAGAGAGAGAGAGATAGTCTGAATGCTCTCAGTGTACGACAGCAGCAGTGAGGTCAGGCTCATCTCCTTACTATCGCTGTGGATAGTGTCTATTTTCTCTGGCGAGAGAAACAATGACTGGGCCATACTCAGCTCTGACCTCGACTCTGATGAACTAACTTCCACTGACAGTCATCAATGGGCTCCATTCTTTCACTGTGAGAGACCGGCTGGTGCGTGCATGAATGGAAAAATGAAACACAAGCACATTTGGAAATGTCTTCACATTTGAAATACTACCAAACCCAGCAGAGAGTAATCTTTGTTCAGGGACAAGTTGAGTGTTCATTCATCCAGAGAGACTGTGTAAAAGTACACAGGTGTTCATTATATTCTTTTGCACTACATTGAATTGGTCAGACAACTCGTATAGAGTTTTCCTGAAGGCTCGGTACAGAGGGCGGGCACAGTAACTGTAAATAAATGCAATTCAACAGAACAACAACACAAACCACCGCTTAAAAGTAACCAAAGAGCTGGAGCAATATCTCTCTGCCACTGTTAAGAAAATTAAACATTATATATTTATTACAGGGTTATTGCATTCGATTACATTATTTGCTTCCACTTCCTATATTTCTTATTCTGTGGTTCTCCCAGTAGACACATATCCCAGGTAAAAGCCTTATAAAGCCTTAAAGCCATCTTACACGTCTAAAAATAATTAATCACAACTGAAATATCTTTTGACTGACTGCACGCCGATAGAAAAAAAAAGTCTGATAGTTCTTTGAACTGTGGGTGAAATGAAGATCTCTGTGTTCTGCTGTCTACTTCGTTTTGCTTTTAGAAAATCAAATACAGTATGACAGGCCCAGGCCGACTTCTGCAGGCATCAAATATGCTTTTGAAAATCCACTATTGAACACAGCGTTTCAAATTTAATGGCGTCAGTGAGTAGGATTCTTCACTGAAGGCGATGAGACAAATCTGTCATTGGTTTTAACTGATGGCATCTTAATTCAGCACCAACAATGGCTGAAAAGATGCTGCACACTTCCCAAATCCTCGTTTGAGTGACTCAGGACTTTCATACAAAAAATGCACACTCACCTTAGGTGTTTAGCAACATGAGCAGTTTTCAGTTGCTCAGTATTTACAATGGTGTTACAGGATATTGATCCTGTACGTTTTCTAACCATTTTTTATTGCATTGTGATTTCAATTCACTGTTTACGGAACAGTAACTCATATATATTACTTACATCTACCAATCTAGTGTGTATCACGCATAAATAACACGGCAAGTAATACACAGATAGGTAGTTTGATATGAATGTGTTTTTATGACAGATAGGGAAGCTTCAGGCACGTCTCACAGGGGACGGTGAAGTCTACACAGGACTTCCTTCCTCAGTAACCCAAACATACTAATCTTGTCCAGGCTCAAGCTGTCACAGGGACTCACAGCTGAGAGCGTGTTCACTGCTGGTTAAAGTATTTGTCTTAAATCCGCCAAATGTTAACTCCAGAAGTGCTTTTGGTAAAACTTGATAAAAGGATTTTTACAGACTCAAAGAATATTTACTGTGCTGAGCTCCTCTGTTTAGCAGTCATGTCATTCGCTGACAGTAACGCTTGTATAGTTTTACAGATATCTGAGACTGAAGACTACGTTAATCCCTAAATCATCAGCGTTGATAGTACTAATATTTGTATTTATTACATAACAACAATAAATTCTGGTTAACCAGCAAACACACTTTGAGGGTCTGTTACACACGAATAGTTCAACAATTTAGCATTTGTTTGTTTTCTTGCTGAGAGTTATACGAAACAATCAATACCACTCTCGTGTCTGTAAATATAAAAGGTAAGGTCAGCAGCCTGTTAGCTCAGCTTAGCTTAGCAAAAGGACTGGAGGCAAAGGGAAACAGCTAGCCTGTCTCTGACAACCTGTCATTTTCAGACAAAACAAACAAGATATACACACTAATGTGTTAATTTAGAGAACACTGAGGTGCTTACATTTGGACAGAGCCAAGCTAGCTGCTGCCCCTTGTTTCTAGTCTTAATGCTAAACTTAGCTTACCGTCTCCTGGCTGTATCCTCATGTTTAATGTACAGACATTAAAATTTTATCTTCTCATGTAACTCTTGACAAAGAAAGCTTCAAACTATTCTTTTAACGTATGTTTCGCATCTAATGATATCACTCACTGTCATGTTAAACGGTAATGGTAAAAGAGAACAGTAAGCTAACGTAATCAGTGTTCTCACTGATCATTTCAGTACCAGTTTAACCATTATGGCAAACCCAGGACTTGAATGTGAAACAACAGTTAACACTCATAGACAGAACCAAACAGCGAATTCATCAATTATATTCTAACAGATAACACAACACCAGAGTAATTTCAAAAGTGTCACTACCGAAGAAAAATTAGAGGCTTAAAATTAGACTGACGTTCTCAAGGATATTTTGGCTTTTGAAAATAGCACACACTCTCACTCACTGTGTGCTGCTCCGAAAGTGTTGAAGTTCAAAATAAAACACCTCAGGAGCAGCGAATTGATGCGTGTGAACACTTCTTCTGCTTCTAACATGTGTAACAAAAACCTTTCACCGAAATATCAACAAGACTTAAAGTCTGCCGCAGCTCTGTGAGGCTGTACCGGAGTATAGAAGTGCTTTGTGCTAAATGATAGCATGCTGATGTTTAGCAGGTATGTTTACCATGTTAGTTATCTTAGTTTAGTATGTTAGCATGCTAACATTTGTTCATTAGCACTAAACGCACAATTACGATATATGCTAAAGAGGAAATAAACGTCCGCAACTCATTTCATGACAGTGAATCCAATACTTGTTAAAACGTCTCACCTAAAATCACCAACCTCATTAGAAAATCAGGATCACCAAAGTCATCATGATTCATCCTGTAAAATCTCTAAAAATATCTGATGGACACAAATTCATGGACCAAAGTGGGAGAGCAACGCTGCCTTATCAAGCATCATATATAGAGATAACAATACTACTGCAGTTGAACTAGATTAAGATTCAAGTCATGCAGTGTGTTTTGTAGTGAAATCTGCACCAGTGTTTGATGAAGACAGATCTTTGTGTAACCAAATTACAACCTGATGCCATCTTTACAACAAAGTCAGCTATTGGCTTTCACAACACAGGACTACACAGATATACAGTGTATATTGTCACCCTTTAATGAATAAATAGAATCCTCACTGTCCACTCAGCATAGCGTATAAGCATCTTGTGTCCCTCCCACCATTCCTCTTGATTCCTCCTTTGTGTCTCTGTTTTCCTGCTGTGCACACTTTGTCCCTCACCATTAATTCCTCCTCTTCTTTCTTCATCTACCATTTCTCACTACGAGGAGGTTTAATTTCTCTATTTCTGTCTGCCTTCTTTTGAAAATATTCATAGGTTCAAGTGGGCGGACGCAGCAGTAGTTTTTTTCTAGGTGTGATGAAGTGTCCACCACAGCACGGATGTTCCCCCGCTTAACACCACAACATCCAATCAGTATCAATTTCTCTTAACAACGACGTCAATCGGCAGCTCGAGTCCGTCCCCAGAGGGATGAAGAAGGGGGGATAGTGCGGGGCTGTTGTGACAGGGGGCATCTGCCAAATGGTGAAATGGCTGAAAAATGGGGAGAGCGGAGGTGGACGAGGGTGGTGTGGACGCATGACACACAACAGGGGAAAACAATCACATAATGGGGCACGTGAAACCACTCGCACAACCAACAGCTTGTGCTTTCTCCCTCATTCCCACCTCTCGCTGCCTGGCAAACAACCGCCACACCGACGAGAAGCCAAACACAAACACAGCACCTCTGGCTTATTGTGCGACACACTCCTCTCCTCACATCTCCGCTTTGATCTCGTCTGGGCATCGTGTTATTGAGTGAGCGGCATCTCTTTTGCACAAGGATGAAGTTAGCTATGTGCATGCGTGTATGTGTGCATGTGAGAGAGAGGGAGAGGTATTGATCTAAGCACCGCTAAAAGGATAAAGGAGACCAAGCAAGCATGTCCTCGCTTCTGTCACGTCATCAACATTGTCTCTACATCTCTTTCACTGCACTGATAACGCTCTCTCTGTACAACACAATACAGTGTTGTAATGTTTAACATTTCCTGGTTTGTGCTTTTTAAGTGAGTTTTGCAAGTAATGATTATTTCAACTGTCCATTAATCTAAGAATCATTTTTTCAATTAATCAATTAATTTTTGAAACTACAAAGCCTCAGAAAAACGCCTGTCACCCTTTCCCAACGCCCAATACGATTGAATAATTTACAATTACATAACAAAGGAAACAAAAGCTACAAACTGTTCCATCTAAGCTGAAACTAATTAATTAAATCAAAACTAAACTAAATGAATAATCTGTTATCATTAACTGAATATCGTTCAGGCATTTTTCACTGCTTCTGATACTTTAGCGACTAAATGATGAGTAGATTAATCAAAGAAATACTCTGCAGTATCCCTGTTCTGATGAGGGTATGAGATCCAAATATCATTTTTCCTCTTTTTCTGGCCATAATTTTTGGCTGTGTTAGTGCATATGGCACATTTTGTAACAAAGTATCTCTCTTTACAAAATTTGGAATTCAAATTAATTTTTCTAATAGATCTATAGAACACTATGGAAAAAAAATACTACCATCTTAAGTCCAAAAAAATGATAAAAACTTCACAAATTAATATTTCTCAGCTTTTTCCTCCATAAATCTCTTGAGCCGCACTCAAAACTACCAATCATTCATTTTGAGGATTTTAACCCTTTCAGTGCCCGTTTGATTACTTGATGTTATTTATGAAAAGAGAAGGGGAAATAACTCATTGTTTGTTTTTATAGTTTTTATAGCAGTTTTTTGGAAGCGGACATAAGAGGGTAGTACATTAAAATGACACATGAGGGGCAATTAACGATGAAAAGCGATCATTATTCTGACCCCTGTATGGAAAGTTTTTAATACAAACCTAAGAGTAATGCTGCATCTCTGCTTACTTTTCATACCCTACTGCACTCTGCTCTAGATTAAGCTACAGTCTGTATTTGGCATAAAATGTACAGTAAACACACACATGGATACAGGTACGAGCGTCCGTGCTGACAGAACCACACAGATACACAATGAGAGACACAGATACAGAGAAGGAGTGTGTGTAAACACATATATTGTGTATTCAGAGTGTGGACTATAAATAGCAGGTTGTGGAAGCCAGTTTCTGTCCTCACTGGCAGTTCATAAAAAGCTCCAGAGCAGGGGACATGTGTCCCTGAAGTGGCCTGTTTGAGTGCCTGCTATGACCCACATCCTGTCTCCTAATACTGGGCCACTCACCACTGCTCCCGAACACGCATCATAAACTGCAGGAGCATCCGAGCTGTCCTAAGTCATTAATTACAGACCTTGGAGTTGTAGACCTTGGAGAAATGTTATCACCTTACAGTAGGTACTCTGTGTATTTGAATGATGATGGTCATTTTCATACGAGCTGGATATCTAAATCTGCAGTCTAGAGACAAAAAACACACAAATTTTCAACTCTTTCATGGCAAAAGGTGATTCACATTCATCCGCATAAGAATGCTTTGAATGAGAAAACAAAGAGTTTGGATGAGAAGATCGACATCCATTGAAGAGACCAACTTGAAGTGCAGTAAAGCAGCACAGAAAACAGCTAAATGTACTGATAAGACTTTCATCTGTGCACAACAATACTATAATCATTCGGCATCAGTTAGCATTACTACCAGCTGGCTACTATATGATGACAACAATGTCCTGATGCTCAAATAATGACATAAATACAATCTGATTTGTCCATGATTACTGGAAAAACTTTTTTTTTCTAGGGCAACCATGTACAGTGAATAGAAACCATCTTGAAGCTCCTTAATTCACATTAAAACAGACGTTGCAGGAGTTTGCATTTGCAAATGTTTTTGCATCCTTCCTTATGAGCTAGCACTAGTGGCAACACATTTAGAGGCCGTTTTATCTGGCTTCAGAGAAAAGCAGATTCTAAGGCCATCTGGCTACTGAATCTTTTAGATTGCACAGGGCTCAACTTTCACTGATTTTGCAGCCAAAAATTCATAATTTCCTTCCTATATTGTTCCGCATCATTTGGCATTTTATCATCAAAAAAACGGCGCTTATGTAGATCCACTGAAATGCCACTACACTGAGACTTTGCACCGAGGTGAAGGAAGAAGAACAAATTGGATGTATTCCCATTGAAGAACATTGTTTTTTACTGTACACTGTACAAAATAAATCACATTTTTGCATGAAGCTAAGCCTTTTCTAGTAGGCTGATGCAAACTCTGCGAGTTTATACGAAGAGGGAAGCTGTTATCTGTGGAGGCTGACTAAATATTTCATTCATGTAGCTGAGTGTATGTTTGCATCGTCTAAAAGTAGCCCAAGCCTGCCAGGGATCTCCACATGAAACATCATGTACTGCACATGAGTGGAAGGCTGAAGGATTAAAAATGTGATCTGGTACTAATCGAGATTTTTTTTAGCTGCAAATGGAAAATTGGATGTTAAAGTGCATCTGAAATTACATTTCATAAGTCTTCAATTTGAATGACACTTCACATATATGGTGTTGTTTTTAGCCATGCTGGCAGCATAGTGAAGCTCATGTTGGTTTGTTGGTCCGTCACTTGAGTCCAGACTGAAATATCTCAACCACGGGATGGATCAGCATGAAACTTTGACATTCATGGTGTCCAGAAGATGAATCCTCATCACTTTGGTGACCCCTTGACTTTTACTGTAGCACTCTAGTGTCATAATGAGGTTCATTTGTGAAATGTCTCAGTGACTTTGGACAGATTGTCACAGTAATTAGCAAATGTTAGCATGCTAACACACTAAACTGAGATGACAGACTAAACAGTAGCATGTTAGCATGCTGACATTAGCTGGTATCACTGCAAAGCGACTAGTGTAGCTGCAGACTCTTATTTATTGCAGTGTATTTGTTATATTTAACACAACTGAGACTGATAATCAACTCCAAGGAATTGGCAATTAAATGAGTTCCTAGTTTGCTGGTGAAGTAGCAACAACACACTTTAACTAATTAACTAAAATTAACCATAACCTGGACTTTATTTCATTCATTAACACGAGTCTGAATCAGTCTGCCAACTGTGTTTCACACTATTGTTTCAGCTGACATAATATAGACACCTGATGATGCTAGATTGCTGTCGTAACAATTCGAAGCACGCTTCAGAAGCTGAAAATAAAAGTGTGTTCCTAGTGTCAAATTTTTCAAAAAGATTGGCTGTACAGAAGCTGCCAAGTGAAAATGAAGTGTTTGTTTTCTTTTCAAGGGGAGAGAGGCAATAAGTCTCTTTACCTGTACCATCTAGTACTATGTATCATCTTAAACTGTCTGAATTTAGCTTTTTTTTTTTACATGTTATATTTCCATTTTGTATCGTGCAAACAAACAATGCGAACAGGATGTCAGAACAAGGCTGATCTTTGTCTTCGTCGTCTCCTCGTCTTTTGATGTCCTGTGCTGACCCCTGGTTCAGTTTGGTTCACTGTTCACCTGGGGCCAAGATAAGCATCCACACCCATGTGAGCTCTTGTTTGACTGTCTTTTACTCATCCCCCAGTCATATTTAGAGAAAAACACAAACTTTTTACGATTATATCCACAATAAAGGCAGCGGAAGAAAAACAGAAAACCACCACAACAACAATCCAGGTGAAGGAAAAAAAAACGTCCTCCTGTGTATTAACAAAAGGCAGCGGGGATGACGACACTGACATCTGATACTCTCAATCGCCTTCCTGCTGTTGATGGTCTGAGGAGCTTCCACTCATTGTCCAACACAGACATACACACTGTCGTAGACACACACACGCACACGCACACACACACACACACACACACACACACACACACACAGGTTCAGCCAAACATCTGCTGTTTTAACCCCTGCTGGTTGTGAGTGCGAGCATGGCGGGAGGGAGAACACACGAAACCAAGCAACTTCCAGCTGACCTGAGAGTGAGATTAGCCCGATGGTGGGGCTGTAAACTATGCGGGGAAGTAGCTGCTTTTATCTAAATTAATTCCAAACAATGCTATAACAGTGTCTCAGTAATGAATTAAAAAAATAACAAAGATTATATCTTCAATTACGTTGGAAACACAACGTCACATCAGCCTTAATATTCTTACACAAACTTCTAACCACTAATGCCATAACACAAGGAACTGTAGCTACGGTTTAAATCGGGGCGTGTTTCCAGGATAAACACACGCTCGGTGTTGATGGGGAAGTGTGTATTATGAAAACAGAGGCTTGGAGGTGACGTGAGAAGAAATTACGTACATATCTCAGAGCAGACAGAGCAGGGGAGGGGCAGAGAAAGCCAACAGTCTCACAGGGAGTTAGCAGGGAACTCTCTTGGGCCTCTAAGCCAATTACCGGAGCAGCATTGATTGAGGCAGCACTTTAAGGCCTCATCTACACAAGTAGTCCCTTAATACACTGGTCAGATGATGGGAGCGTCTCAACCACAAACTATGGATAGATGACCATTTGCATCCATTACCGTGTCAGCTGGACAAATCTCTTTAGGGATGCTAATAGGACTAATGCAGAATATTACAAAATATTTGGTGTGAACGCAGGTTAAACTTAATTTAATTAAAAAGATGTGTCCCTCCATCTTTATGCTTGAAGGCTAGACATCTGCTGCTGCTGCTGCTGCTGCTGCTGCTGCTGTGATGGACAAATATTGGACCTGTTTTCACTCCTGACCAGCTAACCTGGAGAGAAAGGTGAGTATTACGTCCTGAGTGCCGTGGCTGTGTTCAATCAGCACTTCCATCCCCCATTAAAGCAATTGCTGGCATAATGATTTATGAAGGGGAACAGAGAGAGAATCAATGTAACAGAGGCCCTCAGATTAATGATTAAGCAAATAGCAGCCCCACTCCAGATCCTATCAGGGGCTGAGGTGCTGCTAAGAGCACGCCGTGCTGTAGTAAGTTCAATTAGGGTTGGGGCACATTTGGAGATTCAGCGCCTCCCACAATGAAACATACACGCACACACACATTCAAACCGTCTTCAAAGCCCACTATTAAACAGAGCAAGTTCCCAGAAGATTTTCTGTCAAGTATATCTGCAGCGTTACAAAAACAGGGTCACATTTATGTATGTCACTACTGTTTGGTACCAGCAGAAACATGTCTTGTTGTGAAAAATGTCAAGTACAGAATATTTGTACTTCTTTGATGAGAAATTTCCATATTTAATTAAAAACTATTGCCATCTTTACACTCTTTGATTTAGTCAAAGTCTTTAAGCTATGGGTGCTTGTGTTTAGACGTTATTTAACATTTAAGATCATTGGCAAATTAGTTTAAAGCTGCAACTATTTCTATTTCTGCAGGTTATGCTCTCAATTAACTGATTCATCATTTTGTCTTGACAATATGAAAAAAACTGTGAAAAATAGGCATTACAATTTCCTGAAATCCAAGATTATGTTTTCAAATGTCTTACTTCGTCTGACCAACAGGACAGATTCCTAAAAAATATTGAGTTTCTGGTAAAAAAAATAATAATGATAATAATTTGAGGTCTTTGGACTAATCGATAAATCAAATAATCATTTCAGCTCTATATTTTTTAAATCATAAAAAATGGTTTTATATTTATGTTTATATTTCTCAAAGTAAGGTACCTTCTAGTACAAATACAGTTCAAACTATTTCCAGCCTGAAATTTGGGGAAAAGTGGAACTTTCTTCTATCAAAGCATCTTTTATTTATTTTTTCAGAAGCAGAGCAGGTTCCTCGCTGTGATTGTTTGAATAAGGGAATGTTGCAGTTAGCCATTAAAGAAGAGAAGGACAGAGGACAGAGGGAGAGAGAGGCCAGACACACAATACTGCTGCTGCTCAACACAACAGGCCATTCTTTCAGCTCGCGCCACAACACTCCTCCCAGCTGAGTCCCAGCCGCTATTCTCCTGCTGTTCCCCCTGCTCCCTCCCCATCTCTCCCCTTTTAATATGGGGGTGAAGAATGAGGGAGGGGATGGACGGGTTGAGGTGTGGTGGGGGGGTGAAAATGAATAGTGGGCAAGCACATATAATCTGAAGCGTCATTAGCTGGAAATCTTGTAAAATTACACAAAAGATGGCAGGGTTTTCACCTATTAGAAGCCAGGGTTTATTGGAGAAAATAAATGTGAAATGATGGGGTGTTGGGGATAGAGGGAAGGGGATTTCATTTAAAGAGGAGAGAAGCAGGGGAGGTGACTCAAGGAGGTAAAAATTGAAAGGAAGATGGAAAAAAAAAAAGACGAAGGGAGAAGATGTGGCAGGCAAACATCCACACACATACACATCTGCCATCATCACAGACACATGAAACAACACATCACAGCACATCAATATCATACCACAAATCTGCATAGGCACTGATTCCCACAGTCTCTCCAAAAAAAAAAAAAAAGAAAAGAAAAGAAGAAGAAGAAAATCCACCTGCCTCTGTATTTCTGCCTCTGTGTGTATCTGCTTAGTCTCTCCACCCACATCCCTTCCAATCTAATCCCGGAAGCCAGGGCATCATTCCCAGGAGAAGAAGTAAATGTCACAGAATTACCTTTACACCGCCACTGCCGCCGCTGCTGCTTTCCTCTCAGCGCGTTATTCCATAGATGTATTCAAAAAGATAAATCCAAGCAGGCTGAATTCTGCTCTCCCTCTTCCAACCAAACCATCCATGTATCATCCAGTTGTCTGTGAGCGAGTGCTAGCTCCCAGCTTGCGAGCTCATTCAGGCAGGCAGCTAGTAGGCAGCTGCCGTTTTTCTTCAAAGCTCCACAAGCAGAGCAAATTAGAGGTCCAGCCCAGCTTAGAGGCTAAGCCATTGTGAGCTATTCACACTCCAGTTCCTGTCTGAGGCCAATGGCTGTAGCCCCCTGCATACTCCCGCCCACTGCCTTCCTCCCTCCCTCTCGCTCTCCCTCTCTCTTTCTCTCCTCTGTCTTTCTCTTTCCCCCCTCATCTCCTTCTCCTGCTATCTTAGCCATAAATATAGACTCTTGACATTACCTAACACATGGTCCCTCCTGATAAACAGCCAGCTTCAGGCAGGTCTCGTGACTGAGAAAACCTCTGCAGGGGTGAATGCTGGGTTGAGGAATGGTGTAGAGGGCAGCAGGACAAGGATTAGGGTAAGGATGAAGATGGGAGGGAGGTACTTTATCATATAGTGTAAAAGATGCTCCTGCTGTTGCCAGCTTGGCCAAATATAAATGTGTAAAATGATGACCAAGGTTTCTGGTCTTAGATGAGGGATTGCAGAATTAGGTTGCAGGCTGGATTTGTTTACTACGCTTTGACTGGAGTACAGAGCCTGGTCTTGATTAGGACCATGGGAGATTAAGAGTGCAATGGCAGACCAAAGGAAAGCTTGTACCTGGCAGTGCAGGCCTGTACCTGCACGGACATGGACTGCTGCCCAGGCAACCTGACCACAAAACCCAGGAGTTGCCCTGAGGGAAGAGGACTGCAGCTTTCTGTTTGGATTCACATGGTCAAATCATAGTCAGATGTCCTCATTTTACTACAGGTGAAAGTTAGAAAATAGTAGCTTTACTGCCGTCCTAAAGTCAATCAACAAACAGTGTTGAATTTAGTAACTTTATGTAACTGTTCCACATGGGTGCAGACGGTGAAGCATCTAATAGGAAATAAAGCTTTTCGATAAGCAGTATATCAGACATTGTTTGATGTTCCTGATAACGTGCTGCATGAGTATTTACAATAACCCTAACTGCTAAGACTACTTAGGTTAGCAATAGCAGTGAGACTCTAAGAATAATATTTTGTTACTGGGGGAGTACATGATTTCAGTTGGACAAGGTTAGACATGTTTTTGTTGGATTACCATAAAGCTAAGCTCCATTTGTAGCTTGCCAACAAAACATCCTTCTGCACAATTTTGCAATATCAAGAGGAGGGAGACTCCATATATCAACGGATCCATATATTATGGCAGGTCTGGTATGTCTGTAAAATATGGATATTGTCTGTTAACTGATAATTGATCAACCTACAAAAGATGACATTGCAGTAATTGTTTCTTTCGTATTTACGTTCTGGCTGAGAAGAAAAGCACTCTCATGTATTAAACCACAGCCCGCAGATTAGCCTAATGACGAGGAAACAGCTAGTCTGGGTCTGTCTAAAAAGGTAAAAGTCTGCCTACCAGCACCTTTAAAGCTCACTAACTATTGTTTAATCTGTACAAAAGCTGCAGAGAAAAATTGATGATCTACTGTAGGTTTTAAGGGGCGCAAACAGATGTTGAATAGCCATCGATTAGCTAAGCTAACAGCTAACTGCTTGCTTGTTGCAGCTTCATATTTAGTGTACTGACATGAGAGTGGTATCGATCCAAGTCTATCTCTAACAGCGAGACAGCAACTAAGTGTGTTTACCAAAATGTCAAACTATTCCTTCAGGGATTACCTCCATTGATAAAATGGCAGTGATGTGTTGGGTGAATGATTAAAAATGTTAGATATGTAATTTACAACTTGGAAAATGGCCAAACGCTTTTCAACTATTCTGATAACCACCTATTCAAACAAAGTGAAAAAACTAATTACCTTCACCTTCACTACATGGAACAAACCTTCAAATCCTGAAGTAGATTTGTAGGTTTGTTGAAGCGATGATGGAGCGTTTTTGTGTCACTCAAATATGGGATGATAATAATGTGTAAATAGAGAGGAGTAAATATGAAAGACAGCGGATACTGTAAGCACCCACATGAAGACAAAGTTCAGGGAAGGAAGTTGTCCGATTTTAGACCAATCTGGCGTCATCGCACTCACTGCTTGGAGGCATCGAAGCTCACAAACACTTAGGCGATACAGTATGTGGGCTAGATGGCCGCCACAGTGGATCCACATCCAAGCCATCACAAGACACTCACACACAGAAGAGTCTGGTCGACGATGACATGATCATAACAGAGAATCTTTGTGCAGTCAGTGAATTAACACAGTTAATTTCCTTGACCTCAAAGACGAGGTTATGATCATCACACTCCACTGACAACAACACAAGTAGATCCTCCAGCTAAGCTGTCTGAAATATGAACACTAACGTGAATAGTTAAGAGAATTCACCTACACCTGCTTGAATCAACATTCGGGAGTGGACAGGAATCCCAGTTTGGAGTTTGAAGTGTCACTTTGGTCGGAGCAGGGCAAGGACTGCAGTCCTCCTCGAGCCATACAGAGGGAACTACATGAAGCAGTTTTGTAAGATAGTGGCTCATTAATCAGAGACTGATCACTTTAAATCAACCTAAAGTGACTCCGGGGTGATCCTGTCAACAATCTTCACATCTTTACTTCGCAAGATCAAAGAACGGCTGTCTTACATCGAGCTTGGCAAGGAGGCATGAATAAGGATTTTGAATAACAATTACTAACATTAGTGCGTGCTACACTTTACCTAGTTCCTCATCAGGATTAATTTAGCTCATGTAAGATCCAGACTCACGGTACAGTTTGTTCTAAACTCCAGGTGCAGAATCAGAGGTTGTATGTTTTTTCTTTCTCCTTTTGGATAATGTACCACAAGATGTGTTTGAAATGGGCCTTGAAGAGACTGTCAATAACAAAAACAACATCACAGCCTCCACTGCCACCTTCCACCCACTTGTCAATCACACTAACAGTAAAACAAGGAAGGAAGATCTGCAGTCCTTTCGGCCTGCATGTGATTTATTTTAATGGTGACAAATGATGCCCGTTTGTGACTGTAACTAAATACGGCAATGAATACACCAACACATGCATTAAACATAAACCTCACACACACAAAGTCCATGTAAACACACCCACATACGCGCACACACACACACACACACACACACACACACACACACACATACACACACACAGTGTGCACCTGTCTTCATACATCATTACTATGCAAAAACACATATTTGCCCAGCTTCCTCAATGAGCTCGGAAGCCGTCGTTTTTCCGTCCCCTCGCCGTTTCCAGAGCGAATCGTGTGTTAACACAGCAGATATTTGGTCACATGAACAAAATATGAACCGTGCGTATGTGAAAAGCAGGCAAACAGAAGCTGGGGCCCACTCATCCGTTACAAGAATGAATGGCCATCATTAGCATGAGGCTCCCCGGCAGCACCCTGCAATGCAGCGACACACACAATGGCGAGTGCCACGCTTCCCCCTGCCGTTCCCCCCAGAGAAGCCCTTTTGTTTAAGCAGCATCTGGACCTGACCTCCATGCATTCGAGGCTGATGACCCCCCCCTCCTCTCTCTCTCTCTCGCTCTCTCTCTGCTCCCTCTCAGCTCCTCATCTCTTCTCCTCTCTGCTCTCCTATCCTAACCTCCTCTTCAAAGCCTGCTCTGCCACTACAGAAACCCCCCTCCTCCTCCTCCTCCTCCTCCTCCTCCTCCTCCTCCTCCTCCTCCTCCTCCTCATCCACCTCCTCCTCCTTCATTTCTCCTCTCCTTTCCTATACCCTGTCCGTTCTTCACACACAGATACCCCCTCTCCCTCCCTCTTCTAGCTAAGGAGAGCAGCCATCTCTTGCTTCTTGAAAAGAAGGTCTGTGTACTAGTGGGCCTTACACAAAGCCTGCAGGGTGAATTAGAAAACCAAAGAGGAAAAAGCACCAGGGCTACTGGCCATCTGTCCCTCTGAGTTGGACGTGCCTACTCCGAGTGTGCCTGCCCCCCTCTTTCCCCTCACATAATTCCCACCCCTACCCCCACCTTCCCTGATTCCCTTAGCCTATATACACAGCATCAACCACACACACATACACACACACACACACACACACACACACACACACACACACACACACACGCTCTGCCATGCATACATCACAGGCATCGGATGGCGGATGGCGGTAGGAGAGTGGAGAAAAAAAAGAAGAAGGAGAGAATGAGGAGAGAATAAGGAGCTGCCACTTGCCTGGATGCAGAACGAGACCGGAGCCAGCAAATCAAGCCGTAATCCTCTTTCTTTGTGTGAGCAGCAAACAGAGAAATTTGTCTCCAACAATGATTTCCCCGAGATCGGCAGTGGAGTGGAAAACAAGGAAGCAAGGGAGTGAAGGACAGTGAGGAGGGGAGGGAGAAAGAGCGAGAGAGAGAGTGAGAGAGAGAGAGAGAGATAGAGAGAGAGGGGGGAGGCGATGGAGGGTGAGAGCAGCAGAGGCAGGGAGACGGTGGGAGCAGCTAGAGTGTGACAGAGAGATACAGAGGAAGGCAGCAGCCACCGCCGAGCCACAGGGACGCTGACACTCACTGGAGGATTTGAAGTGAAGAGAGGAAGACGACAGAGAAGAGAGAGAGGGAGAGGGAGAGGGTGAGGGAGGGAGGGAGAGAGAGGGAGATCAGGTGGGGGAGGGAGGGAAGGGCGGGAGGGTCGGTTCACTCTGTGGCTCAAACGCTGGGATAACGCAGAGATAACCCTCATCCCCAAGCAGCAGCTGTAGATGTGAGAGGGAGATGAATCCCACGAGAGAGCGACTTCTCTATCAATTGTGACATTTGCCGCACATGATAACAATGGCCATCTGTAGGCAGCGGGGCTATGAAGGAGAGGGGAGGAGGATTGGTTGACAGAGGCAGGAGAGGGGGAGGTTGTGTTCTTCCTATAAACACACATGCCCAAAAGAGAGAGAGAGAGAAAAAAAACACCTCGGCCAGTGGTGGAGGGGAAAGGCACCTGTTCGAGTCAAGCACGGGTAGAGGGAGCAACACATGTGCTCAAGAGAAGGGGGGGGGGGGTGACATGAGAGACACTGAGACAAAGGAAACAGAGGGCCGAGAAGTGTGGCTTTTATTTGACTGCTTTTGTCATTCTGCTTTGTCATGCCAAGGAAATATTTGCATGTGTGTGTGTGCGCGAGAGAGAGACAATAAACAGGAGGTGGGAGCGATAGTAGGTCACCAAGCAAAGGAGAGAGGGAGGGACAGGAAGAAAGAAAGAAAGACAGAAAGAGAGAGAGAGGAGGGGTAAACACTACAAACACTTCAGTGTTAGACTGACCAGCTGTGTTGTGGCCAATTTTTTAGTCATTATGAGCCATAAAATACATGAAGTATGCCTCATTAATTAAAAGTGATAGTACATATTTTTCTTATCACAAACAAATCCTTTAAACCAACAAAGATTCTACTCAGTAAGTCTTGTGTGTGTGTGTGTGTGTGTGTGTGTGTGTGTGTGTGTGTGTGTGTGTGAGTGTAGCCAAAGCCTTATATATCTTATTCCTTTGTGCCATAAACCTGCAACACATCGGTGAGCCACACACTGTTTCACCGGATGACTTGTTCCTTTATCAGCAGGAATGTGGGCAGTGTAATTTATTTAAAGTCAATCCTACATACGCCGCGCTGCTGCTGTAAATACTCACTAGTGCACCAAATTCATGTCTGAAAATAGTCCAGAACAAACACTATTAACTCCTGAGTTTTTTAGGAGTTTACATTCATGGCCTGTTTAGATTTAGTAAGAACAAACAGGGCTTAGGGCCACAGGGTAGAGAAGTCAGAGAGTACCGAGAGACGGTTGTTAGTTTAGGTCTTTTTCTGGGATTTGTGGATAAGACAAAAAATAACACCGGCCTGATCCTTTAATGATTTATCACTACAGAGTGGTCAGAGTCCATTCTGTGTCCATTCCCCATGAAATGACTCATTTCACTGCCAGGATTTGATCCAGTCAATCCAATAACATTCAAGTTAACAGAGGGCTAAACCACAAGTTAACGGCTTGGCCATGCTCGGACCCCACAATGAAGATCTGTGTAACTTTATGCCCATAAGAATGAACTGAGCCCTACCTCAACGCTGTATCCAGCTCTGCTTAATGCATCCATGACGTGACCGCGTGTCTAAGCAAGAAACTATCTTATGCTTCAAATAAAACACAGTTTTTATAGTGTTTCTTCAGACATGCCCAATCTGAACTCTGATTTGTTCAGCTGTGAAAACACAGTAGACAGGATTTCAAATGGTCCACACATTATACATGTTTACTTTTGTTTGATAGGAAGCTACAAAAGTCCTGTGTTCAAAGTTTTGCAGGAGTAAAGGTATCAGAAGAACGTATTATTACAGGACGGTTTCCTGCCATTGTTATATTATTGCATGATTATTATGCACCAACATTCTGATATCTGGTTCAGGTGCAGCTAATTTTAACTACTTTAACTGTTGGGTAGTTGGATCATATTATAAAAAATACAAAAGGTGACCATATATTTAGTATCTAACATCTCAATCTGTAAAATTAGTATAGCTGTTGAATTAATGTAGTGGAGTAAAAAGTACAATATTTATCTCGGAAATCATATTTTTGCGCTACTGGTTCCCTTATCTAAAAGTCACTGGGTTTTTTAAATAGATTTTTTGGTTAGATGCGTAAAATGAGGTATACATAATATGGATTGGCATATAATATGGATTTTGAAGCTTTTACCTGTCTTTAAAAAGGCAGTTAGTACACCTGGTTAAATTAAACTACAGAGGTTGTAGGGGACATTAAACATCATCACGCCAAACACTTAATGGTTATAGCCTAACCTTTTACTTCTGGCAATCGCACTTTCAAAAAAAAAAAAAAAAAAAGCGGTTTATAACCTCCAGGTTGGCCTACAAAAATTTGCTGCATCATCTCTACAACATTTTCTACCTGTAAAACTATAAACATTCCCATCGGCCTCAACTGCAAGTGACAGCACGCAAATACACTGAGCTAAGTCGGTGATACCAGCTGAACAACAGCATGTTAGCACTGGCACTGTGAGCACGTACGGCCTCACAGAGCTGCAAGCGCTGCTGCAAACTCTTTGTCTTGTTCCTGGTGAAACAGCTGCAGTATTGTTGAGGTTAATCACCGAGAGATATTTTAACTATGAACTTTTTTTTTTCCTCTGCATATTTGGACATTTGTCAGTACTTTCTTGTAAGTGAAACCATCGCAAAGGGGAACACACATCATTAAACCTTTAACAAAGCGGAGTGAAGACTGGCAAAGAGGCTCTTTTCTGCGAGGATGATCAGACCGAACAGTCAAATAAAACTGAATGAAAATGACTCCTGAGCTACACATTGTTCCTCCTTTCTATAATCTCACTCCTCGCTGACCAAAAGGTTATTGCCCTAATTTAACTCCAGCTTGTCTTCAGTTCAGTAACCTCATTCACTGGAAGCACAGCTGAAACTGAAACTATTGGTGTTTATCCTCTAAATTTATTGGAAGTAACACATTTGTGCTGCCTCAGATTTTCCTGTTATTGTTAAAAACAACTCATAGGGGTTTCACATAATGTCTAAATCAGCACCTCGTACAGTACGTGGGTCCAAACCTTGTTGGCTTATGACCCCTTAAAGTTAATTAATCAGTGTCTACTTATGACGCCTCCTTACAGGCTCTGTAAGCAGGAGTGTTTTCTTCTTGGATTAGTCTTGTGTGAATGACTTCTGGAGGCACTATTATTATTAGAGTTTTTTATTTTTACACCTGAGGAGGCAAAACCATTCAGGCGGCTACTCATATAAGTATTTTAGACGCCTGAAGAGATTAAAATATCCAGTATTTTACTAATTTTGAGTGTTTTAGAGGTCCATGGAGGTTAAAATATCCAGTACATTTGAAAGAAATTTTGAAAGGCATTCAGATGAAAATATATCCAGTATTTTGTCAGAAAGAAGTAAGAAAAAACTCCATCCCTGAAAACATCTGGTGACCTTCTCAGACTTACAATATGTCTTATCACCTATTTTACATTTTTATTTAGTCTGTGTGTTTTAATGCAATTTTAATGTTTAATGTCTGCCCTCTGAGGCATTTCCATCATCCTGTGAGAGCCCAACATGTTCATCACATAATCAGGCAGGAATCTATTTTCAATATATCAGAACATCATAATCCCAGGCAGGGCACCGGGGGAGGCTCAGGGAGGCGGATTTACCGGTCACATGGCTGAGCGCCAAAGGAGGACAGACAGTCAGAGATAGAGAGGTAGAGAGCAAAGAACAAGAGAGACAGATAGAGAGGACAACGTACATTCATCATGTTTGGAAGCCACATTTTGTTAGGGAGCACTTCGATGCAAATGCATGCAAACAAACACACACACAGGCAAGTCCAGGGACACGGAAGGAAGTGGTGTTTGATGGGATTGATGATCTCTTTCTTAGTTGATTAAATCACGTCTATGCATATGTGTGATAAAACAATTCCTCAGTGGGGAAACACACACACAAACACACAAACACACACACAAACACACAAACACACACACACACACACACACACACACTCTCTCTCTTACTAATCACTTCCCTGGTAGACCCACACTGTGTTGTTTTGTTGAAACACTTTACGCCTGAAGCTTTGTGGTCATTTCCTGAACACAAACATGACATAAGTACAGTAGGAAAATTAACCGAGTATAGCTGGACTGTGTCACCCAACTGCACATCCAACTGTTTGTGACGTAACCGAGCCCAGCTGTGCACTCTGGCACGGTGCTGGGTGTTTGGCTCGGGCCACGCTTTTTGTATATTTTACAGCTATGTGAGACAGCTGCAAAAATGGTGCTCTGGTGCGGGCAAGACGTGAGTGGCTTTAATGGACAGTAACAAAATCACTACAGTTATGGTGGATGGAAAATGTATGCTTCTCATTTTTGTTTGTTTGAAGCAGAGCTGGGGAGGATTTTAAACGATGAAAGGGAAACGTAATAATTTATGGGTGAGTGAGAGGGAAGAATGAGATTAATAGGAGATGAAACAAATGAGAAAGAAGCCAAAAGAAAGTGGGTCATTAGGTTAAAGATGAAGAAATGATCCACAAGACTGGTTAAAGACACCATTCCTCAGCCAGATGTCCTGATTTAAGCCGTCACGTTATTATCATTACTAAAAATTTTTACTCACAAGGCACAGCGTGGCGATACAGATTGGCTCGGATGGTCTTCTGCAGCTCGTGATCGGGGGAAGACTTCTGAAACCTCAAGCTGAGGTACTGCTTCAGGTCCTTGTTGAGCTTGTGACCTGGAAACGGTACACAGACAAAAGCTCAAGTAAACAAACATCGACATCAACAAAACCTGCTTGTCTCTTCGCTGTTTACACGCTGTCATTGGACCAGAAGTAATATCATGAAAGGCCATGAGACTTTCATTGTTGAAATGCTCCTAGATACCAAAATAGCACAAGACAGGCTTTGTTCAGTGTTTAGAGCTCACCCAAAAAATAAAATAACACACGTTTGTGTTGACACATAAACATAATTAGCATAATAGCTAAAGAATGCAATCAAATTTGAACATACTGGACGAATGTGACGCAGCAAGGCTAAGAAATTAGCCAACAGACTGACGGAGAGTTAGAATGCAATGCAGCTAGCATGGCTTAAAGTTCACTACATTTGACTCAGACGTGAAACAGAGAGACAGAAAGTGATACTCAACCTTCACTCCAACTTTTATCTAATTCATTGAACGCTAATGGAGCAAATAGCAAAGAATTAAACCATATCCAGAGTTTAAGTAGAGCAGAGAAATACACACTATGTAACAGTGTGGCTAATTCAGCTGCATAGATTGAGGTGGGTTTGGGTAATTAATTAAAAGAGTGTCTGATTGGCTGCATTTCCCAGGCTTACTCAGCATCCATCCAATCAGAGGTGCTGATGCTGCTGGCTTGAGTTTGAACCGAGTCCCGGTGCTCACAATGGGGCCAGATGGTCAGAGCTCGCTCTCACGCCAGGGTCTCATTTAGGACCATTTAATGATCTCCAAATATATCATCTATGTCTGGAAGAGCTGGCAAGCAGTTCTTGGGGGAGGTGCCATGGCCTCCCGTCGGCCTCGGATCACAGTGGAAGAGTTTCTCCTGGCTCTGTGCTTTGGGATGGCAGGGTCAGTGTGCTGACTGAGATTACTTTGGAACAGAGTTGGATCATAATAAAAATCAGTTAGAGCGCCTGATGTGACATATTTCAGTATGAGAAGTGATACCTGGACGGCGTAAAGTCACACATTTTTCAAATTGTAGATTGGATTACTAAAATGGGGTTTGGATTTGCAAATAAGCAATATAGGGCTATATAAGACTGTTTATCCTCCACCCATACCTCCCTCGGCGGCATTGTTAGATCAGGAAAGAGACCAGATGACATCCAAACAAAACCTGCTACTGTGATATTGCTAAGTATTACAACTAACAAGCTAACGGTCAAGTGCTAGGGTGTTAATGTTTACATATGTTTACTCAAATTTAAAGATAGTTTGGCAATTTGGAAGATATGTTTATTCACTTTTTTTTGTTAGATGAGACGATCGATACCACTCTCATGTTTACATAATAAGCTAGAGCCAGCAGATGGTTAGCTTAGCTTAGCTTAGCATGAAGATTGCAAACAGAGGGCAAACAGCTAGCCTGGTTCTGTCAACCAACACCTAAAAATTACTCATAATTACATCATGTCTCATTTGTTTAATCCATTGGCCTATGGTGTTTAAAAAAAATTACCATTTGCCACTTTACAGGGAGACTATTTCTTAGCCAAGACCAGTTGCCAGGAAACCAGCAGAGACTCCAGGAAGTTACAGCCAAGTTTTAAGTCTTTATGCTAAGGTAACTGGCTGCTGGCTTCAGCTTCATATTCACGGTATTAACCTTGTCTCTCTGCGAGCGTATTCCCCCAAAATGTCCCTTTTTAAGATTAGGGTCAGGGCTGTGGTTGAGGTTTGGGGCTGAGATTCAGGAAAGATGCAGGAAGTGCTTGTAGCCTAAGAGGAAGTGCTGCTGAGTGAGTCAGGGACAAGGACAGACAGAGCAGAAGCATCACTGTAAGCAGCTGAGAGAGTATAAATTGTCTTAAAGCAGAAGAGTATCAGTCATCTGCCCCGAGGTGTGGCCCTGTGGTGACATCATCATTTGTCAACCTCGGCTTCACATGCACCTCCTCTCCCCCGTAGACATTACTATAAATACTGAAGCATGTAACGCTGATAATGTGAAGCACAGAGTCCCAAAAGATAACAACACTCACTCTGGCATCTAACACTGCAACAAAAATGAACTCTCAACGAAAAACAGCCGCTGATACATTTATCAAAATGAAGCCTGAGAGACTACGACTCAAAAACAGTGCTCCGGACACATTTGTCACACGGAAAGATGACAATAAAATTAAAATTTAAAGGTGCAGATCACATCCAGAAAACACGGCTATGCTAACATTATCATAGTCATGATTCAGATTCTGGTGTGGGGCATTTTCTACCCAGAAGTGGAGACACTGGTTGGTAGTCTACTTTGCTGTATTTTTCCGTTCCTCTACACACACACACACACACACACACACACACACACACACACACACACACACACACACACACACACACAGCCCACTGTGTAATTCAGTGCAAGCAAAGCACAGTCAGGTAATTGTTACCTAGCAACCAGCCAGTGCTGACGACCATCATTACAGTCCCTGCTAGGCAAGCAGCAGTCAGATTGTAAAAGGGAAAACAGATACAACAGCACACACACACACACCACACACACACACACACACACACACACACACACACACTTAACATATACGTGCATTCTTTCAATCGGTGCATCCTCGGCTGCTCAGCTTCCACACCTGCGGTGATTTGATTTATATAAAGCACACCTCATTAGAAATAAAATATGTTACACATACATTAGTGTTTGCATTCACCGTCATGTCAGTTTTGCTGGCTCAGATGCTTTCCCGGAGATAAGGACCGCTGTCAGGAGCAACCCCCCCCCTGTGGATATACGTACAGCTAACAGAGGGCGGGCCGCCCAGGTGTCATACTCCATCAATGAGAAAGTCATCAAATATTCAATATTTATGAGGATTAAAGCTGTGTGGATCAGAGATTACAATCACACCACTGTGGCGTGTGTGTGTGTGTGTGTGTGTGTGTGTGTGTGTGTGTGTGTTCATACGGCCTTTACTTAGCTTCTCTCTGGATTTTTAATCACAAATGCTGTTTCGCTAAACAAATAACCAGATGTTATGGCACTGTAGATGTAGCATTCTGCAAATTGAAAAAGTGAAACCACACTGATATCCAGCTGCTTGATAAAATAGGTTCGCCTCGTTCATTATAACATGCAGCTTCACGAAAGTATTAAATGTTATTTGTGACTTTGTAATAAAACAATGGAGTTTTTCTTTTCTTGACCCATTTAGAGCGCTTTCCCAGCAGCATGTCACAAAAAAACAGCCAGATGTGGTGAGAAAAAGTAGATATTATCTCAGCTCCACAGCCACACATTTTGAAACAATATACATGGCGAATTGTTCAATTCACCGGGATATTGAATGGAGATCCTTGTATTGTGTACAATAAGATACAGCGTATTGTTACAGGGAATGTGCTGGACATTCTCATACACTGTGTCTGTTATTTTACAGCTGTCTGTATAATCTGAACTGTGCTGATATTTATACAAAACAGGCTTTTGTTACAGCTACAAAAGACTGACTGAATGAGAATATATTCATGTTGGAACAAAAGTAACTGCTCAGAGAGCTCTTTAACAGAACAGATCAATACAATATATCAGTGTATTAATGAAAATATGTCTTTGTATTAAATAGTAATACAATGATTAGTCGATTAATCAAATATTTGTATATTTGATTATATATTAGTATATTTTCAAGAAGAAATGTCCAAACTATCTGATTTCAGATTCTTAAATGTGGATACTTTATGGTTTCTTTAGTCCCCTGACAGAAAACTGAATATATTAAACAGCCACATTAAACACTCATGCACGCAGTGGTACTTTGAGCTTAATGCTAACATCAGCATGCTAACATTCATACAAATTGACAATGCTAACATACTGATGAACATATTATAATGTTCACAGTTAGTTTTAGCCTTTCAGCCCGCTAACATTAGCTGATTAGCACAAAAAAACAAAGTAGTTGTAGCACAGGAGAGGAATTTCCGTGTTTTTCAGATGTTTCAGGTGCTGTAAAGCAAAGTAAAAGTCACGCTAGATGAAAAGCTAAAGTATCATTAAAGTCATCAGTCCAAATGTATTTGTTATATTTCAGGCTGCACTAAAGTAGTGGACCGTCCAACTGACTTACATTGCTTCCCAGCGTGGCAAAAAAATCAGAGACGAAACGATTAAGCAAAAGTGGCAAAAAACATCTAAAATGTGAATATTTGTTGGTTGTCTTAGTTCTCTGTTTTAATAAGCTGATTATTAGTATTAGTGTTTATTGGTTTTAGATTGTAGGTAAGACAAAAACAAGCTATTGCAATGTTAGTCTATCAGTGAAAACACTGAAAATAACTAACCACCAGTCTGTCTCTAGATGATAAGATGGATCATTTCGGAGTATATTCTTTGTTTCTAATAACAATGAAATCACTTCATCAGGGAAAATCTGAGACACCAGAGACATGAGCGCATCGAGAGATGTTTCCTGGGAGCCGAGATGTTTGCGGAGCCAGCTGGTAAAAGACAGTGTGTGACAGAGATCGGTGCTTTACCGCCCTGCATGAGGCAGACGAGAGAATGTGTGAAGATGTGAGGCCTCTGTCCTCTTACAGACAGACAGACAGACAGAGAGAGGGAGATGGATTTAACCCAAATAAGAGTGGATTATACACATCCTCCATGCCTCCAGTCAGCATTACATAACCTTAAATCTAGTTATGCATCCCTATCTCATTTTGGGGATGGGGGAGGGTTAGATGTGTGTGTGTTCTCAAACATATAAGGAAATAGTGATTCACAGATTCTCTCATATACGTTTCTGTGAACGCAGATGTAAACACACGAAATGACTCAAGGTTTTTTTTTTTTTTATCTCATGCTGCATGGTAAAAGGATCCTACACAAAACATACCGGCTAGATCACAAAAGAGCACAAACATATGGTGGTGACTGCTTAAAACATCAGCAGAAGACTGTCAAGCAGCTGCAGCCTGTTGTACCACACAACAGCTGCCATCACTACCAGTCACTGCTACTACCTGTCAATCACGCCAGGTGGTTACAGATTCAAAACAGAGAGCCGGATCTAAACAACAGTTGCGGTTTGTTTTGTTAATGATTATTACGCAGCCTATAGAGAATAAACATTCAGAGAAGATGTCCGTGTGTGTGTGTGTGTGTGTGTGTGTGTGTGAAGCTCTGTTCAGCTGCTAATTGGGATTCATCTCCCGTCCTTCAGCTCAACACTGCCCTCTGTGTCTCCGAGCATCGCAAACTGAAAGTCTGCTTCAAGCAGGCACGTTACCACGGCAACCCAGAGCCAACCAGTGAATGACAGGAAACATGTGGCATTATGGGCTGCTGCCCCCCAGTGGTGGATCTCATAGCAGAACTCCAAATGTGACTTGAAACATGTGACACTTCCCCCACCATCAGAGCACGAAGAGTGAGCAAGTATATTTACTCAAGTATTGTACAGTTTTGTGGTACTCACTTGAGTATTTTCTCATTTCTTTTACTTTACTTTCAGAGGGAAACCAAATAAAACACTATAATGCATCCTTATCCAATTAAATTCAAGTATTCAACAGTATATAGATTGGTTAGAATTAGCTCCAAATCTCCAACTGTAACACCAAAATGATACTTACATCTTAATGTGTCAATATTTAAATAATAGGATGTAAATATGTTCAAATATTATATATTATTATATATTAATATTATCAAATAATATTGTGTACAATAACACTTTAAAAGGTTAAAAGCGACCACATAGGTTTACTGATTTTGCTTATTATACTTTTGCACTTAACTCTATGTGGTCTGAGCAATCACCCATGAATATATTTAAAAAAAAGTAACTGATAAGGCCACTGGTAGGTCCACAGAGGGTTAAGTAAAATGTTTAATGTGACGACTAAGTGTTTTTACAGAGTAGTACTTTCACTTCACTTCTCTTACCACTGCCACCAAGGTGTTTATAACGCGCCTAAAGGTACCAGATAAACTCGCTGGCAGTCAGTGAGCAGTGAGCTTACAGGCACAAGCAACCAATCTGCAACTACACCGTCTAATAGGTTTAGTAAAATATCCACACGGTTGTTTTCTTCCGAGATACAGACCACACATAGATGTGTAAGTTTATACTGGTCACAGCAGAAAAATATCCCTAAATTATAGCTGTCCTCTGGGAGAATGCTATACACTTAATACTCTGCAACTGGTAAGTGACTAATTACTGTAATCAAAATACATATTACAAGATAAGATGAGCATGGCAACAAGGAAGATGGAAACATTCTCAAACAAACTCGTTTTATCACTGTTTACACCAAAACAGATTCAAAACAAACACAAACATCACCAAAGAGAAATCAACTTTGTAATCTCCACCCAGCTCCTGAAGTGAGCCGGTGCAAGGCGAGGGGAGAGAAAAACCACAAAGATGTCTACCGAGAGTCTGTATGCCTGTGTCTAGTCGGTGCAGACGTGGTCGACACACGATGAGAAGAGCTCCGGTTTCATGTGTCAGGCTTGTCTCAGTGTGTTTCTCTCTCCCCTGGAAGTTGCCGCTGGCAGAGATTAGGTGTTAAATGACAGGCTAGTTGCCCTTACTTTGGGTAAAGGAGAACAGACTATAATGCAGTAATTGGAAGACACACACACACACACACACACACACATTGGTCTACCTCATGAAACACCACCTGTAGTGATGACAGAGAGGATTACAGTGCAAGACAAGACGCCCTATCACGCTTGATCCCCATCAGAGGGTGTTGGGCTAAGGTGACACTGTCTAGGTGTTTGCTCATGAAACAGTGAGGTGCAATGTCCATCGTTCTTCAGAGTTTATGCAACTGGTACAACATGCTCTTAAAAAGGTCCAGTATTTAAGATTTAGGATCCTGTATTTACAGAATATGGGAAAATGAGCCTTTTATATCTACATATGCATGTGTAGCTAAGAACGGACAAACCAAACGCTGGATCTTGATTGGGCGTTTCATGTTTTTTGTTTCAGGAGGAATAGGAGGGCGAGCACAGGGGGTTGCAATCTGCAACTACACTACTAGATGCCGCTAAATCCTACATGACGATCCTTTAAAAGAATAATTTGTTTTTTTTTGGGACATAGGCTTGTTTGGTTTCTTGCTTCTTGAGTTAGATAAGAAGATGAATATCACTCACGTCACCTCAGCAGGTCTGATACGCATACTAATTAATACTCCAAGAAGTTACTCGTCCCCATCCAATAAACTGCCTATCTCATAACCCCAAGTCTTTATGGTGAGCTAAGATAACAGGCTGCTGGCTCCACTTACATATTCAATGCATTTGTTTATTCCATACAAAACAACAATTTGTAGACATAGTGCTGCACTGTTTGTTGATTTTTTTGTACAGATTAAAAAAGGGTAAATCATGTTACATAGTGAGCTCTTGAGGTTCTGGAAGGTAGGTGTTGATACAGACAGAGCCAGGCTAGTTGTTTCTCTCTGTGCCCACTTGTTATGCTGAGCTATGCTAACCGGCAGCTTCATATATACTGTATGAGAGTGATATCAATCTTCTTTTCCAACACTTGGCAAGAGCACAAATTAAGTCTATTTTTAACATGTCAAACAATTCCTTTAACACTATAAATTAGGGTAGCAGACAATAGAGACATGCTCGATATTACACAGCATTGTTGTGCAGAGCTAGATGTCAGAAGCAGCGGTCAGTTGGGATTTCACAAGCCTGTCTGTTATCACATTTTGATTAAGAAGGCTCCACTCTGTCTGCATCCTATCTATCTGGTGTGGTGCTGAGGTGCAAGAGGAGCAACGAACTAAACACACAATTAGAGACCCCCCAAAAAAATCACACGCTGATTGTCCATTACAGTTTGATTTCCTTAAATACTTCTTCATCATTATCTCATACAGCTCCCAAGCCATCTCAGCACATTGGGCACAAAGAGACGACGTTTCCTCCAGAGGACAAATAATATTGTATTTCCTCCAGACGATTCCAAATAATGGCCACAAAGTAGGAACTGGAAATGCTGGTTCTTAAACAGTAAATCCCATTGTTTCAGTGGCTTCCTGTGGGTCTCAGGACATCCCGTCAGTCAACACTGGACTCTCCAGTTACAGATGAGAGCATTTAACTCTACATTATCCAGCAATATAGGGAGGGACCATGTGAGAGAGGTGAACATCGGGAGGGATGAAACAGGCAAAACTAATCAAATATTCCTGCTCTCAGTGATGGGTTTCACTCAGCTCTCTTGGTGTGATAAAGTAGCTGCAATCTCCAGCTATTACCCGGCCATTATCCTAGCTGAGAGGTCATGACAGCTGATACAGAAGATATGATAATAACGATATTAGACATGGGACACACTTGTTTTGTTCTCGTGTCAATTAAACACACACACACACACACACACACACACACACACACACACACACACACACACACACACACTTGCCCTCTTCTTCTCTCACACACAGCTATAAAAGCAGTGGGTTCAGCTTCTTCTGTTCACCACTTACAGCCGCTGTCTTATTGCTGCCTTCTATAAGCCCTGCAATCAGCGTGGCAAGGGTGGAGAGGAAAAAACAACAATCACAGAGAGGTCCGCCGTAAAACTCTAGACTGGTCCTCTGCCTTCTCCTTCTATAATTACCTCTATAACCAGCCACACCCAGGGCTGCGTTCGTGTTATTCCCAGTCCAAAGACATGTTGAGTGGGGCCCAGGGAGCACCAAGAAACGGGAGCCTCTTTATGTCTTTAATGTGATGATTTAATTTTTTATCAACAGACATATAGTGTAACAGCGTTTTAGATTGGTGGACGCCTTTTTCTGGTTTCCAGGCAACAAATGGTATCAGTTAACTTCAGTGTGGGAGGATAATCAGCTTACCGACATCTGACACTAAATGAAGATAGTTAAAGAGTATTTTAGCAGCAGCTGTGAATCATATTTTTGCTGAGCTCCAGAGGATAAACTTTCCAACTTGTTGCGGTTATGTCAGAGCGTACTCCTGGATGTGTCAGTGCACCGTGACATCATAAATGGGTGTGGCTAGATTTATGGCCACACCTCTGTCAACAAGGTGCAACAGACTTAAACATTTTATTTTATTTCATTCTGTTCTATTTATTTTATTTGGGCTTTGATTTTCCTACCTTATTTTTTGTACCGTCAAAGTAAAAAAATCAACAAATTAATCAAGAGTGAAAATAATCATTAGATTTATTTTAAAGAGTCAGTTCATAAAAACAATCCACCAATTCAGTTTACAGGTTTACAGCACACTCTTTGGTTTTTCACTATTTGACATGCAGAAATGTATGGATGGTTTATGTGAGGAGGAGGAGGAGGAGGAGGAGGAGGAGGAGGAGGAGGTCCAGTTCTGACCCAGTTCTCCAGTGCTGCTATGCTGCTGAGTCAGAGTCAGCAGTGCATGATGGGAGAACTCATATGAAGAAAAGAGTCACAGACAAAGACACACACGGGCGCACACGCAGAGGCAAGCAGAGGCGGTATGTTCCGCTCCAGTGCGCTGCATCTGTTCACTGCTAAATATAACCAGAGAAACCCAGGCCTACCGCTCCCTCTGCTCTGTGTTAATAGCTGAGTAGGCCAAAGGATGAAGGAAGAAAAGAGGAGGCAGGGAGGAGAAAGGAAGGTTGGTGTGGATCTAAAGACTAAAAGGACGAGTAAAAGCTTAAGGGAGAGGGGGTAGAAAGGACGTGGGCATCATCCCAGTTAAACAGAGATGCTGCTTATAATTTCTGCACGTGCCAAAACTATTTTAACACAGACTAAACATGGATGGTTATTCCTGTCAAATACTGGAATACCAAACTCAACATAGTCCAGATGGCAGGATCTCTGTTCTCATCCCCCTGGGTTCATTTTTAAAGCAGAGGAAAAACACTTCTTTGTGCCATGTTTCTCAAAAATGCACACAAAGCAGCTATTTTAATGTGTCCATTGTATCTTTTTTCCTCCCGTGGGCAACACGTGTAAAAACACTGAAGCTTCGAGCGGGCTGAATCCTCCCTGTCGCTGATAGAAAGCATCAAGCTATAGTCGGTATGTGAGCATGCCATCAGTTCTAACTGGCTGCCTCTGTTAAATGTCATTGCCTGCCTGGCCGTCACACACAAAGGGCCCCTCTGTGATTAAAGTCCCCTCTTTCACAGGAGTCGATGACCACGGGCAATGAGACAGAGATGAGATCTTGCCTGCTTCCCTTCCTCGGCTGCTGCAGCAGCAGCAGACTGGAACGCATCACAGCACAGGGACGAGTGTGTCATCAGCAGCCGGTTAATATGACGAAAATCGGAGTAAAATACGAGAGGAGAAACTACTACATTAGGCTGTGCATGTGGATGAAGGAGTGGAAAAGGAGAAGCCTTTCCACTGGGTGTAATAACCACTAATTTGTACCTTGAGGGATGTAATTGAAGGGGTCCCTTGCGCTGTTGATGTGGCAAACAAACAAACCAGTGGGGTAGACTTAAAGGGGAGACTTAAGACACTGAACATCCTGTGACCTATTTATCTGAGTTCTCTGCTGCGTTAAATCTAATATTAATTAACATATATGGAACACCCACTTTTACGAAAATAGCCGCTCCAACTGAGGGGCTATCTATCAGATATACAGAGCTGTGTGTAGGGAGATAGCTGACAGACAAGCGGTCCCACAGGGAGATTCATTAAATTAATCTGTCATGTGAATTTCCTCAGTGAGTTACCCAATGGATGCTCCTACCAGAAATTTGTGCTGAGAAGAAGCACTATTTCAGAAATGCCAGCTGGGCATGTTTGTCAGAGGATTTAACTAATATGCTAAAAAGTGTTTTTTAACCAGAGAGTGAGGCAACATTGCAAAGAATTACAGTTTTCTTTTTCTTTTTTTTTTTTTTAAGTGGAGTTCAAGAAGTCTGCTTTCAAACAGATGGGAAAGAAGCAAGAATGATTCACTTAGAGAGGGGCACATGTCTCAAGTCTCTATCAAAACTGTCTGAGAGCCGAGATAACACACGGCAGAATGACAGCTGGGGATCAACAGCTGAGATAAGATTAAAGACGGGCCTTGGATTTCAGCAGCCGCCCTTGTTGCTATAATGCTTCAAACCTTCATAGGTGTAGCAGCAGCAGCAGTCCTGCCTCTTCAAACCTAATCATCCACAGCAACATGTAACAACACGTCTCATACGCAACTTCTTCTTAGACGAAGAAAGGAAAAATAGAAATCATGTCAGTGACTGTTTTGATCAAACCTGTAAAGAACACTGTAAAGTCCAATCAACAGTTAACAGCATGTGAACAAAAAAAACTGATGTTATGTTGTTGATGTACTTCCCAAACTCAAGAGTGCCATGCACAGCTTCTGGCTTTCAGTGATGCAACAAGATTTATTCGTCAGGTAAATCTACCAAGTATTCTCAAGGGTGACGGTAAAACAGGTGGTCTTAGTTTCAGTTTATTATTCGAACATGTGCGAATAACACAACAAAGTAAACTGAAGAACAAACAAACCCAATAAGAACAGTAAAAACAACAATAATACTGTAAACCCAACATGTCCGAAAAGGAGTAGGATGAAGCATATGCTTATTTAAACCTACCCCTTCCCCACTACTCAATTAACAGTACATATATATTTGTATATTTGTCTAAAGAACAGAATAGTCTGTCCCTGTTTGTATACGGAAATATTTCGACCTAAACAGATGGATCTGTAACTAACCAGAGGCACAATGACAAAGATAAAAGTGCAAAAACATTGTGACATTTTCTCTGAAATGTTCAGTGTTCCTTTAAAAAGACATTTCAAGTGAAACAAAACATATCAAGTGTCTAAGATCGCCTCATTGTGCTCAGTGAAGAGACTAAAGTAGAGCATTCATTGGACCACTGACATGACCCATCTCCGCCTCAGACAGCTGCAGAATTAAGGTGTGTGTGAGATGCTCGACCGCAGTCACACACTGTGCATCCGTCCGAACCGTCAAATATCTGACCTTCAGACTGGAGGAAAACGCAGGCTCTCCTCCGCAGCAGCACAGAGATGATTGCGGGACATTTGAGATGGAAGTATTAAAGGAGATAACCAACAGGTGATGGAGACGGAGTGAGAAAAAAAAGGTACAGACACTGGATGTGAGGCTTATTAAATAAATGGAGAGATGGAGCTGCAGGGGAAGGTTTCATTATGGTGTGTTGAGCCAAGTGAGAGGTGAAGATGGAAAGACCTCACCATTGAGTCTTTTAAAGTGAAGCTGAATATTTGCTGTTTCTTGTAGACTCTGACACCTTATCGGTTTTGGTTAAAATAATCAATAACTGTTTTGATCATCATCATGACATTTTGTTTCAGTTATTTTTTAAGTTCAGCTTCTCAAATGTGAGGATTTGCATCATAATCTTTTTTTTTTGATTATATATCTTGGTTTGGATCATGGTCAGATAAAACAAGGAATTTTAAGGTGGCACCTTGAGTTCTTGGAAATGAAAATGCCATTTTTTCACACAAAGACAATACTATTAATTGATTAATCAAGAAATAATCAGAAGTCGTGTCCCTGTAGTGTGTTTGCCAATGAAGTTTGGTTTGTTTAAGCTGCTTTGAAAACTGTCAATCGAACGCAGATGTGGGCGAAACAGGACCGCTTGAATTGTTGAACTGTGCTGTACTGAGAGGTGTTTCCAATATATAGTATATATAATATATATACCCTGATTCATTCAGTATAAATTACATGGACTAAATATTGTCCTAGTATAGCATACAACAGTTCAAAAGCACCACAAACTGCATCTTTTAAAATGTTCGGACTTTGATTAGGTGTACCTCCAGTAATAAACTATTTATGCAAATCAGTTGGTAACAGGAATGCACGTCAGCAAGTGAGTGTGGCGATTTTCTCTAATTAATCAGAACGCGAAGAAGCTCTAAGACGTTGTTCTCGTGTCCTACTCTGTGCGTTTTGGCAGTTCTCATTAAAAATTAAGTGAAACATAAGTGAGCGCACAGGAATGATCTGTTATGGTAAAACACACCTCTTCTGTTCCTCCCTGGTTGTCATTATTCATTTTGACACCACAAAACATAAACAAACACATAAGATGCAGGATAATACAGCAGAAATTTGATTTCCCCTTGTGGGTCCCTGTAACGCTGATGATGCAGGATGACATCAGGTGCAAAAGTGACCTTAGTCTTCTGTGATAGTGAATTTAATATGTTTTGTTTTGGGGTTTTGGTAGAAGTCATAACCTAGTGAAAATATTCACTATTTTCTGACATTTAATGGACTAAAGGATACATCAAGACAACAAAATGTAGATAACTTGGTAATTAAAATAACAGAAACAGGGTTTTTATTGCTTGGTTATTGCTATTTTAAATGTGAAGGAGAGAACAGAGAAGGGTAAAAGAGCAACACAGGAATATCTGGAGTATTTTGATCAAAGCTTTAAGTGCTTCACTGTTATCTTCCTACCAGCTTTAAACAGTTTCCACCTCTGTGCTCATACATAATCTTACATAATGGGATCCTTTGGCACAAGTGGTACCTTTGAAACATGAAACAAAACAGAGAACCACTGACACTGACACTGACGGTTTGAAGGCCTGAGAAGATTGACACATAAGTATTGACAGTAAAAGTAATACAACAAAATACACTCTGGGTCAGAAATGATTACACAATCACACTTAACATTGATATGTTTAGATCATTAAAATGAGGCCGAGCTCTTCTTCCCACTCAATGCGATGCTGCCTCTGCAGTGTTTAATTATGGCTGCTGTGAGAGCTTTAATGAGGCTCTGATTCATTGTGTTTGATGTGACATAATATGTCAAGTCTTTGTCCTCTTGAGCTCTCTCGTAATGACAGCCTGATGGAAACCATATACCAGGATATAGAATATCACCTTAAAGTGAGAGGCAGATTTAAAAATTAGGACATAAACAGTTGACTGGTCCTCTTCAAGTTTCATTTACTACTTCTTCTTTTGTAGCTCCTTCTCTCGCCCCCCGCGTGCTGTCATCGCTACTTCCAAGGCTATTGTCATATAAATGGTAAAACCAGATCAGTAATTCATTCTTTCCCACATCCTTCATGATAAGAAATCCACCAGAGCTGGAGAAGTGATGACAATAGGACTGGACAATTTCCAGTGCTTACTCAGGCATATTCAAGCCAGCGATGCGGTTCAAGGTCTAAGAGAAGGAAGGATGTGTATTAATTGTTGCCAAACATAGTAAAGACTTTGTGGCTTTAAAAAAGCTTGCTCCTGGTCAAATCATGCAAGCTAGTAAACCAGAGATCTACGTGGTTTTATGTATGGTATTATTTGAACATGAACATATGAATAGTATTCAAGTATCTTCTAGAGTTCCAACAATTAGAAAATTAAAATGGCATCTACTTCGATCACCAACTAATCATGTGAAACTTCTTTTGTCTTTCTGCTTCCAGCCTCTCAAAGGTGAATATTTACAGGTTTTCATCGTCTTCTCTGATAATAAATTGAATATTTTTTGGTTTTACACCTACAAAACAAAAAAAAAAAAAATGGAAGGACCTCTTTAGTTCTGGGAAAATGTGACATTTTTGGCTACTTTGTGAACCGAATGCTAATAGAGAAGAGAACCAGTCGATTGCGGCACTACAGTCTCCGTTTGCTCAATAAGATAGCGAGCTATGTGACATAGTTCACTGCTGGCACTGCGCAGGACGAGGAATGAAGATACACAGCCACAGTGTATCCAAGTTTGTACAGTACACAAAGTGCATATTCAAAATTCCTCAGATTATCCCCTTTATGTTCCAGTCTGAGGGAGAACTTCATTTTAAGAAGCTCAGACTTCATTTCTGTGATAACTGCAAACTTTTTATCAGTGAGATAACAGCTGAGAGACGTGGGACTGAGAAACTTTTCGAATCTCAGTAAAAAGTATTAAAAAACTAAACAGTCTCACTTCGCTATACTCACATTTCAGTGGCATATGCACAACAGTTTATAAATAACATAAAGACTGAAAGACTGTCACAACATTTAAATTATAAACTTCATTTAAATTTATTTTAATCTACCTATAATCTTCAAACCCAATGACATTTACCTACCTGGGCATACTGTAAGAACACCTGAGAGAGAGAGAAGTTGCACATCTAATGAAGTCAACACAGCTTCTCCATCAAAGCTGATCCCAACACATAAACAGATAATTGTTTGTCCTTACTAAGTACTTAGTAGCTATGTGGCTAGTTGCAAATTAACACATATTACGCCATTAAGACTTAAGCGTAACTTACACTAACTTACACTAGGAAACACCTGTAGAGCCGTCCAATCAAAAGCAATCATCTATTTAAACAGGAAGTCATTGTAGCATCATTGACCCACATTTTTTTTGGCCCATTTACTACAAATCACAAAAACTTCTTATTCCCACTGGGTCTTGTGAGGATTATCCAGATAATCGGGACACTGAAAAAAAATTTTTTTTTTTTCTAAGAGAGCAGTAACTCAGAAAACCACATCAAATACAACCAGAAGGATCTGCATGATTCGATACCAGCATCTTTTTAAAAGTTGGTAAATCCATAATATTACATCCTGGAGTTGCCAACGGTGAACTGTTGAACTTTCTCTCAAGCTGAAAACTTGTTTGAAGACTCAAGGATGCTCTGAGCCTCTGACATTAAATGTTTTAGAGTCAGTTGCCAAGAAGCATCACACCGATGAGGTATGGCATCACAAATCAAAGGCAAGCGGTTACCAAATACAGTTTCCTTGAAGAAACCAATATGGAAAGTTGTCAGAGTACCACCTCGCTGCAAATGCATCAAGAGGTGATGGAATCGATGTCGGTACTGCAACTCTGCTGGAAAAATCTTCAGAAATATCTCTTCAAAATGGTTGGCAGTGATATGAAGTACACACAATTTATCATTAAACTAATAATAGACTAAAACATGCCAAAACATATCAAATAACATTTGCTTTAGCCGTGTTAAATTGTCATTAGGTGTCCCACCCTAAACAAATGAGCGCCAAATTACAGTGCTGTCCTCTATCTAACCCTGCCTGACCTGCTCACTACAAAGTATCTCTCCTCTCAATGCACCCAACTCCCCCACCGCCGCACCTCACCTCTCAGCACAGCCAGATGCTGCCAACTTCTAACAGCTGCAGTCCAAGGTCACTCCCTCCCACAGACAGACAGAAGCTTGCAAACAGTCCCAGACGGTGACAGAACAAATCTAACACTGTGTTTGAGTTCGAGGACACCATGTATATCTTTTTTAGCTTTGGGGAGCAGCAGAAACGGATATTTACATTTTATCATCTTGCCTGCTGAGCGCTGCAAAAATATGACAGTGTCTCTGTTTTTCATTTTAAAATTTGCATTTGCAGTGACAGTTTGCAGATTAAACAGCCTCAGCTATATAACCTCAAACCGACGCTCTATATTGAGAACAAAGACAAGCATGAAAGAATAAAACACAAGTTTACAGAGGCAGCACGACACAAGATAAGACGGAGAGTTAAGTGTTCAAAGTAAATTTAGCAGACGCCAACAGCTCAGGAAAAATGTTTCCACCATTATCTCACTTTGTCAAAGGAGGCTAAATTTACTCTGGAGATGCAGTCATTCAGAGCCACAGCTGGAAGAAAAACAGCGAGTGATTTGATAGGTGAAGGCATGTGTCAGATTGTGGTAGATTTGTATGTGAAAGCAAAGGCCAAAGGACTGAAGGAAAATATTGCTTTTTAGGAAAGTTCATGTGGTATATTTACCCACTGGTCAAGGCCAGACATGGCAGACATGACTTTTGTCCAGCAGGGCAGCGCAGACAGTCTACAAATAGGAATGAAGAGTTTCTATATCGCTTTAAGAGAGACGAAAACTGTGACTATCGCTGAAAGGATTAGTCGATTAATCAATAAGCCTATCGACTGCTATTTTAATCTTTTAAGTAAAAAGGGAAAATACCACAAATTTAGGATTTGCTGCTCCTCTTTCTTGTCTTTGGGTTTTGGACTGTTGATCACACAAAACAAGCAATTTAAAGACTCCATCTTGGGGAAATTATGATGATTTTTTAATGTATTCTGACGTTTTAGCGACAGATTAATCAACACTGAAAACAAATCTTAGTTCCAGATATTATTCTGACAGTCACACTGTCACAGTTAATCTTTCTTTTGGCTCTGTGGGTGAAAATTTTGGTTGGTTGGTCTGCCGCTTGGGTCCAGACTGAACGACTGTTTGATGGATTGCCATGAAATTTGGTACAGACATCTGTGGTCCCCTGAGGACGAAGGCTAATATGACTTCTCTGGATTCTCTGACGTTGCCTCTGGAGCGAACATGAGGTTCACATTTTGTGGCCCCCTTCAGGATGAATTGTAATCACCACCTGACTTGTCATCCAGGATCAATGGTTTATGACCAAATACCATGATGTTCCCACTGGCCTGAGCTTTGGGGTTACAGCTAAGTGGCTAATGTTGGCATGCTAACACAGTAAACTAAGAATGTGAGCATGGTAAGCATTAGCATGTTAATATTTTCATTGTGAGCATGTTAGCATACTGACATTTATCTCAAAACAGATGGGCCCTCAGCGCCACTATCATGGCTGCACAGACTCTTGTTAAACCTTTATTAAAATGTCTTTTAAAGATAAATTATATTTTCAGATTGTTGAAGCAAATCTGGGGTCTGTAGCAAAAAGCAGGCTCATTAAATGATTGTTAACTGCTGGTTTTGCATCACTAATAAGAGATAAGAGTTTTGCTCATTGCATTATACATACTGACCTTGAAACTCTGCCCTGTGGTGTACTTCAGCAGCAATTTCCTCCAAGTGTAAACAGAGCCAAAGTATTTCAGGGACAAAGCAAGTTCTTTCCTCACTTGATTGGTTAAGCAAATAATTTAACAGTGTGGTGGATAAACAAAGAGATCATGTAACGTGTGTATCAGAAAAGCTGAGCCGGAAGGTAGGGCTCTTGAATTTCCAATCTATCTACGTTCCAACCCTCACCTATGGTCAAGAGCTTTGGGTAGTGACCGAGAGAATGGCGGGTGGCCAGGCTCAGCCTTAGAGATAGAGTCAGACATCAGGAGGGAGCTCAGAGTAGAGCCACTGCTCGTTCACATCCAAAAGAGCCAGCTGAGGTGATTTGGGCATCTGATTAGGATGTAACCTGCATGGGCGCCTTCCTTTGGAGGTGCTCTGGGCACGTCCAATTGGTACGAGACCCCAGGGCAAACCCAGAACCTGCTGGAGGGACTATAAAGCCCATCTGGCCTGGGAACGCCTCAGGAGGAGTCGGAATGAGTTGCTAGGCAGAGGGAAGTCTGGAACAACCTGCTGCCACCCGGATAAGTGGAAGGAAATGGATGGATGGATATCAGAAAATGTCACACAGTTTCATGTCAGAAAAACTTTAACTCTGAAAAAAAATGACTAAAAATGTCCACGTGGCTGTTTGGAAGATTGATCAGCCTGTTGTGCCAGTCAACAGAGAAATGTCTTATGGGTATTATGCAGATGAGTTCCAGCTGCACACACAGCTGTTTACATGCAACACATCAATCAGACGGTGTGAAGCTGCTAAACATATGAACTCTGAGGTGGCTTTGTTTTTCTTTTTACATTAAAGCTTTGTGAATTACACAACAACAGTAGCTACAATCTTTTTTTTTTTTTATCATTTTAATTTTTGTTTTGATTCCCTTCCACCTTTATTGTTGTGTTGTATCTGCTACTGTGACTAAGTCAAACCACCACAACCGGAACAGTCTCCAAGCTTCTTGACAGTAATGAGAATATCAGATGGAGGAGGCCAGTTCCTGCAAAGCTGCTTTGATTTAGATAAGACGTCCGTCCACCTGCCACAGGACGCAGATATATGATTGGGAACGGAGGAGATAATGTGGATGGCACACACACACACACACACACACTCCTACGCACAGATGCACAGAGCTCATACAGGCCGTTTGAACAGAAAAGGCTCTTCTTCACCTGTTTGAAGTTGTCAGACCTCTGGTGCGATTTAACTTTTTCACCTTTTCCAGGGTAAAATCTCTGGGAATAAGATCATGGGAAAACTAGATGGATTCCTCTAAACCTCACACATCAAAGCCGGCTCAGCTCGCTGACTCGAGCTTCTGTGCATGTGGTGGGTTTAGGTGTAGCATGGAGAAGTGGAACATCTCTGTCCTGTTTACATCTCTGTAAACCACAACAGAAGTGAAGACAGATAAAATGATACACCTAAAAGTCACCGTTAAACATACCTAGCATGATAAGGCATTACACAAAATAAAAGCATTTCTTGATTGAAATCCATTAAATTATGTATTTCTGTATTCCACATTGTATCACACACTTTATAATACTGAATTATTATCATTAGCAGTTTTCTGTAAATAGTATGTTTTACTTTTTGCCTTTATAAAAACAATTTTAAGTGACCAAACAACATGAATTGCATTATTTAATTACTTTAAACCTAACAAGTCATAACAGGGCCTCTTCAGTCCTTTGGATCCTCTTCATCATAGTACATGTTTCTACCACTAGAGGGCTCCGTGCATGAGTTCACATTTGTATTGACAACAGCTTCACCTGACGCATTTCTGCATTATAGTTCCCATCACCAGTCTTTTTGTTTAAATAAATGTTTCTCTGGCCAACTGGTGCTGTTTAACAGTGATCCAACACATCATGAAGGTTTTACCATTTCCTGTTCTACACTTCTTCAGTACAAGGATGTCCCGCTTTGCCAGGAAACTTCCTCTGCTGCACAGGAAGTTTAAAAAAAAAAAAAAAGAGGAAACAATGGTGGTTTGTTTGGGATAAAGTCCACCAGAGTAAATATACAAAACTACATCCTGCACTGAGTGCCTCTTTGTTTTTAACAAAAGTTACTAACACGTTTTAATGTCACAAGACATTTGAAGACGTCACCTTGAATGCATAAGTTCCCACTATGACTTAACATTTTCATAGACTAAATTATTAATCCAAAGAATAATTGTCAGATTTGCTGATATTTAAAATAACAAACCAGAATTATATGTCATGCTTTGATTTGTAGATATCTAAACAGACGTACTTGAGTCTGCTTCACTGTCCAATGTAAGTTTTTCCTCTTCAACCAAGATTGTGGGCTGCATGCTTTCTAAACTAAACAAAAGTCTGGAGTGTGTTTACTGAAGCAGATATGATAGCTGGATTCTTTGAGTATATTCCTGGAAAAATATTTCACGTGACAATATTCCTTTATCCTCACTCCTCGCTGTTTTTGACCCATTAGAAGAACTGTCTGTGCCAGAGCTACCTGTGAAACGAAATAAGACAGGAGGGATTGCCCTGAGTGAGTTAGACTCATCAAATATCAACAAGCAGTGTCCTGCCAATAGAAGGACTTCACAACCTCCTGGTGCATTCATCAGTGCCGTGCAAGTACAAGAAGAAAGTTTCTCCTAAAGTGATTCAAGCTTTCCGTTAAAAAAGAACAACTGAAGTTGAGTTGCAGGGCAACATCTTGGCATGTTGTACTAGTACATACAGTCACAAGCCTGCTCTCAGATTAAACAGCAGTGTGAACATTAGTGTCAGTATATCAGATGATAAAGCGTTTTATACACTGGTAAACCGAGCAGGGTTAGGGTCAGCCTCTCAAGAGCTTATGGGCAACCTGAATCTCTGGAGATTTGACCGACTAGGAGGAGGGGAGGGATAGAGAGATCAGCAACATGAGAAATCCTCTAAGGATCATCTGCAAACCTTTCACCTCAGCTAAACAACACATCAAGGTTTATATAATGAGAGCAATGTTAGCTGAATTTCGCATTAAACACAATCAAATGAACACAGACTATTCCTTTATGGATGTATTTTCAATTTTAAAGTCCTGCTTCAGTTCGTGAAATCCAGCTTGATGACAGAGGACCTTTGGGAAAATTAGAACGTCTCTCACTCTATATGCTATTTGCATCTTAAGGAAGGTGTAATTACTGTGCCTACAAACCACAACAAAACTGGCGACACAGACTAAAAGTAGGACTATGATTCATGTGTATAAAACGGAGCCTGTAATGGTGCGTAATCCCTTCCAGATGTGTGAATCGAGAAGGAGCGCAGCTTAAATGTCAATTTACTCTCTTGCAGTGAACATGTGTGTATATATGTGTGTGTGTGTGTGTGTGTATGATTGTCTTAGTAGGAGCACGCGTGAGTGTGTGAAGGTCACTGCATGTGCATGTTAGTGCAGCAGAGAGAGACCGACTAAGATAAACCGAGAGAGAGGATCCAATAGCAGGCTCTTAAAGCTGTATCTCAACACTGTACTTTTCTTTACGGATCACCTGATTCAAACCATCATGTTGTTGCAGGCGGGGTTGAGACTATAGACTAACAGTCAGCAGTACAGAGAAGACAAGAGAATTGAAACGCTGAAGGTTTCACTGTCATCAAAACTGTGACAAAAGCAAGGCAGTCTCACATGAAGGAGGTGAAACACCCTCCGCTACAGCAATACTGCATATGTCTTAAAAGTTAAAACCCTGAAAAACAGCACTGAGTTCACATGGAAAACAGCTGCATGTTGTGTGGGCATTCATTGTCTCCAGTGGTTGAACCCTAATGAATTGGAGTTGTCTTCTAGCATCACCATCAGATAAAACAATTTTGGTTTGTAACAAGACACCAGCAAAAGATAAGATAGGATAAAATAATGATGGTAATAATGATAAATCATTTCACAGAAATAACTGTATACAATTGTGCTGTATACGCACAAGGTCTGCAGCATTATACGTATTATATATATTTATATAAGACGCTGCAACAGGAATTGTTGCCACAAAAAAATGGTTGAGATTTTACAAGAAATTCAGCAGAACTACAAACAACAGGAGTCACGTCATTCGTCAGCCTCAGCTGCATTTTGCATTTAATGCTAAATGCAATGTTAGCATGCTAACACGCTAAACTAACTCACATGTTAAATGTCAGTATTTGCAATTGTGAGCATGTTACAGTGAGTGTACGTTAGGCTTTACAGAGCATGACTGTGTTATGTTTGAACAGAACTAGTTCATGGGTCATACTGAGTATGAAAAGTTTTCATAGTAGCACAATAGCCACACTGGAGGGTAAGATGTAAAGCTAACCGACAAGACGCAATATCGTCTAAATACGGGGATATCGTCGACATTTTCAGACAGCCTCTGCTAAAGGACACTACAGTTGGTTGTTCACATGGAACGTGTCAGAAGTGAAGCATACTAGCAGCTTTAGTCACACTGATATTCCTTTAGGCAGGTTAGCCATTGTTGCTATTGTTCCCAAACTGTTTATGAGAAAGCATCACTTTCAAAATGCCAAGTGTAACTACAAGTTCTTTAAAAAAGCCTCTGAAGGAAAATTTGCCGCTCTAATGGTTCCAGACTCTCAGCTTTGATTAACAATCCATGCGTTAGTAGTACATCCTGTAAACTTCACACCACAGCTCAGAAATTCTTCTTATTTCCACACACTGATCACATTTTCTTCATCTCGTTCTCATTAATTGGGACCTGTCATTTAGGAGTTTGAGTCATGCATTTACTTTTTACTCTCCTGTCAAAACAATGCAGGGGGAACTCATAAGAAGTAAATCACATTAGTATTATTCATTAACATATGTGGGTTGTATTTACTACTGATTGCTTGGTCTTGTTCACCCTAATGGGGTCATCCATGTGTCATACTGTTTTATTTCTGTCACGTATGTTATGTCACGTCAGTGTTGTTAATATTGTTAATATAATAAATGTTATTGTAATAAAATACTAGTTGAAGTGCAGATTAGGTAGCTCCTTCATGGAACATCAATAACAGGAGTTTCTACTTAAGTCAACATCAATCAGTCACAGCTAATCATGCACAACAAAGCAATGAAAAGCCAAATACAGATTAGACTGTCTCATAACACCCACTCTGCTTGTATCATGATTCAGTCACTCATTATATAAAACAAACATTTCTACAGTATCTTATGTTCAGAGGTCATGGTTTCTCTGAGTGTATCATGTTTTAACACATTTACAAACCTGTCAATCAATTTGAAAAAGTAGGACGTTAAGTGGGTAAACTGAGTATATAAAGACGCCACATGTGTTATTTCTATATTGGACATGCATACACATTACTGTAGTCATGGAAACCGTATTAAGACACACAGGTAGATAAACTGAAAGAGTTGTTTGCCTTAGCTCCTGAACTGTTGACCGTGTAAATGTTACATTGTCACATTTTTGTTCACAGTTTTTCTCTCATTTCCTACGGGAAGTCATCCCAGAAACAAAGATTCACCTGTTTTACAAAAGCAGAAACTGATACTGCCAGGTAATGAAGAAAACTTTCAATACTGAGGTAGCGTGAAAACTAAGACTCCTGATGAAGCTCCTGCGACTAAAGAGCCTGAGCTGGTTTTAGAAGTCAGTAGATGTGGTCAAGAGGTCATACATGTGCTCCAAACACACTGTCGGCCTTTAAAACAACTATTAAGTTTTGTAAAGAGATGCGAAAGCAAATTTATTGACACTAATTAGTGTTTTTAGGGCAGAACTATGAGTAGCACAAGCAGATGCTTAGATATAGATGACAGAAGAGTGGATTAGATACCAGGATTAATAAATGACTATGAATAAAATGAAACAAAAATAAATGAATGACAATGACAGAAGGACTTCAGAGGACTGATCTGATGGCTGTGAGGCTGCACGTCCTCCCCAAACGAGTCACTCACACAGAACTAAACTGATGATGCATTCAGATCATTAAAGTCTGACATTTCCAAGTTTACAACCTGGAGGTTCGTAAATGCTTGGTGGCACACTGAGGCAACATTGATGATATTTAAGTTAAAGGTACAAGCTGTGTTGTCTGTTATGTACTGACAAAAAAAAAATATATACCAGCTTATACCAGCTAATTGTTTCACAATTATAACGTGTGTAGATGATAATAAGTCTATGTTCTGACACGTTCAAGAGATTATTCCTGGCCTCAGTCATTTACACTTTGCAGGGGCGTTATCAATTCCCAGTTCATTTCAACACGGTTTGAGCTAAAACTGATTTATATGCAGCTTTAACCACGTGTGCAGCAGACGTTTATGATATATAATACAGCTGGATTTCACGTAAATGTTAACAACAATACGCCTTTTGTGTTTCAGTTTGTTTTGCAACACAAAAGAAAGAGAGAGGACATGACTGTACTTTCCAGAGTGAGTCAGTGACAAGTGTCGTACATTAACATGCTGCATGTTTTGTGCTTTCGCTCAGCTTCACGGTGAGCGTGTTTCTGTTTAGGAGTCTGTTAGAGGTGAAACATGATGCATGTGAACTCCACAAGAGACAAACCTATTGTATTTTATAAACCCTGAGGGCTCTCAATGCGTGTTACAGATAATGTAACCGGCATGCCTTGGAGGAGGACTGTATCCTTTCATGAACCTACTGTACAGACACGGAGTTACTCTCCTTTATCAGCTGGAGCATTCCTTTCAAGCTGAGCTCATTACAAAAATGCTCTTTACATACCAAATGGGTACTGACAAGAGATAGACGGCCCGACACTCCCAACACAAAAGTTCAACAAAGTTAGAAAACTGTAAGAAATCTACGTGAATCTGCGGCAACTGGAATATAATGCATCGCTTTGAACATCAGTATGATTATTTTGACACTTGTATGTATGATATTGAGCCTTTTTTCATTATTATATGTCTCTGACAACAATGAATTATACAGCAGAGGTCATGTTTGTAAGTTAGATGAGGAGACTTTAGCAAAAAAGTTTATGTGGGTTGTTGTTCGGAGTCTCAGTGTGTCTGCTCTGGCCATTATATAACGCCCACTGAGGTCTCCATCTTTGCAGACGAATATGAATTGGTATTCAGTCAAATTAATGAAAAATTATGGAGCTCCAAAGAAAACAAAGAATATAAAATATAATGGAGAACACAAATGATGTACAGGGCAAAAAACGATTTAATCTTAGTGGTGACTTTAAGGAAAGTTAAAAATATTGACTGGCTACCTGTTCTGGTTCCAAATACGAATAATTACCAGTTTTCTTAATCTTCTATGAAAATAAAGTGAATCTTTTTGACATTTTAAGATGTCAACTTGGACCCTGTCATGTACAATTTTCACTATTTTCTGTTTTTTTTTTTTTTTAGACCAAAGAGCAGCTGATCATTCGAGAAAATAATCAATAATTTAAAAAAATTGTTAGCTGCAGCCCTCGTGCCAACATAACATCTAAAATTTGACACCAATATCAACATGACTATCTGATAACTGTAAGTCTAAATGTCAATCAAGTCTAAATTCAGAAATGTTTTGATTTAAATAAGGAACTATCTGATTCTAAGTTAACAAGATTACAAATCTCAGTTTTTGGTATTTAACAATTTATTCCTAGCCCAAATAAAGTATCATAAAAAGAGACAAAGAAACATAATGTAACATTTGGCAAAACACGTTATATGACAGATTAATAAAAATTATGACAATGAATGGCTCTGCTGGAGCATTGTATCCACAGTACCGATGGTTGTTTCTTGTTTGCTGTCTGCATTTCATTCCAACCTCATTGTTACAACACCTGAGGCAGCGTCTGAATTACACAGCGGTGTGTTCAAGCTTAAATGACACAAGCTGCTTGTGTTTGAAGCCACTGCTCGTGGTATACTGTTAGCAAGTCACTCCATCAATACTAAAGCAAAACTCCAGTGTACACACCCCATTAAAGCAAATGCAACACATGCAAACTAAACTAAAACTATTCAACAGTTTGTTTGAAGACATCCAGATCGCTCTCTGCTGCCTGACCCACAGGGCTCATAAAGGGACAGTGGATGTGGAAGGAAATGGGGAAAAAGCAGAAGGTACAGGGAGAAGGAGGAGAGGTAGCCACAAGATTCATGTTACAAGTCAATGACAAGCCTTTTAGGAATATAGTTATGCAGCCAGTTGCACATGATCAAGACTGATAAATCTTCATACTTAAGAAAATTATAAGGAACTTGTGACACAACTGCAATCTTTACCTAACAGTCAGTTGTAAGATGCACAAAGAACATAGAACATAGACTTAATATTTTGCTAATATGTATCCTTGTTTTAACTTGGTCAGCATTTTAAGGCCCAAAAAGATTGAGTTTCACATTTATGCAAAACAGCTAATGCTAGCTAGCCCATCTGTGCCTCTTTGTGTAATGTAGTACACATACAACAATAAGTGCTTTTCCATCCACCTGTTTTTATGTGCATTTAAAGTTTTTTTTGCTTTAGAAACTCGAGTGGATAAAGATAAAGTTGAAATATCATAATAAAAGTTGGCTAACATGGTCTGTGTAGTGATAAAAACAAAATACTGATGAATAAATCATGATGTACATGAAGCATGCGACTTAAAGAGAAGAAAACTGGCATCAGACCAAAACAATGAGGACTCTCGTTCACCCTCTTCTTCTGCAACGCTTTAATGACACCCAACTGGAAAATTACTGCCAACTGTTTATCTTAATGTGCTAAAATTCTAATATCTGTGCAGTGGTGGTTTACACAGTTTTATATTTGATTAAATTTCCAATTTGATTTGATTTTGATTTAATTGATTTAATTTCTGCTGTGCTGCAGCGCATGGTCAGCTATTACTGATTCTGGAGTTGGTATGCACTCCGGGTTTTGCTCAAGGACACTTTAGGTGGGGAGATGGTTACTGTCTTGAAGTTTAGAATGATAAAACAGATGGTCTCCCTAATCACTATATCACCCTGTCGCCAAGGAGTGAGCAGGGTGACTGGGGAAAGCAAGACGTGACCTGAGAGGAGAGGTCAAACTGGAACAAAATGGGAAAATGTATCTATAAAAGTTTTGATGTTTCATCAGCGTCGATCGGTGAACTCCCGGCCCCACTTCTCAGGAATGTCTGGCATCCAGCAGGCTGCCCCGATTCCCTCTGGCTGTGTTCAAGTGAAGCTGAGATCTAAGGCGACCAAGGGCCATTTGTCCTGGAGATCAGACAGACACCCAACCAAACCCACCTATGATCACAGCACCATAAACCCCCTGGAGGGGTCTGTGGTTCACTAAAAAAGGTAAAAAGTTCGAATGCCAAGTTGGAAAACAGAGGAACTAAAACACAAATGGTGTTTTTCACACCTGTTTCTTGATTTCAGATAAACACACTGTACATTAGCTCTATTTAAAACAAGTATCATTCTAATGCTGATGCACAAATCTTCACACCTTTACAGGTACTCCACTGTTATCTGTCTAGGAGATGAGAAAACCTTTCACCTTACGCTGCTGGGTCAAAGTCTTAATGTATCTGAAAGTACTCCTTCTTTGTACTTTAACCTCCATGCCAAATTATTCCATGCCATAAATCTATTCTTCATTCACCTGGGCCTCTGTACACAAAGTACAACTAATGTTATTACAACTTCAAGTGACCACAGCCCATTGGAAGGGTGAGAAGAGAAAGAGTGCATTTGTGTTTGATGTGTACTTTGTATTGTATGAATATGTATTTCAATTTGAACAGGCGAGAGGAGAGTCGAAGGGAGAAACATGAGGTGGAAGGAATATGTTCATACTGGTGTTTTAAAAATAACAGGAAGTTAGTTATTCTGCTTTGGCTGCTGATTTGACCCGTTTATCGACACGGTCAGCAGTCCAGAAGACAAAAAATTGTGTCCTATTCTTTCTCTGAGTCATAACTCAATTAAACCTGAACGCACAGACATGAGAGAGATATTTTTAGATTCAGACTGACTTACACTTTCCAAGGATGTCATTAACGTCAACCCCCATTACTTAAACTCCATAAATCTGCTCATAAAATAAGAACTTCCCTGAGAATCATCACGTTTTTTTTAAGTTTCCTTCCGTGTCAAAGTAATTCATTGATAGTTGCCTGTGCATCCATGGGTACATCGCAAACAGGAAGCGATGATAGTTAATTCAGCATTAATTTAATGGTGCAACAAAAATAAAAAATATATACAGGCTATAAAAAAGGGGAGGCTATAAAGAAACATGACTCAGTGACAGCACGGCAACATTATACTTCTTGTTTACATCCCCCAAATTATGGGAGGTGAAAGTGCATCTCAGTTTCGTCTGTGTGTGCCAGACTTTTAAAACCTGTTCAGCCATTCAGAGATGCATATTTTACACCAAGCCTATGGAATTAAAAAACAAAGACATCCAGCAGAGAAAGATTATAGTCAGCGTTCATTTTGTCAATGAAAAAGATGATGAAAAATATTCTCTGACAGCCTTTTTTTCTAGACATAACTTAGACTAAAACTAAATAAAGTGAGAACTATGACAAAACTACGTTTTTGCCAACAAATAAAACTAAGCGATTACGTGAAAGACAAATTAACTTATTGTGTAAAATGACAGAAATGTACCACTGATGAAAATTAGACTAAAATTTCCAAATCAAAAGACTAAAATTAAATCAAAATGGGACACCACAATTAACACAGATTCTACTGCATCATTATACATTTGTTGTGTATATAACGAGCTCTCTCACATCTCTTTGATTCATTCCCAGTTAGAAGTTTGAAGTGTTATTTACAGAGCTTAATAAAAAAAAAAGACCCAGACAAAACCCGAGTGTAATATTCCACCTTCTCCACAGGAATGTGCAGACTTCATTCAGGTGGTTTGCATTCCTCGGTGGGAGCAACACACCTGTGGGGCTGTAGTACACCACAGCAACGACCTGCCTACCTGCACACACTGATAGAGTTTCCACCTCCAGTCCTGAGGTGATGTGGCCTCCTGTAATTTGACCCACAGCTCTTTGGAGAGGAAAGGAGAGCGATCTAATCTGTCCCCACAGTCTGTCAACCGGTCTGGGACGCTTGGATCGACATCCCTAGCCGGGTTCGGTATGAGAGCCCAACAGACTACGAGGCACAATGGAAGTCTTGTGAGCTTGAAGAATATCTTCTCCTTTAATTACAGGCAAGGAGAATCTGCTGACTTATGCAAGAAACTAATAACAAAGACGACTCAGGATATCCTTTACGTATACAGTCAGGGTGCTGCAGCAGTGTTTACAAGTACAAAGGCTTTCCATAGGAGTTCAGAACAATTAGAAAATTGTTTATAGATACTGAAACTCTCCCACGGTGCAGGCCCGGTCTGATCATATGTCAAACAAACGCCTGTACTGCCAAACACAAAGCAGCGTTACTGCTGAGCTCTTGTCCAAGGGGTCGAGACTCCAGCTCAAGAGGCCAAGCCTCCGCTGTGCGGCCACTAATGGACATACAGTACAAGAGATAGGCAATGATTCTACACTGAAACTAAACCGCTGTTATATAACACGGTTAATGATTTCCCCAGAGAGGAGGCACTGCGAGCTTTGTCAAACACTGAGTGAGCGTATGGGAGCGAGGGAGTGAACGTGAGTGTGTGCAAAGAGATATTTGAGGTGAAATATGCGTCTGATTTCAGCTTTAAATAAATTAATTCAGCGTTCACCCAGAACACGCAGATTTGGCCGGGATGAAGAACAACAACAACAAAAAAAAATTAATAAATCAGCAGAAGCAGAAGTTTGAGTCAGTGCATCCCTCTAGCTGTCTTTCAGACAGATGCAGAAGCAGCAGACCGGAGGCAATGGGTCAAGCTCATCTAACACACAGAGAGCACTTCTAGAAATAACCCCAGCTGCCCATGAGTGGTGTCCAGCTCTCACAAACAATGCATACCCTCAGTTGACATAAAAAAATATGAGTTTAGAGAGAGAAGCAAAGCTGGAACAAGTAGTTGATTAATAAATTAGCCATTTTTCAAGCAAAAAATGTAAAATATTCAGGTTTCGGCTTCTCAGATGTTGCTACTTTTTGCCATATATCATAGTAGAGTGAACATATTTGGTGTTTGAACTGCCGATAGGAAGAACAAATGGTTTGAAGATATTATCTGGGACTTTATAGACCAAATAATTCAAAGGTTTAAGTATAGATGGGACACGTATCAGAGAGAAAGTGAAGTATCAAAAGTTTGGAAACATGTTCCAAGGAAGCGGCCTGGCAAGTGTTGGAGCAGCAGTCACTGTAAGTGGCCTAATCTGTGACCCTGCAGGTTTGACCCACAGTGGCTTTAGCAATGTTGGACAAATGAGGGCAGGAAGACTGTCAGGGCAGCTTCATGTCAAAGCCTGTGGAAAAGTCCAGGCTGCTGTGGAGGGAAGATGAGCAGCTCTCGTCTGCTCTACTTCACACGCATCACCATGTTGTTATGTGCCTATAATGCTGTGGCACATGGCAATTATAAAACACCTTCCACTGGGATTTCATAATCTCATTCATCTCACACTTTTTTTTTCTCCCATGTTGCTCTTACCTTGACGCACAGTTTTCAACCTGACGGGACCTTTGCAGCATTTAATCACAGTTAAAATGTCATACAGGGGTAATCCAGACACAGGTAGCCCCTCAACATCCAGTAGCAGCTCCCCCTCGGAGAGTTTGCCGCTCTGGTAAAGCACAGCATCCTCTCTAACTTGTCCGATGTATGGGAACTCTCCATTCTCAGCTCCGCCGCGCAGCTCCACATTCAGCTCCCCACACGCGTCCCGGATCACCGCGCAGTCATTCACTTTGGTGATCCAGTGGTTCTTCCTCTGAATGACTTTTGACATGATGACTCAGGTCCAAACCAAACCCGTTAGTTCCGCGGAATGGTGTAAAAATCAGCTGATGCATAGCACAAAGATAGTCCCGGCAGACAGAAAACTTCAGGGTGTTTGGGTGTTACTCCAAGTTGGAACATTTTCACCCTTCTCCTGAGCCAAGGCATGCTGCTCCCAGCGGATGTGAATACCCGATGGCTCAAAATCCGGAGTGTTGTTGGGTCTGTTGTTGTTTCCGCATCTTTGACAACACACGCTCTGATTCCTCGCCGCTGTATCTAATCCGCTCTCTGATTGTCCGCTTCACATTTAAATACTCTTCTCCTCGTTAATCTTCTCGTTCTGCCTCCTGATCTGTCGAGTATGAAACTTTCCACAAAGAAGAAAGGAAACAATAAACTGTGAGCTTCACCTATCCGGTGAGCAGGTTGCGCTGTTCACACACAACCGGCGGCGCCTTTAAGCAGGTAACACAAGTTCATCCTACTCGCTCCTGCGCTGTGGATGGAGGAATAGTGGAAAGTGGAGCGCATGCGTCCAGCTGCTACTCCACGAGGGAAAATCCTATCCTACCCCACACCTACCGGGACTGAAAGCTCCTCCCATCCCGCTGGCCTGCACGCGTTTCCAAACGGATTACACCGATCTGTGCGTCTAATCCCCCCCAGGAGCTCCAGCCTTTAGTCTTTATTCATAAATAATAGAGAACCACAGAAACTACAGACAAATGAGCTGCACGTTTATTAAGGTTGTTGGTACAAACTTCAAACCATCTAACAGAGCCATAAAGACAGATTTTATAGTGATCTGTGGTCCCTAAAAGCAAATTCATATCTCCCTTCTCTGATGTTAATATTGTTGGAGAAGGAAGCACAAAGTTCTTGAAGTTACTTAAAGTCTGTTCAAGTTCATTATAGACAATCTAATTTATAATAGTGATTAATATTCTATTTGTTGATTTAAGTTTGTAATTTTGAATCTATAAACTGTGAACTACAAATAAATGTACCCACGATGTACAATGTTTCTCCCCGTGAAGCAGAAGTTGAGTAATAAAGTTACATGAAATGTAAACATTTGAGTGGCTGTACCTGATTTTGAGTAAATGTACTAGTTATAATTAGATACAAAACAAATGATAAATAAACAGTGATGACTTAAGATGAATGATTTCAGGTGGCAGTAACACAATCTGTATGGACTTGGCTTGGAAATCAGAGGGTGGCCTGTTAGCTGGAGAGCTGCCAGTTCATGTCCTGGGCACTGGAAGGCACCGGACCCCTAATTGCTCCCAGAGCTCTGTTATGTAGCAGCCCATCTCTCTACATTTGCATGTCTATAAGCTTTTGTGTGTGTGTGTGATTGTATTTCGAGCCTATATAAAAATCTGAGTGAAAAAAGACTTTCCCCATTGAGGCAATAATAAAGCAAATTGTCTTTCTTGTGACGAAACTAGTTGTGGGGCATAAATATACTATTAGGGGCCTTTTTAGTTCAGGACATGCAGCTGCTTTCCTACAATAATAAATTTGACTTAATTTAATGTGTAAAATAATGTTTCCTATGAGAATATTTCTACATGTGTGGATGCTGCTTAGTCACCTTTCAATGGATAAATAAAACATGTAAATTTTAAAACATTTATTTCAAGTAGTATCTTCAGGAATAACCTTTAAACATCCATCATCTCCCTGCAAATCACTTTCTTTTCTTTTCTATATGATTTATTCATTGAATTTTCAACAAGAAAAAAAGCTTTAGACATGGACCTGTAACTCTCTTTCTTCTGAAGCATCAATATATGATATCAAGCTCACTTTCACAAAGGATTAGAGACACACAGCACTCTCATAAACTTATTGTATATGTGTTATTCAAAAGGCTTTTTTTGTCTTTTTGGCAGGTGCAGACATAACTTCATAAAGATTATTGTTTGATTTACAATCACAGTTTGTAAGTTTATTGTCCTCGGCGCCTAAAAAGTTGACATTTTTCAGGTCAAACTGGTTTTCTTTCAACAGCCTTAAAAAGAAGCCAAACTCATCTGATTTTATTCAGTGAAAGGAAGCTTTGTGAGTGTGTGATAGTGAGATTATCTACAATAATGTAAATATCTGGAGCGTCCACAGTTTGACAAAGAGGGATCAGGTGAGAAACACATGCCTCTTCAGAGGGAAAGACAGGCTCTTTGTGTTTAAAGCCTGCTCAGATAAATTACAGTAACTGGAACTCTACCACGAGCCGCGAGGGCAGTGCCCTGGATAGCAGTGCGTGAAAGGCAGCTTTCCATCCCATTTCATCTCAATGTTGAGTGCTGGGAGTGTTTGTGGTGAGTCAACTGTGCCACATTGTACAGTTTTACCTCTCCTGCTTTTCACATAGAGGATTTCCAGCAGCTAGAATACGGCCACCATTCTCTATTTACATTGTGTGGTCTACACCGACTTCATCTATGTGTCTGCGTGTGTGATAAACATACATGACACATCATTTACTGCGTGTTGCAACGTGAGCTTTGTGCTGCCTCTCACACGTCACATGACATTCTCAGTGGGGAGAACAGCCGCAGGCCACCGAACGTGACACACATCCAGGTCACTGATTTGGTGTGACTGGTGAGGTGGACGCTATTTCTAATGTACATAAAATTTGACGTCATACATACAAGCTTTATCTGAGTGTTTTATTTTAGTCCCTCACATGTGGACATGGTGTTGGATGATCTGCTGCTCTGATGTTCAAAAAAAAAATGAATTTCTACTCCCTGAAAGTGGAGCCAAACACCTGAGATAATACCACATACCACATAGATAAAGGATAATGGCATCCTTAAAAAGAGACCAACAATATATGGAGAGGTGTATAAAATTCATATTAAAACAATACTTTCTCACTGTATAAAGTGTTTTAATAGAATTTGAGCCACATTTCACTCAACTGCACATTTTAGTATCATTGTCATGTTTGTGCAGTAAATATGAGGCTAGAAATAGTCCAGTTTGTCCTTTAAAACTTGTAACTCGTGAGTTTCACAGTCAGTTTTTGTATGGCTTAAACAAACAAGATGTAATGTGCTAATTAGCGATCCTTAGAGGTGTTAGAGTAGGTAGGTGGTAGGTGGGTTTTGCTACCTTTGGACAGAGCGAGGTTTCTCTCTTTGTCAGTCTCAATGCTGTGCCAAGATAACCTGCTGCAGGCTGTAGCCTTATATTCAGTATGAGAACATGAGAGTCTCATAAAATTCAGCATTGAAGTAGATAGGGGTAGTTCCTAAAATTCATTCATTCACTCATTCAGAAAAGCTGCGCATCATATGAAATGCGTTCCTCGGTGTGATCGTTAGGAACCAATAGCTAAACACACAAGGGAAACCTTGGGGGCTGAAACTGTGCAGGCAACAGCACTGCTAACAAGAAGGCTAATTCACTCAGACACTAACATGCTTAGCATGAACTGGCAGCTCGCTATAACTAAGCCTGCGTAATATTAAACTAGGCTCCAGCAAAGTGGTGTCTATGCTGACGCTACATAAGAGTGAAAGACACAAGGGCCTTGGCTACAATCCACAGTAGCTGTAGCTGGACTGAGTGGTTGTGACAGGCTCAGTAAACTCTACACCTAAGCAGCTAAGCTATAGATATAATAACCTTTCACTGGAACAAACTATTTCCAGAATATGGAGAAAAGGGAATATAATATCCATAACTATTTCTCTCTCGCTCAGGGTTATGCCTAGTCAGGCACGGTATTGGTTGAAGATGCAAAACTCTCTCTCTCTCTCAGACAGAGGGTGTCACTCCCTATACAGATTGTAAAGCCCTCCGAGGCAAATGTATTTTGTGACTTTGGGCTATACAAATAAATTTGATTTGATTTGATTTGATATGTTTTCATCAGTGTGTTATCACCTTGTTATGTTTTATATTTATAGAAGTCCCCTTCCACAGAGTCTGCCGTGTTGAACAGATATGTTGGCTCTGAATAAAGCCATTCAGGTGTGTTTTGTGGCCCTGTAGTTTCTCCTTCACGCTAGGAAGGAGCAGGAGAGATATAATAAATCCTACACACTGGTCCTTTAAAATATTATGGATGTCACAATATTTACTGTGAAGTACTATGTAAGTATTTTTTTAAAAATTGCTATATATATATATATATATATATATATATATATATATATATATATATATGAGATGATTGTTCCAATTGTTGTTAATAATTTATTAATTCTAAAATAAAAATTCCATTTAAGCGGATGACATGATGAATGAACATCCACCAATGATTGACAGACACTTGAGGCTCCACTCCCTGTTTGTTTTGGTCACTCTAAACTGTTTCTTTCACAAGAATAAAAAGTAAACATTAACTCACACGTAGTCACGTTGCTGATACAAATGAGAAAAGCTTGACTATGAGTGGTACATAAAGGCGAGCCTGCAGCAAGAACTGGTGAAATAATGAATGCAATTCCTCCAGAATTGTGTAACAGAGAGTGTGTTTAGTTTTATGAGTGACAGTAATTGGACATCCAAACCTCGAGAATGCCGTGAGTCCACAATCAATGCACAGAAATGAATTATTAACCAGCGAGTCAAACATCGTATCGATCTGTCGTGGCGGTCAAAGAATAAAAGAGACTGCATCAAAGCTCTCTCTGGTGACAACAAAGAGACCATGCTGGGATAGCTCAAGGTGTTTCAATCAATCACATTATTCAAAATATACTTACTTAAAATGATTTATTTCTTGTCTTTATATTTATCCTCATGCTTCATGAATCGGAATACAATTCAAACACTCTGACTGATTGTACATTTACAAAATAGTTTTGATTTAACATGTTCTTATAAAGATCAATTGCTCCATGAATAAGGTTTCCACTTGTCCAGTATATGAAATATTTACACAAATATTGGCCTGTATTAGTAAAAAAAAGTTTTAAATAATGTTGAGAAATACCAACCGTTAATTGGTGCATTGTAGCTCTGCTACTCCTTTTATTATGTGTTATTACACATACCTAATGAAGTTGTTGGTGTTTCCACAGTGTTAGTTATGGTCCAGTGGTTATAGAACAAGAACAAGCTGTAACACTTTTTAACCTTTTAGTTAATGGCAAATTTGTTAAACAGTTTCTCAATAAAACATTCAGCAGTTAACGACCAACACTATAAAGCATTTGGAGTCAAATCTGTGACCACCTGGTGAATGTAATTCCAATATTCAGGTTCTTTTATGTTAATTTTTGGTCTCTTTTCAACTCTTGAGGGAAACATCTGTCTCTTTACCTGCTAAATGCTCCACTATGTTCACCAGACAGACACTTTCTGTGTCTGTCTTTGTTTTCTTGCTGGAAACAGCTGCCTGTTGTGGCAAAAAAAAAAAATGATGCTATGAGAGTGAACCAAAACATTAAAGCAGCCATAACACTCTAAAGCTGTAAAGTCAAAGCGAGCATCAGATTTATGTGGTAATGCTCAACAAGGTTCAACAAGTGAGAGCTTTCACACTCTCTTCACGTTGTAATTTAATACATTGTTATTATAAAAAAAGTATTGATTATGTCTGTTTTAAGTAAATGTTATTGTGAAGAGCGGTCAGCCAGCAGTGAGTGGGTCTGTGTGCATGTGAGAGAGATTAGTGCATCACAGTTGAACAGCTGGTCAGTGGAGTTTAGAAAGATTTATTTTTGTTCCACTTGAAAAAAATACTCACACTGACTGACTGACTGACTCTACACACACTTTTGCATCTAGTCTTATTTGTATTTAGTCTTATTGCTGTACATTTGATTTGTTTCAGTCTCATGAAGTCCCAAGAAACAACTTGGAGTAAGAAGCGTCTTGCCATAAAGATGAATTCAGTGGCTGTTTGTAATTCAGAGAAAATATCTGAGGGGCACAATATTTGTGCGCTGAAAAATCATGAGAAACATGTACACCTGTGAAGGATCAGATGACTGGAGGCTTTATTAAATAATGCAGGAGTTACCAGCTGAATCCTCATATTCCAGATGTCTCACAGGATACAAGCTTCAAATCCCGCCTTTTAAAAGAAAGCCGTAATAGATGCAGCGAGCGGCAGTTACATTTTAATGAGTACAATCTTCACTTTTGGGCAGCATACACAAAATGAACAAAATCCTAATGTGGAAAGATTGCATGATGGAAACACATAATTGCCAAAATAAAGAGCTCCTTAAGAAGTCTAAAACGATAATAACGTCTGTCAAAATGCCTGCATGTTAAGAGAAGACCAAGGAGAGTGTGGGGGGTGGGGAAGAGAGAGATAAAGATAAAGAGCTGAAGGCAGATATGGAAATAAGGACAGACTCAAAAAAGAGTCTTAGAACGACAACATAATGACAGGATATGATAATATAATAATAACAGAGAGCTGTTTTTGACCAGTCAGTAAATATTTGTGAGGTCATAACACAGAAAGTGAGAGTCAGGATGTCGAGGGCGCGTGATGACAAAGTGACAGGAGTTGTCATGTAGTGGATGTTGTACTCTGCCCGCCCCCCAACTCCCTTACATAAGACACGCGCTTGGCTGCAGGCATAGAAAACAAGGCCTGTCCCCATGCATTGAGCCTTCCCCTTCACTGAATCTTAACCATGCAGTGCACAACAGGAGCAGACAGTGAGCAATATTGAATTATTCAGGCGCAGAGAACATTGCTGAAATGGAGGGAACGGGGCTGTGTTGACTTTAATTTGGAAAGCAGAGCAATGAGAATTGAAAAAGGCAACGTTGGTTATTCATGCAAATTCCCAGAGTGTTTCTCTGTGCGCTGTTTGTTGTGAAAACGTTTATTACGCACGTCTGCACACCAGTAGGTAACTGTGTTTATTTAAGTGTTACATAAAACAGTTTGAGGTCATTGTACTTTACTTAAAGCTGCATTAATCGGTGCAGTGACGAGCCTACGGAGTCTGCAGTTCCCCTCACAGCCGCATGGAGCTTTAAAGCATCTTTCAGCTCATTGTTTCACTTTATTGGTAACATTAATGTTTTGGTTCGGGCTCGCCACTCTCATAAACACAATTTCACGCGCAGAAAACAGAGCTGAAAAGGAGAATGGACAGAAATTTACATGGTTCTGGATTTTCTCACTCACTGAGTGGGAAACATTCCCAGATGTTTTTTATAATAAAGCTCAGGGAAGCAGCCGTCCATTTAGTCTTTATCTTGTAAAACTGAAAAATACTGTTTTGAAAACACTTTTCAAGTTTTCAAGGGTGTGACGTCTTTTTTCACTTCATTGTGGTGTGTGCCAAACTGTTGTGTGCTCATCACTGCCCCCTGAGGCCAAAGAGCAAAACACACACACACACACACACACACACACACACACACACACACACACACACACACACACACACACACTGGTACACATGATTAGTGAGAACTGTAGTTGTTGTTGTGGCTGCTTTTCCTCTCAGCAGCCACAAGGAGCAACTATGTACCCACAGATTTTGACAGACAGGTGAGGGCTGAACAGTATTTCTTTCATTTTACAAGCAAAAAGAGTAAGGATGAAGACTCTTAAATGTACCGTACATCTATTTAACCAGCCTATCTCCAGTAAAGAGTACTACGCAGCTGCTTCACTTTCTATAAGACTTTCTGGGATTGTCACATACAGCTGATGAGACAGTCTTTAATGAATCCTCGTGTCTGCTGCTGCAGCTGTAAGGAGGAGACGGTTTGCTGAAAAGTTAACCATAGCAACATTGTGTAACTTTTCCACCATGAAATAATAATAATGCTACTCCAACATATATTCAAGTGAACGGTGTGTCTCTCTGCGACCAGTACGCCTGTTTCTGCACTGTATGATCACCTCCAAGAAGTGCGTAACACTTTACAGCATCACCAATTATTTCACTGATTTTGATGAAACTGGAGTCCCCAGGTTGCTTCATCTCAGCTTTTGGTGATTTACAGAGTTCATTGATCCATAGATGATGTTTTTGGAGTAATTCTACTTCAGGGTATTCCTACTTTAAAGTTCTGAATACTTTTCCCACCACTGGTGCGCACACAAACACATTCCCTGCCGCCTTGCTAACACACAGGAACAGATTCCCGCTTGATGTATTTTATTAGAAGCCACGAGATTCACATCACCCACAGACCTCATGCTCGGCTTAAAAATACTACCAAACAAGATAATACGGCATTCTTCCACCTCGACTCCCACTTCCAGGAGATCTCGGCCTGTGAAATGGACATTTTTGACAAATTCTAATAGTTTAAACATACATCACATGTTAATGTCCAAATTAAATCATGATATTAATTTAGTTTGCCCTATTCAAAAAGCTATTTCTATTTACTGTGTATGTGTGTGTGTTAAACCAATATTCAGCCCATTCTGCATGATATAACTTACTGAACAGTATGTCCAATAAAATAAACCATACTCCCACGTTTCCTATTTTAATCTCTTTCTATGAAATCTCATGGGGTTGAAATGACAAATAAGGGACATTTCTGCCTTTGAGGCATCTTCAATCCACCTGATGAGGATAGACAGTTTAATAACTAAAGGTAGAGCTATAAAATATCTGGGACAGGAATGTGTATGATAGAGTTTATATTTAGAAAACGAAGTAAAAAGAATTTCATTTACTTGAATTGTTGATCTGTAATGAAAAGGTACTACTTTATTTGTTTTTTCACCAAAGACAAGACTGGAGCTGCCTCCGAGATCGATAGCTAAGATTTTTCACAACAGGCATCAAAAAGGTGTTTCATTTGTTCTGAGACGCTGCAACAACCCATCAGCTAGCACATATCCACGTAAACCCCACACGAGACCGACAATAAACCTAAACCCAAGATTTTGGAACGTAATTAGACATGTTCAGCAATCAAAATGTGGAAAGGTAACAAGAGAAAACAAATGATAACACTCAGCAAACCTGCCTAAATGGACAGGCATCATCTTTGAGCTAAATATAGGGCGACCATCAGCATGCGCTTTGTGAGATGAAAAGCAGTCGAAGATTTGAGGACCGAACGAATCATTTGCTTTTCAACTCATTTTGGGGGTTTTGCTCTCAGGTGAAGTGAGTGTCTTAATTGTGTTACGTTGAGTGAAAGCTTATTAGATCTTTTTATAAGAGCTCACAGAGCCAAAATATTCCTCCTTTTTTATCCCTGATAAAAATCAGTGTCACTGACTAACCTTAGTGACTAACCAATTCGTAATTTTGGGAAATATGCACCCTTGCTCCCATGCTGAGAGTTAGATAAGAAGATTTATCCTGCTGTCATATCTCTCTGTTAAATATGAACCTACACCCATGAGAGACTTTGGTTAGCTTAGCATAAAGAGTGGAAACAGGAAGGAACAACTAGCTTAGCTTTAGACAAAGCCTTTCCCTGGAAATAATTTCTAGTTGAGTCTCATTTTAAAAAATATTTTTGTTTGTGAATGAAGAAAGAAACAAAAGACAGTGAATATTCCTATTTCAGATGAACATATACTACCATATATTCTTTAAATTTGTCTAATTTTCTACTTCTGTGCTCATTTGTTTTACCTTTACGTTGATTTACTGTAATATACAGTCTTGTGTTGCCTTTTCTCTTTTTCTTTAACGGAAAAGAAATCTGCCTGCCAGCAACTCTAAAGTTCACAAATGTCTTTAACGTTTGTTTAATTCACACAAGAGATGTCGGGAAGTGTTTTCTGGTGACTAATGATCATTACAACCTTCAGTGCAGAACATGATTGTTAGGTTGAGGTTTTGGGAATTTATGGAAACATAGTTCAACATCTTTTACTGGGAAATTCACTGCAAAGACACAAAACGTCACTCTGCTAAGACAAATGCGTCTTAGCAGAGTGAAGAAGGAAAAGAGACAACAGAGATGACAACAATAGAAGTGGTACAACGAGACATTTCCATGATCGACTATCAGAGATGAGTCAGCCCATTATTGTGAAGACCATAGAGAGGATGTTTGCTGGGTGTGAGGATATGGTTGCTTGTTGTCCAGGAAGTCACAAAGCTAAGCAATTAGAGGAGGATGCCTTTTTTTTTAATGAGGATATCCTGCGTTCACAATCCTGTCATGTGATCGGGGTAACCACAACAACTCTCAGGGAGCCAATTCTCCACAGATTTAATGTGTTGACAGATATTACCTTTGTTCACAGCCACATGGACATCATTACATTAATAATTAGTGCATTATAGTGGATAATTATTAATTTATTTCAAAGGAGAGCAAACCAAAGATCACACATTCAATATTAATTATGTTATTAATTAGAATTTAATCTGGGATTTTTGGTCCTTTTTGTTTTTTTAAACATATACACACTTGTCAATAAGACTTCATCGCGTGCAAGGACTTGCATGAGAGCATGTTGCAAAGACAAAGTGTTTTTATAAAACAAGCCTGTTAAGTGATCATCATTCTGCTTTCATGGTTTGGTTTGTTGTTTGTTTGCTGAATAAGCTGAAATGACTCATGTTTTACACTTAATTTGCAAAAATCGCAATACCCCAATATAAAAGTAATCAACATCAAAAGTCCTGCATTCAAACATCCACTTAAGGAAAAGTACAAAACTATCAGCAAAATATCTGTGCATGTATATAAAAAAAAAAAAGTAGCATCAAAGTAGTCATAGCATGTGATTTCATAAGACAGACAATGTATGAGATCAGATGTATGAGGCCACATCAGGACCACAGACTTTTCTGTCAGGCCAGTTTATGAATTAAATATCAGTTAATTAATTTTTCTGTTGCCAGAAAATATTGCACGTAGTTGACAGGAAGCCTCCATTTAAACAAAACAACACGTTTTTAATTGCTGCATCCTTCCATAAGCCATGTAATATGTTCTGACTGCCAGCAGCCTGAGTGGCCTCGTTTTTGATATTATCCAGACTTTGAAGTAGTGAACAGTTGGCTTCACAAAGCTTTGTACTGTGGCTTCGCTCTCTCATTTATTGAATCATTTTGGCTCCACTGCTGCCACTGAAGGGTGTCTTTTTACATCAGCCGGCTGCAGTTTGTATCTTTGTCTTGTGATGCTGCGCACAGAGGCACACACGTACGTAACATCCGTGCGTAACAACACACACACACTCACACACAGATAATGAAAAAAGAATCTGTTTGCAATCATGCATCACTGCTGTAGTACGTCATGTTACATTACTACTTCACTGTTACTCTACTTTTCACACATTGTCTCGTAACACAGCTTGTGAGAGCGCCACACTGCACTTCACAACAAATGCTGTTTGTGTGCGTGTGTGTTACAAATGAACCTTTAAGTCCTTGAATACTACTAGTGTTTGAGCGTTGAGGACTGTAGTGTGCAGCTACTTACATAAGGAAGTGCATTACACTCCCACACTGTATAAATGAATAGGAAATGCTGTAACTTGTCAACAAGATGTACGAGGTAAACAAGTACCAATCAGAGCTACTTAATAGTAATAAAAAGATCCACACACTACATTACTGTGTGACTGCAGGCCTGCTGTCATTAAATATTCATGGGTCCAGGTGATGGATTGGCACACTTTGTTGTGTCGCAAACACTGAGCAGCAAAACAAGCGCAGTTGCCATGGTTTCTCACCAGATGTTTTCTGTCGTCGCAGAGCACCTGTTTTCTAATAGAGTGCTCTGGGAATGGAAGCGCATCTTCACAGGACATTATCCGGATATTTTGTCATGTTATCTCTCCTCGATAAGCCAGAGATTACATACACTCACGATGTAGTGCAACTTGATAGGCAAAATTGTAAATTATTGTGTTTTTAACATATGTTCCTTCATTATTCTGTTCACCTGCAGGACTCAACAAGAGTTTTAACTTCTTTTATGTATTTAAGAGGCTGAATGTGATTTCTTTTACAGTATTTCTGTGTAATTATTTTTCATGATGTCTTTAATTTTCTTCTTTTTTGTATTTATTTAGTTGTATGTATTTAATTAGCTTCATTTTAATGTTCAAAAATGTTTTTTTTTCTCTTATTTCTTATTGTTTTATTCATTCTTTTGTGTTTGTTTAGTATTTTATTCTTATTATTTCCTTTTCAAATGTGATTTTAATGTGATTTTTTTTAAAGTTTGGCTACACGGTGGAGCACACAACAAGAAGGTTCCTGGTTTGAATCCACTAGTCAGCTGTGGCCTCTTTGTGTGGAGTTTGCATGTTCTCCCTGTGCCTTGGTACTTCAGCTTCCCCCCACAGTCCAATGACTTTACTACTTGACTCTAAATGCATGTGAATGTGAGGGTGAAGGGTTGTTTGTCTCCGTGTGTCAGCCCTGTGATGAACTTGTGAACCCCGCTTCTCGCCCAATATCAGCCCACCGGGACCCTGATAAAGATAAGCGGTCATGGGAAATGGGAATGAATTTCTGTACCTCCACACCTCCTCCTTGATTTGTACAAATGATGTACACCTGACACAACTTATACCTGACTGTTCACAGCAGACATTCTGACATGTCACAGGAAAGAGGATTATAATAAAATGAATAATGACTGAACTCTTTGTCTGTTTAAATGGTGCTGATAAGTCACACTGTCATGTATTACTGGGATACCTGAACACAGACTTTACAAAGAAGGCCACACAGATAAGATAAGAGAGAGATGAAAGGATAGAAGAAAATGTTATAATTCATTTATATGTATCTAAGTTGAAATGTCTGCTCTGAAAAGTCCTGTTGATTTAGTTGATTTCCTTTTGACATGTGATTTTGCATATTTTTGTAACGTACATTTATGTCAATTGGATAACCCTCTATCACTGAGTTTCCTGTCTCTTTAGAGAGTTCATATCGGTTCAGACGGCACCAAAATAGAACAGTAAGTGAATGATATGTATGCACACATGCACAAAGAGAGAGAGAGAGAGAGAGAGAGTCATGTTTTCAGAGTAACATGTGATCTGAGGACAGACTGACCCTCTCTGGTCAAATCTAGTTTTCTCTCCGATCAGTCCTGATGTGTTTTTAAGTCCAATGCTGCTCTCTGCTGGTTACAAGTGATACAGCATTTACTCTTTTCAGAAGGTCCACCAGAGACAAACACGTGAAAAACACTGATTTATTATGATAAACTGGCCAACAAAAGAAGAAATCAAATACTCACAGTACTCTTGGGGAGGATATCATACTACGCACATAAAATATGTTTTTAGAACATCTTTTGGTCTCAATTTCTACATTTTTTACCTCCTGTTGTGAGAACAGTCCCGCATTCTTTCATGCATATTGTCTCCAGATGGAATCACAGCCTCGTCACCTCTAATTTGGAGTTCATTGGCTTCAAATTTCAACACAAATCAGTGCAAACAAATTATTATTCTCTGACTTTTGTGTTGCTTGAAGTAACATACAGGCATTTAAAATATTGTGGCTTAAACCAGCTGGTCAGCATTGAGTGATAACATCGCCTAAGTCTCATTTCCTGCCAACAACCACTTCTCTGCTTTATCCTTCTTATCATGATAGATGGTTTGCTACGCTATAAGATCCCCTCGCATGAAGTCTGCCCGAGATGTGCTTCTGTCAGCAGGAGCTCATCAGAGCCTGAATCTGCTGGACCTTTTTCAACAGCCTCCTCTTTTTTATAAACACACATTCCTCGCTTTACTTCAGTTTTCACGATCAGAACTTAAATTCACTGGTTGAAAATGAGGATTTCTGTACAACCATGTTTCGACCTGACTCGCAGGTCCCTCCATGGGAGTATGAATGACACTAAAAAACATATGACGCTCAAATACATCATCATCCTGGAGGTGTTTTTACATTTCCCATGCCCATCAGTGGAGTAGACTCACTGGAGAGGTGGGAGGCCAGGCAGGAGTGACGCACGGGTCCCTCTTGGCAGTGTGGGAAAGAGACTTGTTGTTGTAGAGTCAGATCTCCGAGAGCGTGTCCCTAACATGTATCAAAACCAACCTGTAAGGACTGATTGATTGATTGATAAGGCTGGACTGTCACTGAGTTAAAGGTGATTATTTTCTCAAAGGATCAAATGACCATGTGTAATCTGAAAAGGGATTGCTCAACTGAAACCACAGAAACCACCAAAGCTTTTTTTAGTCTCTTCCAGCTCATTGTTTTGGTTTTGTGGCTCACAATTTTACCATCGAGTTCACAGTCACTGCTCTCTTGGGCCTCATTTGGAGTTTTAATGAAAAACCTCTAAGAAACTCACAAAGTTAGCAACATGCTAGTAAACATAGTGGAGCACTGAGCGGCAAAAACTGGAGAGGAGTTGGTGACGAGCCAAAACAAAGTATAACGTGTGATTTAAATTCATCCAGAAACTCCAAAAGAAATGTCGCTGGCTGTGACTGTTGGATGTATAAGTAGCCATTAGTTTAACACGTTTAGACGTCTTAAAAAATGACTGTGTGTACAGCTTGTTCCCATGCCGCCAAGAGGCCAGAAATAACTATTATTACTGATTTAAGCCTCATGTCATCAGCACTTTTTCAGTTCATATAGCGAACATTATAATTCATTTGGAGTTTAGTAGTCCAATATTCAGTCTCTTTAAACTTGGTCTTTGGTCTCTACCAACTCCCGAGGGAAACATCTGGCTCTTTAGCAGCTAAATGTTTCACTCTGTTCACCAGCTAGTTGCTTACTGTGTGTGTCTGCAGTTTGGTGCTATGCAGGTGGTTCACAGTGGCTATGTAGAGCTTTTTTCCACTGAAAACACTATGAGAGGAGTGAGAGTGAACCAAAACAGTAAAGTTATGAGCCAGACAGCGAAACAATGAGCTGAAACTCACTATAAAGCAGTGTTAAGCTCAAGGATAGTTCTCCATAGGTTCATTACTGTGAGCAACCCCCTTCACGTTGCCAAAAACAGCTCAAAACAGAGGTAATTTCAATATTTTTATATTCACAAGTTGCACGCACGAAAACATTAGCCACTGCTCATAAATTATAGATTGAATAAATTATGAATCAATCTTGTTGCAATACAGTGTAGTTGTAAGTCATCACTGCGTCCGTAAGCTCACCGAGTATCACCATGCTATCATTTTCTGGAAGCTCTGCTCACAGGGAGTATCTAAGTGGGTGACCTCTGACCTTTGCTATGGCAGTCTGAGCTTGTGCCTGACTTAGATCCCCACATATCTTCTGGTTTGACTGGGTGGCCGGTACAGCAACAACCCCATCCTGACAGGTCAGATACTGTGGGAATCCTCCCAGTGAGAACTAGAATGATTAGGTTATAAGCCATGTCAAGTTTGAGCATTGCAGCAAGAGGTATAGTATGAAAGCACAGTACACTGCCAATCTCCTGCATCGCATAATACACTCAGCATGGGCCCTGTTTCCTGCCAACAATCTCGATCTAAGACCTTGAACTGAACTTACAGATGTGCGTTGCCTACCCCCCCCCCCCCCCCCCCCCCCACAAAATCGTTGAGCGAAAAGAAAACAACAGATTTTTTCAAAATAAAGTACATGTTTGTAGACCACGGATTGCAGCACATGAAGATTTAAAATGATTTGTGGTTGAGTTTATGAAGCAACACCAACTGATTTAGCCCGGGTAGCTCAGAGCATCTTTCAGTCCCCCCTAAAGCTTCTCACAGCCCGGCTGACAAGGTGTCCGTCCCACCAACGTCAGCAATCTCAGGAGCTCTGCACCCCTGCTTTCTGTCTTCAGTGTTTTTAAGAGGTCAGAGTTCAGACCTCTCACTGGGACCTGTTTATCACAGGAGGGGTTATGTGACCAAGGCAGAAGGGTTGAGGGTTGAGGGTTGTGGGTTGGGGGAGGGAAGCAGAGCTTGTTTTCAAAGAGGTCACCTCCAGGAAGGCTCCCAGCCCGAGTCAGTGTCCCATGGGTGAGAGCACGGTGAAGAGGACATGGTATAAAAAGAGCTGAGGGACCAGGCAGCAGAGAGAGCTAAAGCTTCCATGAACTCAGATTTAATAAACGTGGAATATATTCACGAAAATCAGGAAAACCAACTCTGCATCTACAGCTGGCCTGTATTTTCCGCCTGTAATCAGAGAAGGAAGTCATCATGGCACTACTGATGAATTACTGGATGTGTTTTCTTGCTCTATCACTGGCAGTGACCTCGAGCCGTGCTTTGAGAAGGTAAGAAAGCAGGTGGTACTTGCTCTGCTGGCAAGAAGGCTTAATCGTAACATTAAGGACTGAAGGCATGACTATATTCACATAGGAGAAAACATGCTACAGCAGAGGGGTGACAGCAAACAACAAAACAGACAAGTACAGGAAAACAAATGTGTTTTATTGGTTCATTACAAAAGCTAATGTTTTCAGCATTTGCTTAACATGTGTTTTTGTTCCTTTTTCTGGCTACGTGCTGAGACCAAAGCAGTCTGTGCTCTATTAAAGTCTCGTTTTGGGATGATGACCAGGCATATGTATCAGATATATAGCACGGAAAATATATTTTACGGACCCCTCTCTTCAGTATTTTCAACCACAGCTCCTATTTGTAATAATTAAGTCTTTGTTGCTCGAAGCCCACTCTTCTGTTTTGCTTCCAGAATTGGCCTGCATAAAATGCCATCTATCAGACAGACACTGAGGGAGATGGGTGTTTCTGCAGAGCAGGTGTTGAGTGAGCTGGCCCAGAAAAGCAAAGATGACACAAACAACGGGACCGTTCCCACACCTCTGGTCAACTATCTGGATGTGAGATACTTTTGTTTATTATATATTGAAAGGATAATTTCAAAAACTCATTTTTATGAAGGTTATTAATAAAACAGGTGGTGGGAATTCTTGATGTAATCAGTGGAAGGCGGCTGAATTGGCTGTTTTTTTTTTTTATCTTGAAGACAAAAACAGACTTTAGTCTTGAAGGTTAAAGTCCAAGATGCTTCTGCAGGCCTCATGGAGTTTACGTCTTCAGCCAGCCTATCCAGTTGCCTTTGGATTAGTAATATTCTTTATGTATGAGTCATACTCTCAATGTCATATTTCATACCAAATTTCAAATTTCGAATTACATCTGTGGCTTAAAAAAAAATGAAAGAAATATTTGAACAACATCAAAACGGGAAGATTTAGTTGCTTTAGGAAAGTCAGAAATTGTATCATAAATTTATATTTTTGCTCTTCATTTTTGATAGACTCAGTACTATGGAGAAATCAGCATCGGCTCTCCAGCCCAGATGTTCAATGTGGTGTTTGACACGGGTTCAGCAAACCTGTGGGTGCCCTCGCAAAGCTGTTCACCTTTCTCCACCGCCTGTTGTAAGTGCCCACATTTTTCAAGAACATAACACTAATTTAAAGAAGCAACGTTTTATATTTTTTATCATAAAAAAAATGCAGGAAAATAACAATGTGAGAGCAGAATGGCCATGAGGAAGAGGCTGAACCTACATCCAAATCCATTTTTATGACTCAAATGAATTTTGAACTTTTAGTTACTCACAACAGGTACGATGCCTCCAGATCACGGACTCATGTTGAGAATGGTACCGGATTTTCCATCCAGTATGCTTCTGGAAACGTCAGGGGATTTCTGAGCGAGGATGTGGTCGTGGTGAGTTCAAAACCAACACCCTGTTAAAAAGAAAATAAAAATAAGGATTGTCATTTGACACTTCCAACCTTCAGCTTGTTTTTCTTCCCTGCAGGTCGGTGGTATTCCCGTGGTGCAGGTGTTTGCTGAAGCCACCTCTCTCTCTGCCATGCCCTTCATCTTTGCCAAGTTTGATGGAGTCCTGGGGATGGGTTACCCAAACGTGGCAATCGATGGCATCACGCCGGTGTTTGACCGCATCATGTCTCAGCATGTCCTCAAGGAAGAGGTGTTTTCTGTCTACTACAGCAGGTGGGCTGAACTTAGTCATGTTGTTTTGTATGGAATCACCTCCACAGAAGAGAAATTTAATTTAGATTCAAAGATAATAATAGGACCAAAATGTATGTAGCTCTTTTTTTAGGTTTAGGACTTTAATTTGATAAAGGAAGGGCAGACAGCTAATACTGACTTGTCTGAGCGTCTCTCGGTCAGACGAGAGGGAAAATAGAGGATAATAATAGGACAATAATAGAGAAAAATGTGTCTCATTCTTCTTCCATGTGTCTTCTGATGTATTATTCTCGATTATATGCAGTCATAACAATATACTGATGTTTTCTTTCTTCTGGTAAGCACCATAAGAATGAGAGGTCACAGGATTAAACTTCAACAGAAGATGGACATTCTTTTTTTTTTCAGGGACCCTAAACACTCCCCAGGTGGAGAGCTTGTCCTCGGTGGCACCGACCCAAACTACTACACTGGAAGCTTCAATTATATGGAGACCAGAGAGACGGGTAAATGGGAAGTTACCATGAAAGGGTAAGGCCTTTGTTTCATAACTTACCAAGTGTTTGTGTGTGTGTATGTGCGTGTGCGCCCATTCAAAAACAAAGGGTATTATATTTCCTACCTCTTTTTTCATTCTTACAGAGTTTCTGTGGGGATGGAGATGATGTTTTGTGCAGAGGGATGCACAGCTGTGATCGACACGGGCTCCTCCTACATCACAGGCCCGGCCTCCTCCGTCTCCATGCTGATGAAAACCATCGGAGCACAGCTGGATGAAAGTGGAGTAAGTTTTAACACACGCAACATGGTTTCCCACAATAAACATCTGTCTGGAAAAAAGCCATTCCCGTCAACACCCTTTCTCTCTTTGTGTTGCTCATCAGTACAAAGTCAACTGTGATACTGTCAAGACGTTGCCCAGTGTCACTTTCCACCTGGGTGGCCAGGAGTACTCACTCTCCCAGGAGGATTATATCTTATGGGTAAGCAGGATGATGAATGATTAATTATTTTTATTATAAACATGCAGTAGGGGAACGTGACAAAGTGCATTTACTCAAGTACTGTACAATTTTATTGTACTGGAATATTTCCATGTCAGTTCATACCTCTACTCCACTACATTTCAGATGAAAAGATTATACTACATTTATCTTACAGCTGGAGCTACCAGTGACTTTGTTGTTACAAGCAAGCCATCTTAAAATATGATGATTATTATAGATTAAAGGCCCACACGCATCAACACATGTGTTTTCAGTTATGTGGCTGATTAGACCTGCTCAAGTTGGACTTGTGCAAAGCTGCTAATGCTGGAATTTACATGGGCTCACAATGTAATAATAAAAATAATAATGTTGTAACTTGTCCAACAAAATAAGTCATGAAAATTTATGTTTCTGGTTTGTCTTGTTTGTATGAGAAATTTTTCAGGACCTGAGGAGGGCTCCTAATTTATCACTCTGAAGCTGTTATGCATAACAAAGACTTTCAGTTTTGATACTTTAAGTATATTTTGCTGATGATTTACTGAATTTAATTTAATTAATTTACTTAAGCAGAACTATGAATGCAGGATCTTGTATGAATACGTTTCTATCTCTAGAACAATTTCTCGGCTTCCGTAGAGCTTCTTCCACCACAACACTTATATAATATAGTGATAATTAAAGTTATTATGACTGACTTACTTCTCTTTGTGGCTCCAGCAATCACAGATCGAAGGGGATGTCTGCACCGTCACCTTCAGGGGCTTGGATGTGCCGCCCCCTACAGGTCCTATCTGGATTTTGGGAGCCAACTTCATTGCTCGCTACTACACAGAGTTTGACCGTCGCAATAATCGGATAGGGTTTGCTACAGCAGTCTGACAGGAAATCATCGGCCATGTTGCTCTGTTTTCTTTTCCTCTACCTTTGCTGCTATCTCCTCTTTGTCCAGTCTTCCCTTCTGTTGCCTTTTATAATAACTTGTGATCAAAGTACGGCTGTTTTATAAAAATGGTTAAAAAAAAAAAAAGAGTGCACGTTAAGAAATATCATTCTTCTTGCAAATCTCGGTTTCCTATTATGTAACATGTTGTAGCAGTTGCACTGAACACCTTCTAAACTTTTTATTTATAAGCATTAACCAGCAAGTACAAAGTTTCTGTGTGTGTGCTGATCATTATCCTACAGCAGCAGTGGAAATCTGTGTCTGTATCATACTGACGTAACAAGAATAAACTTGTTTACTGGGGTTTTGAACGTGATTTAACTTCATTAATGACTGCATTGTTTCCCATCAAGTCTGTCCAATGCATTTCATAACCATGTGAAAGTCGAGGCTGAGGCTGAAAACAGATTGCTGTAGCCAATTTAATCGGACATACCAGAGCAGGGACAGACAAATTTGTCGTTGTGAGCTCCTAACTGTGCATATGTATGTCTATTTTTAGTTAAAAAGGTAAAGAAATGGGTCACCATGTCTGGCAGTCATGTGTGCTGCTCCCACTGAAGGTTTCCTCTGTAGTGTGGGGCTTTATATTACAGAAGAAGATTATATTTTCTAAATCAATTATCCCCTTTTCAAGTGTCGGTGCAGCTTATGATCCCTGACAATGAGGAACTGTATTTGTCCATTGCAAAAAAAAAAAGCATAATTAAGTCCATAATTGTTCATTTTGTCATCCAGGAAACTGTAGTTTAAAGTTGAAATCCTGTTTTTAGTGTCGGGGTAAAGCCATTACATAAAAAGCGCTGACCTGTAATACACTTTGGTAGTAAACAGCCTTTTAAGACTGACTCTACAAAATTGTTTCTGCTTCCTTAGCAGGCAGAAGCAACACACAGATAACAAAACAATGCAAACACACATTCATCAGACAATCTTGTCAGATTTGTCTCATTTGTTATGAACTGGTCAGGAAAATCCTCTCATGCTATAAAGATGTGACAGTGAGGGAGCCACGCTTCCTTTGTGCTCACATCCATGAATTGTCTGGTTCAGATTTTATCTGTTGACAGCCGGTCAGTGAGGTGAGGAGGGATATCTCTGTACTGGAATTTAATCAATAATATATTCGAACCATTGCAAAAATGTCTCAGTATGATTCAACAGAACTATTCAGGCTGGAAAACAGCCTGAACAGCCACTCAGACACATTCCAAAAAAACAGAGGGAGATGTTTCATAGCCAGGAAAATTGTCTCTCCTTCGTCCTGTATTCAACTTTATTACAGATTTTACAATCAATGAAAGTTGTGGCTGTCTTTCTCCTCGACTGTTGTCATTCAAGGCTCATTTTAGGTCTCAAGAATAACAAATAATGTCACAAATGACATTAAAGTAAAACTACATTTGGAGCTTCACTTTCAATTTCTTGCCAAGAGTTAGATGAAAAGAGTGATACCAGGTTCATGTGTTGTCAGTTCAATAGCTGTTAGGTAGGTAGATGCCTCTGTCTGAGGCTAACAAAAACAGCCTGGTCAACCTCTAATGCTCACGATTTGTTTGTTTAATATGTACAAAAACTAATTGTAAAAATAAAATTTGGGGGTTTTATGGGTGGATATGTGCAGGATTTTGCTACGTCTGAACAAAGCCAGGCTAGCTTTTTCATTATGCTATGTCAGTGTCAGCAGTTTGTGAATTGTGGAGATACTATATCAATAACTCAAACCCCTGCAGTTTTATTCTGGACATTTTTTTTTCTATGGGAACATTTTGGTTGAAAACAAATAAAAGCAAAAGCACAAGTTGCAATGGTAGAAATACTAAAATATTTCATGTGAAACAGATGGTTCCTTTAACCATGAGCTGCAATATTGTGCTCCCGTGATTTGGTTTGATTTTCGAGAGTGGGTGGGTCATGGAGTCGCACAAGAATTTGAAAGACCTTGTGAATTTCTTTTATGTCGTAAAAAAGGAGTCACATAAAAAGCCGGTCTAGAGACACCTGCTATTTTCCAATCAAAGTGTTGACCATGACCCGAATTCAAAATCTGATCACGCATGTTCCCAACTACAATCCACATTTCTACGAAAGCCAAGAACAGCTGTGCTTTCCATTTTTTTTAATGCCATTAACTCAAGATCACAAGTTTATTAATTTATTATCATGACATATTAAGATAATCAACTTATTTTTCCAAGAAAACAAATTTACTACTCATGGAGCCCCGTGCCATTAAACTGATTTAAGGTGAAAACGTCAGTGCCCATTATGGATCAGTGCATCAGACTCTCCCTCAGTTTTTCTCCTGTTCTCCATAGGCATAGGAGAATTGGGGTAAATGATTGTAGGTACTGGACAGTAACACATCTGCTTGAAGTTAACTACTGTATCTAAGCCAGAATGTAAATAGTCTCATTCAACAAATGATAAATGTTCCTTAAAAGTTCATATGGTTTGCTTCGAAACTCATTGAAACTGGTTTGTCCAGTCATATGAATCTTGTGAAGTTGTTTTCTCCTGACGAATTACCTCATTATCTCAAAAAATTTGCCTTTTGTTTTCTTGGGATGAGATAAATGAACCTCTTATAAACTAGCTTTGTTATCACAGGATAATAAAATAACTGCTGGTGTTGAGAAAACACTTCTGATGTTTCTTCTGATATTTTTTCGTAGCGAAACTAGTACAGTTGATGATGAAAGTGATTAAAAGAAATACCTCATATATTACATTACAATAGATTAATCAAACCAGTGTGTGTCCGTGACCCTGTAGTTAAAACAAACCATTAAGTTAATTTAGTACCTGTTAACATGGCCTACATTTCCAAACCCCACTTAACCAACTCTATTGTCACTATAGACAAAACTCATGCACACAGCGAAGCTGCTACAACATGAGTGGAATTTCGGCTGTTACGTTTGGTTTGATCAGTACTGTACTGTTATCAAATTTAAGCTTTAAAGAAGAGTCTCTCAAACCAAAGAACAAAGTGTTATTAACCACCCAACGATTAAAACATATCGACAAGTTAATGAAATTAATGAATTAATCAAAATCAGGTAACAATGAGTAGTACTCTCAGCTCCAGGACTGCGGGGGTGGTGACTCCATCTTTTTCCTCAGAGCAGGCGAGGATCATCTCCACTGAAGTTGCCGGCCGCCTGGAAAAACAAGCACCGCCTGTCTTTTGACCATGAGGCAGTAGTCACCCAGAACAATTGTGCCTATTTAAGCACATTTAAGTTGAAGTTGCATTGCATGTATTACCTATGGCATGTAGGTAATAAATGTAATTAGCTTTAACATTGTCTTTGTTCATTTTTATTGTGTAACGTCAACCTTTGATATCATGATAACTTCCTGTAGCTAGTTTTCTGCTGGACTTTTAAATGTGTGGGTTTTAGAAAGTAGTCAACGTTAAAACACACTAAAAAATGTTACAATGTAAATTATTTTTCCATTTTCTATTATTTTTATTTTTATTTATACTTCGGGCAGTTTATTAACCATGAACTTTTTCACTTTCACTTTGAGCAGGTATCTCTTTCATAGCCAAGGTCATGAACACAAGGTCATTCCCTTTGTTTTCCTCTTTCCCTCTGCCCTTGTGTTTCCTGTTTGTCTCGTATTTGAGTTAGTTGTGGCCGTTTTGGCTTCCCTTCTGGCTCGCAGCTATGCTTCTCTGCAATCAGTTCATCACCACTCCTGGTGTGCTCACCTGCCTCTCATCTATTCATCACGTCTTCACTATTTCAATCCCTGGGCTTCATCAGTGCCAGAGCACTATTTTTCCAGTCCAGTCCAGTCTAGTCAAGTCTAGTCTCTATGAAATTATTCTTCACATTGATTCCTAACTGTCTTTCCCCTGTGCCTCAGGATCATTGTGCAGCCAGCTCATGCCATTGATGCTCTTCTACCCTCACCCCAGCATATTTTCCACCTCACCCCAGCATATTTTTTTCATCCCGTTCTTAACTTCACTTTACCTCACGTCCGTGTCCTGCATTTGATAGAGACAGCTGAAGAGTGACAGAGAGATGGGGAATGACATGCAGCAGAGGGCCACAGGTCGGATTCGACTTGGGCTGCTGCTGAGCCTTCGTACATGTGGCAGATGCTCTGCCAACTGAGCTAATCGACACCCCCCATAAACATATATTTTTACCTAATTGGGACTTTAATAACATAATGTAACGCCAGTCTAGTCTATGGATAAGTGAGCTGTCAGTCACAATGTAACCACATCCTAAAGCATACCCTGCTTTATTGTATATTTTATTCTAAACGGGGTGATAGTCTGCAAAATGAATATCACGCTTTTTTACTGCAGAAGACTTGAAACTCGTGATTAAAACCACAAACAGTTAGTCTGACTCACACAGAAAGTGTTGGTGGCATCGGCTGATTAGCTCCTTTGGCATTCTCCTCCCCTTCCACTATCTCTGTGCTACTGTTTTAAAAGCTGCTACACAAAACAACAACCTCCAAACTGTCAATCTATAAACTGAAAATGACAGACATAAACAAGGCAGCCGTTGTTACCTTAACTTTTAATGCCAGGGCTCCCATCCACATGTGCAAATGTTCCACCAAAACAATCCCGCCTCCAACATTTTTACCACTCCTCAGCACACGTGGTGTTACACTCTCTGTGTATGTAAAAAAGGTTTATTTACAAAGGGACCACTAACTATAGCTGTCAGATAAATGCAGGGGAGTCGAGAGCAGCACAAATTGAAAACAAGTGCGAGTCGAAATTGCAACAACTACCTGAGTGAATGCACTTAGTCACTTCCCACCACTGATTCACTTCTTAAGAATGGAGATGGGACATTTCACAGTACGATAGCTATAAATGACCAGAGTACATGAGTTTACGATGTTAGCTTTACGATTGTAGGAATGTGTTCAAAATTCAAAGTGTAGGAATTCACTTCCTGTGTTAATTAATCCCAGGCCAAATGTTTCTCTCTCTCCTGGAGTCTGTTGATCTGTTATAAGAAAAATTCCCCATCAAAAGTAGCTCATTAAGAGGTTTATGCATGTCTGTGTCTCTCTCTAGGGTCAGGTCGGGTCTTACAAATAGTTGTACACACCCACTACCCCAGTTAACCCAACTTTCTTTTAGTGCAATGTGATGTTGATTTTTAAAAAATCCAAAGAGTTCAGGATTCCTCAAGCAGCATGGAACGCGTACTGCCTCCGTCAGCCTCTGCAGATCACTGTGGGGGTCTGCAGAGGTTAACGGAGGCAGTACGTGTTCTATGCTCTGTGTGCAATGATTGCACCTTATCCATCTTGCTCAGTGGGCTTCAATCACGGCGTATATTCTCCTGAGGAAAGCATAGAGTCACTTATCAAAATGAGGTTAGTCTGAGAACTCTTATGTGGAGCAGTGTTTTAAAATTCAAGCTGCTTTCAAGGGATAGAGTTTCAAGAACAAGAACAGATGTAACCAACACCCACATTAGGCTCTCACAAGCTTTTGTTTTGCCCATTTTTCTTTAATACTTCCACTGCCAGATATGTTGAACGAAACTAAATTATCCAGTCAATCTACAACCCAAAAACCAATTTGTCAGGATACATCTGTCGAGACGCAGAATGCTGTGCGTGTAGAGGAGAGAGGTGGGAGGTCTTTAAAGGGGCTGTCGGTCAGCTGAAACAGTTAGTCTCCGTTTGAACTCACTCTGTGCAGGAGCACATCAGGCAATGCACTGCCGTACAGCACCACATGTCGAAGTGTCAGATTTACTTAACGGCAAATTCCTTTCTGTGGAGTGGGACTGAATATATGAAAAGGATCTCTTTGCTTCAATGTGTGTGACAGAGGAGTCTGGTGTTTTCCATTGTCAAACACGTACCAGATGACCATCCTTGTGTCAACCCTGATTCAGTGCAAAGCTAAGGTAGGTGAGAACTTTTATAGTCACTGCAGTAAAAGGCCAACAGATCAACAACACAAATCAGTGCAATGGAGGAAAAGAAAAGAGCATGCATGTGTTAGTCTGTGCATGAGTACAACTGTGTGTCGCTTGGATTTTTGAGTCTGCTGACCTAAATACAGATATCAAAGACAGCATGAAGAAAGCAAATCATGTGACAGTTTGTGACATTTGCATCATGTGCTCCTGCATTTGCCACATACCAGTGACATTAATAGTTTTATTAGATTACATTAATGTCATTATGTGTCATCATCATACATCAAGTGGGTTCCCAATAACAGTCAGAGGATGGCATGATAATCTTTCAACTCAGACGTAGCTTCCTGTTTTACTGAGAATCATTGCTCCTCATCTCCTCTGTTTCGAATGCAACTTTTATTTTATGGAATTAATTAGTTAAAACCACAACAGCGCAAGATTTTTTGCATTTCCGGCCGTAAATGTGCGTACTTTAGCCTACAACTTAGATTCATGGCATCGTGACGTACATTCTTTGCATGAACTGCGTGCAGTTTACATAATTCAAAAACCTAAATAGAGTTAAACTGTACAGCTCAGCGTTGTATGAAGAACAGACAAAACCAAATATGAAAAGAATACTTCTCACATCCCTGGTGGATTTCATATAATTGTCTTTTGTGTTTTAATATATCTCAGAAGCCAACCAAGCAACAAATAAATCATGTTTCATTGTTATGCACTGTTTCGCTGCCATATGTTTTGGCTGTTGCAACATCGAAGGTCAAGCGAGTCAATGAGACGATTACAAGTGCAGACATTTTGCCTGCTGTTTGAGCATTAAGCTTGTCACCATCTTTTAATCCTCACTCAATAGAAGTAAATACATCTGGAGCCCATTTTACAAAACTGTTGCCAAAAGGTGCTAGCAGGCATCATAAGCTACAGGAGGAGTATGTGCATACTGCTCTCCCAAAGCCTTGCTCACATGGTAGAGGGCACCATTTGACCATTAATGGAACTAATCTAAAAACCAAGCTAGGTTCCTCTGAGGTCATTAACGGTTAAACACCAGTCTGGATGAGTGTCGCAGCAAAGCTTTGCACTGTGAATATTGCCCAAACCCGATCCGAAACCTGATACTTTATCTGGATGTGCAGAGGTGGAAAGAAAGTCAACTTCTATTTTATTCAGAAAATGAAAAGTAAGTAGTAGTAGTAAGCAGGAAGAAGGAACGGCTCAGGTAGACTTGTGGTAAAATGGTAAAAGTAGGAGGAACATAGTCTTCCTTGTAAAATGCTTTATAAGAAAGCTCTCCTCTGAAGACATTAAGAGTTTGGGAGGGGAAACTGAATCAGACAGAGACTGTTATATGGAATGCAATCATATTGAAATGATTAATTATGCCACATTTAGCCATGTCGCCATGGTTAAGAGTTGGTGGTTGAAGCTTAATCTACTTGAGTGTCGGCTCCTTCCTCGAAGATATGGAGCGTAATCAGTACAGTGGGTTAATATTTCATCATAGTACCTGCTTGAATCACTTGCAGCTCTCTCTCTCTCTCGCCTCCTGCTTCCAGGGTACAAAGACCACATGTTGTGGGTTTGGTGTAATTAGACCGCTTGGTGCCTTCTACCGAAAGACTGCAGTGTTTCTCCCGAGCGAGAGAGGCTATGAGGCTACGTGACCTAGTGTGGCACTGCTAACCTCTGCAAAAGTCAGATTAGATATAAGATATTGGTGCTTGTGATTGTGTAAACAAGAGCGAGAGTCCTCCTGCTGTGTTTCTTCAGTCTGGCTCCTCTGGGATGTTTTTCTAATTTTAAACTACTCTCTGGTCTGTTGGTTTACTGTTGTTTTATCATGTTTTTAGTGAATGTTTATATTGTTATTGGCCTATTTCTTAAGAGGATCATTTATGTTGCTATTTTTGAGACCCTTTTTATGTGTGATGTGAACACCATTTTACCACCACCATTTGTTGTTACAGCAGGTCACTGTGTAATTAGTATGGGACAGCATTTTATTATGGTAGAATTTAATTATTTTAAGAATTTACCCTGGTGTGCTGTCTGCTCTTCTTCTTGCTCCACCCAAGTACAAATATGTATGTAAAGGTGCTTGCCCCTGTTACACGAAGGATGTGAAGGTAATGTGTTGTTGACATAAGCGTGATGTACGGTTGTGTCAGTTGCAGGTAAAGTGTCTGTGTGTGCTTATGTTCCTGAGCTTCCCTCTGACTATGGCTGAGGTCCCTGGTCCATGCAGACACTCCGTCACTAGGGAGCACCTGCTGACAGTCAGGCATCTGGTAGGTGTTGAAACAACATTCAACATGATCTGTTCATTGCACTACACGTCACTTGTCTAAACCTCTCTGTTGTTATTTCTGCAGATGGATAACCAGTTGAGAAGTGGGTGCTCGATTACCTACACATTCATAGAACGGAGAAGTTTGGTAGGGATAACATTTGTTTTACAAACTGACCGTTTCCTGAGGAAGTCTTTGATCCAAACCTTACGTTAACTGTACTGTCTTTGTGCTCCGTATTCCCACAGAGCAAATGTTGCTTTGTAAAAGCTGCTTTACCCTGGATCCTGGAGCTCCTCACCACCCACTTCAAATATAGTCGAGGTTCAGTCAATGATGGCTACGTTCAGTCCCTGAGAGCGCTCATCCTTAACATCTACTCTCAGAAATGTGTGCCTCAGATTAATGAGGAGGTTGAGGTGAGTGCGCGTGTGCTTCTGAGTGGTGAACTCGAGGCACTTTTCTATATTCTCTGTAATGTAAAACATATAAAAGAAATATGCGATAGGAGGACATAAATCTGAATTCTTGTGAAAATATTTAAGTTATGTTTCTCGGCACCTGCTGCAGGATAAGCCAGAGAGTTTTGAAATGCTGTACAGAGGGTCTCCCTCCGAGGCACTGCAGAGGGCTTCGGAGGTTCTGTCGGTTTACTGGGAACTGGTGACGATGAGCGACGCGCCAGTTGACTGGAGATGCCAGCACGAATACACAGAAAGCTTTGGCTCTACCACAGAGCTACCCACAGAGCTACCCTCAGAATCACCCACACAACATTTTACAGGTGGGAATCTCTATCTATCTATCTATCTGGAAACTTCTGTGATACATTATGCTGGAGCTACTGTGATCACAGATTGCATGTCTATTTCTACAGACAGTTATGGTAGGAACTCAGCGAAGGCCGCGCACAGAAGACCAGTCAGAGACCTGTACAAGTTCGGCTTCATCATCGCCTCCGTGTGTGGCGGGCTGCTGCTTGTACTTACACTCTACTGTGTCGTCACACAAAAGGTACCAGCCCCTCTGTTTTGTACAATAATAATAATTATAATAATAATGACACTTTTTTTTTTGCAGCAGGACATGAACAAAAGTCTGCAAATACATATGAGTGCATTCCTGCTCTTTCCCTTATTATATTAGAAGCATATATATTATATCATCTGCTATTATTTCAGATAATGCACACTGTGGCTCAGAGCGGTGGTTTTCTATTCTTTCTATTTTTTACATATCACATTCCTCAAGTCACGACCTTAACATGATTTAAGCCGTTTTAAATTCACAACGTAAATGCTTTCATGCCGTATAAAAGCACGTAGCAGACAAAAGGTGTATTAAGAGCCTAAGAACCCAATAAAAAAACAGATCAAGCTGGAGTTTATTCCTGGGGTTGAAAACAAAAAAGAGCAATAATGTGGTAATAGGCTGACTAATAGCTCAAACACTTCTGACGAAAAGGAGCAAAAGACCACTTTCTTGAATTACAATCTGGCCCCTGACTTAATTACATGAAGTCTTATTAGAGTGTGTGGAATACAACATGTTATCTGTGGGCAAATTACTGGTAAATGGAGTCACATATGACTTAACTCCTCTCAGGCTAATGAGTTGTAAAGGAAAGCTGGGAATGGTTTTAGTTTTCAGAAGACTATAAAGGTCTGTAGTGATTGTAAAGAAAGCTCTGTTTGTTAAGCGTTTACTTTGGTAAAAGCCGCAGTGGAGTTGCCTGACACTAATTCTGAGTATTGCATGTTTGGCGTACATGCAAAGTAGGTAACAAATCACTGAGTCAGAGCGCCACATTGTGTTTAGTCCTTTTAGAAATGTGTGTTATGTTGTGTTGAATGTCAGGGTGATTTCAATCACAAGGGGGGCAGGGGATGTATTGAGTTGTCGCACCACAGCAGCACTGAAAGATTACGTCAGCGTTCAATCACATTAGAGCTCCACACAAGTGGTGAGTTAATGGTGAACAAATGGTCTTTTTCACGTTAGAAGCTGGTTTCTAAATAACCGTCAGTACACAAACAAGGAATATGCAACAGGGAGGTGGTCAGAATTTGGACATTGTGAGTTTTGGACAATTTTTGCAGCTCATTTTGCAGGAAGCGGGGAAGACATGTCATGAATTAATCTTGTATCGTTCATAGTGCGATCACAAGACTAGACAGAAAGCACTGATTTTCTATGTCCTGGCAGCGACATAATACAGTAGCAGGGATGCTGCATGGCTGGCAGTGCTTGCGTAGATACTGATAGAGGGTATTTGCAATAGCGCTTGATTAAACGTATAATTCTCCACTTGTGCGGCGCTAATCTTAGTCTGCTCACCACGCTTTCTCCTGTAGCTTTTGTCTATGACCAAACTCAGTCTGTTTCTTGGCGCAGCCTGCTTTTTGCCACAGTGTGTGTGCATATATTTTGCCCTGCCAACTGCCCCTAGAGGCCTAAACATTAAGCACTGACGTCTCTGACTCTAATTAACATCGTCTGCGTGTGAGAATGTGTGACCACAGGATGCTGTATGAGGAAGTGGACTGTTTAAGTGATTCTGTTTAAAACTGCAGCATTTGCTTCCATATTTTTCACCACGAAGCGCCGATTCGTAAACATAATCAATCACCGCGCTACATTAAAAGATTGCAACATGAAATCAGCTTTGGAATTGCTGTGAGCTGATTGACTTGTTGAATTACAGTACACAGCTGCAGCTATTATTTTCTCTTCATGCGCAAGAAAGAAATGCTGCGATGTGAAACAATGCAGCATTTATTCATGCGTGTAATGACACATGGTCAAGCATATTCCAGGCTATAATGTATGGACTCTAATAAGCTGAGCCATGGGACTTTAAAGCTATAACTTAAATGTAAACGTTCACGTGCAAGCTCGGCCCATTTGCAATATGATAGTGTTTATATAGATTTGCTGGGGCCAAGCCTATAACTGCATGAAGCAAACAGCAGCCAACACATCCCTCTTAGTACCTGGAGCCAACAAACCATTTCTTTCAAAGGACCTGGAATTCCCATCACTGCTGCGATTTCCTTGAAGTGGGAAGCAATTCGTGAAAATACAAAGGATCACAAAAGATGGATTCATTTTGGCCCGAATCCTCTTGAAACTGACCTGTGACCCACCATGGGTCACCACCCACCAGATGAGAACTAAGATCTAGCTTTGCATCTCATTGCCAAGGACTTTAAAGTGATACTCTGCCCAAAATGTATCTTATGACCGTAAAATCTTCACCTGCTGTACAACTGTAAGATGTTTTTTTCTTTTTTCTTTTAGGTTACTCAGTGAAGAAGAATTTGAAACTGTCTTGCAGCTACAAATCACATCAGTTATAACGGATTCCAATACTGACAACTTTTCATGGTGGCAAACATTGAACCACCAATAAAAACTTGCAGTGTTACCTTCAATGGCCCATTAATTTATGTGCTCGATGTGCAACTGACATATTTGTGCCAAAAAGTACTGCTAAAATCAGTTTTCTTTCCCTCAATCTTCACACGCAACCCTGTCAATCAGCTGCCTCGTCCTCTGTTCTTCAGCCAGCGCTCATTTTGTTTGCAAATGATTTGTTTACCAAACGCTTTAGTTGCGCACTTTTATTTCATAACATGTGTTCTTTCCAAAACAGAAAACTCACAACTCTCACAGATCAAGGTCATTTACAAACACAAGGTAAGAGGACACTCAACTATAATGTAATTAATCAAAGATTTCTCAGTGTTTATTGATCCTAATGCATACCTCTGTCATCTGGATTAAAGCAGAGATCTGCAGGACATAGAGATGGAGCCACAATAATGTGAGTATCCTTCTGACCTCTTTAGCTATGAACAGCTGGAGCTGGAACAGATTAAATGACTAAACCAACACCTGTGTTAGCCTCAGTGTAAAACTTGACTAAGTGCACGTTCTTCTATCTTCTCAGGCAGTAAAGAATGCGCCGCTGCAGCGGGAGACGGGGGCACTTGTGAAGCTGTACATTTTATCTACCATGAACATGTTTTCATATCAGTATCGTGTGTGTAATGTATCATAGTCACTTATTTAATCTGAAGCTTCACTTTGACTGAGGGCAAAGATGGACCTTATTTGGAATAATATGCTATGTATATTATGTTTATGCATTATCTATTGCAAATATCTTTCAAGTTCACTAAAAAGTTTATTTTTACACTAGTTATATATGTTGAATAATGTGTCTCCACTTAACCAACTGTTTGTAATGTTGTTTGCCAAACACAAGTTATTTATTAGTTTGACTCCTATTCAATCTCTGTATTGATAATAAAAGCTCCATTGATACCAAATCCAAAATATAGCAGTCCAGCTAACAGTCCATTTATATAGGAACCTAATGGAATCGCATCTAAAGAACAGGTAATGACCGCATTAAATCACTTTATGAAGGATCAAATAATCCTTTTTTTCCATGCCAAAAATGGTCTTTCCCACTTCTTTAGTTCTGTAATTATCGGCTTACAATGCAGATCAATACAGTCTTCAAGCCAATCTCACGGCCAAAGATTTGTATGTTCAGTTTTATTGCAAAACTGTTAAAAAGTTTCAACATGTTCTCTGGGGAATATTCTGTTATTGGTCACACACACTGAGCTGCTGTTACTGGCAGCGAGAAATGATCCTGATAGATACGCACCAGTAGCTGCTACAGTTTCTCAAGAAATGTTTTCACTGCACAGGGTGTGACAGGATTCGGTGTGAATAATGTGCTATGGTTTCCCTTCATTTATTCTAGATTTAAGCACTGATGTGTGGTGCAGGCAAATAACAGGACACCCAGAGAAAGAGGGCAGTGTATTCCCTAATGTTGTCATGACTTTCACTTATGTTTACCCAGTGATCGTCCAGCCTAATGTTTTTTAATAATAAATTGTATAATGTCTGAGTTCCAAGTTTGCGAATAATTTCCCCATAAAGTGAAACATTTGTGTGTGCATCTTCAAGAGGACCACATCAGTAAATCCTGTCAAAAGATTCCCACATTTGATCGTGTGCATGTGTGTTGGCCTCTGTTTTGTTTTTGAAGAGTCTGTGTAGGAAGCAGAGGAAGAAAAATAAACATAGCCCTACCCCAAAGCCTCTTCAGAACCATGTGCAGCTTGCAATATAACATGATCTATAACACTTAATTTCACAGGCTACTGCTTATCAATGTGCAAACCGTTGTTACGCTGGCAGTAATCCATTCCTCATCCCAAGACGTTGCTCCATTACAAAACAAGGAAAGTATTCCTATAATTCAATTTTGTGCCTTTCTGCAGAGGATTAAAGGCAGCTGTGGAAGATGAAAAGGCAAGTTGTCTTCAACAATAAATATGTGGGAACTGCCTAAGACCAGTTGTAAGAGCTGCTGCCCCCTTTTCTCTCTCCCAACCTTTCCAACGCTTTTACCTTCAAATTAGAGGAAGCAGCTCGTGTTGCTAAAAATATGTCAGACGACAGTCAGGGGGAGGCAAATAAGTCTGGAAACAAATATTTATTTCTCAGATATAATAAAAGGTACAAAGTTGTAGATAAAAGATTCACATGACATAATAATGTACGTTTCATGGCTTTCCAAGTGGATCTGTGAGTCGATACAAACTGTTCTGAAATCCCGACATTAGCTTACTGACTTTCTGTCTGTGTGTCAGATATATATTTACCTGTGATATAAAGTGAAATGCACAATGGCTGAGAAATTACGCCCCAAAAAGTCTTAAAAAGTTTGCTTGAGGTACTAAACAACTAAAAATTAGGTAACAGTTATTAGACACAGTTATAACAGTCTTGACACATGATATATGATTATCTTTGGATAATTCTGAGGCACATTTGAGGAGGATACATGTTTTGTTTTTTTTTTATTCGTTCTAATCACAAAAACCTGATAAAAACAAGTTTAAATATTGAAAGGTTGATAGAAAAGTGAAAGTATTTTATACGCTACGTTAGCGAGCACAATCAAAAACAGCAAATTTATTGCTGCCTTACGGGCCACTTTATTTACACTTGTACAATCTAATGTGATCCGAAAAAACAACTCTGCCATGAATCACACTTTTACTCACAGTTTTTCAGCTTTTGTCGACACTGTCAGAAATGTAATAATTCTACTTTATGTTTATTATTAAGGGAACGTCAACACCATTTTAAACAGCCTCAATCATAAATATAAAGTTCAATTAATACCTCTGATTGTGTCAATCAAAAATGAAGATTATCTTTGTATCATTTGGTTTATATTGGATCTCTTTACAAGTGTACCCGATAAAGTGAGTGTTGCCAGATAATAATAATAATATTAATAATAATAATAAAGATTAATTTCAGCTCAACTTGCTGTTTTATCACCTTGTGCCACATGGTGGAGGCAAAGATCCAAAGTGAGTCTAATACTGATGATTGGCAGTTTTTTAAGTTTATACTTTGCCAGAAACATGAGAAGAAGAACTTATTAATATCAACTACAACCTATTTTAACCAAATAGTTTTATTTTCGCCAGAATACTGGAGCTGATAATCAAATTAGTTTGTTGAAAAGATGTCAGTCATCTGGCCTTTTGTCGTTGCCCTCTGTCATCCATATGCGTGTGATCTCATTAAGTGAGTATGCAGCTGTGGAATTTCCTGTTGACTAATAGTGGAACTATTTAATAATTTGCTTTTATAACAGTTTAACAACACGTTATCTCAGAAAATAGTTTTTATAGAGGGGGCTGAACATTTCGGATGTTACAGACCCTGGATAGCATAGACCCTGGATGAGCTGAGACAAATCAGCAGGAAATATCAGGAAGCGCTACACATCAATAAAGGCAACATGCCGCAAACAGTAGGCAGCTTCAGCAGGAATGTCTTTGGCACTGATCTCGTTGGCATCCAAACGCAGCATTCGCAGCTTGGAGAAGTTTGTCATGTCAACTGTGGTGCAGAAACTGCTCAGGGAAAACTCTGAAAGACACAGAAGAGAAGAAATGTGAAGGACGCTGGTTATCGCTGCATATTTCTCATCCTGAGTTGATTCTCGATGTTAGAGCTACTCAATAAGCCAGCGAGTAAAAACGGTAGTAAAAAAATGGTCTCCCCCTTGTTTTATTACGCTCAGTCAAGATTGTTAATTTGTGTTTGAATTTAATTTTAAGCTTTTTATTGGGTTTCTTTTATTGTCTGTATTAAGTTTGTTTTGCATGCGAGCTACCACAGAAGAAAGTGTTTATGGAAAGCCCTACTACTTCATATCAAAGGCTGATACACGCAGAGAAAATGAGAATCCTGCTTTTGAGGTTATTTAGTGGTTGAAAATGTTGCTACATGATCAGTCTCCACCCAGAAAGTGATGTGCAGTACTACGCCACTGTTGGGTGTGGCCAAAAGTGCAACAAATCCAACTTTAAGAAATGGAGACTACGTTGAAGCTACAAGGAAATTTAAATACTGAATACAGTCAGAGGCTGGAGGATGTTGAACGCCTAAATGCAATAACTTGGAAACAATATGGGTGGCCAGGAGCATGTCTGACCATTAGTTCAAAATCAAACACTGGTGTGCATTAAATTACTGGGGGGAGGGCTCACTAACGTTTGAACGTCTTTAAAGGTAAATTAAATCAGCTCCTTTGAATCAAATACTAGTTTTATTATTATTACACTAGTATAATTTATGGTTTATTCTGCAGCCTAATTTACTGAATCCATCGGGTCATGTTGGGAGGATCAAAAGTTTAAACTTTCCACCCACATGTGTGCCATTAAAGATTTGTGAGATTTAGGTGTCGTTAGTCAGCAGAGAGCGTGACCCGCTGCACCAACCAAACCAATTACAACAGTTACATCTGAGTTATATAGCTACTCATTTCTAAGCATTTTAAATCAGGGCTGCAGGGTGACAATAAATATAATCAAAAGTTAGCTTAAGGCTGCTTTTGCTATAAAAAAAATAATCATTCAAAATATTTTTTATTGACAAAAATAACTCACATTAAAGTTCTTGGTGCATATCAATTTTAAATTTCCAGAGGGTCCTTAAAATCTGTAGGATTCTCTTTTATATTACGTTATCGTGCCAAAAGTCTTAAGAAGTGTCCATACCTTTGATCTTATTGGCGTGTAAATAAAGGTTCTCCAGGTTCCTACTGACAACAGGGATTCTCTCCAGTTTATTGAAAGAAAGGTCAAGCTCAACCAGCGTGCTGCTATTGAAGACATTGGAGGGAAGTCCTTTATCTGTCAGCTTGTTATGAGCCAACCGAACAAACTGCAGTTTGGGATACATGGTCAGAAAGCCCGTCGGCACACTTTCTATATCATTAAACTCCAAGTAGAGCTGCTGCAGCTTCTCAGGGAGGTTGTCAGGGATTTTCCTCAGCTTGTTTTTCCTCATATCCAGCATGGTCAGAGACTTCAGTCCCTTGAACACACCTCCAACATCCTCTATGACATTTGCATGGAGGTGAAGGGTGGTGAGGTCTACCATACCCTCAAGTGAGTTGGAGGGCATTTTTGAGATCTTATTGTGGCCAAGTCGAAGGTCCGTTATAGACTTTGGCAAGTTGGGAGGCACACGTGTGAGCTCATTGTGATCCAAGAGAAGCCGGTCCAGGTGCTTGAGCTTGCTGAATACGTTCTTGCCGATCTTGTCTGAGTTGAGCTGGTTGTGAAACAGCACAACCCAGACCAAGTTGGTAGCGTTGTCAAACACCCCATCCTGAATGCCTGTGATCTGGTTACGCTGCAGGTAGACGTACTTAATATGTGAGGGGACGTAGGGAACATGCTGAAGGTTGCGGCTGTGACAGTACATAGCCGTGGGGTAGGTTGAAGGGCAGTCACACTCCAGTGGGCAGTCCACATCCTCAACCCGCCAGCCAGCATGCCGCCGTCGCCCTCGCAGATGGGACAGCCACTGGAACGGACTGTAATGCTGGGCAATGCTCAAATGCACTAGTCCCGCTATGAGGAGGAGCACCACTGTCCGCATGTTCACTGACAGAAGCCAAGAAGAACAAGATGTCATTTAAAGCTGATATGAATCAAATATTAGACATGATCCAATAACACAATCCCATCTATATAACACTGATAATAGAAAATGTTTCACAACTAACACTGAATTACGCTGGATCAGCAATTTATAATTCTCTTTGCTCCACTTTTAAATGCATATAAGGGACAGTATACCTACCAGCTGATTGATCAGAGACGATGCCTCCTTTCTCGCTCTCGTCCCCTGTGTCTTTCTCAGAATGAGTAGAGTATGTTGTTGGTATAGAGTAAATACCCCCCCCCTCTCTCTCTCTCTCACGCAGCTGCAGACCCAGCCACCCATTCTCATTAGAACATACATTTTTCCACTTGCATGTAGAACCTACATTGTAACATATCACCTCCAGCCATGTCAATATGAATGCCATCTGTGAACCGGTACAGACATCTGCTTTTTAACAACCTTGTTTTCCTTTACTGTGTCTTGCCTTATCATTAGCACAGCCACTCAACGTCTGGCTTGATGTTTATTGTTGTGGAATGGGGGTTATAAAGAGGGTGGGGGGTTAGGTATAGAAAATTTAATGAAGCAGATGACGTGCTGTAATTGGGCGTGTGTTTCTTTTTAGGCAAAATAAGACTGCTGCATTAAGGTTTAAGTTGCAGCATGCTCGTGCCCATTATACAATGTATGTTTCAACATGAACAAAGCATGACAAACCCTGTTATTTGTCCACAATCATCCACCTTAAACATGTTTTTTTTTTCTCTGTTCCTGCATGCTTCAGGTGCTCAATCTTTTTGTAAATTACAGTGTTCACACTGGAGAAAGTTACCATGTGTTTTTGTGCTGACGCCTGCAGACATCAGACCACCATTATTAACTTGCAGATTGTCTTCAGAATGGGCCTTGCCATTAATGTCTTCCACTGAAGCAGGAAAATTGGAGACAGGAGTTTCAGGGATTACGTTTTTTTTTTTTTTTCCTGCTCTTTGATAAAGTAAAAGACAACGGGCTAATTTGAAAATGGAAGTTGTTCAGTAAATAATACACTTTAATCACAAAACAATTACATCCCATTTGAGAGGAAAGAGAACCGGAGGATAAGCAGATGGAACTGTACAGCGCAAAGAAATTGGCAGATTTTTAGTGACAGCACAAGATTTTTTTGTCAAAAGTAACCTGTAGTCTGAAACTAGCGCCAAAGATGTAAAAGTATATACTTGTGCTGATATATTATTCTATGTATAAGAAGCACTGCTTTTCATTCTGTTGAAACCATGCTGTCAACATTAATTAAAAGTGGAAATCCTTCCACAAACGTATCCAAAGTAGCAGTCACTGATGAGGGATATTAAAAAGATTCTAAGAAAACAATCACTTGAAAACTTTAGGATTTATTATTCAGTTAAGATCAAACGATGTCCTAATCTCCCTGTAATGCCCTTTATATAATAGACATTAATATTTTCTGAGATTTGTTTTTTGTGTGATCGTCTCTGACAATGTGCCAGGAGAAAGTTGGATTTAAAACAGGATGCAACATCTGAAAATATTATCTAGTAATTAGAACATCATGTTTAATCCAAAACATTCTGTGTGGGCGTCATTTGCTTAAGGATGCAACTACAGCATGAAAGTTTATCTGAGGTATACAGTCCAAATAACATAACAGAAAAAAAAAACCTTAAGTCTGGATTCATTCTGCTGTTGTCAGCGGTACCAGATTTTAAAGTTGAAACTATTTTCTTTGGCATGAATGGATTTCACCAGACACTACAGAAGAAATATGCTAATTTAAAACACATCTGTGTATTTTCTGCTTGCTTCTTTGGAAATGAGTAGATCAGAGAGTGCTGATGTTAATGTGCACGTATGCAATCTGAAGGGCGATGCTGGTGCTTAAAGGTCCAGTGAGTAGCACTGTGCAGCTGCAGATTGCAACAAACTGGACACCCTCCTGCCTCACCCTCACCTTCCAACCATGTAGGAGAAACTACGGTGGATTTTCTGCATTACAAAGTTGCACGTTGCCCAAGTATCGCTTTGAGGACTGTTGGAAAGTCCCAACATCGATTAAAGACTGAAAAGTCTTTTTTAAATTTTGTAACTTAAAATGTACACGCATGGTTGCAAAAATGTATAATGTTACGGACATTAAAAGGGACTTTAAAAGAAACCTGCTGTTTGTCTCTCCAGAGCAAACACACTAATGATAGAGGAAAGTGACCAGTATGACAAATTGCAGTGGTGGCGGTGGGCTTTTATCCAAAGTGAAATCTTCCAGTCACTCATTCATTTTGTTTCACTTTCATGGCACACTAATTATAAATGTGATCTGTGTTACATGCCACCAAAACACGCTTTTTTTGTAAGAAACAGCTGAGCTGCCAGACATTTGATTCATGCTCATGGGGAACGGCTCGACAGCTCGAACAAAATGGCAAACCACAGAGGAGAACCCAAGAGGTTTAATTCAGAGTAAAACACAGACAGGATAATAGAGGTGTAATAACATTTTCCACCAGACATCTCGACTAAAAGTTTACTGCATTCATATTTTTTCCCATGTCGTTCACACAAACTTCATGCACTACTTTTATACTGCTGCTACAGAGTCCCATTAGCGACACAGTTTCATCATCTGTTTCTTAAGCATAGCAAGTGTCTCTGAGCTACCACTGCACGTTTTTTAGATACTGCACTACCACAATCTTGCGAGAAAACATCTATTTTGTGGTAAGGGTAAATATTTCTGGCATCACATCAGCATACAAAACAAATAATGTGGTTTCTGGTACTGGTCATTCAATAAACAAATATGAACGATGCTGGCAAACTTTCTCAACAACACCCTCAAGGCAAAAAAGGCTGTCTAAATAGTTTTCACAAACTACAAACTAAAGAGACTACTGCTGTGGCCAACGCTAACAAAGCTCACTCGAATGACTCACTGAGTATGTACAGAATAATAAAAACTGTCCCAATATACAACACATACAGTAGATTTATGAATAAGCTTAGTGCACATTCAGACATTCAGAGTTCTTTGCAATGCCAAAAAATAGTTCAAAAGTCCTTAAAGGAGCTAGATGTAAGAATTCTAGTTTAAAACATTGAAAATTAACTAAAATTATCGACAGAATGTGAAGAAATAACGTCTTTGATCTTTGTCAAAGACATCAATGTACTGTGTTGTAGAGATATCTATTGAAGTTAGTATGCTAACCAGCTAGCCCTGGGCCATTCTCTTTTGTAACACCACTTTTCACCTCAAGAGGTGATAGTGAGCTACTGTAACATCCAGTTTGCCCTCAGACTAACAAGAGAGAATGAAGAAGTAGCGCTGCCCTGAGGACAAGAACCCACTAGAAATAGAAGCAAAACATGAGTTAACTCTGACGTTGTTTTCCACCGTTAGAGGCAGCTGTTGACGAGTAAAGGGATGAAGTTTGGTGCTGAACTCGCAGCGTTTCTTCTAGATTGCTGTCGATGCTAACATTGGCTAACATTGGCTTAGCAAGAGCTTATGAATGTAGCCAATTGTATAACGTTACTGACAGTCTTAATATGTTTGCTACATTAGCTGGAAAAGACCCATGGGAGAGCCTGTGTGCATTTCCTTGTTCCTTACAGGTGCAGTTGACCTGTGATATGCTGCCCCTTAATTAGTTGTGGCCAGTTCTCACATATAGCTCCTTTAAAGCACATTCCCCAAAATGCCTCGGTGCATTTCATGTTTTAAAATGAAATAATCTGAGGTAAACAGATAGAGATACATGCTATACTGCTAAAAACATTTTCTTTACATTGTCTTGAAACATATTATTTCAGAGTTACTTGCACAATTTCCTTAAAGCTCTTCTTGATACTTTTTTGTACTCTATGTATGTTTGTGTGAATACCTTTTTAAAGGCGTTTGCGTCACTAGCATGGAGGTTGTGTGGCTGATGATATTTTTTTGGTTTTCTTTCTTCTCTTCAAGAGTAGAGGATTAGTTGAGTCTTCAATAGTTTTGATTTTAATCTGATCATAGTCCACTCTCATCGTTTGCAGGGCATTTGTCATTTCCTCCTAATAATTACAAATATAACTTTGGTCAGACAAAACCAAGCAAAAAACACAATATATAACAATATGAATATTCAGTTTTACGTTAAAATTATAAAGATTTCATTGTTCAATGACAGTCAGGTATGCATAATGTATAAAATATTAACTTAAAGCATTAAAACATTTACTATAACTTTTTTTCTGCATGTCTAAATAAGTTGCTACGTATTGACACAACAGCACCAACACTTACTTTGACCTTCTCCCAGACATCTTGCTCCTCGTGCAGCACGCGGCTGGTGTGAAGAGGCGTCTGCGGGACCTCGACTGACTGCTGCAGTGGCAAGAGAACATGAAAGTGTTCATCAGTTCTCACAAACATCTTTCGAAACCAGCCGTTGTTGAAACTGATTCAAGCCTACAGGCAGCTGCTTACATTAATCCAGGGGTGATTTATGAACTCGGTGATGCTCATTCTCTGGGTGGGCTCAGTTTTTAGTAAGTGGCAGATCAGCTGTTTGGCTGAAACATGAAATCATCATCATCATTATCATCTGATTTTCATATGTGTCTTACACTAACAAGACATATCTTTGATGGTCATTGCAATTGCTGCAATTATGTAGGACAGTTTTTGCTTCCAAATATCATAAATCTCAATTCCTGTGTCAACATTTACCTTAAAGTGCATAATAATGCATAAATAAGAGTGACACTTAGGACTGTTATTGCTTTGCTGTGGTGCTTTTGAGCTGAAGCCACAGAATAAAACAATTACTGTAGTTACTGAAAAGAAGGGATGTTTTCTGTTCATAGTATTTATGGACTTCTACTAACAGTGACAAAAAATCTGTGTGTCATCCCAGGAGAAACATATTAGAGTTATTTAAAATGGATGCACATGCGTGAAATGTAAAACATAAAGAGAGAGAACATTTCCATGACATTTTCTGACACATCTCACCTTCCTCAGACACGTCGGACCACTCTGGGTTGGGGAACTCATATTGTCCGTTGAGGATCCGTCTTTTCATTCCCGGGGAAATTGCCAAACCATGATGTGAGAAAAAGGGAGGATATCCGCAAAGTCTGTAAGTCAGACAGAACAGAATGTTTGATGACAAGAGGGATGATCTAATTAGAAGCAACACTAATTTGGACAGGCAAACCATGCATTATTGCAAGATGAAAAATTATCTCCCTGATTGACTTACAGGATATACATAATGACACCCAGAGACCACATGTCACAGGACCTGTCATACTTCTCTGGACCAAGAACTTCTGGAGCTGCCGCAGTGTCAAGAGAAATGATTTAAATTGAACTGGAGAAATCACTCCTGTTTCACATTTCATGCCTTTTATAAATCTACATAAAAGTCAGATGACTGCGGAAACAGACAAAAAACAGGTCATTAAAGCAGTGTATATAGTGTTTTCCAACTATTCACGGGATGTAACCTCATAACCCACATCAATATAGTTACTTTCTACAAGAGGCAGACCGCCTGGGGATTTTATGTAATTATGTAAGCAAGTTAAGTTTCATAAAGCACTTTGTGAAAATGTGATTATGCAAACATTCAACATTAACAAGTAATAAAGTGAAAAACGGTATGCATAGCTGGAAATACCCTGCTTATATATGGCTCTCACTGACATCAGGGGGGTCTAATAATCTCACGGGAACTCACACAATTGAATACGGCAATCATTAAAGCAAACCATGTCATGCCATGTCTGCATGAACAAGCCCTCTATCTTCAACCTGATAATAATGAACATGTTCTGCGGTCTTACCAACATAGTATGGGGTGAAACACGGTGTCGCTAAAGAGTTTAATGTGGTGATTTCTTTGGCAAACCCAAAATCCGTCAGCTTGAGGAGAGCATCTGGCCTTTTAGAGGTGTACAGCAGGTTTTCTGGCTGAAAGAGATCAGTGATCAAGAGACTTTAGGTAAGAATGATAAAAAATGTATATAAAAGAAATAGTAAATGTTCATAAATGTCTGGCTATTTACAAGTTCATTCATCTTTAGTGTTCGATTCTGTCTTTAATAGCACATTTTCAAATCGTCTATCAATGTAATCCATCTACACTACAATTAAAGTGTTCCACCTCAGCAGCCGTTCATTGTTTGCTTAGTCTATATGACAAAAACTCAAGTTAAGTTTGCATGCCCTGGCAGAATTAAAATACAAGGCATCACAGAATAGTAGAGTGTGTGTTGCCCTGTTTAGTTGCCCTGTTTAGCATCAATGACGGCTTGCAGTCTTTTGTGATTGTTGTGGACGAGGCACCTTAAGTTTCTCAGGTGATAAAGCAGCCCGTTCATCTTGGCAAAAGGCCTCCAGGTCCAATGAATTCTTGGGTTGCATGAATTGCACGTTCTCCCCAAAATGGCTCAATGCGATTAAAGTCAGGAGAGTGTGAAGGCCAGTCGAGAACCTTCACTTTTTCCGCTGTAGCCACTTAAGAGTTTGCTTGGCCTTGTGTTTTAGATCACTGCCATGTTGGACAGCTTTCGGGCTGATAAATTCAAAATGTCCTCCAATATTTGCACATAATATTTTATGCTTTTTAATATTTTATCAATTTTAATTTTTTTGGTGTACTTTTTGTCATAAGCCTTGGTCTTCTCTCCACCCTTAACTCATCACCCCAATTTCTTTGCTCCAGATGTTTTGAGGCTTTTGAAGGTGCTGTTCGTTATATTGGAAGAGGCCTGTTTTGTGGTGTTGGGATGGGAACAGCTTTTTTTTTTTGGCAACTTGAACACGCAGCCCTTTATTGTTCACCTTGGTCACACCACTACTTACAGAGAAGCCTGTATTTTAACTGAAGTTGCTTCGCATCCCCACAGATTTTCCTGGCCGTTGCGGTTTAAATCCTTGTTGGTGTACCCGAGTGTGTCTTGGTATCAACAGAACTCCCACTGATTGGCATTGTCAAATCTTTTTATATCCTCTTCATGATTTATAAAGTTCACCCACCTTTTCTTGCGGGTCTTTTGACAGTTCTATTGTTTTCTCTGTGGCTTTAGTATCCAGAGAGGTCAGTGCAGCCTTGAAATGTGCAGGGGTCTCTCAAGAGCCAAGAAACTTTGACTGTTTAGACACTACTTAAAATCAAACAAGACACAGATGTGGAAACTTGTCTTTTTGAGCCATTTAAACCCGTGTGTGTCAACTTGTGTGCATATTATCAGGCCAAGCGTTCAAGGGTATCTAAACTTTTGATTGGGTGATTTCAGTAATAATTATGATTTAAAAGGGCACAAACAGTTATGTGATAACAGATGGCTTCATCTGATCACTATCCTTCATAAAAAACAGAGTTTTTGCCATATTTTCCAAAAAAGGTCCAGTGTTTTAAAAATTCTGCCAGAAGTATGTTGATTTATGAGCACGAGCGTATCTTCAATTTCACGATTGTGCTAACTTGGCAATAAATATGGGGTCTTTTGACAAGCACAGGATGCATAAAAGCATCTTTTTTATTTTTACTCACTGCTCTTTGTCAAAAATATGAACTCATGTTGCCTTCCGTAAAAACAGTTCACTGTTGCAAGTTTTGTTTTCCGTCCTAAATTCTGTCTGAAGTGTACACAGTGAGGCATTACCTTGATGTCTCTGTGAGCAATGTTGATTGTATGCAAGAAATGTGTCGCTTCTCCTATACTTTTCATGATGTCAGAGGCCTCTGGGTAAAAAAAAGAAGTGAAGAGAAATGAAATGGACATAAAAGCGTTCAAACAGAAAGATACAGAGTAAAATATAACAGCACATTTTGAGATTGTTAAGTTACAGTCCTTTAGATTTTGCATCTTTCTTCTGATATTTTCCCATTTTTTCTGGAATAGCCATTAAATGTACTTGTTTTCTTTAATTACCTCTTTATATAGTAATTACTATTGTTAGTGGCAGAGTTCACAATTCTTGTGCAGGATTCAAATTGCTTCCACATGTGCAGAGGATTTACAGACGAGCATTTACAGAGGAGACACCCATATAGGGCGCCTTGTTTAATGTAAATCCACTGTCACTGTTTGTAGTTTCTAATTAAATACCATAATTGACAGCAGAATATTTAGCATCTTTACTTGCAATGAAACAACTTAGATTATTCCTGACGATCCATTAATTGATTAACTATTTGAGGTCTGGTAAATTTATGTCACTCAGAACTGTTCACTCTTCTACAGCCATATCTGATCTCTGTTAGGTTGCTTCTAATGCAAATGAAACAACTCCTGCTGCTGCTTCTTCATAATCAGTATTAAATTGGTGAGAAATATGAATTTTATTATGAAGCAGTCACAGGAAAATGTATCTGTAAGTACAGTAAGCACTGACCATGATCGTTCAAAAAAAACCAAAATGCAACTACAAGATGCCATTTTTTTCTTTCATTTTTTGCTATTACGTTGAGCAGAAGCAAGACTTAAGAACTATAACTATAACTTTCTAGAGAAATAATAATCCTTTTACCTCTTTCTGTAAAAGCATGATTCCCTCTGTCTTGGATATGACTGAATAATTCACCTCCATCCATGCTGAAAGCAAAAACAGTAAAATTACAGTACAGTACAGTATACTGAGTGTGTAAAGACATCAGGACATGTTCATTCTTTTACTGCAGCAGAAGTTCAAGGCTGCTCAAGTGCTACATATTTCTAAGGTCCATATAGTTCTTATTAGAGGTATAATTAGACTTCAAACACTGTATCATTATACTATTACTTTGACATCAAATCAGTGATGAACGTAGTGTTACTACGTGATTTACTAAGGATTCTGCAAATTGCCATTTTAATATCTCTTTCCACTCGCTATGGCTCAGTTCCATTTTCCATAGCACTTATCCTCATCGGGGTTGTGATGTGCTGGAGACGATCCCAGCTAACGCTGGGAGAGAGAGGTCACCGGTTCATCACAGAGCTGACAAACAGAGACAAACAATCATTCATGCTCACGATCACGCCTAGAGTCACCAATTGATCTGCATGTCTTTGGACTGCGGGAGAGAACCAATGCAGACATGGAGAACACGTAAACTCCGCCAAGCAAGGTTCCAGTACCAGCCAAAAACTCACAGAAAGACACAGTGCTAACCACTGCGCCAAAGTGACGCCGTAATATTCCTTAAATGCCAATAAACAGCAACCATTAAACATTAAATACCATCGTTAGTCATGTCTATAACATATTCAGATTTGAGACGTTTTTTGTTTCTTTTGTAATGTATGACGTGGTTGTAGTCATCAGGTAGGCGCCCATCTTATTATGCTCTAGACAAAGCAGCCTCTGCCTGCTTTTCATTGCTCTCTGCCCTGAAGTGTTCTGGAAACTACTCACCTCAGTTGGTGTGCATTAAAGAAAGCTGGCTCCATCAGTATGCAGAGGAACTAATGCAAGCCACAACTTCCAGGAGCCATTCAAATATATCCAATCTCCAGGGCAGGAAATCTACTATTGTCAACATATGTGATCACTTTTAAACATCACAGATACAGCATTAGCCTTAATTGTGTGTGTTGTGTGGCTGTGTGCGTGCATCTGGATGCCTGCAGAAGAACACACCACTCCATCACGATGAGAAGACACTTCCTGCCCTGGTATAGATTTTCATAAACATCTATGATGGGCACAATGTGGGAGCAAGGTGACACCCTCCAATGGAGCTCCACCTCCCGTCTGGCTTCTGGACAATCCTGCAGCATCTGAAACACAAACAGCAGAAGAATGAACAAATCAGAGAGCAGGACGAGAGCTTAGCTTCAAATGCAGTCATCTAAACCTGATCTAGGTTTGAGAGGTTCTTGTTTGAGCTACAACCAGTAGAGGTGTATTTTACAGAATGAATGCTTTGCCTTAGTTGCAAATAGAGCTGCTTATTTTATCAACTGATCGGTTAAATGACGGAAAATTAAGCTGAAACTATTCTGATTGTAATCTTTGCCAAACGCTTGCTGGCTCTAGTTTCTCAAATGTGAGATTTTTATCCTTTTCTCTGGGATTTGGGCTGCTTGTTGAACAAAATAAGACATCATTTTGATCTTTCCAAAATTCTAACAGTTATATAACTATTTTCTGATATTTTATACACTAAATTAGGAAAGTAATCTGCAGATTAACTTGCTTCCCTATTCACAAACCAACTGTGTCCCAGTTATTACCACCTCAGTGGGTTATGTAGTTTATTAGTTCACCTGTTGTTGTGCATAGATGCTGTGACATTGTTAGAAGGTTATTAATGCCACGTGGTGGAGCTAGACAAATGTCTTTAATATGTAAGACGCATCTTTAATCTTTACATTCGCTGTCCTATTTTTGTTAAAGCTTAGACTCATTCATTTAACACACACATGTACAATTTTTACGGACATTTTGTTGTATGTAGAACAATCTGAATTGAAATCTGTGTTGATACTCCTAGGAAAAACAAATTACATACATTTGTAGCAACCACAAGGATGTCAATTTTACATTCTTGTTCATGTGACTTCAAACTCCAGATGATACATAATAACAAAATGTTCCCTGTTCCCACACCACAAGGCCTCAGAAATGTAAGTGCAGCGGCTTATTTATGATCTGACAATGAAGGAAGATGACGGTTTACTAAATGTTCAAAGAATCAGACTAGGAAGGCATATGCATACTGTAACACATATACATATTTATTCTGTGAACATTGGCACTGCTCTGCGTCTGTCCAGTCAAGTCTTACTCTGAATGTTTCATAAAAACTACACTGTACCAAACTAACACACAAATTTAAGTGTTTTTTTTAACCTTAAGACTGCTGGTGGAAAAATGATCTGAAGTCTACACAAACATGTGACTCTGCAAAATAACCTGAAGCAGACACATCTGAGTAATCACATACTTATAAAACAAGATCAGTGGAGAACCAGCCTTTTCCACTTTGTTTACCCATCTCAAAACACCTTCGCTGCCTAATAAAAGCTGAGTGTGTGCTATCCGCATGACATCTTGTCCCGCTGCACCACACCACACCACACGTCATAATCTCTCAGTCATCTCAGGCCTCTCGCATGAGTCTACTTTTAGACGCAGGCATGTCCCCCTCTCTCTTTCTGGCTGGCAACATTTGGATAGGAAAAGTCAACACTCCTCTTACAAAACACATCTCAACATGGTAAGCCAGTGGCCAGAGGCCAGAGCTGCTGGCCAATGTATAATTTACAAACTCGGGGACAGAAAATTAGACCCTAACAAAGCTGCCTGTTGTGTACGAAATTACAGGTTTCCATGAGAAAAACATCTATAACTCACATCTGATACCATCAGTGACCCATTTCTTGAACTCTGGCAAGTGCTCAAATCTAACTCTAAACACTGCCTGTCACTTCAGATGCACCCATCAGACCAGGTAGTTGGATATGCATCACACATGCCTTAGGAGTGACTAATTGATCCCAGAGGAATGCGGTGCAGTAATAATGCGGTGCGGTAGTAATCATTTGTCTTCCCCTGTTGGCTCAAACCGATCCCTAAAAGCGTACGTGTACTGTCCTGAGGAGGGGAAACAGTGTTATGGGCAGCAGATTTTCTTAAATCAACGATAAGAGTGAAGCATCTGGTAACTTTCAACTCTGAGCTCAGCTTGATGCAATTTTTTTTTTGTTTTGTTTTGTTTGTTTATTTTCTTTGACTAATTCTCAGAATGTGACAAGACAAACAACCTTGCTGCACGCTGGATGGTTCGTAGCCAGACTTTTATCCTGTCTACACCACATAAATCACCAAAATGTCTTCTGTTATTACAGAAATTAAGATAAAAGCAAAGTAGAGGAAGAGCCCCGGGAACTCATGAAAGAGTTGGAGACGTGCATCAAACACACAATTTGAATGCAGATTATATTCAGACTAAAGTCTTGTGCAATCAACTACAAACAGACTCATGATTACAATAATTTAATCCACCGGCTGGGTGCTGCCTTTAAGCAATTGATCAAGGTAAGAAGACAATGCAGGCAACAGACTTTGTGAGTGCATGGGGTACTTCTGGTGTTGCTGTGTGCATAATGTGCTTGACTGTGAAAAGGCGAGTGCATATGCCAGAGGTGATATGACCGGTTCAAGTGTCTGACACAGACAAAAACATCCAGCATGTCCAAAACCAGCATCAAATATCTGTCACTGTAACTAGAAGAAGATTGAACCAGCATGCTACAGTTTATCTATAACAAAATCATATAAAATTGGTGGTCTCCACTTTGTGCAATTTGTGCACACAAAGCCTCATTTCTCTCAGTATAGTTGTCATTTCCCCCCCCCATACATTTATCTGGCAACAAGAAAATCTGTAAAATAAATAAATAAGATGACAGCATGTTTACCTTTAGTGCAAACTTTTCTCCACTCTCTTTGTGGAATATTTCCAACACTCTGCCATTTATGCCCATCCCGAGCACCTGATTTGTTACACTGTAATCGTCTGTTATTACATTCCTCTTGATTTGCAGAGGCTTGTGAAAGGGCTTCACAAAACATTGTGGGAAAGAAGGAGCAGAGTTCAGATTGGGTTGCTGTTGTTGGATCGGGAAAGCCGGCTGGTGCTGAGTCGACATGTTAAAACTATCGTCAACAACACATGTGTGAGGGTAAACTGTCCAAACAGGTGCGTGTCTCGTCTCTTCTCTCTGCGGGTAAACTTTGTTTACTATCTGAGCTAACACCTAGCTCATTTTGTCCTTGTGTGTGATATTAGCCCCACCGATAGCCAGGATCCACAAGCAGCAGCAGCAGCAGCTGTACCGGTGTCCAGTTAAGTAAGTCCACTGCCAGACAGTTTAACAGCTTGGTGCAGTTCACACCGTGTGATATCACTCAACACAAACAATTACATAACAAACGAATAAACGAGACAGATGAGCAAACTTCCGGACTTGAAATGGTGGACGTTTAAAGCAGCATCTCTCTCCAACCGTCCGACAGGGGGGCACGCCTGGGGAAAGGAGGGCAGGGGGCAATCACCCCACCACCACCGCCAGCTGTCAATCAACTGGTGCCAGCCCAAGAATCCTAAATTATGATTGGCTGATGGCCACGGAGGGGGCGGGCCTATCAGAGCAACAATAATTTACTGCTGAGCAGAGAAAAAGCCAAAACAAACATTAATATTTGACTGAACTGAGACTAACCTGAATACTTTTAATATCAACTGAGGGACAGCTGAACACCGACCAACAATGTGATACATCACATCAAGGTTTTACTTTGTATCACTCTTTGTATGCAAGGTTTACCATAAAATATAGTTCCTGATCTGAATTAAGGAATAAAATACTAATATTTATGATTAATTAAATTATAAAATTCGCCAAATGAGGCAAATGTATAAAATAATTCTTCACAAAATAAATCTCATTTTACACTGACAAGCATCAGTCCACTGTACTCTTATATATCAACAGCAGAATGTCATGTGCAACCATCAAGTGGCAACTTCTGTAAAAAGTGACGGCAATGCGTAAGTACCAAAAACCTCAGCTCCTCAAACGGCCACTTGAGGCTGAACAAGTCAGTCTAAAAATGTCCAACTTCACAGCAGAAATAAACATGTTTACATCCTGGTACAAAAAACGGTTTTGGTCTCTATGGCTAATTTCACCGTTCATGACAACTGTACTGAGGGTGAATTTTATTTTAAAATAACCAGTTCAAATTGTATTAGCCTTAAAGTTATGCATAACAGTGTGGACACTTTGATGGGTGGTACAGATGGCTCGTTTGTGCTCCCAGGTGTCATTGCCTTAGGTCTTTGCCGAGTTTTATATTAGCGAGGAGATGGAAGAGCCAAGACTATCAACATGGAGACGGCCAGAGCCACAGATTAACCAAGCTTCAAAACAGCTGTTCACAAACCTATGGGTGACATCACGGATGCTGTGTCCATGTTTTATACTGTCTCTGCTTCTGATACCAAAATCTTGGTCCATTACCTGCCCAGATTTTACATTCATATCTGTTTATAGAGATTATTATGACTAGACCAGCAATTATTTATCAGCTGTTTGACACAGGACTGGAAATGTTTAATTTGATAATAGTAGAAAACAAGGCTATTAACTGGGATAATGAAGTGCCCGAAAAGGATAATAAAGTGCTGTTTAACTCAACCAATTGGTTCAAGTTATATCAGTGTGCTTAAACAAGTTATACAATAATAATAATAATAATAATAATTTTACTTATATACCACCTTTTAAAAACAGCTTACAAAGTGCTTTGACAGACAGGCACGAACAAGATACTTTGTCAACATTTAAAAGACAATATATAACAATTAAAAACGTAAAAAAAAGTTAAGTGATGTGTAAAAAACATCATAATAGATTACATAAAACAACAATAAAATACAGAAAGATGAAGAACTAAAAATAAAATAAAATAAAATAAAATAAATATTAACCACAATGTATTGGACTATACTAATGGGCCTTTTAGGAATGTTCACCCCACATGCATCCTGTCCTGTCATGGTGATGTAATGTTATTACTGCCAAGGTAAAAATAAAAATAAAAAACATTTCCTCTCTCATCACTCGTTTATTCCTTTCATTCTTTCTTTCAGTCTTGCGGAACTAACGGCACATGGCGGTGCCGCTGTACACAGTTTCGCGTCGGAAATAAATATATGTCGGACCACCATACCCAACGAGTAGCAGCTGAGTACTGTAACTCAAAATAACAACATCGAGAGGCGTCCACGAGTTTTGTGACGATATAATGTTACATTATCTCATGACATGTTTGAAGTAACGTTGCTGTAACGTTGTTTATTTTCTGAGAAGATGTTCGCCAGACCGTTTCGGGTTAAATCCAACACCGCGATCAAAGGATCAGACAGGTGAGACAGGCAGGCTCACGCTTCTCCACATTTACTCTCACCTCCGGTTTGTGCCTTTTATTATCCGTGCAGTGGTTTATTGAACACTGCTCAGAAAGCTCACACGTACCAGGAGGCTGCCTGAATGTTGACGTTGGACTTGACAAGTCAAAACTAGAGTAGTTCTTGTGTTAAGCTGCTCTTTGAATCTGAACAGAGCAGATAAAATGAGCTCATCATAAGCTGGCAGCATATTTAGACAGGATGTTGTTTATCAGTGTAAATGTTTGTTCATGTCGTAATTTAATGCAGCATTTTGTGTCTAAATGAACACTGCACAGATGGATTTCTCTTTGATAGTCTCTGCAAGAATCACAGAAAGAAGGTTCCTGGTTCAAATCTCGGCTCTCTGTGCAGAGTTTACATGTTCTTCCTATAGTCCACAGTCATGCACTAAACAGGTTAATCGGTGACTCTAAATTGAATGTGAGAGTGAATGTTTGATTTGAATTGTCTCTATGTGCCCTGTGACTTGTCCAGGGTGCAACCTACCACCGTCAGCTGGGATAGACTCCAGCCCCACCGTGACCCTGATGAGGATAAATGGTCACAGATAATGGATGGATGGATGGATGGATAAACACGTCAGTCTGGCCTCTACTTATCCGGTCACATGTCATGAAGAGCAACTATTTTTTTTTAGTCATCTCTGTTGATAAAGATCATCCTGGCTGGACGTGTAGATCCCTGCAAATTTCAGTGTACTGAGACTGAGACAGCCAAGACAAAATACACAAATAACACTGAAATTTCAGAGGAAACACCTTAAAGTTCATTCTATCTTTTCATTTTCCTTAACCACTTGTCCTTATCGTGGTTGCGTTTATCAGCGTAACCATTTGGGGGTGAGAGGCGGGGTACACTCTGGACGGAGGTTGCCAGTGCATCACAGGGCTGGCACATAGAGACACCTATGTACAATTTAGAGTCCTTATGTCTTTGGGGCTGTGGGAGGAAGCTGGAGAGAACTCACGCAGACACGGAGATCATGCAAACGCCGCACAGAAAGGCTGTGAGATTGGACAGTGATGTGTGAAAGCAGCACACGGTCATGTTCACCTTCAAATAGATTTGTTTTGATTAAAAGTATTCATAAGGTTGTATCTATGAAATTACTGCAGTTATTACAAGTAGCACACACTACCCAACAACTGAGGCTTGTTTTTGTTCTTATCTTTAGGAGAAAGCTCAAAGCTGACATAGCCACAGCCTTTCCGTCACTGTCTCCCGATGAGCTGTCTGAGCTCATCCCAAACAAAGAGGAGTTAAATGTAGTGAAGATTTATGCACATAAAGGAGATGCTGTGACACTCTATGTTCTCCACAAAAACCCACTGTTCTTTGAACTGGAGAAACGACTTTATCCTACAGGTAAAAAGCTACCCATTATGTTATATTGAAATGTTTGATTGTGATTTAAGTAAATTATTTTTGCTGCACATCGGCATGTTTTACAGTGTATGTTCTCTGGCGCTATCCTGCTCTCCTGCCAACATTCAAGACATGGTCTCCTGTGCTTCAGAAGTTGATTGGAGGGGCAGGTACTCTTCTTTTTCTAAGTGTTACACTTGGACACATGTTTAATGCTGACAATTTCAATTGTAACAAACACTTTGTTTCCTTAAAGATCTCATGCTGCCAGGTGTGGTGGTGCCTCCGAGTGGTATCCCAGATGTGAAACAAGGCAACTGCTGTGCTATTACAGTAGTGGGCAATAGGTAACTTATGATAAGGTCTGGAAAGACTTCTGACATGTTCCTCACAGATTTAAGTGTGACACTGTCCCTCTGGTTGGTCGCAGAGCTCCTGTTGCAGTTGGCACCGCTGCGGTGTCCAGCGCAGAGATGAAAAGTTTGGGTATGAAGGGGAGAGGAGTGTGTGTTCTCCATACGTACATGGATACTCTTTGGTGAGTAGCGCCCGTCTTTCTGCAGATTTCATTCCTGCATTTTTGTGAATGAATGTTTTGTTTAAAGGGCTAGTTCAACATTTTCTTTAAGATGAGTTAGATGAGAAGATAGATGATGATGATGATGATGATGATGATGATGATGATGATGATGATGATGATGGAGGAGAGTGCTGTCAAATTCACTGGTGCAAAATCTCCCGTAGATGTTCAATCGGGTCGTGATGTAGTCACTGCGAAGGCCATAGCGTATGATCAAACCATTCAGTCACACACGTCTCATGGATGGTGGTGAAGGTGAACATTCACAACAACTTTGTATTGATTTGCAGTGATCCTTCCCTCAGTGGGAACATGTGGATCCAAACCATGCCAGAAAAATGCCCCCCACACACACACGCACTCACCCACTTGTCAAGAATATGTCGAAGGATGACTTGTCTGACCATATTGCTTTTTTCAAAATGTTTATAGACAAGTCTGAGCTCAAAAAATGTGCATTCATCTTCATATTAGGGGTTTATGCACTGCAGCCCTACTACGATATCCTCTCTATGTAGTTGTCAATGGACCCTTCTTGCTGATAGACAAAAAGTTGCTTTTCTGTCTTTACATACATATCACACTAATGCACAAGCATCACAGACATCAAATGTGCACTGTCGACTATGATTTCAGCCCCTATTGACAGCAGTTCATCAGTCTTTGTGCCAGATCTCACCCATGTTCCAACCAAACCTGTCCTGTTTTTTATTTTTATTATGAACTGTCGCCCTCAAAATAAAGTTTCCCAAATGGCCAGCAGATACTCTGAAAGTTTAAATAATTGAAACCAAAGTTACGATTACATTTACAGGATTCACCATGCAGCCCTACAGTCAAGTAAACCAAGCATGTGTGTTTTATACACATTTTTTTAGGGCTTTTGGAGACAAGTCAGCTCCTCCATCTTTACCCGATGCAGAGAGTGAAGGAGTGAATGGGGAGGATTGTGAGGTCGGTGAGGAAGAGGAGGAAGAGGTCGAGCGTGAGCAGGAGGAGCAAACTCCCAGTGGACAGGTGACAGGTGAAGCCTGTTCTGCTCTTGAGGAGCTGAGCCTGACAGAAGCTGATCCGGAGGAAGAGAAGGCTGAAAAGGGCAATGAGGAAGAGGAGGGGAACCAGGATTGTCACAAGGAAATGCCACAAGGTAACACATTTAGTCCCATGTCCTGTTATATTTCTCAGAATAACATCTGAAAAGGATCTGTTTCAAGTTGTCGAAGCACTTGCAGCCACAGTTGCACTGAATCAGCTTTAACAAGACGCATAAGTACCGTTATCCCCGAAACGAAGCAAATTGAAATATTCACTACTAAATGGTTGCAGGGCAAGCTTGAACTCTTGCTGGACTGTCTTTGTGACCAGATGTTTGTGTTTTGATGATACAAACGGGGAATAAGATTTTCTGATGGGGCAAAATGTGACCCAGATCATCCACTGATTTCACAGAGATAATGGACGCCCTGCTGTTGCAGTGTTTTCTCCACGCTCTCAAGACCAAGGTGAAGAAGTCAGAGCTCCCTCTGCTGACCAGTACATTTCTCCGCAACCACATGTTCGCCTGCTGGTAAAGTACAGTTTATCTTCAAAGACATGCCGAGGAGTAATTCAATTTCGTACGGAAAATATCTTTTTTATTGTGTTTTTTTTTATTTGGATGTATTTTTTCAGCCCAAGTGGAAAGCAACTTGATATCAAGAAATCCAGCTACAAAAAGGTATGTTACGCGTCCAGAGTTTAAAATTTTACACACATACACTTTTAAACTCCATTACTAAACATAGTTTCTCAATATCATATCCGACAGCTGTCCAAGTTTCTGCAGGCCATGCAGCAGCAGCATAACCTTGTGCGGGTAAAAGAGCTGACCAAGGGTGTGGAGAGCATTGTGGAGGTGGACTGGAAAAATCCAGAGTGAGCCAAGCCCTCCCTCAACTTAAAGAAATTTTTGGTTGAGATTCAAACTCATAGCACACCCACATCCAGGACTGACAAGCCCTTTGCTTTTCCACTTTGTTGCACTTTATAGGCTGCGCTTCTTCAGCGTTCCAGAGGAGACAGATGTTGAAGCAGTACCAGTGCAGGATAGAGGGGAAGGAGAAACTCCGTACCATCCTCCTGAGATCACAACCCTGTATTCTGTGTCGGCTCGACTGGAGCCTCTCTTTCTGGAAGCAAACAAGAGGTCTGTGTGCGTGTGTTTTTGTAACCCAGGCTCTTGATGCATTGGGCGAGTTGGGAGTTGAAGCTTGTATGTCAGCAAGCAGACAGTTTCCTGTTTACTTGAATGTAACACTGAATTCCTACCAGATCCAGAAGGGCTGGCCTCGACGTGTGACCTCCCTGTGAGAGAATAAGACAAATTCTCCCATTACTTAATCTTAGCCTGTGCCTCAACTCACTCATCCATCCCTCCCTATATGACAGACACTCATTTGTTTTCCCCAAAGCAATTAGTAGATTGATATGTCATGAATCATCTTCGTTGTGCACGATCCTAGACACCTGCAGTAGACACTACTTTGTTGTTCTATCTAGGAATTTCTCACAGCAGCCATTTTTACTTGTCATAGTACAAAAGGCAGGTGTTACTAATAAATAGGGTTGTCAAAATAACCGAAGAGACTAAAAAATAAGCAAAGATTAGTGAGGCCTCCTTGACCCCATACGTTACTGAACATACATCTCTACACAGTAGCTTTGTTGACATGATAGAAGCAGATGACAAATTATTGCCTGGCCCAGTGGATGGAAAGTAAGCAGAGGACATTATACAACACTTAGGTTTGATAGTAATCTGATTGGACAAGAGGCATATACAGTAGAGCACAACAGCACTGGGATTTTTTACCTACATGTCTCACTCCGCTTTACTGGTGTTACATTAACAATCATCTATCTACATTCGTAACAAAAATGTGCACCGCGTAGATGAACTTATTTCTACAAGTAGTTTAAAAACACACACAAGGAGCAATCATTCATGTCTACTGCTGTTAGAAATAGAATGCAATTTGCTGATAATTGGCCTGAACAGTCACTGAACCTTTAATCAAACCGGTAACTTACAGCAGTCAACACCAGATAATCGTATCATACTTTAGTAGTTGCACCGTTTTTCTATAGTGGTGACAGAAAGTTAAAAAATAAACATATTAACAGTTTGAATTAATCTAAAGCTTTGATAGTGTGATGGTGAGTATGCATGCACATTACCGGTAGAGATCGTTTTTTTAAAGTCCTCTGTCTCGTCTCGGAATCGATTGCATTTTTACTCTGCCTCGTCTTGTCCTCGGACAAACAGGACTCTGGATTTTAGTTCAAGACCTGTCAAGACTGTGGGGATATCTCTTAATAACCTGGCCATTGTCCGATTTCTTTAACAGTCTGGGAGGAGATCTTCTAGAAAAAAATGTCATCTTTCAGAGTTCATCCGCGAAACAGCCTCGGAAAGAACACACAGCCGTTTGTAAACACTTCAAGGCAACACAAAGAGAGGCCACATCATAGCGTATGAATTTGTCACTTAGACAACACACTTATAAGAAGTCATTTTTTAACACTTCATAATTCACACAGATACCTCGTCAACTCATTTTTCACTCTCCTCCCATCTGGGCACATACACAGAACATGGAAAAGGGCAAATTCTGGCCAAAGTTTTGTTCTCCCCTGGGTGTTATATTCAGTGACTCACTATATCACAGTAATATACGACTGTATGTGTATTTGCTCACGAGGTGCATACGTATGTACACCGTGGAAATATATTTCCCTCTTGGGTACAATAATATTTATCTACAAAGCAGCCTTTCTAAACACAGCTGGTAGATGATAAAATGGACTCTACAGCAAAGAGACTTCTTGTATTGTATTGCACAGATTGCAAAATGGTACTAGGATCCCAGGTTCCCTTAACTGACTGATTTCTTGCACAAAGCATCACTCTGATTGCGCAGATTATGAAAAATAATTAAAAGTAGGGATCTTAATATTTACCTCACAAAAAATTATGGACAATTTATTAGTTAGTTATTTTTGTACTAACGTGTTCCATTGTGTCCTTACAGGAAAGGAACAATACTGCAGCCTGCTGAAGTGAGAACTATTGTGACCGAGTACGTGAAGAAGAACGAACTAGTGGATGAAATAAACAAGAAGTAAGATGCTCAGATTCTACGCGAGGAAATTGGTCAGCTGTGTTGCGCACTGTTTAAAACCACAGGTTGTTACTGCCAGCAGAGTGTATTTGATATTTTAGATTGGATTTCCATTTCCCAGTCAAACACTGAGCTCGTCAGTTGACAGATGATGAGAAAGGACCTCTGTAATCAAACTACACTGCAGACACGGAGCTCAGCTTGAGTATAAATATAACCGCCAACTGGAGCAGCCTTAATGGCCCCAGAACAAACATAGAGCTGACCCTAGGCCACATGGTGTTGTTGTAATTGGCCAAAATAGTTAAATGTGACTCTGAAAACTGAGGAGACATCTCGTGTTTGTTTTTTTTTGTTTGTTTTTTTTTGGCCTTTTTGAGCTTTATTTGACAGAGACAGCTTGAAGAGGAAATGGGGAGAGAGAGAGAGAGAGAGAGAGAGAGAGAGAGAGAGATGGGGAATGACATGCGGGAAAAAGCCACAGGTCGGATTCGAACCCTGGGCCGTTTTTTTTTTTTTTTAGGTTATAAAAATTGTGAGTGTGCAGTCCATGCACTGTGTGATGATGCTTTTCTCTCCTCTTAACAGTTACGTGACCATAAACCCAACTCTGTGTGACTGCTTGCTGGAGAAATCGGAGTACCAGGAGGTAGAGTCTCTCAAGTGGGATGACCTCTTCAGCAGGTAAAACATGAATGTTGTGCACCTCACACATGCTTACAGTCAGACGTCTGCCAGATTTTTATCTGCACTCCTTTCGCACACAGTGGCAGAACTGACTTAAACTGTAAATGGAAGGGAAAATTAGATAAATTGAAAATAATCATCAGCTGCAACATCCATTAACATGAGTCAGCATGTAATTACACTGTAATTCGGGCAGGTGGAGGCAGTCAGCATCAGCATTGCAGGGTCATAATCATTCTCATGCAAACCCATAATCCAGAGCACCACTCTCTGATGCTCCTAACATCTGGTTTGTAACTGCTGCTATAAAAAAACAAGATAGACTATTAACGAAGCAGGGACAAAGTCCATAATGTTCTTAAATCCTTTTTGCCTGGAGTAAAATATTTTTTTTCTCAGCGTCGCAGCAGAAAATGTGAAAGAATAACAGCGAGTTTTTGTAGTACTGGTTGAAAAAAGGAAGGAACTTCCTTGCATTGTTGTTTTTCCACACTTGGGACATATTAAAGGTGTCATCATCTATTGAATGATTACATGGTGAGTTTGTTATTTATAATTAGCATTATAAATAACAAACTCTGTTTGTTTTAAAGGGTAATTTGATCAATGTTCAAGTGTTGCCTTCAAACAATGTCAGACTTTGTTGATTTATCAAGGCTAACATCCATTTTTTTTATTTTTAATTGCTGTGAGATGGACAAACACTCAGTGATGTTTTTCTTTTGACTAACACAAGACAAATTTATATCTAATGATCTAGTAAAGGCTTGTCTACGCAGATCTCCTCACCCTTGCTCTGTATGACAAAGTGAAGTGGAAGAAGTATAAATACAGCTTTAGTTTACATGGAGTTTTTGGTGATCATATACTACACACTACATTACCGGATTAGATAGATGGATAGATATGCAGTCTCCATCACTCTCTCGTGTCATTTTGTTGCGTAGATTTAACTGTGGCGTTTCATTTTCACAGGACGTTGGGACGAATGCAGGAGTGCTATCAAGTTGTCTTCCCTGGGCAGCCACCCATTAGGAAGAAGGGCCACATTGAGCCCATAGACATCTCTGTGGCCTCTCGAGGCTCCAATAAGAAGGTGACAACTTTTGCTACATTCCCTTAAAATGCTGTAGTTAAACAGGGATTTGTTCAAAAGTTTAAAGTGCCAGTGAAACAGAAAGCAAGAAAGACGTGATATTTGTGGTTGGTTTAAGATTATGTAAGCACAAATCACATTTTGTTTTACGGGAGAAAACTGTAATAAAAAAAGCATTTTTTCATTTAATCACATTTTAACGAGACTAAGAGTGAAGACACAGTGGTGCTTTGAGCTAAATGCTAACGTTAACATGCTGATTGTTTACCAGGTTTAATGTTTGCCATGTTCACTGTCTGCGTGTTAGCGTTCTTACGTTACAGCTGGGGCTGATGAGGATGGTTGGTTTTTGCAGATGTCTGGTTTGGATCCACCAAATGTATTACAATTCATTCTGAGGTGGACGTGAATGGCTGTCAAATCCCATGGTGAAACATTTCAGTCATGACCACAAATGCAAACCTCATGGTGACATTTGACGAAAGTGGATCGTTGAGATTATTAGCTTTAATTCTCTTGGTGATTTCGTGACAGTCCATTCACTATTTGTTAAGATGTTTTCAGTCAGGAAGTAGTGGATTGTTAAGCAATGACATAGGTTTATGTACATAAGGTAATGTTAGTTCATCTGTCTGTCAGGTTGATTTATTGTTCTAGCTCTAATTGTCTCCATATGCTACCTGTAGGTGACTCTAATAAAGAACCTGGAAGTGTACGGTTTGGAGCCTGCAGTTGTGGCCAACGCTTTGCAGCACAGAGTCCAGGCCAGCTCTGTCTTACAACCCATCCCTGGGTCCAAGGACAAAGTCCTGGTTCAGATCCAAGGCAACCAGATTCATCAAGTTGGCAATTTGCTCCTAGGTTTGTAACTTAATATTTGAAGTATCCTACAATTTCTCTCAGTATGCAGTATTTGAACAAAAACATTGCTTTTATTTCAATTTCAGATCACTATCAAATTCCTCGCAAGTACATCCAAGGACTAGACAAAGCTCCAAAAGGCGGGAAGAAGAAGTAGCAACTGTTACACCAACCATTTACTGTCTTTAAAGCTGTTCTACTGTAAACACAACAACAATTCATGGAATAAAGTTGGTTCACTGCCATCGTCTGAAGGTCGATGAATGAAGCTGTCCTGATTTGTCTCCCAGACACAATCCAGACTAAAATCACTGATGGGAATTTAAACCAGACCGGCATTGTTTCACCACAAGGTAATTAGTTTCTGATGGTGACTTTGGAGAACACTCTACTCTCTGGTTTAAATATTCAAAACCATAAAATTGAACATTCAGTGAAATTGCTGTGTCCAAAAAAAGGTTTATATATTTGTATTTTTTTTCTCTGCAACACGATTCGAATTTTAAAGCAAATCAAGGGAATTCTGAACCTCCCAGAAATGTCAGTTCATGCTCCCATATGTCAGAACCCCTCTTTTAAGGCAGGTTTGATGGATGCTGTCTTTAAGCACTGGTCAGATAAAGGTTTGACTACTATCAAGGACCTCTACACTGATAATCATTTAGCTTCTTTTGCTCAGCTCCAGGCAAAGTTCAAACTCCCTACTAGTTAATTTAAGATTTACTAAATAACAAAATTAGAATTTTGTTAAGCAATCATTTTCTTGCCTAGATGTGACCCCCATACAACACGTCTTCTATGATATTATGACCAAACCTCCAACCTTCAAGCATTTGATCTCTTGGCTTGTTAACCTCTTCTCTATGGCAACCCCCTCTCTCCATGGATCAAGGACACTGGTGAAGCAATCCCTGATGAGCTATGGGCGAAAGGGTTAAACAGGATAAAGTTATGCTCTGTTAATGCTTGACTTCAGCTCATTCAGTTTAAAGTCATTCAAAGGTTGCACTATTCCAAGACTAAACTGAATAGAAGTTTTTTCTGCTGTCTCCCCCACTTGATCAATGGTCCTGCTCTAAGCTCACAGGTTTCTGTGCTGACATTTTTAATTTGTACAGTGCTGACAACTGGTTCCTGACTGTCTCTTGGTGATTCTGGGCTGCTCCAGCGGTTCTTTGGCTCTTCCCTCCGCCTTACAACAAGCCCTCATGTTTGGTATGGTCATTGCAAAATGGGTCATCTATCAAAAGTTGGCTAAATTATATGGTTTACACCTGGAAGAAGTTTGGTTTTCTATGTCTAACTCCTACGATAAGTTTAAGAAAATCTGGGGCCCTTTCATAAAGAATATATCAGGAAGGACAGACCACAAACTGAGACCTGAATGCACTGCACTGTTTTTTATTTTATTTTCCATACTGAGACTTTTCCGTTCCCCTCTGGCTCAGGCCCCCTGGACTCAATCTATGTGAGTGGACACTCTGGGACATCTGTTCAGTGACATCCTTAAATAATTTGATTTAATTTCTCCAGTGTTTGTAGATTTTTTTTCAACACATTACCACATTGTCCATTAAAATAACACATTTTTAACAATCCAAATCTATTTCAAAACCACAGGACGCTTTCTTCTTTTCTCTTCTTTGTTCAGCTTTTAACATTTTATTGAATGTTATATTTTGAAAGATTAAATGGTCTACACATTTTGAAAAAAACAACTTTGAAACTTAATGAAACACTAATTTTCATTTCAGAAGTATTTTTGGACGTATCCCATTTTTAGACAACCACCAGTGAAGACAAGAGAGGAAATGAAGATTTTTATTTGTCCAAAACAATGGCGTAAACAAAGAAAAATGGACACAATAAAAACTAACACAAACCTGTTTCAAACAAGTATTTTGTGCGGCGTTTCTTGAAATTCAAGCTGCAGCATTTCGCAGTAAGTCACCACACCAAAGGAAATTTTATATTTCTCCTGTGGTAAATTCTTTCCAGCTCTTCACAGATTTTGCCATAAATCTTCATTTGATTTGTTTGGTTTGTTTTTGTCAGGTCTCTTAGTGAGACTCGACTTTAACATTTCAACGGAGGCTGCAATTACACAGCCTCAGTTATGTTGAGGTCAGGCCATCTGTGAATGTGCTTTCAGGGTCTTTATCATGTTTTTGAAGATATGTTAGTGGTAAGAGATGGAATTTGTGTCAATCTGTTGTTTCCCTGAAGGCAATCAAGATTTATTTATAGTTTTCGCTAGAGCAAGAGCATAACTTCTACTGAGGGAGGCCTTTATTTTCAGGGTTTTATTTATTTAATTATTTATTAATTTATTAATAATTTTATTAATTTTTATTAAAAGTCTCTCTGGACTACATCTTACGTCTCATTACAGTCCAGATGAAAGACGATCTGAGTGAATAAAGATGTTGATACACTGATACACTGAGTTTCCTTCAGTGATCAATGTGCATACATAGCAACAGCAGCCAGGAGAAAGTGGCCAGCGGGTTTGACTCTAGCTTTGGAAACCAAACAGTCACTTAAGAAATAATACTGAATGACTTTATTGCAGATTTGGAGTAAATCAACAAAACTCAATCATTGCATGCATACGGCAATAACAACTCGTTGTTATGTAATATGCTTGTAACCATCAATCGAATCACATATTCAAGCCTGGTACACATTTGTCACGATACTACAATGGCTGTCAGGTTTTCTTGTTTGTTTGGATGTGGAGGCCAATCACAGGAAATTAATTTTGAAATTTACACTTCTTTGTCAAACAGTGGAGATGTGTGTCATGTTTGTCAGCGAGGAGGAAAACACTATCTCCCTTCATGTATAGCGGGGCAGAATGAGTAAAACATAGTAATAAAGAAAATGAGATTGTGTTTTATGGAGCCACAGTTCAATTAAAGGGCTTGTCTGCTGAGAGAAACAAAGTCATTAAGCGGTTATGACTGGTATGAGATCATTTCCTCTCTTCCCAGAAACCAGGAAAGTCCACTTGTACAAACTTCCTGTAAGAATGTGTCAGTAATTGTGTTTATTAAAGGCAGAGAGAGTTTTTTTTTCGGTCTAGAGTTTTGTTTTGCAGTAGAAAGTTACCTGTCGGATACAAGCAAAGAACTCTTGGCGAAACTTGGACTGGGTGCATACATATAAGTACATGTTAGCAGCCGCGTTGCTCAGGCTCAGCATGGTGCCAGTATCTGCTGCTATGTTTATCTCGAGACTATAATCGTTACGATCTAAAGTGTACCTGTCAGTCGTGCGGAGGATGATCTGAGTTATAGCACGGGTGACAGAGAGCAGCACGAAACTCATGGACACAGTCACCAGAAGCACCACAGATTTTCTCTTCCTGGACCGCAGCAGGGGCGTGACTTTGCTGACCCTGGAAGTTAAATTCGCAGTAACATGAACCCGGTTGCTGAGTGAGATGAGGCGCAGAGTCAACCCATTAAGTGTGAGGATGATGAGAAAGGGGAATATGTAGGCCTGCAGTGTTTGAAACGAAACCAGGGCATGAATGAAGTGCAACGAGGCCTCCGGATTGTAAATGCATCTGGTCTGATTTTTCTCATATACTGAGGCATTAGACCAGTAATAAGGGATTGCAAAGAGATGACTGAAGAGGAAAACAGTCGTTATAGTCCATGCTGCACACCTTGGAGTGCAGATTTTGGTTTTTATTTTCCACGTGTGGATGGAGATAAAACGTTCCACTGTAAACACAACCACCAGCCATGTCGAAGCGTTGTATGCTCCGTAGTTGAAAATGTCCCTCAAGCTGCACCATGGATCGTAACTCCAAAACGGCTCCTGCTGGTAGTACTTAACAGAAAGTTCAAGAACCACAATGAAAATCAGAACAAGGTTATCTGCCACAGACATGGCCATCAGGTAGAAGGTGCTGGACTTGGAGAGCATGCAGTTCCTCCTCAAGATGATCAAGAAGGTGATGGTGTTTGCTAAGGAAAACATTGTATTAGTATAGACATCTCTCTAAGATCTAATGCTACAACCATGCAATTAAACAGTAAAATATTTTGAAGAGATCAGCCAGCATCTCTGACTCTTGACAATGAGTCTTGAGGTACTTACATGGGATACCAACAGCTGCTAGAGCAGGGTAGAAAACTTCTTGGAGTGTCACCATCCAGTGTTTCTTTTGAAGGCTCATATCCTCTCGCACCACAGACGTTACCAAGACAGAAGAAACATCGTAGAAGCCTCCTAACTCACTATGCACATCATGTGTAGACACATTATAGTCACTCCCACCGCATCTCAATAAACAGACCAGGTGTGTCAGCAGCCGGGTGTTATGTAGAGTGTTGATGATTAAAAGAGATTTATGACGGTGTGATAACTCGTTTGATAAAATGAGATTATCTACTGTATGTCTATGGAGTTAAAAATGAAAACTAAACCTGGTGACCACAGGAAAATTAAACCTGCAATAACACATTTACTTTTTTTGGCACCTGGAGCAAGCCACCTGTAATGTCACCCACCTGCCACACTGTTAATTATGCATAAATTTAAACCTTAATATAATTTGAATGTGTGAGTTATATAAAAATGAACGGGGAAATTAGCTATAGAGACCAAAACTGTTCTTTGTACCAGGCTGTAAATATGTTTATTTCTGCTGTGAAGTTGGGGCTTATGGAGACTGACTCACTTCTGTAGACAGTTTCAAGTGGCTGTTCAGGGAACTACAGTTTTTGGTACTTCTGTGTTGGCTTCACTTCACAGCCACGGAGGTTGCTGCTTATTTTTTCTAACCCAGCCAAACACACTACAACACTACAAGAGTCATGAGAAGGAAATAAAGCAGAAGAGTTGAAGCTTAACAGCTCAGCAATTACAGAAAACACAAAATCCTAATAGATCACATAAAATAACTTTTAACATCTAACTCGCTATAATACGATAGCATGGGTAGTCACTGCCTGCCAACCACTGGTCCTGACTGATGTATCTCAATAACTATTTGATGGATTGACTCAATGTCCTCAGTGGTCACAAACTAAGTGATCTAGTGTGTTAATACTATGGTTTACCATCAGTTACCTGCAAAACTAAAGTTATTCCCATCAAACCTAGCTGTACTTTGTGCTTAGAGCTGCTGAACATCAGCATGTCAGTATTACTATTGTATGATTGCATGCTGACATTAGCATTTTTGCTCAATGGACTGCTGTTAGCACCGCAAAGCTGCTGGTATGGCCGTAGTCTTGTTCAGAAATGAATGACATTCTGTATATCCACTCATAGCATACAGCAGAGCTTTTTCATTTGCCACAGATATTGAGGTCTTGTGATTAAACATGCCAGTCTTCTATTTGTTGCCCATAATACGTTTGATGTGACTCCAAATATGAAATGAAACCTTGAAAGCAAACTTTGTTGGTGAGTCCCTCCTTAGATGTTATTGGCAGGGCAGTACGAAATGGGCTATTTTAACTTAATCAAGGATAACCAGATTAAGAAAATTCAGTCCGGGCTTTAAAGCTTTAAAGGGCATAAAGCTTATAAAGATAGAGTTCCATGAACACAAGGAGAGCACATAACGAAGTTGGCAGTCATACATCTAATTACCCAATAGGGGTTTTTGACCTAGACAGCCCCAAAATACAAAAACTATAGTTTCTATCTTTGAGCCAAGGCAAGTAAGAGGCCTCTGTCAAAGCTTGATTCATTAATATTAATAAGGAATGTAAGATTTGTTGTTTTTGGAAGTGGCTCATCCGTGACAGACACACTTTCTGATTTGTTAGTTGCTAGAAGACTCTCCAGATGACGTCTTTAACACCTTCATGCATGACTCTTCGGGGCTCTTGACCAGACCATGGATGTGATTCGCTTCACAAAGCACACATTTTTGGATTTGGGTCTCTCAACTGGGCTCCAAATGAGTGATGAGGTTTGAGCCAGTTAGACCACAAATGAGAATCTTGATTGGAAACGTTTTTGGCTCCCAGTTAACATTACGTCTAAGGTGATACTATCTCCCATCCTCTCCATTTTTTTTTTTTTGCACTGATTTTTCTGGTTGAACTCCCATAGCCTCCAAAATCTCCCGACCATCTGAGTGACATTATGTTTTGCTACGATCATTTGAAAATGGGTATGGTATGCAACAAAGAACGCTCACAGGGATCAAAATTGTGATGTTGTGGTTTTCTGGCAGGCATTTTAACCATTCACTTAACAGGATGCCCTCTGAAAATATGATTGTCATACCACTCGCTCCAGGGTTAGTAAGGAAACAGGAGTACTGTTTGTGGTCTGTGTGTTTGTCCCAAACCAAAATGTCTCTAACATGTCTCATCCAGTTTGGCTAAAATTCTGTGTACAGGCCAACAGCCAAGAAAGTGCACATTTCAATATTATTCACATTATCAAGACTGACAGTAATGTCTTGGCCAATTGATGTAGCCTAATTACTAGGCTGACTCAGTTTGAGTCAGATGTCCCATTATTGAGATCTGACTTGATATTCGGGAAATAACCTCCACTACTCCATACTTTTTCAGTCAGTGGAGTGTTGTTTTTTGCACATTGTGTTGAAACCATTGTCATCTGTTCATCTAGTGCTGGAAAACTTCCCCAAAACTCTTAGACTGTTGACTTTGGAGGCAGCTTGACAAGTAGAGCAATATATGTAGGTGAAATAGAGGTCTCCATCTTCCAGCAAAATACAGCTAAATCATGCATGTTTCTTTTTCTTTTCTTTTTTTTTTAGCTCAGAGACACTAAACTTCCAAAGAAGATGATGAAAAAGGGACTTCAAAATGGACAAAGACATGTGATCGCCTTTACCACCAACTCATTATCAAACCACCAGTTTCTTCCAGACGCTGCCAGATTCTTCAGTCTCCCTTGCGGTAGCAATGCTATAGTCAAATCCAGTGCTCTTTGTGTCTTGACTTTTTTCCTTGCTCTCTCTGCACCTCAGCATTCCTGTCTGCTACTCACCTGTCACGTCCAGCCCTTTGTTGAAACCCCTCCTGCTTCTGGAAATCAGCCACCACCACTATTTGGATCGCCTTATCTCTGACACCCACCTTCCCCAGCACTATTCACCCCTCTTGCTTTGTAAAAAAATAAAATCTTTGAACCATACTCTGGTATAGTCTCTGGTCATGTTTGCACTTTGGGTCCACTTACGTCCCTCATAACAATGTGTTCTTTTGTTTCTAACATGGTGTTGGCGGTGTGGTTCTTAGACACTCACTATGGCAGCTTCCATCCTTAGATTCATTCAGACAATTGACAACTATACACTTGATCTAGGTTATCTGTATAAGTTGTTTGCCTCATATCTTTGTCCATTCTGACTCTGATGAAGACAGATGTCTGTTTGTACAAACGATTTATCACTGTATTCTCTTTTGTCCAGACCATTACATTTATTTGACATAAAGTGGTTACTGCCATTGCACTATGCACTGAAATACATGCAATACACGCTTTGAGGAAAATGAATTCTCTTTTCAGGCTTCTTCACAATCTCTCTTTCCAGATGATTTTTAAGAGATAAAAATGAAATAAGTTTCATTGTCTTGTAGATAATAAATGACATGTGCGGGAAGTCAAATTGCATGTCTGAAGCAAAATTAAACAAATATATACAACAGATGCACCGTATTAATTTGTTTTCAAGGACAATCATGATGACTAATGCACCAGTAATATATAACAAACAACTTGAAATGATCCCACATGTTTTGATTTCAGATCAGTGCAACTGACCTGTGCCACAAATACCGCCTGATGTGGTTATTAGTTTTTTTTCTCAAAATACAATTCAGTGATGGTTAGTTTTGTTTTAAAGCAATAGTTCAACATTTTGGGAACTACTGTTGTTGATTTACTTCTTTCTTTAAATTCAGTTTTGTCCATTAAATATGAAGCAGGCAACTCTGCAACACTAACTGCCCAACTATTGTTGCACTCAGAGTTTATTTGGCCCTTTGTTACAGCAGCTCGTTGGCTGGTGACATATAACAGCACATTCCTTCTATACATTTAGTATGGAGCTACAGACAGGAGGTGTTAGGTTTAGGTTTAGAAAATATTAGAAATGATCAAACACGTAATCTGTCACAGCTTGATTATACACGTGTGTGCATGGATTAATCAAATAAGATATAACCATAGACAGTAAAAAGTGAAGCCATTGCAGAAGTGCCATAAACCTCCCATCTTTCTAATGGCCAGCAGGGGGCAACTCCATTGGTTGCACAAAGAAGTCCAATTGTAGGTAAACTTATGAGAACGTCAGTGAATATTTTCCTGATGAGTTTATGGTCTCAGTCGCTAGTTTGAAGTCTTCTCCGATACAGTATGATGTTTTTGTAAATCAGACGATAAAGCAGGGTATGCTTTAGGCAGTGTGATTGACAAGTCACTACCACAGCATCCTCTTGGATTCTCAGTCAGATTAGCAGTGTAGCAATACATATCATCCCCAGCCCCACCCTCTTGTCCAAATATGGTCGGTTCTGGCTCCAAAAACCAAGATGGTGACGGCCATGGTGCCAAATTGGTAGTCCTGCTGGTGATTATGCAGTCTATGGACAGAACGGGTTCATCTGTGAGCTTTAGAGGTGTTAGAAAGCAGAACTTTGTACAGGAGCCATGTTAGTTGTTTGCCCCTGCATTCATGCTAAGCTACACTAGCTAACTGTCTAGCTAGTCTCTAGCTTCATACTGAATGGACAGACACGAGAGTGCTATCATTCTCATCTGACTCTCACCACGAGAGTGAATAAGTTTATTTGAAAAAATGTTGATCTTTTCCTCTAACGTTACAAACGAACTGATCACAAATAGACTAAATCTTTCCGTCGTTTTGTCAGATTTCACAGCAGAGGTGTTTGTCTGGTTGAAGGAACAGAGGGAAAAAAAGAAAAACATCTTCAGACACGTGTACTGGTTGCTACAGTAGATTTGATGCCCTGTTGCCGTGGAAACCAGGATTCAGTGATCTGTTGTCTACAGAGGAAGAGGACTCATCTGGAGAGGATTTCAACGTCTCCGGCTGCATTGAGGGTCATCTAATAATTCACACATACTGGCTCCTTCCCATGCTGCCCACAGCGATCTGGCTCGACTTAGCTCAACGTGCAGCAGGGGTCCCGCTCCTCCCTGCAGCCACCCACTGAGGAGGAGATAGGACTTTTCTGATTCTGTGCCAAAAGCACTGCACAGAAATATGACTGTGATTACTGTGCGGTGTGGATGTTACATAAGGCTGTAAGCCAGTCATTAGGAAAGATGTTAATAAACATTTCTGAAATCTGTATTTGGCAGCAAATGATGTTGGCGATTTTGTTGTGGCACATTTTCTGCAGGTAATTTCTAATTCGTGTAGGCTTTCTTTTGCTACCTGTGAAGTCAATAAACATTAAAGTGATTTAAATGATGTGACAAATAAGTTGTCCTTTGCTGTGTTTTTGTCTCGTTGTTTTGCCATGTGCTTCTCATATTTAAAAAGTGATGCTCACCTGCTCTGCATTACAGCCAGCTGCATCTTAAATGAACAGGCTCATATTTTGAGTTGTCACTCTATGTTGCGTGTCGAACGTGGGATTATGTTTTTTATTTAACTAATGATTCCACTTGCATCGCTTTCGGTTCAGATAACAGATTGCATAACTGGTTTGTTGTGTCTGTGTGTGTGTGTGTGTGTGTGTGTGTGTGTGTGTGTGTGTGTGATGCTGCTTTTGTGCTTACGTCAGGATCACTGAGGTCGTCACGCATCACTACTACTCCAATTTACAGCTGAGAGAGGATGAGAAGACTGACATGATTTGGATGCAGTTATTGAAAATAATTCGGTCTGTCATCACCTACAACATGTTTCTGATCATCCACCGTCAGTGGAGCTTTGAACGTCTATCCTTTCGAGAAAATAACAAAAAGGCCTATAAACCAGTGTTCTTTTAATATCTATATTATTCCCCTTGGTGATGACATTATATCATCTTATCGTCACTGCCAGTTTTTTTTTTTTTTTCAGCTCACTTGTGGTCATGAAACAACACAGAAATGAAAATATCACTCTGGAATTTTTCTCACAGCATCGGTGCTAACAGGATAGTCGTAAATCTCAACAATCCTCCCAGATGAGTGTCCAAAAATTTAAATTTCAGTGTGCCGTCATGGGGGTAGAACAGTAAAAAACTTCAAAGCATAAACTCACATAAGGCTGATATCAAAGTCTAAAAAAAGAACAACTCTATACTAAACCATTAATTGTGTGATAAGAAGACAAAACTTGACAAAGATAATATGAGGGCAGTACTGCTTCACATTAGTGCAGAGGTGCAAATAATTAACGGTGATTAACCAGAGAAAGAGCAGAGACAGTCTGTGTCGCCATCTGTTGGTCACCATCTAGCATAGCAACAACACAACACAGAAATCTCAAAAGCAGTTGTCCATACAGCTTACAGGTTTTTAGACTGTTATGTGTTGTATTATTGTTTGTATGTTTGTGCTGCTACCTGTCTTGGCCAGGAATGCCTTAAAAAAGAGGTTTTTAATCTCAATGGGACCTTGCCTGGTTAAATAAAGGCTTAAATAAATAAATAAAAACATTTTACAGTCCTGAATAGTAATGAAGCCATAATGTGTTGGATCTGTGTCAAAGAAATCATTGTGGGAACACTTAAAGACTGAGTATTGGCCAATTCAACATCAGGAATGTTACAGAAAATCATGTGAATAGCTTGCTTAAAGGAACTGTTCAACATTTTGGGAAATACACTTGATAATTAGATGTCAGTCAATTGTACAATCATGTTGTTTGTACAGTAAATGAAGCTACAGCCAGCAGCTATTTGGCTTAGCTTAACACAAAGACTGGAAAACAGAGGGAAACAGCTAACCTGGCAAATGGTAGAAGGCAGATTTTGTTATCCTTGGAGAGAGCCAGGCTCACTGTTTTTCCCTGTTTCCAGTCTCTGTGCTAACTGACCAGCTACTAACTAGTTTCATATGTATTGTACAGACATGAGTCATTTCAATCTAACTCTCAGTAAGTGTTAAGACAGCTAAAAAAAAAAACAAAAACCTGTTATTCAACTAACCACTATACAGGCGGTACAGGATGCATCGTGAGTGAACTCAGGGTTGCTGCTGCTGCTTGTCACTGATCCATCAGACAGGCTGAGAGGATTGCACTGCTAAAAAAAAAGGATTACACCATTTGACATTTTTCATGACCAAAACTGCTTAAGCACTTTGATTAGAGAAGAACACAAAATGACAGATCAATTCTGAATATTTTGGGGGCGGGCTGATTATGTTCTCATGGGATTTACGTGGCTGAATCGTGGATAGATGGAGGATTATTCGAGGACGCAGATATATCAGCGCTGCCCTTTCTGGAGCATTCATGTGCCTCATGGTGTAAATGTTTGTCTCTGTGTGTTTATGGATGATTTAAGATGCATGGCTGACAACAAATAAAACAAACAAACAAATAAAGTAGTAAAAAAAATTTATGAATGTGTTATTATTAAATGAAAAACATCATTATTGGCAGGTCTATGCCGTCTTCTGCTGCATCACAGTGATGAAATAAACCTCTTCCCTCTGCTGTCTGTGTTCTTATTTGATGAATGTCAAAATTATTAAATACAAAAACCTCAATAAATGTCCTTTTAACTTATATTTTTGATTAATTATGACACAGCAGATGAATACTTGAAAAGAAAATACAGATAACAACGTGTATATATCTTATGTCTTTGTTATGCATTTTATTTCAGACCTCTCATATACTGTATCTTTCCCCGTGTGGTGGTGGGATAAAATATTATCTCACAGATGAAAAGTTTTCTTTCCCAGGAAACATGAAGCATCATTATCGGATTAAAAAAATAAGTTCTGCACCAAAACTGTATCATGAAAATATTAGGTGGAACTAGATACCTTTTACACAGATCCCTCAACAGCGATTTTATTATATATCCACCAGCTGTATAATATAATCAATATGTGGCTCGACCTCTCACATGTTAGTGGATAAATTGATCTGTTCCAGATGTTGCCTCCTTACTGTCTTCTATCAGCTGTTCCTCACTATCCAACTCCTACTCTGTAGAGCCTATGGCATGATAAATGTTATCCAGAATATATATTTTATATCTGTGTTTTTAAACAGCAGCAGTCTGTAATATGTTAGATCTATACAAGGTTTCACATGTTTTTCCAGACAGCTCAGACGAAATGTTCTGTACTGAGTCTGAGGATTTTCAGCATCAACACGAACACGTCATCATTCAAACGTAAAACATCAGCCATGAACTACTTGAAGTCTGAGCACCTTAAACATTAAAAAGTCACGAGTGAACTTACCACCGTGTTGTCTAGCAGTAATTATAATGTTATGATATATATACATGTACAGACTTCCATTCATCTAATGGCTCACTATATTGCTCTGTAAGTGAAAACACAGTCCATTTCTCCTTTCTGCAGCGTCTTTTTTACAGCCTACTTGATATTTATATGTGCAATCCATACTGTTCAATACAGTGGCCCTCAGCTTTATTGAACCCCCTTGGGCAAACCTTGTCAAATCCCAATGGCAAAAGATCAAACTGAGGTCATCCAGGGGACAAAACCATAAAAACATAAAGGCTAAAAGACAAAAAGGGCACACAGAAAATTAAAGACATTTGCAATCAGAGGATTGCTACCCCATGTGATATTGCATTTATTCAGCTGTGATAAATGTTCGTACTAATCTAGAGCTGATTCAGAGGCGGGACATGTCACTCGGGGCTCTGGGTGCATCTGTGTTCAGTCAGACGCAGTTTTGAACTGCTGCAAGAAATTTGCACAAAGTCCTTCGTCGCATGCACATACACTGACATTGTATGAGAAGTGAGGACATTCATCACAGGGACTTTCTTTTCCACCCACTGTTTCCATCAACTGTTTTTATTCCACAGCCCTGTCTTCTGAATTTTGAGACACATTTTTCAAAAGATGTCTTAATTTATCAACATTTCTTAAAGACATTCAAGGCCAGGGGACATGTGATGAACGACACCCCCAGAGAGGAGGAGTATGTTCAGGGGTGGTGCCCAATTTGTTAGAAGTACAATTAGGACATCATCAAGTGTCAACATGTCATTGTTGGTCATTTGTAACCAGTCTCTATTCATTATTATCATAAGACGCATAAGGATGACAGGGCCTTTAGTGGGAGGTAATAAAATACTTTGAGAGTACTGAATTTGGATTTTATTGTTTATTGGATTTTTAATAGAATATAATACAATGTTCACAGATGCAGGTAGAGCAGTTTACCTCAATTCAGTTTACAGGGTAAAAATTCAAGTTTTTGTGCACATGCTGTATTTCTCGGATCTTTCTAATTGCACTGTACAAGTGGAAATCTGATGCAAAATAAATGTCTTTATTGTTTTGGTTCACTCTCACCACACTGATTTTGGCTGCAGCAGGCAGCTTTTTTCAGCGAAAAAACTAACTGTACACTACCTGCACAGCACCAAAAAACAGACAGACACTAGGCAGACACTTTAGCAGCTAAAAAGACAGTGGAGACTCCAAAAGGAATGCTAATTTGCTAATAATCTAAATACTATATCAACTTTAATGGGGATAATAAGTCAGTGTTGTGTTTATACCTTGCTTCTGCTAACAAAATAACTATATTATTGCAGGTTTACGTCGAATATGTGTCAGCTCTTTTGAGAAAATGTGGAAAGTCGCAGAAGAAATCAACAATACATATGAATATGATCTTAGATGGTGTGTGTGTGTGTGTGTGCCATTTTCCCTTTGTGATTTATTCCTACTATTTTCCCTTTCCTTTCTGACCTCTGTGATCCAGATGACATTTCTGTGTTTCTGAGATGTTTGTTTCCAAACTGTAAAACCTCAAACTCTCATTTCTCTCTGGGATGCTTTCATCATGTCAAGATAAGCTCATTACCACTGTACCAAATCACTCAGATGCATGTCTTTAAATGTCATCCAGCTTCAAATTTCACACTTAATCACAGCCGGGTAGGTACATTAACCTCTTCATTAATCCCTCCTTTCAACTTTCAACCTTTGCCTCTGTTAAATCAAAGTTTATGTACGTTATTGATATGACAGTTTATTGATTCCACATGCACCTTCTGTCTATATTTTTCTACACAAATGCAGGCATATGATTTAGATATGAAAACCATTCAGAATACGTTAACCACTTCAAAGTAATAAGAGAAATGAAGCTCAGAGGAGTTGATGAACTCTTCACCTCGCACGGTGATTAATCATCCTCCTTCCTCCTACATCTCCCAGACATTTTTATAAATGTATACAGCAATGCAGTAGACTTAATAGGAAATATGCTTCTTTGACAATAAGATGTCACTGCTCCAGAACATAAAACCTAAGCCTGTCATCTTCTTCTTCCCCCCCTGTTTCCCGTCTTTATGCAGAGCTAAGCTGACCATCTCTTGCTCTAGCTTTATAGTTATATTTTACATTTATATTTAACAGTGACATAAGAGCGGTGTCAATTTTCTCATCCAACTCTCGGCAAGAAAGCGAAAGGTACTCACACACTCACTCCACCAGAGACAGACGAGCTGGGTGATGATAGCTAGCTGTCTTGTGTTCTAAAATGTCGACGAAGGCTGAATCTTCCAATGTGCTGTTTGGGTTGGGGGGGAAGGGAGGTTGAATGGCTGGCAGGTGGCAGGGGCAAGAGAGGCACATACTGTATATATTTCTCTCTCTGTTGTTTATGGAAATGCTACTTTTGACTGACAGATGGTTTGGAGGGCAGGGCCGGAGATCATTTCTGCCTTTGGATGGCCTTGCAGAGTCCAGCTTGGGGACAGATTCAGAACAGCTCTATCTCTCATCCCTCCTCCCGAATGCTCCCAGAGCAATGTATCAGTCGTAAATCTTAAACCTCAGAGGACAGCGTTGCCAATAATGACAAAGCTGCGCCTGTAGGCATTAAAGGACATTTGCATGTTGCACTCTGTCAACTTAATGACACGTAGCTCTGTGTGAGGTGCAACATGGCCACAGATAAACCTCCAAAAAATACAAAATAAAGTTTAAAAACTGATGATGCTTATGATGGAGGTTAAGAAATTGTACAAAAAAAGACCAGCCAGATGTTTTTTTTATTTGATATAGTTCTTTTATATATTGATATGTTAGCAGAGAGCAGTAAAAAGAGATTTTCAGACTGGCCAGTAAACAGAGCAACAGATAAAAAACTTTGTATGTCTTTGTTTTATGATGCTTTGGTTTGTTTATTTAAAAAGATTAACTTGTATAATACCTAAAAAAGCATGTACTGTACTACACTCGGATAATCTCCACTAGAACACTGCAGAATATATAAAAAATATATATTTTTTCAACTTTGCTCTCCATGTAATTGGTGCTGGCCTCGCCATTCTTGTGTTTAACAAAGCCTCTGAGCAAACTGCATTGATCGATCTCTGGTTTAAACCTACTCTGTTCTTTGTCTGTTGTGTTTTTTGACTGAATATTGTCGGTGTGTAACACAGGTTAGATGTCATTTGGGTGCTCATCTGCCAGAGAGCCGAATAAAGAACTGTGAGCCACAAAACAGGCCCTGCGCTTGATCAGGAGAAATAAAAGTGGATTTCAATCCAGTGCTCATGGCCTTAATCTGCAGGATTAGGGCATCAGAAAGTTCACCCCAGTGTGTTTTGTGGCCGTGCACATTTGTGTGTGTGTGTGTTTGCAAAGGTTTCTTTGTAAGTAACTTGCTTTGTGTGTCGCGTGTGTTTGCATGATTTTGGATACCAACACAGGTGTGAATGAGTGTGTGAACAGTAGTATCCAGAGCCACATGTGCAGCAGGAGTAGACAAGCAGACAGGCGGGGAGGGAGGTGGAGAGAGAGGGAGGGAGGTGCCCGTGGGTTAAGAGCTAAAGCCGCTTGGCCCAGATGAAGATAGCTCTCAGGCTCTCTGCCAATCAAAACCCGGCCAACAGCCCTCTCTCACTGACAGGGCAGGGAAACGCTGAGGTAGGACACACGCAAACTTGGTGTACATGCAGCCTACAAGATAGCACAGACAAGGTCTTGTACATGAAATAACAGATCATTACAGAGACAGAGACAAACAGTCAGGGCTGTACACCAAACTGAATTTACTTAAAGCTCCTATAATCAATATTAACATATGAACAATAGATTAAATTACCAAGTGTATGAAATCTCAGAAATCCATCCAACTGTCCACAGCTCAGGGTATTATCGCACATTCACTACATTATTTTTGTAGTATTATTTTACTACTTACTGTCTCGGTTCACTCTCATATTATTGTGTTTTTGTCACAGCAGGGCAGCTGTTTTCAGAGAAAAAGCTCTAAAAACCCAATTTTCACTCCCTCTCCAGCATCAAACAGCGGCCAGACAAAGTTGGCAACAAGCTGATGAACACTGTGGGGCATTTAGAGATCAAAACAGAGCTGAAAAAAGGATGAATATTGGGTGTAAATTTGTCAGGTGTTGAGAAACACAACTCCATATCAATCCACGTCTGCTGGATGTGTAAATAAGCAAAAATGAAACATATTCCATAGAATGTTATAGAAACAGACTTGACAAAAAAAAATCATCACTTAAATGAACAATGTGACTGAAACAGGGTATAAATAATGAAAGACAACCGCTGTTTGGTGCTGTGTAGTTCATAACAGAGTTTGATTTCGTATTGGCGCGATGACATATTTACCCTAATGTTGTCCATCATGTGTAGAAGTGAAATTTATTTATTTATTTATTTAACCTTTATTTTTAAGGATGCTCTTTCCCCACAACACACTGTTAGCAGCTATACTGAGAAATGAAATGGCAGAAGCATAAACGTAGACATCACAGTTTAAATGAGTGCAGTTTCAGGCTGATGTAGCTCATTCTTGAGGTTACACGAGTGTTTTGATTTTATTTTTAAGTGTAACTAACTCAGTAAGGGTAACAAGGGTGACATTTCTCCAACAAGGACTTTATAGGTAAATAAATACGAGTGAAACGTCACTGTTTGAATTATAAATCCAGCTATTGTAGACCTTGCCTCTTGCCTCTTGTTCTCTTGTCACCAACTCTCTAATCTCTCAGTCTCAATCTACTATCAGTTCTCCTTCACTACATTAATATTCCTTCTTCCTCCTTTGTTTTACTGTCATTCAAACATTGTGACGTCTTTATCGTGTCTGGTAGTAATTGCATTGGCGCTGGAAGACTGCACGGTGTTTAAAATATCAGCGCTGCAGCTTGACACAAGTGAACATGATGCAGTTTGTACCTGGTGCCAGTCAGTGAGGATAAATTCTCTTTGAACATCTGCCAAAACTCAGGGATCATCTACCCAGAGATGGGCACACAGTTCACTGTGACATAATGTCAAGCATACAAACACTAATGGTTTGGAAAAAAGCTTCTTTTTTTTTCTCCTGTCATCCATTAAATGCCAGTTGTGTTTCTGGTATTTGGCTGTCTTTTTCACTAGGCAGGTTTAGTGGATTAGAGATGCTCTCTAAACTTCAGTATATGATACAAACACCAGACAAGAATGTTGTGTTTCCACAAAGCTGCAGCTTTTCAGTCCTTAACAGCCACCTGCATGTGTCTCATCTTCAAGCCTCTCCTCACTTTACTTCTCGAATCTTCTTCTTATTTTGTCCCTTTTGCCCTCCAATAACCAGCTGTGCCACATCCATTTTCTCTCCCTCATTTGTCATTTGTCACAATTCATCAATTCTATTCATTAAGCCACCTCTCCACAGCTGCATGATGCTGTCTTCTTTACAAATTGAAATTTCACTGGAGCTTAGGTGACCCCCGTGCAGTAATTGAAATTTAGAAGATAGAAATCTTATTTGTTGTCTTGGTAAAATATTGTGGTCTGTGAAGACACGTGTCCAGTAGCTAAAACATGGGCAGCTTCTTAATGCAATATTAATTTACCTCTCCTTTTTTATACCACAAAACAATCTATAAGAAGAAAAAGAAGAAGAACAACAACAATTTCAGGTTTAATAGTTGTTATACATCTAATCTGAAGTATTTTAAGGCATTGTTTAGGACAAAAACCATCATCAGGTGGGATCATCAAGTGTTAACAATGTGGACAGCTGTGCATTGACTAAATACCTACTGTATGAAAATGTTGTTGATCAGTTTGGCTGAGGAGAAGTATTTATCATGAAAAAAGGAGATGACCAAGTACTGAACCCTGTGGAACACCATACTGTATGTAATGTAATGGGATCTAAAACACTCTCACCCATTCACCATTCTCCCTGTTAAATAGATACAGAGAGAGTTCAGGGCCTTTACAGAAATACCAACTACATTTTTCAATCTATCAGCACAATGTGATTTATTGTACAGTATTAAATCCAGCACTTAGACCAAGGAGAACAAGTATAATGAAATAATATAAGGACAGACTATGATCTATTTCCCATTACTGCACTACACTACAGTTTTCTCATTTACATAAAGATTTCAAATAAAAACAAACATAAAATCTAAAAATCAGAGAAGAAAACTCTCTCCCATGCTCGATCCAAGAGACCAAGCACCAGGGCAGTTCAACCAGTGTGCGCTGTAACGGTGAGAGGTTTGCATTTTAAGTTTGCAGAGTTATACAAGTGCTGCCTGCAGCTCTTCCACAGATAATGGCCCATGACCACACAGGAAAATATAAAAGAGAGAAGCAGGGTGGGGGACAAATAACAAAAGAGGGATGAATACGCAGTAATGAAATGGAATCTCGTCTTCTATCTGAAAAGAACATCAAAGGAGATGCTTAAGCTCAGGAGGCAGTACTTTGTCGTTTGATGTGCATCCCCTCTGTTTCTCAATCCCTCTTCATCCATCCATCCCTCTCTCATGATGAGATGGATGGTGATGAACGCGCATGAGGGACAGAAAGACAGAGGGAGGGAGGGAGGGAGGGAGGGAGGGATAATACCTTCTGACTACACTGACTGGGGGGCGAGTGGCGCACGGAGACCGAGAGCGTGCATGTGAGTGACACCGAGCACCATCATCAACTCTCCCCTGCAGCTTCACTCAGTCTCTCCATCCTCCTCCTGAAGAGAGACACAGGGAATCAGGCAACACACAAGACAATTAAAAGGGAGAATAAACTATTGCTTTCCTTTCACTAGTGCTTTTTTTTAACCAGCTACCAGAGAGAAGAGGAAATAGGCAGTGAGACGCAGAAGTGAAGCGCATCTTGTTATAGGCTCCAGCCCACCCAAAGCTTTTTTTTTTCTTTTTTTCTAAGCAACAGGATCAAGAGCTGTGCTCAGTGTGCACAGCCTGAGGAGGAGAGAGGATGCTGAACAACATGACGGATTGCGAGGAGGGAGAGGGGGGATCCAACAGCCAGGGTGAGTGACGAAACCTGCCACAGACTGATGAGATGAGAGAGGTTTGTGCGTGTGGCAGTGTGTGGACGTGGGTACGTCAATTTGCGTAGGTGTGTGAGTGTCAGTGTGGGTGCTGAATGTGTGAGTGTACACGTGTGAGTTAGGGAAAGTTAGGGAACCGAGATTATGTCATTTCAGGGATGCAGAGATAAGTCCTTCTGCCTTTTGGTGTGCGACGAGCTGAGAAAGACAGAGATGGACAAAGGAAACTTGCATACTCTTTCAGCTCTGGTTGCATATCTGAGTGGTTTATTAGACACAAATATTAATATTTCACATGTTGAGAGAATGGAACAACAAGTGGATTTGCTCCATAGCACCTTCACTTGACTCTCATGCTTTGCACCTCCTAAGTTGCATATGTCACCATCCATCTGCTCAACCTTTTTCCTTTTTTTTCTGTTGGTTCAGAGCTTTTTTTTTTTTTTTTTTTATCTAAAATGAGCTGTTTTGATCAGAGTACAGAAGAATTTAACATCAGTATAATGGGTTTTAGATGTAGTCAGAACCAGAACCAGAGGTTCAGTAAATTCATACATACATGTCAAACACTTTCAGCACTCTACAAAAAGGTTTCTGGTGGACTGAGTGCAGCCCCTGCAGAGCGTCTGGGGGAAACCAGCTTTTCACTCTCAAACTCATTCATGTCTCTCCCCATCAAGAGCATCTTGCCAATGGCAATATCTGCCTTTCATAATAGTGCATATGTGTGGCTCTGTGTTTGTGTATATGTTTGTGCATGTGTGTGTATATACGCAGTCGGAGTGTGCCTAAACGTGCGTGCAAATATGTCTTAGATGCACCTTTACATTCATATTGTAATTTCGTTAAGATGCAGGACAACCTTTTCAACTGAATCTGTTCACCGTCAGTTTGCTTTCATTAGTTATTACAGCTGCAACAATGAACTTATTAATCAACAAAAAATCATTTGATACTTATTTGATCATCACTTGATCGTTTTAGAAGAGCAAATATATTCATTTATTTTTGACATCTCAAATGTGATGATTCATTTTAAATATTTCAAGGTTTTCAACTGTTGGTCATGCAAAAAAAGAAATTAGAGACATCACTTCAGTCTCTGATAAATTGTGTATGCCATTTTTGTTCACAATATTTAATATTTTATGGACTGAACATTAATTAAGAAAATAATAATTATATAATATTCATTTGTTGCAGCGCTAGTTGTTACAGCATCTTATAACTTAGTAAGTTAAGGTTTTTTCAGTCGTTGTCTTACTTACTTATTTACCATGAAGACAAATACATTCTTAAACATGGTTTTCCCAAATACAATATCTTAGTTTTACGCTAGTTCATTTTCTTTGTGTATTTATTGATGGAAATGAATTTTACTTTTATCGGAAAGTGTTAGTTGTCCCATTGCTGATCATTTTCACACATAGTATAATCACCTGAGGTGTTACAGAGATCTTCTCTTTTCCCTCATGCATTATAAAGGCTAAAAATATCTGGTAATTAAACAAAAAAACATGGTTGCTCCAGAAAACGTTTAATCATCTTGCATAGTCATCCATCCAATAATTACTCAGTAGATTTGATCATGTTACACATTAATAGTGGAGGTTTGAAGCTGTTCTCATTTAAGTCTTTGAAATGGTTTTATTCAACCTCCTCCACTACTCCACTGTTCAGGGGGTGATAGCAGATCAGCTGTGTATACAATGCAGAAGTCGAATATACATAATCTAAAAACTGGGAGCCTGAAGATTAATCTAAGCTGCAGCTCAGCTCAGCACCATGGTCAGAAATGTGTAATAAACACATTTTGTACAGGTGTCTATCCAAGTATTGAAAGTTAAGAGTTTATAGCTTAGCTTTCCAGTCATACCTAATTTATGTAATACTAACAGTTTTTAGCACAGTGGCGCTTTCAGCTAAATGCTTAGGTCAGCATGCTAAAGTTACCGTATTTATCACCATAGTTTGGCTTTTTAACATGCTACCATCTGCATTGCAAACATTTGCAGTGCTAGAGGAAAAGTAATCACAAAAACAATTAGTTTACGACATCTAGAAATCATAAATGTCTGTACAAAATTTGCTAATTCATCTAGTAGACTGAGGTGTTTGGTGGGATAAGTAAAAGCTTTGACATGCCAACCAAAGTGGTGGACTGATGAACAGGCATGCAACCTTCAAAATAAAATAGAACATTGCTGCAAACTACGATATGAATGACATGGTTACATGACTGCACATATGCCAAACACTATGCCAGGGATTTCAACTCCTTATGTGCATTAGACTACACAACAGAGGGACAATGACCTTTTGCTTTTTAAAGGTCAAGATTTGAGCTACACCATCACACCACAGGGGTGAAGAATGAGGTGGCATTCGCGGTGCAAGCGGTGTGTGATCACGATATGAACAGAGCATACAAAACAAGAGTATACATTAATGAACCCAAACTGGGGTTACACAGAAATACCATTTTATTATAGTCCTGCCTGTTTTAACAGAGCAGGCAAGATGGTGGCTTTATGAGATCCCTGGAGGCTGCTGGATGCTGTCCACTGGCAATAAAAATGGATGAGTTCTAATCAATAAGTTCAACAGGAGTGATTGTGAGGTGAAAAGAGGAATTTATCATTGTTAAACTCAGGTGCATGTTTGCTCCTTGAAACGTTTCAGTTTATTTTGTTTGACTTTTCTCGTAACTGTTTATTCCAGATTGACGTGCCCATACTCTTTTAGCTTTTAGCTTGTGCTCCATAAATCATTTTATAATTTGTTTTAAAAATGAGAGAGTGTCCATCAAGAATTCATTATCGTTTCGCATTTTGTACAGCTTTAAGGACAGATGAGTAGCCTTCTGTATGTGTGGGAGCTGCCTCACAGAAGAATAAAAGCACATGTCCTTCTCTAAAGGACGTTTTTTCACTGAGCGGTGACGTAAATATAAAAAGAATACTCGGAGTTACCAGATGAATAGGTGCATCTCTGCAGTGTAATGCAACTCAGTACAAATATCCTGCAATGTTTCATACATTTGTGAGGCTGTAGTTAAAGGTGGTGTTGTGTTGGACTGCACAGTGGTGGAAGCAGTGTTTGATATTGAGTTTGATACTTAAATACATCAAGTATTAGAAAAGTATAAGTACACGTAGTGGCACCATTGAAAATGTTATATTCAAATTATATTTATATATTATTATAGTTTTATTACTGATGCTTTAATAGCATTTTAGTGGCGTCAAAGTGGATCTAATTTTTATTACTTTATACTGTTGGGTAGTTGGATCTAAAACAATGCAAAGCAAAAGAAACTTGTAACTATAGATACAAGTGTAGTGAAGTGAAAAGTACAATACAACCTCCTGTAATGTAGTAGTAGAGATATAAAGTCATATATAATGGAAATACTGGAAAAGTCAACACAACCTCAAATTAGTGAACACTGACACATACTGTATACAGAAGCTAGTTTTCAAGGTGTGCTTGAGCAAGGCGTCTAATCTTGACCCATCCTTATATCCTGAGTACATCACAAATCTACAGTAAAGTCTTAAAATGTTCACACTACAGGATTTTTAATGGAGCTGTACCCGTCAGAATCAAAATACTGCTTGTATCCTCTTGAGCAGCTGGTGCAGCAGATAAACAAAGGTCATATCGATGTCAGATTTTGGGCTGCTTTTATATAAAAACATGCAATGACACCACGTGTGAGCAATGCAGGGTCAGAGGCGAGGGTTTTATTATAATACTGGAGTTTATGCAGAAAATAGGTTGCATATACTATATATATATATATATGCTCTTGTATGACAATGCCACATCTATTTCTAAGTTATAAATTCCTCCTCCTGCTGATTTAAGCAGAATCCAGTGTTTACTTTTCTCTCCTATTCTGTTAATTATCTCCTGACCCATCAGATGTATCACATGACCTTTAGTGGACGTCCTGACCCCCAGGTTGGGAATGCCTTTCAACATGCTGATCGCTTTCATCAGTCAGTGCTAAAATGAATCACTTTCGTCTGGACTGTTTTCAAGCGTTTGCCTCTCAGTCGGGGAGAGTCTGTCTCTCAGGTGAATGATTGATAGATCACAGAACAAAACAGACAAGGAGCAAATCAATTGATTCTATTTAAACAAATACTAAGAAATACAGTTTTCCTTTTTTCAGCAGAAGCTTCTAGTGTTTGCTCTGAGCAACAATGAGCTAAACATATGCAGGACCTGTGGGTAAGAAGGTAAACAAGCATATTTCCAAATTAGCAGACTGTCACTTTAAAGGAATAGTTCAACATTTTGGGAAATGCTCATTTGGGGATCGATACCACTTTCCTGTCTGCTCTGGCCAAAGGCAAAAGACTATCATCGCCTCTAAAGATGACTAATTATCACATTTATTTAATGCGTACAGAAACTGAGTAGAGTGAGAGTAAAAACAACATGTTGTGTTACTATTTCTTAGCTGTTTTTAAGCCTCTGGAGTTTGAGCAGTCACTCATGATTACAAAAGCAATTGATACGTCCATGGACAGGAACGCAGAGGGTTAAGAAAACAAGATATAACTTTTTAATTGGTGAACTTTGGAGGTGTTACATTTAGACAGACCATCTCTAGTCTCTGTGCTAAGCTAACTGAACTTTCTTCCAGCTGTATCTACATATAGTTGTATCAGTCCTTTCATCTAACTACCTGTAACTCTCATGAATATCCCGAAATGTCGAACTCTTCCATTGTCTGATATGTATGCACCTGCTCCTGTCCTCCGTAACACAGGCAAAGCCAGGCGAGATGGACTTAATCTGCTTGCCAGATGTCGTTAGCTCATCCACTGGTGTTTGAACCTAAATCAATTTGTCTGATTGCCCATACGTTCATACAGAGTGTCCACCATTGTAATTTCACTGAGAGAGAAGGGTCTCCCGACACATTAGCACAGGTGGGCGAATGATGTACAGAAGCCTCCTTCTAGGCAAAATTAGGATAAAAAAAATCACACAGCAACAGTGTAATATACAGGAAACAACAGTAGATATTAAAAGTGTATACTTGTTTGATCTTTCCATTCCCTGTGGGCAATTGGTAGTGGACATGAACTGTCGTGTAACTGCGCATCAGGTATTATCTCGTATTATCTCATTGCAGAGGAGTGCTGCATTACGTAAAGCTGCTCTCTTTATAGGATTTTTATGTTACTGCTTCCTTGTAATTTCACTGATGTATCCTCAGCTTTAACTGCATGCATTTGTTTGACTTACCTTTTACCTCCAGCGTGTGGCGGAAACGTATTACCAGGGTAAGAGCAGGGTTGAACAGTGAGCAACAGGAAAAGTCACGTCAGTGATTATCAGTAATCCTCTGACGTGTTGTCCAGGCTGAATGAAGAGTGTGTCAGACACTGACTTTTAATCCGTACTGAGTCAGAAGGTCACAGTGTCGAAGTTGGATTAACGAGGTCTTGACATCTTGTGCACATTTATATAGATTGATCCAATTCAATGTGCTTAATGTATGCATGTGGTCCATTTTATTTAAATATAAATCCACCTACAGCATCATTATTGCCATGTCTTCTTATTGGATGAGATAAACACTTTACTGACCTACTGTAGATGATGTAATATCACAACACAGTTAACATGGCACGCTATAAACAAGCGGCAACCTCCTTCCTTTGTGGCTGTGAAGTGAAGCCAATGTGGAAGTCCCAAACACTGCAGTTCCTCAAACATCCACTTGTGGCTGGTTACAGAACTGAGTCAGTCTCCATAAGCAACGATGTTAAAATGTCCAACTTCACAGCAGAAATAAACATGTTAATAGCCTGGTACAAAAAACAGTTTTTGCCTCTATAGCTAGTTTCATGACAAAGTTAAAGTTAAAGTTATGCATAATTAACAGCATGGCTGCTTTGATTGATAGGTGGTTGATGCTACAGATGGCTTAATAGAGCACCTAGGCATCATTTGGCCCACTTCAGGTACGCATATGATCCAGGTTTTGAATGATATTTAGTTTAGGCAAAAGAGGCAAGACTGCCAAGATGGTGACGGCCAGAGCCACCAGGGTTTCAAAACAACTCTTCAGAAACCTGTGGGTTCTTTATTTTTCAGTGGCTGTAACATTAATATGTGTCGTCATATTGACGGGCGTTTATTTAACTCTACTTTCATTTTCATTTTTGTTTGAAAGGAAATTAAACATCAGTTGAGAGTGACATCAGTTTCCATCCAGGGAAAATATGAGACTGAAAAATAAGACTGAAATGACCTGCACGGGTGTCCCAAAAAAGGTTTTATTTATTTATAACAAATAGAAATTATTGAGAGAAAAGAAGCTTGACATGGTGGGACTGAGGGAAAGTGAACCAGTAAATCACGAGGTTCCCTTTCCTCTACGTTATATGATCAAATCACCCTTATTGACCTTCATACACCCTGGAGTGCTGCCAGCTGTGGGTGAATCATTTGATGTTTCCCTTTTGGGACAAACATGGGGAATAAACTAAAGCTCGGCGTACAGATGAGTCACTACAGGGGTGTCATTTAGCTCAGTTGGTAGAGCAACGGCCCCCATGTACAAAGGCTCAGTTCTTGCCACGACGGCCCAGGGTTCGAATCCGACCTGTGGAGCTTTCCCACATTCCTGTCACTCTTCAAGCTGTCTCTGTCAAATAAAGCTCAAAAAGGCCAAAAAAAAAAAAAGATGAGTCACTACAAAGATTTTGCTGGTTCAACCTTTTCTGAAACAGATATGGTGTGGGGGTGTTTATTATGGGAAACAGCTTGAATCCATCATTAATCAACTGATTAAGAAGAGGAGTAATATCCAAAAAATCAATCTGTTTCCAGTTTCTTGTTTTCCTGCTTTCACAACTAGATGGTGGCTGCTACGAAAAATTGCAGAGGCCTGAAAGTCATTTGGACTTGTGTTTTTTCCAAAAAAACATTTTGGTATTGTAATTGAAACCTAAAAACACTTTCTGTTTCCACTGTTGTGTTTTCTTCTAAAGGCTGTCTCACCAGAAAATCAGCTTTGGTTGTTTGTTCAAATTCAAAACCAGCTGTTTTTTATTCAGCAGCCGTTGGCATGACAATCTCATTGGCTTACCACTGTGAAAAGTGGTTGGTATTAAGATGGTCATGGTGGGGGATGAGTGTACAAACATTCTGACCTCAATACCAAAGACTGGCTCACGTACTGCACCGAAAGTTTGACATATTGGGAAAGTATTTATTTTCTCTCAAGTTAGCCGAGAATACCGCTTTGTGTTAAATATGAAGCAGCTACCATCAGCTGTCTAACATAGCTTAGCACAAGCCTGTCTGAAGGTAACAAAATCCATCTACCATCATCTCTAAAGTTCACTGATTTAACATGTTGAATTCGTTTTGTATAGAAATCTGCAAATGAGCTCTCATTTTGAAGTTTTTACAAAACTATTTCTTGGTCAGGACCCATTACCTGGCAACCTGCAGACCACTGCAGACCAAGAAAATGTCTGGCATGTAACCGCACATACAATAGAGATTTGTTGCTTTTACACTTCCGTTACTTTTGGACAGAGTTATACTGAGTTAGCCAACTGCTGACATGTCTGCAAGCACTCAGCTTACAATGAGGGGGAAAAAACACAAAGCACTTAAGAGGTAAATTACATTACAATTACAATATAGAAGACCACGAACCTTATCACAAGAAGTCAACCAGAAGTCTCAAAGGGGAGAAGAGCTCACTGTTTGTTTTGGAGATATGAAAACGCATGAGTGAGCCTCTGTTGTTCATTCAAGACAGTCACCCAATAGAAAATGTTGAACTAATAGCACCACTTATAATAAATACAAGAGGCCACAAGCTGGTCGTCTCCTTCTACAGCGTCTTCCACGAACATGTGGTATTTAGATAAATACAGTTACAGATGCATATAGAGTAGCAGAAAGAAGTGAATAGTCTTCAGTCTAGTTTACTTTCACAGCTTCATATTCAGTGTACAAACATGAACGTCATATCCATATTCTCTAATTGTCTAATTTCCACAAATGTGGAGCTTTTCCTTTAAGATTCATGAAATTAAGTCGCCCAACAGCAACTATATTTTACATACGATGGTGCACTCAGACACGCGCAGATCAGTCTTCCTAACCCTTCTGATTCCTTGCCTAACCCCCATCTAGATCTCCAATTTCCAACTTCAGACACATCATCTCTCCCAAGGTGTCCTAACCCTAACCACTTTGACCCCCTGCCACTTCGCCTCTCATTCCCAAACCTAACCACTTACCTGGATCCACCTGCCCGGAGATGGATTGACCTAATGCCAACCATCAGCACCCGTTGCTTCAGCATAACCACTAGGATTTGGATCTTCTTTAGCAATTTCTCTATTAACCCCAAGTACAAAAACTTCCTCTCCCACACTTACCTATAGACTTCTGGGACCAACTCTACCACCTGGACCAAACTTCCAACACGTTACTGTTGGACCTGAACCATCCCCAAAGCAAACATCTACTGAGGATACTAAACAACATACAGCAACACCAAGAATTTTAATACACCATCCATGCTCCATCTCTTCTGGCTTACAAGCATGTGAACAAACACAGGAACTGGGTGGTCTCATTAGCTGCTGAGTTATACAAGGAATGCCAAGTTTCACCAGTAACTGTGCACTATTCTGTTTTGGCAAACACACTCTTATGTTTTGGAAGAGGCAGAAGCGTAAAATGATTTCGGAGGCAACAACATTGTTTGGTTTAACACGAAAAAGCTTCGCATCTGGAAATGTTGAGTCTGGTTCTAATTTTTAGCAGCTTTTCACCTTTTTTTCCCTTTTCTGACATGCCACGGCGAGAGCTGTTGACAAGTTGTTTTAAGTTTATGTGCATATGTTTGTATGTCTTGGGACTGGTAGGCATTGCTAGTGATGAAGTTACATACATCCATCATGCAAACAAGAGGACTTTATGCAAATTTAACATATGAGGCAGCTGAACGAAAGTGTTTATAATAAGTAGTTACTGTCATTCATGGATTTTTCTCTTCAGCTCTGTCTTGGTGACAAACTAAAAACCCGTTGCAAATTACTGTCAGCTAAATTTTGCCTCAACACAATTTTTCAGTGTAATATTTACAAAGACTGCAAATATAAATGATCCACGAGTCGCCTGCTTTGCATAAAGTGCAGCTAAAAACGATTTAATTCTGACGTGTCATGCATGTCTGGAAATCAATGGAGCACAAAGGAAAGTGTTTCCTGCTGCTTAACATTAAATGTTGGGCGAAGTGGAGACACTTTGGAAACTGCAGGCATGCATTCATCCCTCAAGAAGATGATATATTAGTTTAATATCCTATTGTTGTCTGATTTGACAACATCAGTATATTGTTTTTTACTACTGTCACTACTGCCAGTATTTCTGGGGTTATGAAGTGGACCAAAATACAGACATAGAGGTACAGAGAGGTACAAGATATGAGCCCAGAATCTGTGGTTCACAGAAGAACCAAAATTCATATCAATCCGTCCAAGTTGTTGAGATATTTCAGTCAGGACCAAGCGGTAACCTGCGTGTCTGTGAAGCCAACACGCAAGTGCCAAAAACTTGCAGTTCAATGAACGGCCACTTGAAGCTAGCTACAAACTAATTCAGTCTCCATAAGCCCCCATGTTAAAATGAGCATGTCAGCTTTGATTAACAGGTGGGTGCCGTCAGAGGTGGCTTGTTTGAGCACCAAGGTGGTATTAACTAACCCTAACCCACCTCAGCTCCACTGATGATCCACGTCTTTGCCCATTTTTAGATTAGCCGGAAGGCAGCAGAGGCAGGACTGCCAAAATGGCAGCGGCTAGAGCCGCCACACTGAGCTTCATAAATGGCTCTTCGGAAACCTGTGGGTGGTGTCCATATTTATACTCTCCATGGTCAGGACTAAAGTGGTGGATTGATCAACCTCCCTAGAGAGTTTAACCAGCTATTTTAAGGTCTGGCTGCTTTTGCAAAGCCAACTTCATGTGACTTTATGCTTAATTCGCAGATTGAAGAAACCTGCAGATTGTTGTTCTGAACGCTGAATGACTTCTAACGGATAACGGAGGGATGTAAGAGCAGTGTTGAATAATGTTATGCTTTTAGGAGCGAGACAGGAGAACAAATGAAGGAGAAACTCCAAATTAAAAGCAGCGAGTCAGGACTGTTGAGGACATGTCAACTGGAATTTCAGCTCGGTTTAATCTCCTAATTAATATCAATGATGGTAGATGGATTAATATCAATATTTCATTTTTAAAATATCAAGTTTATCGTTGATATCAGTATTTTGCAGCACCACTAAGATGAACACAGATCATTTTAAAAAAAAAAGGTTGGCTGTGTTTGATATCAGTACTATAAAGTTTGTAGATTTACACTTATCTATATTTTTATTTCAAGCTAACAAGCAGCCCTGTGAGGCTGTAACACGATCACAGTGAAGCTAGCACGTTAGCTCATGTTTAGACAGTGTATTGTTTACTATGTTCACTATATTTCGTTAGCTTGTAAGCACACTAACACCAACTAGTTGACAGTTGAGGTTGATGGGGATGTCATTAGTTTGGCAGGTATAAGGTCATAAACTAAATATTGGGCAAATTATGCACAGATGGCATATTATATTATGGCTAAAATCACTTTCAGAAAGACAGTACAAACAGTGGATATATTTATTACTTATAGAGAGATCAACATATAATATTGCTCCTACAGGTTTATTTCTAAAGTCAGTCAATTTTTGGCAGAGCTGCATCACACCCCTGCTGCCTGAGAGACAGAAAAACACAGACAGAGAACGAGTGCGCCAGCGAGGAGACAGATTTAAATTAAACAAATGACTTCATGGAATTAGCTTTAATTCCTGAGTTACAGCAGGCGAGGTGAAAATGAATGAGGTATGTGTGTGGTTGATGTAATTGTGAGGTTGCTATGCAGTTCTCTCACATGCACAAGTTAATTTCTGCCTTCCTCTGTGGCCTCCAGCAGCTGCTATATAATCCCCGTGAGCTTGTGTCCTATTAAGCTTTTAAAAGCCGTATAAACTGTCCATTTTGTAATAGCCGTGTCACATAAAGGGTACAAATCTACACCGCCCGCTGCCTTTCATCTGCATGCTGCGGTCAAGTCATAGTCACATTTCGGCCTGCTGCTGCAGCATCGTTAAAAACATTTCCAGGTTGTGTCATCTTTCTGAGTTGACCACTTCTTATCAACAAGTCTCAACTATCTGTCCTAAAACAGGGATGTAGATATGAGGATTATCTATTAGTTACCCATTAGTAGCATGCAAATCATTTAAATCAGCTAAACAGATAGAGATGTCGTCGGTTCATATAGAGGCTGAGCTCCAGTTAATGATCTCTGTATTCGCACAGTAACTGATGGCAAACAGTTTGTAATGACAGCACATGTATTCATTAGAAATCTGTAGTTTAATAACGTCACTCTGTTTAACTCTTGATTCTCTTTCTCTGCCATTAAGATGGTAAACGTGCTCAGACTCCTCTAAAGGCCAACCAGGTCTGCATCCAAACTTTTGTGTCTGATACTTTTGTGCTGCTGGAGATTTAAAGTACAGCATTTTAAAAGAGTACTGTACTGCATTGATTTAGGATTGCACTCCTGTAAGATTATTTGAGGTGGACTTTCAGAAGTCAAAAGTATCAAAATCAATGCAGCAGAACCACAGATGTCGTCTTTTTATTCCACATATTTGTCTTGTTTGTCAAAACGGCCGGGGCTGTGGCTCAGACTGTAGAGCAGGCCGTCTAGTAATCAGAAGGTTCGATACTCAGCAATCTTTGAAAACACTAGCCAAACTTCAGTTATATGGATATTAACCTACAATCTATGTAGTAAAGCACTGATTGAGCCTTCTTTCACTTCATACAACCCATTAAACACTGACTACAGCAATGCAATATCGTGTTTTAGACATGCTTTAGTAATTGTATGTGTGTCTGTGTGCGTGTTTGCACATGCACACAGGCATAGGAATACAAAAGAGCTCGTCCTGGGGCAATAAATTTCCTGTGGACATGAGGAATATGGGTCAGACGGGGCTGGTTGCCCTGATATGACCCACACATTAAAGACAAAGTCCGCACAGTGTGTTATTGCTTCACATGTTCACATGAGCCCCATTATGATGATCATGATTTAAATCATTGAATCCTTGCTATTTTGCAGTTGTAGTCCTGCAGCGCCACTTTACAGTCAGTTTTATGGATATATTCATGTATCAGAAGCTTTTACAACTGTGTACAGATAAATCTTAAGTGCTGTTAACACCTGTATAAACCTCTTTGATCTCTTCAGTTGCAGAAATTTATCTATGTAGGTCACTTTCAACACTTGTTAATCTCCGTGCCAGTTATTCTTCCATGTTGCGTAATCAAAGAGAAAGGGTTGTCTGTGCTCCGATTTCATCAGACGTGCCCTGCGTTGGATTATTGGACAGGATTATTGCTTTATTGGGGTACTTTGTCGATCGCCTTTAAGATATTGTGAGCTCGAAAAGACATTAAAAGGCAGAGCACTTGCTTGTACCACAGACAAATGTTTTCTTCTTCTTGCATTACAGCCCACAGGTAACTCTACCAGACTAGATGACTCAGTTCTCTTTTTAAAACTTTTGGTTATTTTTAAAGATCACCTCTACATGAACTGTGGTCTGAATTATTATTCAGTGCAGCGTCCCACTTGTGCTGCATCAGAGAGTAGTGCAACAGTAAAGAAATAAGATAAAATATCAGGACAAAAATATGAGATATGAGAAAATCTATAAGAGATTTACAAAGAAACAGCAATAAAACATCACATTTACTTTTAAAGAAACATTATTAGAGTTACAGTCTAATACTTAGGTGCATAAACTTTCACCATATTTACAAAAGAGTGAAGTGATGTGACTTTGCGCTGACAGATCAGCAAGGCTTATACCATGAAAAGAAATCATGTCTGATACATCACAGTGCCATTAAGAGCTTTGGTAACCAGGAGTAAAATCTTTTGATGATCAGTTTTTAATGCTGGTTAAAACTCAAGAATAAGATCTTCTTTTGAAACAGTCAAAACAAATTATCCACAGTCAGACTATCAAAATCCTAAAAGCACTTGTAATGGTGCTGTAAAACTTCAAGAAGCATTGATGATAATTCATGTTGTGCTCATATATTCATTTATTTGTGTATTACATTTATTTTTAGCCAGTGAAACACCAAATATTTCCTTGTTTCCTTGAGGAATTTCTGCTTTTCTACAAAACTCTCAAGGGGATAGTGCGATCCTTAAGTATTATAACTAGTAGTCACTTTAAAACTAATGGTATAAGAAACAACAGTTCTTGCTGGAAATAAAAATGTAGTACAATACAAGGTTTTCTAGATGGATGGAAAATGCAAGTTTACTTCTAAACTAGACAGCGGTCCAATTAATGCCGAATCCAGGCCTTTGTGCTCTGAGGAATAAGACCTGCAGGAGAAACAGACTCACTAGTATCTTAGGTTTCACACAGCTGAGCCCTCAAAGAGAGAGCAGATCTTTCCCCTTGGGGCAGGAGGATTTGTGAAGAGAGGGGTAAAGAACGGGTTTAATTGGATGAAAGTGACTGTCGACAGTGACTTACCTGTGCAGGATTACCACCGTGCACTGTGTGCAAAAATTCAAGCAGCTCATTTTTACAGGCAAACAGATAAAGATTAAGAGTCCACAGCTATGCTACTGCCTCTGTCAGTGGTGACAGATTTTTCTTCAAAGTCGCCCATCCAGCAAAGTATAAACATCCTGTGACTCGCATATTTAGCTCAACAACAATGGGTCTGTAGTATCCGCACACTGTCACTTAACGTCTGCAGCTCGACATCAGAAAGTTAAGATCAATATGAAATCAATATCCATAAAAGAGGAAAAGATTTATGCACTGAATACTGACCCACAGACGGGTGAGACAACCCCATGATTATGCATTTTGAGTACTCCGTACTGCTATGTCATGCCTTTGTGATCCTAGGAATACAATAAGTGGGTATACCGGACTGAGCCAACCTCCATGATACACCAATGAGCTCTATGAGGTGCTTTGAGATAATAGGTAATATCAGAACATGCTGATGTTTAGCCGGTATAATTTTTTATCATGTTAACATTCTTAGTTTATTATGTCGGCATAACTAAAGCACCAAATTTCATGGCAATCCATCCAATAGCTGTTGAGCTATCTTACCTTCTAGCATGACTAAAACGAAACAGCTGTAGCAATGTGGCCTTGTATGTTTAAGGTGGGATCAGTAACTCTGTGGACAGATTGTTGATATTTGGGTTCAGCGTGTTAGCCTGTGCCAGATTTACCATCACTCTTGCTCCCACTAACCCTCCCATTGGTTAATCATTAAGTCACAGTTACTTTATGCATTAGCTGTGTGTCCAGATACATAGAAAAGGGCATTTCAGGACATCCAAGAAGAACTCTGTCTACTCTTATAGAAATATGAAGCTGTTTTTATTAAAGTTAATTAGTCAGATGCTGCATGACCCCTGTTATAATGTGTTACTGTCACATTAGGTTACTGGTTGATGTGGGCACAAACGAATTAAACTACAACACTACTACATGTTTTTTTTTGTAACCTTTTCTGTCGCAGTAAAGCATTGATTTGAGCGAAGCCTTTGGTTACACCCAAAGGTCATTTTGATTGCAGTGATGGACGAGGAGGAGGATGTGGTAGAAATACACAAGTGGACAGCTTGTAAATGGATGATTATTGTCAACAGTACAGCTTTTATTAGTGTATGAATGTTCTGGAGTGTAATCCAGGATTTTATTGTACAACACTCCCATCCCACGAGTAATATCGCAAGGACGCCAGCAAGAATCCATCACTGCTTAGTCACTGACTTTGACACACAGGTTTTATTGCGTGACAAACATGAAAATGTTTGCGAATGTTGCGAATCTCGGAGGGTCAGGAACTCTAAACACAGACGTTAGATCCAGACTGTCAAATGTTTTGAAGCCAGAATGTAATAAATAAAAAGGACAATATGAAATAAATATTCTTGTAATGACTAAATGAACCAGTAAACTTTGAATAATGATTCAAGAAATCATATGAACAACTTAGGAGAACAGTCCGTCGTTCAAAGGATTATGTGCTGCGTGAGAGCAGTTTGGCAGGTATTTGACTCTCCTCTTTGCTTTAAAGATTAGCGTGTAATACTGCTGCCACTTGGGGAACTGAAAGAGACGATTTGATCGTGTTGCTTTCACCAACCAGGAGCTGCAGCAATTGCACAGGCTTTCAAATGCCATAGCAGTCCATATTGTAAGTATACCTTTGCTGAGGTGAAACTTTAATTTGCTGTAAAGGGCAGGATTCTCATACTCTTCTGTTTTTGCTCTTAGACGTAGGTGAAGAGGCAGAAAGACGTTGGAAAATGGCATAAGGGTGAGGTAGAAGTATAAATGCCTCAAAATGTGGACATAAATTCAAGAGAAGACAGTCAGACTTGGATTAAAGAGGCAGTGCACACGGTGTGTAGACTTAATTCTATAAAATGAGCATTACATTAATCCTCTAATGAAACTCTTACTCTGTACTGGTTTGTAAGCCATCATGGCTTCTACAATTTAGACATCAGATGTCATGATTACTCACTAACCTGACCACAAGAGGTAAAGCTGCTCTAATCAATATTTTTTTATTTTTATAATCAAGTCAATTGATAGCGATTCTGATGAACCCAAAGAGAATTATCTCCCAATTTTGTAATTCCATTCAGGTCTACAAAGTATTTTAGCATCTTTCAGCTCATTGTTTTGGTTTTCCAGCTCACAGCTTTAATATATGTGTAATGTACATCACCTGCTCAGCACCAAACAGCAAACAGACACACTTAAAAATCCACTTTAAAAGGTCTATTTTTCTTAGTAGTTGGTGGAGACCAAAAACGGAGCTAAAAGAGAGTAAATACTGGCATTCATCACGTTGTTCATTCATCAGGCAACAAATAAATTCTATATTTTCTCTGTATTGGCTTTATTATAATAATAATGTGTTTGCAGCTTGTTGTTCTGCCCTGAAGTGGCATCAATGAATACAGATTCAAATAAAGTTTTGTTCTGTCTTTGATTACAGAGAATCAGCAGCAAGATGTTTTTTATCTGTCACAATGTTGTGAACGTTATTCTATTGATAATACAAAGAAAATTTAGTCAATAAAAGAGAGATATCAAGAAGTGCTACCTGATGTTGATATCCTTACATGAAGTTTCACTGAAATTGGAATGCAGCCCAGAAACTGTGAAATATTTTTCATGGGCTGGAGCTTGTCAGAAAACATGGGATTCACCCATAGAGCATGTAAAACGTGGACTTTGTCGCCACGACATCATCCATAGATGTCTGAGGTGTTGTTATGAGGCTAAGAGCGTGGTGGCTGTGGACGTCCTGTTTCAACAGCTAATCAAAAAAGTGATATTCACAGCAGATCTGCAGCTAAACTCAGTGACAGTGATTCTCTGGCTGCAAAAATATCTGATCTGGAGGAGGCAAGCACGAAAACAGAGCACATCAGACAAAGGATGAAAAAAGGTGCCAAGCTATGAGAAATATAATATGTGTTTTTGAACATTAAATTGTGTAAAGCCATTCTAGTAGTCACCCAAAATAAAAGCATAAAACTGAGAATGAGCATAATAATCCTTTAACCTTGTTTAGCCTCGTCCATCCGTGGAGAGGTTTCCCAGCAGGATTAACGGGGTGTTCGCCCTGTAAGCTTGGTTCGATTCCGACCAGCGTGGATGGTTAAAGCAGCTCTGATTTTATCCTGCGCAGGATTTCAATAGGAGCTTTAATTAAATAACTTTGTGTGGTGAAGTGGCTCTGAAGCACTGCAGCAGGTCTTTAGTATTCTTCTGCCGTAGCCTGAAGAAAAGTGTCTCCTGGGACTCACATGGAAGAAAGGCAGATTGAATGCATCTCTGGTGTTATAAATCATATCAGCGTTGAGTGTGTGTGGCAGCAACCGCTGGAGGGCTGGGATAGTCATACTGTACCAATCATGAGCCTGAGTGAAATGCAAATAACACTAGCACTCAAACAAAGAGCTGGCTGGACAAATCATCTTAAAACGCTCTTTCTCCTTTGGTTTTTTCTTCTATAACTTTTAATTTATGGAGTCTTTAGATTTCTTTTCACAGTGTATATTCCATCACATTGATTTTAGACTTTAGAAATGCCCTGATTACATTGTCAGTCAGTAAAATGGGGAGAGATTTTTAATCAACATAAGCTAAAAAAAAATGTGGCTATCAACTAAAATGTTTACTGACAACACATTTCATTTGTTTTTTCTACAATATCCATTTGGAAGAACTAAACTACCTTTTCAGTGTACAGTATATTATATTTAGACACTGACAGCACTTGAAAAGGTCCATAGTTTGAAATGGTCAATAGTTACTTGAAGCTGAAGACTAAATCTAACCACATCAACTGAACAAAATATGTAGGATATGGTAAAAAGCCCCGCAGTAAGAACCCCATGAGTTAAGACTGTTATTTTCAACTACCAAAATAATGTTTCATTTTAAAGCTACACTGGGTAGAAATTAGTTTTTGTGTTGTTGTTGTTTTTTGTAAATATGGACTGCTGCACACATGTATTTGTTATGATTATATCACTTATGATAAAAAAAATAGCAAGGTAACCATCAATGTCCTCTTCAGTCTCCAAACTCAACTCCACTCCCTGTCTACATTCCCCCTCCACCCCAAGAAAACCTCCTCTTCTCGTTGGTCCAAAACGCCTGTGGTACAAACACTAACACTCCTCAGGTGTTCTGAGTTGCTCTGGAAAACCAGAAAACATTTTCTCCATAAAATATGATCCAGTTTCACCAGAATCAGCTGGTCTGTGTTTCTGTGTTTTCAGGTGATGGAAACCCTAAAGAGAGCAGTCCTTTCATCAACAGCAGCGCAGCCAGTGATGCAGAGAAGAGCCAGCAGTATGACGGCAAGAATATGGCTCTGTTTGAGGTGAGGACAGATTCCTAAACCCAAAGAATCATATTATGAGTCGATCTCCAGGTTTAATACGACTGTGTTTGTGTGTGTGTGTGTTGCAGGAGGAGATGGATACTAGTCCAATGGTTTCCTCTCTGCTCAGCAGTCTGGCCAACTACTCCAACCTGCCAACGGGCAGCAAAGAGCACGAAGAGGCTGAGAATAATGAGGAGGGGGCGCGTCCGTCTAAAAAACCTGTCAAGGTGGATTACTGCGTTTGGTCCGTTCATCCACACCCTGCAGCAGTTTGAACCGGACGAGCAGCTTTATCTGAAAAGAAATCATGAAAGTGACAGGCGTCAGAGAGCAAAGCTTACATGAGTTCTTTGATATTTATGTCCGCAAGGTTTGGTCTTAAGAAGAAACAGGAGATCAATCACAGGACATTTGCTATGGAGATCTCATGTGATTGATGGATTATAATTGTTTTCACAGAATCCCTCCGATTTCCAGCAAGAATATAGATTGTTGATTTGAATTTTAAAAGTATCATTTGTTTTGTTTTTTTTTTTACACCTGCCTGTACTTATTTTTTGTTTCTTCTGGCTGGATTATCATTTATTGGCCTTCATCAGGGTTTGTTGATTCGGTTATCCTGTTTTTGTTCAGTGGAGCATAACAGGGTTAGTCACACAATAATCTGAATCCTCTCTTTCTCTACTATTGTTAACTTTTGTCTAGAGGATCTAAAATAGACCAACACAAGCCCAAATATCTTATTTATCTAAAAAAAAGTCTTAAAATCTAAAATCTTTTTTTATTTATATAAAATTCTCTTTATTGATTTTTCCAAGTCATTCTCAGCAGTATTTCTACTATTACAATGCATCTCCCTCTCTCAATCCATCCCACTGCCCCTCCAATTTAAAATGTGAAACAATAAAATACTGACAAATTCATAAACTGACATATCAATTGCAACAAGAACAATGAAAAAAATATTTATACACATGGAAATGATATTATTGCAGCTATTAAATAATAATAAAGTGCCAATATAGGTAGGCTTATGTGGAAAAGTGGTGTAAGTCGTTACTTGCAGGGTGGAGTATTTCCTGAAGTGTGACCAGATTTTAAGTTAATGTGTTTCAGGATTGTTGGCTGAGCTACCTGTAGAGGTTTGCAAGGGAAACAAAAGAAAGACTGGGTGTATAAATGTTGTGTAAAGCACATTTTCAAGTGTTTTACATATAAAATAAACTCTGGAGCTGAGGTCTCACCCCTGCAGGTAGCAAGCTCATTAGTGGAGGCTCAGCCGGCACTGCTGCCCTCAGAGAGCGACTGGCTATAACCTCGCAGATGCTCGATATTTGAATTGTTCTGATTTTGAAAGATTTTGAGACGGAGAGACTGACAGTCAAAAGCCAACAGGGCAACAATTTTTAGAGAGCTACTCTCAGCAACAAAACAAACAAATTTTTAGAAAGTTTTTAGAATTTATTCAGATTTTATATTACACATACTTTATAAATAGATGTGCGTAGATATTTATTGTACATATATAAAAATGTGAATTAGTTGTTGCCAGATAATTTCATTTTCTATTTAAATTTTTGATTTTAAAAATCATTTTCATTTATTTTGAGGTTTAAACAGATTTACTGACAGAAACGATGAGGAGAATAAACATTTATCTTCTTTTCAGAGGGTTCTTAAACCCGGACATAAACCCAAGCTTGTCTTCCTCTTCTCTGCAGGATTACCATCTCTTTATGTTTGAAAAAAATAAACCTCTTTCATTCAAATGAAAGAGTTTTGCCTCATTCCATGAATTTAAAAGGCTAGAATAGATTTAAGAAGATTGACCAACAAAGTGCACTTCAGACAGATTACAACATTTCACATAGAAAATAAGATGAGCTCAACTGAAAACTAACTTTGTCTAATCACTTGTCGTGTTTGTGTTTCTCAGGCTCCACAGCTGGGCACTCTGATGGGAGTGTACCTGCCGTGTATCCAGAACATCTTTGGGGTGATCCTCTTCCTGCGGATGACCTGGATGGTCGGGATTGGAGGCGTCTTCGGCTCCTTCATAATTGTCTTCATGTGTTGCTCCACAGTGAGTAAAACTGCAGACCTCCCTGCTGCTAAAATCCCTGCTGCTATTTGTTGTAAAACATGATCCCTCTCTGTTACTAACTAACAGATGTTAATATGCCCGATAAATTTAATACAGGACAGTAGAGCTGTAAACATCCAGCCGCAAGATCACATCAATCTAAAGTGGTTCCTCGGGACATGCATACGGAGTTAGGGTGAATTTGTGATTAAACTACAGGCTGTTATAATATATAACAGGCTGTATAATTATAATTTGCATTGCACAGATGCTGAAGGTGACAGTATAATCCTGGCATGAGGCAATCTGCCAATAAACCCAATAACACACGCCACAACAACATGCCTCTGTTGATGTTCAAGAGCATCTCAGGCTACTCTCATATTACAATTATTCTTAAAAGTACAAGCATCAATGTACACTGTTGCCCATAAAGTTGGAATAATTTTGTTTTCAGACACATTCCTCTTTTTGTTCATATTTATACACATCGGGTTAATTGTGATTTTCACTGTGATATGTTTGGAAGAGATTGATCAGTAAGGTTTTGAGAAGATCGAGAATAAATCACATTGTCATGATCATTTCATGTGAAGATGTAAAAATATTTTATTCCAACTTTACGGGCAACAGTGTAGAAATGTTAACGACCTTTGCACTGCGAACCTTTTACATCCTTCCGAGGGTAGGCTTCAATCATCATCACAACTGGACTTAAATTAATTGTCCTTGTCAGTCTCAGATTTGGTGGAGGAAGGCTATCAAGAAATGACCAGCAAAGATCTGACTGTGACGGTGTCTGTTTGGTGTGACTAGGTCAGGCTCAGCAAGGTCAGGTCAAGAGATGTGTTTTGGTGGACTGAGTTCAGAATACCTTCAATTTCAACCAGGACTGTGTGGTTGGGTTCCTGCTGCAACATGGAGGGCCATTTTTGGGTTACATGCAGGCCTCTATTGGATCGTTCATGTCATCTTGCTGTACTTATTCACCTGTAGTAATAAAATAGTAGTTCTCTTTCGAATGTAGTGGAATAGAAGTCTCACAAAATGGAAATACTCTGTGCAGGAACACAACACGTACTTGTATTTAGTAATCAGCACCTGTGAGGCGGGGTTGAGACTGGGCTGAAGCTCAGTGTCTGCCATAACCAGCCATGTGGTTATGAGGTCATCGCAGGAATAACTGAACCTCTTGTGCCGCTGGATGTTTTTTCTCTGCTGACTCCCTCGGTTCATCAAGGCCTCGCTGCCGGCCATATTTAATTTGCCTTGCCCACCTGCTGCCTCTCAGACTACAGTAACTCTCCTCTACTGTGTGCTGCTTTTTTTTTTTTCCCCAGACAATGCTCACAGCCATCTCCATGAGTGCCATTGCAACAAATGGAGTCGTACCAGGTGAGCGGATGACTGAGGGCTTGTGTTAGAGTGTGTTTGTGTGTTACAGGGCATTGCACTGACTCTTCTGTGTGTTTGTGACTCACAGCTGGAGGTTCATATTACATGATCTCTCGCTCGCTGGGGCCTGAGTTTGGTGGAGCTGTTGGGATCTGCTTCTACTTAGGCACCACTTTTGCAGGTGCCATGTACATTCTTGGCTGTATTGAAATACTGCTGGTAAGTAGTAGTAGTTTATTGTTTTGTATATTGTCTTCACAGCCTTATATGTTGTTTATGTAGGCCTTTATCTGTGTGAAACTCTTCCAGTTGAAGCATCACTGCAAAAGATTAACAACTGCGTCAAAAATATCTGAGTCCTCGATCAAAAGTCTGATGGTGTATATAAAAACTTCAAGGAAGAAGTTAACTATGACTCCCAGTTGGACACATCCAATCACAGAGCTTGAAATTTATTATGGGTAGCTCAACTGGTAGAGCGTCCAAGATTTAATACCAAGCTGCAGATTTTTGCTGCATTTTGTCCCTTCGCTCTCGCTCTCTCTCTCCAGTTCCCATCTATTTTCAGTTGTCACTCTTCAAATAAAAAAAGTTATGTGCACAGCTCACTGCGGGTGAAAGCTAAAGATTAGAAATCATCATTATAAATATGATTTTAAGTCCTCTAAAATTTTAAGTCCTTTAAGTCATAATATGTCATAATATATTTTGAATTTAAGGAACTTTTATAAAAGGGCTGACCTGTTTATGTTCTATGTCATATTTTATTCCACTTTTTTTATTGATGTATTGCTTTTAACTTATTGTTATTGTTGTTGTTATTTTTTTATATTATGTACAGGAAACTACTAAAGACTACCAGTATTTTTTCTCACTCTCTAAAATCTCATAAAAATATTATTTGTGCAATTAAATATTTAATATTTTTCCCTTCTTTCAGATTTATATCATTCCTCAGGCAGCCATCTTTAAGATTGAAGGCCTGGAGGGGCCCGAGGCAGAGGAGGCTCTCCTCAACAACATGCGGGTGTACGGCACCATTGTACTGAGCTTAATGGCGCTGGTGGTGTTTGTGGGGGTCAAATATGTGAACAAGCTGGCGCTGGTCTTCCTGGCCTGCGTCATCCTCTCCATCCTGGCTGTTTATGCCGGAGTCATCAAGACTGCCCTTGACCCCCCTGTCTTCCCGTGAGTAATTAGTTTGTTCACTGGTCAAAGTCTCCAGTGATGATCCGAGTATGTGACAATGACGCCTCTGCTGACTTCCTTTCCAGCGTGTGCCTCCTGGGAAATCGAACTCTTCTTTCTAAAGGATATGACGTCTGTGCAAAGGTCGTCGAAATAGACAATGAGACCGTCACCACCAAACTGTGGAGGTCCTTCTGTGATTCTGAGTACCTCAACGCCACTTGTGACGAATATTTTACCAACAACAATGTTACAGAAATACAAGGCATCCCGGGCGTCACTAGTGGCATCCTGGCAGGTAAGACACGCCTTATAAATGACATAAATCTCTGAGGATCGGCCTCATATACTGATTTAGACGCTCCTCTGTCTTTTAGAGAACCTGTTTGGTAACTACCTGGAAAAAGGGATGTTCGTGGAGAAGCGTGGGCTTCCATCAGACACCGATCCAGACAGTCCCACAACCAGCACCAACCGCTACGTCCTGGCTGACATCACCAGCTTCTTCACCCTGCTCGTCGGGATATACTTCCCATCTGTCACAGGTTAGAAGCAGGTCGGCCCATTGATAAGACATCTGAAGGGACAAGAGGAGGTTTTATCTTTACAGCTGCTTTCATCTGTATTTTCATATTAACAATGGGTCAAAGAATCCAGGGATGAACCCACAGACCTTCCATGACTCCAGTGGGCAATAAAGAGTAAAATAAAAATAAATATTATCTTCCCAGACACTCCTGATTGTTTCATCTTGTTTCACTCACAGGTATCATGGCAGGCTCCAACCGCTCTGGAGACCTGCGTGATGCTCAGAAGTCGATCCCAATCGGCACGATTGCAGCCATCACCACCACATCGACTGTGTGTATCCTTCACGAGGCCGATAAGGACGACAAAACAGAAACTTGTTATGTTTGAATCAAACAATTCCTTAACAGATTTGCCCAGACATGTCTTGTGTGGTGCTGTTTGGTGCCTGTATAGAAGGAGTAGTCTTAAGGGACAAGTAAGTCTAATTATGAAGAATTTAAATGTATTTTTATTGTTAATAGTAGCAGTATATCATACATAAAATGATCTGCTAAAAGGACTTGTGTATTTTGTCTTCACCTCTCTCCACAGGTTCGGTGAAGGAGTCAATGGTAACCTGGTGATTGGGACCCTGGCGTGGCCGTCTCCATGGGTCATTGTGTTTGGCTCCTTCTTTTCCACTTGTGGAGCAGGACTCCAGAGTCTGACTGGAGCTCCACGTCTCCTGCAGGCCATTTCTCGAGATGGCATCATCCCATTTCTTAGAGTGAGCACACGCATTAAAATGTCATGAATCATAAAAACAGAAACATGCCTGCTGCAGAAACACTTATGATGATTATTACATTTTTACATCATTAAAATCCCATACTTTGTTTGTGTAGCACTTACTCTGGTGTTATAAATATGATTTAATTTAATCCTTTTACGTTGCTGCAGGTGTTTGGGCATGGCAAAGCCAACGGGGAGCCCACCTGGGCTCTTCTGCTCACAGCCAGCATTTGTGAGATTGGCATCATCATTGCCTCCCTGGATTCAGTCGCACCCATCCTCTCCATGTACGTGCACTGTAATTTAACACACACTGCTGCACAGGCCTATTGTATCTAGGACCCTTCTTTATATCTCATTTCTCTGTTTTTTTTCTTCTTTCTCTTCATATTTCTCTCGCTCTCTTCTTCTGCCCTCCCCTCTGTAGGTTCTTCTTGATGTGCTACATGTTTGTCAATCTTGCCTGTGCCCTGCAGACTTTGCTAAGGACCCCAAACTGGAGGCCGCGCTTTAAGTTCTACCACTGGTAAGTGTGTTAGTGTTCAAAAACTTAACATACATACCATGGACTGGACATAGTATGCCTGATATCACACATAGGTTTCTGGAGATCGTTGTGAAGCTCAGAGTGTAGTGACTCTGGCCGTCACCATCTTGGCGTCCTGCTTCTGCCGCCTCCTGGCTAATCTAAAAATGGGCAAAACCTTGGCATTTTGTCACTTTTATATGCATTTGCTTGTGACTCATTTTGTAGCCAGCATCCATTCAAGGAACTTCAGTTTTTGGCACTTCAGCGCTGGCTTCACTTCACAGCCACGGTAGCCGCTTGGTACAAACATAAGGGCCATTTAATGAGTGAAACAAGGTTATTATTTTCACGACAAACGCACTATTATTTTAGTAATACTTGCATTTGACACGATTTTTGAGATAAAATTTGCTTTCTGGTGCTTTATATGCCACCACGAGAAGTCTTTCTATCTATTCCAGTTCAATCAACATTATGCAGAAATCTTAAACATACGTCCATAAAATATAACTCAGTTTCACCTAAATCAGCAGCAGTAGTTGGTGAAGTGTGCCATGAAGTGTTAACTACTTCTTGTGGGTGATCATACCCATATTTACATAGTACACAGTACATAGTACAAGACAAGCATGTAGGGCACTATGGTAGAAAATTTTACACAATGTTGCTTTAAGCAGCAGCAGCAGACTAAATACAAAACATTCCTAGTTGGACCAAACATGTGACTTCCTGTCCCCTGCAGGGCTCTGTCTTTCTTGGGTATGAGTCTGTGCCTGTCACTCATGTTCATCTGTTCCTGGTATTACGCCATAATCGCCATGGGCATCGCCACCTGCATCTACAAATACATTGAGTTCTGTGGGTGAGTAATCATCATGACAGCGTAGGACTGGGACAGAAAACAAGAATGCGATTGGACTACAGCAGCCAACATCCAGTTTTTTTTCTGCTAGTGGTTGTTATTTTAGTTGAAGGATTGCTATTGAGCGTGTACATCATGATACCCAAATCACTCATGTGCTGTGTCACAGAGCTGAGAAGGAGTGGGGTGACGGGATACGTGGCATCTCTCTCAGCGCCGCACGCTTCGCTCTCATGAGGCTGGAGGAGGGACCACCGCACACCAAAAACTGGAGGTCAGTCTGCAACTTTTAACCTCACTTTTAACAGTGAAGCTCATATCACCTGTTTAATCTGAGTCTTTTGGTTCTTTGGTTCTTTGTCAGGCCTCAGATTTTGGTTCTGGTGAGTGTGGATGCCGAGCAGAATGTAGAACAGCCTCGCATGCTCTCTCTGAGCAATCAGCTGAAAGCGGGGAAGGGTCTGACCATCGTCGGCACCTCAGTTCAAGGAACCTTCCTCGATAACTACACTGAGGCCCAGAGGGCAGATCAGGTCCGTCCTCTCATCGCTAACACAGACAAATAATATCACACAAACAAACACATGAACACAATCACAGTCCTCTCTGTGTATTTGTAGTCTTTGCGTAAGCTGATGGAGATTGAGAAGGTGAAGGGCTTCTCTCAGGTGGTCATCTCCTCCAATCTGAGAGACGGGACATCCCACCTGATCCAGGTTGGAGGATTGGGAGGTCTGAAGCACAACACCGTGATGGTCAGCTGGCCCCGAAACTGGAAACAACCTGAGTACCACCAGCAGTTTAGGAACTTTATTGGTGAGTCTCCTGTCACCAGAGAAATTATGTTTATTTTTACTAAATTTCCTTTCTTCCTGGGGGTGAGTTAAACAAATAAAAGTGGAGTAATCACTTCCCATTATATTTTATAACAAATCCATTTATCCTGGCTCTCTGCAGAGGTGGTTAGAGAGACAACTGTGGCCAGTCTGGCCTTGTTGGTTCCTAAGAATATCTCCAGCTACCCATCAAATGGAGAGCGCTTCACTGAAGGTCACATAGACGTGTGGTGGATCGTCCACGACGGAGGCATGTTGATGCTTCTTCCCTTCCTGCTGCGTCAGCATAAGGTGCGAGATGGACGCAGTGTAGAAGGGTTAACACTGAGAATATTTTATATTATATATCTGTGAAATGTTCCTATTTTGTCCCGTAGGTGTGGAGGAAGTGCAAGATGCGCATTTTCACTGTTGCTCAGATGGATGATAATAGTATCCAGATGAAGAAAGACCTCATCACGTTCCTCTATCACCTGCGCATCGATGCTGAGGTGGAGGTGGTGGAGATGGTGAGAGACTTGTCTGGCACATACACAACACACAAATCCTGTTTTTGTTTTAGGAGCTGTTAAAAATATGTTTTATGCCCTGAGATCAAAGATCAAACCAAACTTTCTTCTTTTTCAGTATAATAAATTTTTTTTTTTTTAATTGTCTTGTTGCTTTAAAGCATGACAGCGACATCTCAGCCTACACCTACGAGAAGACACTGGTGATGGAACAACGATCGCAGATCCTCAAGCAGATGCATCTGACCAAGAATGAGATGGAGAGAGAGGTAGAGAAACGTTTGTCTCATTTTAAACCTCTTTTACGATGCAGCAACCTAAAATTTTAGTCAGCAAATCCCCCCGAGGAACATTAATTTTGACATTGTCATTATCACTCTGTGTGCTCCAAATATCAGCTGTGGTGCAGGGAATTACTTCATAATGAGGTGTTTGAGTCTGGACTTGTTTTTACTGATCTGAGAGAAGAACGAATGAATTCCAGAGGGAAATCACAAATTGAACATAATCCATTTCCCCTTTTGTTTTGTTTTTTTTATAACTATAGATCCAGAGCATTACGGACTCATCCCGTGGGTCCATTCGACGTAAAAACCCGTCTGCCATGCGCTCCCAGCACAGCGCTGAGGAGGGAGCCAGCCTGGCAGAACAACCAGAGGACGAGGTAATGCTGTCATGGCCCCTTTTAGGACAAATAACTTGTTTATTTACAGCACCTCTGTCCTTATTCCATCCACACGTGTTGGTTGTTTCTCTGTGCTCCAGCTTGGACACAATCTTTTTTTTTTTAACTGCAGTGTCTTTGTTCATATATACAATGGAAAAAGAATCAGCAAAGAAAGACAGGTTCAGAGCAGTCATGGCTGCAGGTATGGTTAAAGTCAAATCTGGTTTCTTGAGTTTATACAGTAGTCAGTGAATACACGTCACACATCACCCATTTTTCTCGTTTAGTATCAGACATTCTTTTTCAGTCGAAGTTGGTAGGTAATTTTTTTCCATACAGTAGATCTCTCTTACAATTCCTGGTCATTGCTCCATGGTGGAGGGTTCAGTCTTGAACCAGTTCCTTGTTACTGCCTTCTTAGATGCAATTAGTAGTATCTTGACTATATATCTATCATTTCCAGTGACGCATTTCCAAGGTGCATAATTTTGCATTGATTTGGTGTTTCATATCCCAGAATATCTCTAACCGTGGCTTAGAAATTATGCCAAAAGGAGCGCAAAGATATGTGCATGGCTAGCTTCTTTTGCTCTCAAATGTCTACCAACATGGCTGTTCTGTATTCTTTATCTTAGGCGTGATGACATTTTTCCACCCAAATTCCCTCCACATTTGTGAATTTGTAGTAGAGCGTGGTGTTTCACACATACTGAGCCACTCCTCATCACCGGTGATGCCAATGCACAACTTAATGTAGACTCTGGAGGTACTTTTACATTCTCTGAGATACCACCTTGATTTTTGTCCCACTATATACTTGCGTGAGTACATCAATCACTCCATTTGATATTTTTGAGCTCCATATTTCCTTCATGAAAGTATATACCTGAAAAAATCCTGTTTTTTTAATCCATATGTTTCTCTCCAGTCCTTTAGTAGTGTGCACATTGCAGTGGTTACCTTTCTCTCCCAGTTTCTGTAGGTCAGGTCAGGTCACTCACACTTGGTTTAAATCTATCATCGTATGCAATCCAGCTCAACACTCTCATTCCTTTTCTAATTTATGTCATTTAATGAAATCAGTCCACATATTCTGTGTGTGGTAGGTTACTGGATCTAGCGTGGGTACAATCTTCTCTTTGTACTTATTATGTGACAGACAATGTTTTACTCTTTCCACCGCTGGCCACTGGTTTTTCCAGAGTTTCACCTATACTGACAGGTGTTTCTTTTCTCTCCTTGTGTCTCTGTCACATTGTAATGTCACGGTGTCCCTCTCTCAGTCTGTGGCTGTCTCCAACACAAAACAGGTACAGCTGATCCACAGTAAGAACGCCTCCGTGCCCACAAGCCCCACGTCTCCTGCTGGGCCTGGAGAGGGCACTGCCACCTGGACAGACAACAAGAGTGCAGGCAAGGGGCAGAGCCTTTTATCAGCAAACCCAGAGGCGGGAAAAGACCTCTTCAACATGAAGCCGTGAGTGACCTGTCAGCTGAGCAAAAGAAACAGACATTACACATGACATGCCCAATAAGAACTGTGGGTCAGTGGTAAATATTTGTGTATATTGACCCAAGTTCAAGGGTTTCATACAGTCTGTTCCTACGAGTGTGACAAACAAAACTTTGACCTTAACTCACCAACAAATGAAGCACGTGTGTGTAATTTTTTCTCTCCTTACATGCTGCTGTAGGGAATGGGAGAGCTTGTAAGTATTAACATTTATGTGAGCGTAGCAGATAAAAATACTCATTTGTAAACCAAATCTCATGTTTGTTTGCTTGTTTTTTGCGTTAGGAATCAGACTGATCTGAGGCGCATGCATACAGCGATGAGGCTCAATGAGGTGATCACGAAGAAGTCCAAGGAAGCAAAACTTGTCCTGCTCAACATGCCTGGACCCCCCAAAAACCGCATGGGCAATGAAAACTGTATCCTACATCGCACATACAACACACTGTGTTCCATATACCTCTGAGTACTTTTCCAGTTCAGTTCAGATTCTTGTCCAACAAGAGGAATACAATGAAAACATTTAATGCTGGTACTAAACATGCTATCCAGAATACAACAAAAGAATCAGGTGATGAAAGCATAAACTGCAACAATAGGAGCAGGAATTTTATCCTGTGTTGTATATTAGTAATAAGAGCTCTAAATCTATGTTGATTCCTGTTTGGCACATTTAAATTTCTATACTTGTGGTATAGAATAGTATTGTTTAGATTTCGATTATTATTTACTAAAGTAAGAGTATTACAAGAAAAGGTTCTGCATTATTATGTACGTATTGTCAAGAAAATATACCGTAAGTATCAAAAGTAAAAGTAGTTGTTCTGCAGAAAACTGGTCTCTGTAACTGATATACAGTATATCATAATATATATTATATACATATATTTCTATTCAAGGTGGAGCTCGTTTTAAATGTTTAAATGTTTAAATCTGATTTCATTTTTAACTTTTCTCTCATCCTTGTTTTTTGTGAAATATTGGACAGTTTTACATCTTGGGGACTTGAAGAGTTTTTAAAATTAAACCATTTTAGAATTTTAGAGAGGAGATTACTCTCTCACAAATAGACAAAACTTTTTGTAAAAAAAAAAAAAAAAAAAAAAGTTGAAATCTTTAGCTGAACACTAACAGTTCAATTGCATGAAAAAATATTTTCTTTTAACGATATCTACCTTTATATAATCACATCCAACTTAAAAGCAGTCTAAATAAACACTTTTGGAACATGATGAGTATCAGTCAAGGTGTATTTAAGTTCATCTGACTTGAGTTCATCTGTGGGGTCACATCAGGCTGCAAAGCTTGGAAAGGATTGTACAACGTGTTGCTCATGTCGTGTAAGAAAGCTACATTCCTTCACTGTGATTGTCTCTCAGACATGGAGTTCCTTGAGGTTCTCACTGAGGGTCTAAATCGGGTTCTCCTTGTGCGCGGAGGTGGACGCGAGGTCATCACCATCTACTCCTGAAGGGTTTTGAACGGCACCTACATGGACTCTGCTCTCTCCTCCCTCTCTATTCGTTCCAGGAAAATCCTCCCACACCCTGACCTCACCGTCAACTCATTCAGCCGTCTAACCATTAGCGTACATCATTATGCAACAGTCGCCTCTTTGTTCTGGACGTGTCAGCTGATAACAGCAGATGAGTTTATGGTTAGTTCTGACAGCTTCAATGCAAACAGCAAACGACTCCAAAAAAAACAACATTTCTTTATCTTTTCTGATGATAGGTCAACTTTCTTTCTGTCCTTGTGCTTTTTGTTCCTGCTCATTTGCAAAAGAGGAATGTTTCTTATTTTCTGTTATTTATTATTGATGTTATTTATTTATTTATTCATTCATATAATCATGTCTGTCTTTGTCTTGGTCTGTTTTTGTCTTTCATTGTATGATTGGAATTACAGAAATGATAATATTAGAGTCTGTTTATGACATTTTATTCATAGTGGAAATGTTAATATGTACATATTCCCAAAACAGACCATTTGGTTGAAATACTACTAGTATGCACTCATTTTAGTACCCTAAGTCTGACATTACAGCAGCTGTGAAAATGCAGAGACAATACAGTATGTGTGACTTGCTGTTTATATCCCGGCCTCGAACATCGTGAGAACAACATTACACAACCGGTTTGTCCTCGTTATGCAGACGATATATGTGTTTATTTATCTGTCAGCATCACATCAGGGATGACAGAAAATTAAATCAAAAGAAAATTATTTGATGCAAGTTATCATGATGCCAAAGCTGATTGTTTAACCTCATTTTCACAGCTGGGCAAGGATCCTACAGACTGAATAGACTCTGTGATAAGTTGCATTATAAAACCTTTGAGCTCAGCCACTATCACAGTAAATACTGTACATTTGATAAGTGTTCTGCACTCAGAGCCCAGAAAATCTCCTAATATAGATGTTGTGCTAGTTGATCAGGATTGAGATCTTTGTTGTTTTCATATTAAAATAATTGGAGGAAAATGTTCAAAAAGCAGATTTTTCATGATTTCACAAAGTGGTACTGTGTATGAAATCTGCATTTGCAAAACATGTTTCCATGACTTGTTTTTTTTGCCTTCAGAAAAAAATCTCTTTAGTTAATGAACCCCACAACTTCTTGATCACTTACAAACAAAATGTGCCAATATGTAATGAAGGAAATGTTCTGATACCGACTTTAAGTCAAACAGAAAAATGCTATATGCTATAATATTTTAAGTGGAATTGAAATGTAAAATTTAAACCAGTTTTTGGACCAGGCATCTATACAACTTTTATAAAACATAACAGTTAAAAGTGTTAATGAGAAAGTTCATGAATCTAGGATTGTTATTTATTTATTTAGATTATTATTATGCTTGTAACAATTTAACAGCATAAGTCAGTGTTCATAGATAAATGTTGACGATATATAACAAATTTTATCTTAGAGAATTTATTTTTTTAAAAGTGTGCTTCAGAAAAAAAAGTAATTTAATTAAATAGTTTCAAATATATTTTATGTATTGCACAGTATTAAAGGAGCAGTTTAATATTTTGGGATATACGTTTGTTTGATTTCTTGCCAAGAGTCAGCTGGAGGCACAAAATAGCTTAGCTTTAGCATAAAGACTTGAAATAGCTACCATGGCTCTGTCTAAACGTACCAACCTTTTTACAGAGCCAGGCTAGCTGTTTTCAAGTCTTTATGCTAAGCTAAGCTAACCTGCTGCTACCTGTAGCTTCATATTTACATGCAGACATGAGAGTGGTTTCAAACTCTTGACAAGAAAGCAAATAAGCGTATTTCCTAAAACATCTGACTGCGAATAAATGTTAATTTGATGCTATACTCATGCAAGTCATTTAAAAAATGAATTAGCTGTGATGTTGACAGTGCAAACATATGCAGAAAATATGAACACCAAATTTAAAATAATATTAGAGGTTATCTCAGATAGTATATATTTAACAGTCTGAAACAATGTATGTTTAGTTTCCATTTCTGAACACATGTTTCATCAATTCATGCACATGTGCTGTTTGTCAGACAAAGCAACTGATCCTGCAAACATTTCATAGAATATCACCAGTAAGGCCTCAGAACCTGCATATAGTTTATTATATCAACATGGAAACAGCGTGTTTATTATTAATAGTTTATAATGGAAGTATTTGTCCAAACATATATGTGTACAGTAGTTTGCTTTCCTCTTCCTCTTGGCCTGTTGGTGCCATAACATGTTTTACTTAGGAAGTTCTGCATCAGTTCATAGAAAAATAAAAATCATCAGCATTCAGTGTTTTGTCCAGGATCTCATGAGACTTGTCCTTTAGATTTATTGTATATACAGATCTTCACTTCATCACACACATAATGTATTATTTTGAATATGAATATCTGTGCCGCCCTCAGTGTTTCCCTTATAACTCTGTAAGGTTTAGGTCAGAACATTAGCAACAACAAAAATTGATATACCGGTCACCGGTCTGCAGATGTTTAGTTACAATTTTTAAACCCAGGTTGTGAGTGTGTGTGTGCTGTATGTTTGTCTGAGTGAGGACACTGTATGTAACTGAACAGCAAGACAGAGTGAAGACAGAATGTTTGTAAATAGACCTGTGATTTTAGGCTTAGAGATAACGCGTGTAATGTGTGTTAATACAGTTTTATAGATATATAATAGACACTGTATTGTATTTTAAAATGATAAGCAAACTTTGTTTTATGTTCTATTATGTCTTATGCAATAATGTGCGAGTAATGGTTTCAAGAAACCATTTCATAGAGTATGTAAAGGTGCAAAATGCATTAAATCAGAATCATTTTAATACAACAGTGACAGTTTAAGTGTCATTTCTTCTCACAGTATCTGCCCACTATAAATGTACATGCACATGCATCGTCTTTCTCAGCAGATTTGGTGATACTTGGATTAAAATTGTATCACACTCGACACAAACCAGTTTCTATAATTTGCAAGGTCACAGTCATGCTACAGTAATCTGTCCACAGACGTTGCTACAGTCACTTACCACTATGGGTATGTGGTCTGGGGATTTTCTCACAGTCAACAAAGAAGTAGCCTATGTTGTTTAGCATTACTGTTTTTGTAAATTGTTTACTGCCAACCTCTTTTAAAAAATTTAGTGTAAATGGTGTTGAAAGATTGAACACTGAAATGTTGGCAGGTAAGACACACTTCAGCAGCCGCCGGTACAGCAAAGCTGCAACTAACATTAAAAGAAACATTTGAAAATAATATTTTTCCTTCGCTGTTTTTTCTTCTCCTCACTTAACCACTGATGGTACCAAGGAATCTTCAAGGGTATTAGGATTCATCCTCTAGGAACCATGAATGCCCAGAAAATTTTGCGTCAATCTATCAAGAACATAGACAAAGTAGTCTCCAGTTCTGCACCCAACTACTTGAATGCCTTACACAGGCATATGTTACCTCAAGACTGTTGCGTTCCTCCAATGAACGATGCTTGGCTCTGCCACCCGTATGCTCAGAGCAATCCAAACTTTGTCTCCTGTCTGTTGTCCCCCGTTGGTGGAACACCTACCAGTTCCTACTAGGTCAAAAAACTCCTGAAGACCCAGCTCTTCAGAGAGTACCTCCTCTCCTAGCACTACCAACAACTGGAGGGAAATGTTACAGGAAATGTTAGAGGTTCACCGTCAGTCTGTATGGTAAATCTTCTGGGGACCATAAATGTGTACAAAATTTGATGATAGTTCATCTACGGATAAAAATGTTACACTACGCCTTTGAGGGTGCAAATTTATTTTATGAGATGAAATCAGAGTGAAGGATACATAGCCTGATACTATTTTAAAGGAGGAGGAATATAAAACTTAAAATGGACACCATTCATTTACTGTTTGATAAAAACATATATATATATTCTGATGTCAGGTGCATACACTTTACAAGACAAGCTAGTTCATACTGCATTTTTCCATTAGATTACCACAAAATGCTGATGTTTCTGAACACCACATTTTTATTACAATAGCCAAAGTCCACACAGCAGTCTTCCTCTGTGAGGGCAATATTGCTTATGTTTGTATGAGAGAGAGCATGCTTTACCAAAGCCTTTGACCTGTCTTATCTACACAGATAAAGCAGGCTGCAAAAGAAATTACTGCCATTTGCCCCAAAGAGCTGTCAGGATGAAGACACAGTCAACCAACCTTCGAGTGAGGTTACCCGTGTTTGTGTTTGTCGCAGAGGTGGCTATTGTTGGCTTGTATGCTGCGTTTGTCACCTACGATGAGCATGCGGACGCCAGATTTCAGCACAACCAGACGAACCCCATGGACAATGCGGTGTACAAGGACTACCCTTTTTTTACCGACATACAGGTGATGATATTCATCGGCTTTGGGTGCCTGTTGGCATTTTTTCGACTCTATGGCTTTAGTGGGATGGTTTTTAACTTCCTGACGGCTACTTTTGCAATCCAGTGGGCCATCTTGGTGCAGGGGTATTTCCAGTTCAGCCACGATGGTAAGATCCACCTCGGAGTGATCAACCTCATAAATGCAGAGTTTGCATGCGCTGTGGTGCTGATATCTTTCGGGGCAGTCCTTGGAAAGACGAGTCCATTGCAGCTTCTGGTCATGGCTCTTTTGGAAGTGCCTGTGTTTGCAGTCACAGAGTGGGCCGTGCTCAAGTACATAAAGATCAATGATGCAGGAGGCTCTATTCTTATTCATCTCTTTGCCTGTTACTTCGGTTTGGGTGTCACTTTTGTACTGTACAGGCCTCGCCTAAATGAAGGCCATGCAAAGGAGAACACCAGCTACCAGTCTGACATCCTCTCTGTGATGGGGACCTTGTTCCTCTGGGTGTTTTGGCCCTCTTTCAACTCAGCATTAACCCTGAAAGGAGACGACCAGCACAGAGCCATCCTCCACACCTTCATCGGCCTCAGTGCCTCCACCCTCACAGCCTTCGCTCTCTCTGCCATGCTGAACAAAAACGGTAAGCTCACCATGGCTGATGTTCAGAATGTGACCCTGGCTGGAGGTGTGACAGTCGGTGCGTCTGTGGATATGATGATATCGCCTGCAGCTGCGTACGCCCTGGGTATGATTGGCTGCACTGCGTGCATGCTTGGCTACAAATACTTGAGCCCCTTCCTGGCACGGCGCTTCAGGATCCAGGATCAATGTGGAATACATAATTTGCACGGTCTAACGGGACTTATATCCTGTACTGCAGGGATATGTGCTATACTGATGGCTAAAGAGGAAGTTTATGGTCCCAGTTTGTATGAGATCTTTACCTACAGAGCACCAGTGGAAGGAGACCCTAAGCTTCAGGAGCTCCAGATGTTGATCCCCGGTTTACAGCCAGGGTTGGGGAGGACTGCCCAGGAACAGGCTCTCTGTCAGGTTGCAGCTGTCTTCTCTACAATAGGAGCATCAGCGCTGGGAGGCGTCCTCACCGGCTTAGTGTTGAAGCTGCCATACTTCGCAGCACCATCCGATGACTTCTGCTTTGATGATGAACTGTTTTTTGATGTTCCTCCAGACTACGATTCGCCGCTTAAACTCAGTAACACAATCCCAACAGAGGACTCTGCTGCCTGATGTGATCAATGCACACGATGGAAGAAGAAAATGTAAATAAGCCTATAAACTATTAACTGTTGACTGCACTGTAAATATGTTGATCATAAATAATAATGAAAAACAATGCCTGTGCCAGTGAGTGTTACAGCTCTCCAACTTTGCAATGTGAAATAAACGCTTTTTAAACTGTGTGCACATTTATGTCCTAGGAATTATGATAAAAAAATTCAAAATTTAAAGAAGAAGAGTCAAATATATAAAAATATGCACATTAACCAAGAAACAATCAAATCCAAATAAATAATAAACAACAAATTAAATGCAAGAGCAGAACAGTACAGTTTACATAACTTTGTCTGGTACATTAAAGAGAAAGGCAGTAATGAATGATGAAGGTAAATCTTGACAATAAGTACTGAAGTTATGAAAAAATATATTATATTATATTATATTATATTATATTATATTATATTATATTATATTATATTATATTATATTATAATAAATGTAACTAAAAGCAGGACAAGTTTCCTACAATTAAATGTATCATACATGAAACAGTGATGTGTAAGATGAGGACATATGTTTTGCTAATATAATGTGAGCATTAATCATTAATAACAGGAGTTACACTTTTAATCACTTGGGTGTCAATATACTGTGCAGATGTTTGTTTTTAGTCATCACTAGATGGAGGCACAGACTTGTGAGACGAGCCAACGTCTCTGTTCTCGCGAGAAAACACGATATTCCAAAGTACCAAAGGGTGTTGAACCCTCAGTAATGTTTTACAGGCAAACAAACTGAGGCTTTGTGTAAATCCACTGGAGCTGTTTAATGTTTAGACCTACAGAGGGCGCGAAAGCAAATATGTATATATAAAGAGCCTCAAACTTTTTTTGTTTATACAGTCTATAGTGCACTACGTTTCAACAGAGATTTTTACGAGACACGACTTAAATGATTAAATCAGTTATCAAAACAGTCGCTGATTGGCTGATAATTTATTAACGAGAGACTAATCAGCTAATTGAATACTTGATCAATCATCGAAACTCAATTTTTACGTACTCAAATGTTTTGTTTTTTGATCTTGATAGTAATAGCCATCAAGAAGTCAATTGTAACGTAGTATAGACTAAAAAAATTACAAACGCAGTACAAAGTTTATTTATATAGCATGCATCTTTTAAAACGAGGTTTCCAAAGTGATTCACAGAGCAGAGGACACAACAGAAGGACAAACAAAACAATGCAATAAAAAGTGGATATTCTAAAAGTTCAGAAATCAAAGAATAGCAGAACAGTGATAGTGTTAGTGACGCCACTGTACAGAAATACAGGATTTATGTGTATAATCTGTTTGTCTGTGTACTTGTTTTGTGTTGAAGTGTTCATCTGCACTGCTTATATTGTAGTACAAAATTTTGGTACTAGCATTGACTGGGGGTGAACTACTAAACGCTGTGACTTTCATTCATTGTCTACTCTACAGCTTAATGTAACTGTATATAGTTTTTTATCGCTATTTGGGGCCCTATTTTGTATTTGTATAAAAAGTTTATTTCTATATATGTTTTTTAAAAGTTTTTATATAGTTTAGTATTTACTAATTTCTCTGTACATGTTTAATTTCTTAGCACAGGTATAATTTAAATTCAGATTTATTTTATAGGTTAATTTTAATGCAACCATGTGTACACAAGCTTGTGTGCGTGTGTTTCGGGTTAAAATGCATGTAAAGTGACTGAGTTCTTCAAAGATGTTCAATAAGGATAAAAGAGTAACTGAGTAAATGTATTGAGGAAGTTACTTTACACACTGATACTTGGCCTATGTGTGGGGGAAGTACGAGTTTCAGGAAGAGAGCGGTGCAGTGTTCATCATCTCCAGTAGATGGCAGTAAGGCGGCACCAAATATTGGCGCCGCCACCGTGAAACATCAAAGCAGCGGAAGAAGCCGAAGAAGAAGGAAGGGAGAGAGCGTTTAGACACCAGGCCACGACCTGCCCGCTCCGGTTAGCTGCTAACGTTAAAAAAAAAAAAAAAAAAACGTTACATAACTTCGACAAATTGTCCTTTCATCTCAGCGTTGTGCGATCTGCCGAGAGCGGAGGCGTCGAGACGAGTCTCTTCAGCAGCACGTTTGCCGTGATATTTTGACTTTGGCACGTCGTTTCATCAAATTCAAACGGTAACCGTCAATGTTTGCTAATCGAAGCTAAACGCCGTTAGCCGGCCTGCTAACTTACCGCTTGTTTTTCTAACGTAAACATGACGCGGGCCGTTGCTGTGGAGTTAGTGAGGCTTGAAGTCGATCCCTACATCGGCTATCTACTTATTTAATCGATTTCTACATGATATGTTGAGTCAATAGCAGCGGTGGATTCAATAATAATGGTTATTTAAATTAGCTCCGCCGCGAGGTGGCTAGTTAGCGTTAGCTTCACGTTGGGTGCAACGCGTGTTTATCCTGTTATGTTCCCACTAACGTTAAAAGAAATAAGAGCTTGTGTAGAGCTCTGTGTAACTTCTGACCGAAGGTTGTTAAAATTAGACGGATAAGTTGTATTTAAATGTGTCGCATCCAAGGTTAAGTTCGTGATATTGATGGGCATATTTAAGGAAGTTGGGTCAAACTCCGTGTAACACACCGTCTCCGTATCGTTGCCATCTAACTTATTTTTAAGCTTTCATCCACTGGTCTGCGTTTTTTCACACGTAATGCGTCAAAGCATGATAGAAAAATGTGGTTTCATGTGTCGGGATGAAAGGGAAAGCTGTTTTTTTTTATTTATTTAACTATGTGTTGGTTGTTTTGGCCGCGTAAACCTCCGGCCATGTTCCTCAAACTTTGTACCTGAACGCAACGCTCCCCGCACACAAACATGGTTGCGCTCGGTGATGCTCTCTTGTATGTTAATCATTGTTTTGTCTCTCTCTCTCTCACAGGATCATCATGGCTGATGATTTTGACGTAGAGGCCATGCTGGAGGCTCCATACAGAAAGGTGGGTTGCTGACTACAGAGCTGAGGCCTGTTTTCACTGTTATGATTTTTTACTCTTGAGTCCTTTTTTTATATTTGCTTACTGTGACAAAGTTTTACTTGAATGTTGTGTGGTGTGATTGAGTATTTAAAACGCAATACAGAATTATAAATAAATCCACATCTATCTCTCTTTATAGACTTCCCTAATGATATCTCACCTCTACTCCCATGAATTCATCTTTGATTCCACTGTGAACTGTGAAAAAAAGGAAGGTAGTTATTGTGCATATACTGATGTACTGTGGTTCACCTTAGGACTAAAAGAGATTCAACCTAGAACATCCAATCCGTATTCGGTTGCAACAAGGTGAATGCCAATGGTTGATAAGCCCATCCTTACCTGTCCAGCAAAGGAGGCAGTATTCAGATTTACAATCTGCATGCCATCACTGTTTCTGAATGTAACCAGACTTTAAACCCCAGTTACACCAGGTGGTTTTGACGGTAATAAATCACCCTGAAGTAATTCAACTTTAAGTAAATGCTCTCTAGTAAGTAAGCTGTTTGTATCAACTCTCCTAAATCAAAAAGTTGCAGTTTGACACCACAGAGCTCAGAAAAAGTAGACGAACCGTGAGTTGTGCCATGATTTTATGGCAAAATGCAGCAGAATAATGATTTTCTCTTGCATGTAAATATGAATACTGCCTCTTTGCCTTAGTCAACTGTAATGTGAATCAGCATCTTGATTTTTGCATGCTACCCGATACCACAGATATTGATATATTACTAGAATGACTGTAAAAATAGATACTTCTATCTAGCATCATTGTATTATGAAGTGAGTTATTTTTCAGTAGTTAATAATTCCTTGAAATCAAAAGGTATAGGTAATATTACTCATATATTATGCAGACTACAGATATTGGAAGTGTAACACGTGGCTGAATTAATGGATTTATTTCATTTATTTATTTATTTTTTAATTTATTCATTTATTTTCTTGGGCGTCAATATTACTAAGAAGTGTGAATCCCTGTTTGCTTCAGGGCAAGATGTGTGACAGAGGTGGCATCGAGCTCTTACAGTCCAAGAACGAAAATGGGTGAAGATCACTGGACTGACACCAACCACACAGGATCTCTTTTAGTGGTCGTGGGCCATGCATGGTCACATGATTAGGCACAAATAGTGGCAGTGGCATTGGTACGACCTATTAGGAGGGGAATGGTGGAGATGATCTGACTACTGTCAAAGCTTCCTGTACTCAGCTAATATGTTGGACAATCTCCCTTAACTTTGCTTTGTTGCATTATGTACTGAGCAGCCTTGTAAATAATAAAAAAAGATAAGAAAAAAAGAAACGGGAGTGGGATGGGAAGCTATTGGGGTGGTGGAAGGACACTGTCCGGACATGACAGTAGGAAGTTTGAAGTATTATTATTAATTGAATATATTCTGCATTTTCTCTTGTCCCACCCCATCCCCTTTACCTTGACGACTTGAAATGTTTCATCTACGTCCTCATGATGTTCTTCTATCAACCTTGCTTAGGATGAGATCAAGTCCTCTCATGCAAATGGACATGACGACCAGAACAAGAAGTAAGTGTTGGGCATCACGTCATTGAACCCACATTACGATGTTATTAATTCAATTTTGAGATGTGTTTTCACTCTGCACGACGATAGCGGTGTTGTGACATGTTTCAGGAAAAGGAGGAGCCGAAGCAAGAGCCGAAGCCCAGGCTCTAAGAAGAGAAGAAGCAGGAGCCGAGACAGAAAGAAGGGTAAGAAGAGAAGCAGGAGCCGAGAAAGAAAACGAAGCCGCAGCAGAGAGCGCCATCGCAGCGGCTCCCGAAGCAAGGAACGTTCCGGCCGATACAAAGCACGCAAAAGCCCCGTGTATGTGATCTTTTTTAAATATGATTGAATACTCTGATTATAATTTATTGCATGTGTTTTATGGAGCTCAGTGTTCAGTTTTTAGTGGCCTTATCAATTCAAAAATGTAAATGTTGTACTAACGTGTTCTATGGAGAGGTTTTTTCTTTACATACACGAGGGGCAGATTGATGAAGAAGCCCAAGTGTTTCTAATATTAATGATGGATCTGTCTGAGTCTCCCAGTACACTCTAACAGTGAACCAGGATGTTAAACACAATATCCTGAAACTGAAGGAGCTAAATGAAATCAAGTCACCATTAATCTTGTTACATACGCTTATTTCTCCTGCTGTGACGTGTGAGAATGTCTCCCTATCAGCGAGAACCGGAGACATTTGTGATGCTAGAGCAGGAAAAGATTTTATTGTTAACAGAGTACATGTTGATGGGGAAAGTGTGAATGCCCTCATGTGTTGTTTTACACTTACATTTTTGGAAAGCTTTATTTAAAATTTAAAAAACTTCTTTGTGTTTTTAGCCGGAAACGTTCCAAAAGTCGAAGTCCCTTCAAAAAAGAAAAGAGTCCCATCAGGTGAGATGAGTTTTCACATATTTCTAAGTCTGGTTTTGTTTTAGCATGCAGGAGTCGAATAATTCAACTCACTTTTTTATCATTTTAATGCATCTTTATTTTCTGAGGATGATATTAGGCCGTAAAACAAAAGCAGGGAGTTTGTCTAGTAGCGCCTGATCGATATGGCTGCCAGCTGATAGCAGCCTCTTGCAGACATATTATCCGTTAATGCACCGACATTACTGAACACTATGAAGCAATGCTTGTGGTATTATATTTGTGTCTCTGCATAGTTTAGCCAGCAACTGTGGCAAGCAGAAGAGAAGAGGCAGCTCAGTAATGTCAGCTAGTGGTTTATAATTGGTTAAATTAAATTTCATTTAAGTTAAATATTCTTTAAAGTGTTTCAGTTGAAATTTGAGCAACATCAGGAATCTGTCAGACTCTCTCTAGGATTATTAGTATTCATTTAATTATTTATAAAATGGCCATAGTGCTTCCATTGTAATGTTTTTTTTTTAAACATTGCTGTTTTTTCCCCCTTTCAAGGCAACCAATCGACAATCTAACACCAGAGGAGAGGGATGCCCGCACAGTTTTCTGCATGCAGCTCGCCGCAAGAATCAGAGCCCGAGACCTGGAAGATTTCTTCTCGGCTGTCGGAAAAGTCAGTTCATTTCCCAAGTTGTCTTATTGTATAATCCAGTGAGCCTGCGTGTAGAAATGATCAAACAAATGATCCATTTGTCTCTGTAGGTGAGAGATGTGAGAATGATCTCAGACAGAAACTCCAGGAGATCAAAGGGCATCGCATACATCGAGTTCGTGGAGGCTTCGTCTGTACCGCTGGCGATTGGATTGACCGGCCAGAGGCTTTTAGGAGTGCCCATCATTGTACAGGCCTCACAGGTTATGGTAACTTCATCTAAATACAGACTGCAATGTTTTTCTATTTGATTTGAAATGGACAAACTCTTCACACACTTTTGAACAAATGATTTCAGCATTGATAATGCTGAATTGACATAATTACATCAATGTATTTATTACAGGCAGAGAAAAACAGAGCTGCAGCTGCTGCCAATAACCTACAGAAGGGCAGTTCAGGTCCGATGCGGCTGTACGTGGGCTCGCTGCACTTCAACATCACTGAAGAAATGCTTCGAGGGATCTTTGAGCCTTTTGGAAAGGTCAGTGACGAGTTATATAAATACTTTATATATTTCTTTTACTACTTCTGTAAATGCATTCATTACAATCCTCCTTTATTGTTTTGTTTCCACAGATTGAAGGTATCCAGCTCATGATGGACAGCGAGACTGGACGATCCAAAGGATACGGCTTCATATCGGTAATTAGAGCATCTGTATCTCATCGACAGTGCTTTAATCTTTGCGGCTAAGTTTGACTCTAACCTCGTTTTGTTTTTGGTTTTTAAGTTTGCAGATGCAGAATGTGCAAAAAAAGCTTTGGAGCAACTGAACGGCTTTGAGCTGGCCGGCCGTCCGATGAAGGTGGGGCATGTTACAGAGCGCTCAGACTCATCGACAGCCAGCTCGTTCTTGGACAACGACGAACTGGAGAGGACTGGCATCGACCTCGGCACCACAGGGCGCCTACAGCTTATGGCTCGACTAGCAGAAGGTTTGTCATAGCTTGCATCATTTTTGTATCGATGGTACAAAGAGGGGCCCGATTATTCCAGACATGTCCAGTCCACAATTTTGAGAAATACAGTTGTTAGCCATCAGATCAATACACTGGCTCAATAGTCTTATTGTCGTCATGATTGAAAGCTTCAAAGAAGTGGACATAATTTTTTGTTGTTCTAACCCAGTGATGTGCTGCAGGTCTGTAGACATGGCATCACAGGCTTCTGTTTTAATGAATCATTTATCAAGAGAAAGGTCTCGTTTCTCAAGTTTCATCTTCCAAACAGGATTTGCTGATTTTCTTTGTCATTTCATACTAAACTGAATATATGTTGGAGACATCTGAAGAGGTTATTTTTGGCTCCTCTTAATAATTGTTTGAGAAAATAATCAGCAGGTTAATCAGAAATGGCTGAAGGAGTCAGTTTTCTTACTGTGTGGCTAATCAGTAAATTTTCATCACACGCCCAGCCTTGATTTTCTCTGCATGGGCAGCAAAATACAGCATATAAATAACACAGTACTGGAATAGTTGTAAGTTGTAAATATTCATGTTCTCCACATTTGACCGCTGTGACACAAACAGATTTAATCTAACTATGGCTTGTTTGTGATGATCTGTCAGCATCATGAAGTCTATAAAAACGTCTTCATTATGCTTAGTTAGTGAAAAGTTTCTTAACTCTCTCTCTCCGTCAACAGGAACCGGTCTGAAGATCCCTCCTGCTGCTCAGCAGGCTCTGCAGATGACCGGGTCCATACCGTTTGGAAACATTGCTGCTCCAGCAGGTGAGCACATCTTGATGATGGGGAAACATCTGCATGCACGTTTAGAAAAGAAAATTCAGTGCTAAATAATCTTTGTTTTTGTTTCAGCCGTTCCAGCTCCAGCTCCAAGTCAAGCTCTGAACCTGCCCTCACAGCCGCTGGCCACACACTGCCTTCAGCTGTCCAACCTCTTCAACCCACAAGCGTAAGGACGTTATCAGTTGGATGGGTTCACATTGTTTCAAAATGGTGTTAAAGCAACACACACGTGCCCATGTGTGCGTTAAAGAGTTTTCCTGTCTCTGTAATTGTTCTTCTGTCCACACTGGCTGTTAATGGACGTTGAATTTAGTCTAGTATGGACAGCCTCCTGTTTACCCCAGGAGGGTTAACTTATCACAGTTTATTGGCCCTAAATTCCAAAACAAAGGGACAAAACTGTGGTGATGGGTTGGACTGAAGTCAGACTCAAGTTTTGAAGAATATGACAATTTATACTTGACCTGGCAGGGTCATTTTGACCCCAGAGAACAAAAGTTGTATGGAAATCAGGAGGATGTTACGAGGGTTTTAAAATAGTCTTGTTTTTGTTTCAGGAATACTAACAGTCAGACTTTTTTTTTTGAAGCCACAGGATTTTAAACATTACCAAACATGTTTTTCAGAGAAAACGATCCCAGCTGGGCCATCGAGATCCAAGATGATGTTATTGAGGAGTGCAACAAACACGGAGGGATTGTTCACATTTACGTCGATAAGAACTCTGCTCAAGTAAGTCGACGCTTGAAGATGTTTGTTATCAAAAGGAAAGAGTTCCAGTCGATCCACAGACTTCACTGTGGACATTTTAGGAGAAAACAGATTAATAGGAACCTTTGTCTTCTTTTTCACGTAGGGTAACGTGTATGTGAAGTGTCCCTCAATACCAGCAGCAATGGCGACTGTAAATGCACTTCATGGACGCTGGTTTGCAGGTATGTGACAATGCCATTTTGTTTTGTAACCTTGGAATATGACCGCAAACAGAATGTGGATGAAGGTTTTAACTTTTTTTTTCTTTCCCTTCCAGGCAAAATGATAACAGCTGCCTACGTTCCTTTACCGACCTACCACAACCTTTTCCCTGATTCAGTAACGGCAAAGCAGCTTCTAATGCCGGCACGTCGATAGTCTGAGACGTGCTCATGAGAGTCAGTGTAAATACATTTGTTTGCATTCATGGAAATGTCATTGAGACAGATGCATTGAAATTAGTTGGCTGTGTGTAATAAAAGTTGCCTCAAGTTCATGTGTTCACCATTGAAGATTAGGCAGTTCTTTTTTTTTTTTTTTCTTTGAGTTGCTTTTCAGATTTTTTTTTTTTTTTGTGGGTTTGTGTTGTAAACTACCACTTAGAAGTAATCTGCAGGTATCTATTGGTCTGTACGTTTTTAAATATTACTGTCTTATCTGCTTGTTTAAATCAACAGTTTTAGATTTAAAATAAATTGCAAAGAGTTACAGAAATGTGTTGGGTTAATAGGCCTTTAAATGCCAAAAGTATATCAATGTCAACAATAATCCTTTGTAACTTTTTACAGCCATAATTTCATTTTTTGTATGAAGGCTCCCCAATAAACTTTGGCAAATTTGACAATTCAGGTTATGTTTTTGTCCACTCTGTCATCCCAGGGTTCAACTTAAATCACTGCCTTTACGATTGAAGTCTTTAATTACAAATTGGAGTCATCTTGAGTCACCAGCCTCTCAGGTGACACATTTTAATGTCTATATTTATACTTAATGTGAATGTGAGCCCCTAGGATAAGGCCTTTAAATATACATGCTGTGTTCATGTCTCATCTAAGACTTCACTCAACATGGTCAGAAGAAAGAACTAAAAATGGTCTTGACTACTTTAACATTTGCTGCCATGGGTTGGATCCCTGACTCCTCCAGTCTGTATGTTCAAACTACTACATACTGAACCATGACTCGCTCTCACTATGCGTCATGGTTAGCTCCCAAAATCTGCTGTGACAGTCAGTGCCATCAGTGGATGAGATTTGTAGGGTAAAAGCGCCGTATGTAACTGTAAGTACAGTCCCATTTAATAAATCAATTGGTAATGTATCCACTACAAAGGCCTGTTTGTCTTATGAAAGTTTGATACTGTACAAGTTAAACTGTGGAAAGATGAAGTGCCAACTTAGAAACTTCAAATTAAGAACAAGACCACCGCCTTACCAATTAAATACACTGAGGTTTGCTGCTACAAGTGGTATAGTGTGACCAGTAGCTTACAGTGGCATTACATGAGATAATGCTTTTACAGCATAATAAATTTTAGACTGTACTTGTGTTGGGGGCAGGGTACCCCAAATCACTCCCGAAAGCTGCACCACGTGTGTGCATGGTTAGCTCCTAAAAAAAAAAAAAAAAGAGGTACTATAAGTCCATTTACAGTCCTCGATGCTCCTGTAGAAAAGCTCAGAAGCGGTGTGCTGCTCTTTAACAGAGGTGGGACGGTTGATCAGACGTACATCTGTCACAACGAAAGGAATCTCACCTTCGTGTTGCCTTCAAGGTTTATTTCTGAGACGGGGACAACTTCAAACCTAAAGCAGATGAACTGCTGCGCTGACCTTTTATGATTGACAAATGACACAAGACGGTTTTAATGCATATACTGTAAACTTTATATTCTAACAAAAGGTATCGTAACAACAAAATAGTTTTAACTTCACAGACATCTTTGCTCTCAATTTAATCCACAGAACATTTTTTTAATCTTTTTTTTCCTTCACTTTTTTCAAAATTTTACTTTTTTTTTTCTTCACTTTTTTTCCCTCCAGAAAGTCGTTGACATCTGGAAAAGGAAATTACACGGTTAAGTCTTTTTTCGTGTGGTCTGAAACCCAGAATACTTTCTATGAAAAACATCTGTGCAGGATTCTTTCTTCACTATCAAATTGATCGGGCTGTTTGGAACTGAGTTTAAGACAGCAGGAAAATGTCCTTGCGTTGTCGTTTCTGACCTGAAAGGGCTCTTCACTTTTTAGGGGAGCATTCCTTCACCTGGTGAGCCTGCAGGACGGCAATCGCCTCGTCCACCTGACCGGAGGAGAGGAAAACGATGATTCAGTGACGCCAAACTCGTCATCAATACCACTCGTGAGGCTATAAGCCAGGTTAGCTTAGCATAAACCTTTGAGTGCAGGGACTCCGGAGACTCCAGCATGTGCAGCAGCTCGGAGTTGTCGATCTCCAGCAGCATCCCGGTGATTTTACCAGCCAAGTTTGGGTGAAGGGCATGGATCAGTGGGTACAAACGCTCCCCTGTGTATCACAGCAGAGTGAGGATTTAACAACCAAATACACAAGCTGCCTCAATTTACAGTTCGAACGCTGCCACACCGAGAAGCTGTTTCTGATCCATGAGTGGAGCTGCAGCTAACATGGAGGCGGTGAGCGGCTCTTGGCCTTGAATGTGCACCGGCGGCTCCATCACAGACGCAGGAATAACCTTAAGACGTAGAGTTACAACATAGCGTTACCCTAGATGTTGTCGTCATTATACAAGATCTTTGCGTTGAGCTATCGAGCAACATTTTACTGCTACATCAAGCACACACTACCCAGAATCAATGCACAGACTACGGGTACCTGTAGTCTTGTCATGGGTGCAGGCACAGTAATGACCTGCTGGGCATTTCTCACTGCAGACGAGTACTTGTACTGACCGCTTCTGGTCATAGGCACGTCAGTACGCCCTCCTACAGTCTGGGTCCCGATGTTATCTAAATAAAAAGACATGACACGTGTCACGTGCGCCACGGAAACGTCACACATTTACAAGGATGGCGCTCGTCGCGTCGTCACAGATCTGATACTTACTGGTCTTTTGCGTGGAGCTTACAATGCGCGGAGCCTGAGTGGAAGCCTGTCTGACTGTAGCAATGGGGGTCGAGCCACGTCGGGGAGCAGAACCACCGACAAACTGGGTGGTGTAAGGGCCTAACAACACGGGAGACGACCTTTATTACACACACTGCGTATACACACGTCCATGTGAACATAAAACAAATGACCCGTTCACCCTGGAGTCTGGGTGGTTGTCCTGTCCAACGTGGTACTGGTCTCATGTTGCTGACAGCATTGTGGTTGTAGAAGGAGCGAGCGGGAGGCTGCAAGATAAATACGAGTTAATAAAATCATCGCAGGTCAACCTCTGAATCACATTTTAATTCAAAGTTAAGGTAAGGTCATTCTTGGAATATGACGACACGATTAGGCTTTATTCAAACTGTCAGCACACGTCCACATTTGGAGGTGGTTTGAAATGTTTCCAGTCGAAATCTTTAGAGTCTGAACGCTCTGGCTGCTTATATGAAATTTCAAAGTGTCTTTTAAGTTCATGTACCGAGACACCACAACAACAAATCCAGAGCGAGCAGCTGAGCTGAATTATGTTACCAGCAGAGCGGTATGGAGGACATAGATGCTGATATAAATCGTCTGCTGGCACTTTGGGGGCAGAGGAGTCACCTGTGCAAGGTATAGTTACTGCATGCAGAGAGGCTGGTGACGGTCTGAACACACAAATCTGATCTGATCTCTTGCAAAACAAGTGCGTGGACAGTCAGATTTGAAAAGCAAATCTGATTTGCCTTGCAGTTTGAACAAAGCTTTAGACTCTGTACAACGTGTCATCCAAGCAGGATCCCGTGTGTGTATGTCTGCTAACGAAATGACGAAATGAGCTTATGGAATAAATATATGTACTTCACTTGATAGAGTTCACTAAAGAGGTTTTATTTAGGACTATTTTTGTTTATTTCAGTGGACGTCTGTCTTGTTTTATTTCCATCTGTCATATTCAAATGAAGATGGCATAGTTATCAGCAAGCCTGAACGCAGCCTCCAAGACCGACGAAGGCCAGTTTGAAACGGGGAGTACAATACCAAGATAGTTCCAATCACGGCTGGTATGCTGCTCTTTCCTGACGCTGTCCATCATGAATAGCTTTATTTGTGCACCACTACCCCATGTTTCAAACACAACTAAGCATTCATGTTTTCTTTGGTGAGTTTTAACACGAGGTACATATTGTCTGTTAGGAAGTTATGCAACTGCCATATTTCTTTTGGCTAGAAATGTGTTTCAATCAGCCTGTTCTCACAACTTTAATCTTTGAAAAATTAGCCCAAGAAAAGAAAATTTCAAAGAAAATAAATAGTTTGAAATCCCTGAAAGGCAAGTTAAAATGTTTCTCAAAACAGTTAGTGACTTCTTTATCTTTATTAACTTTCTTAGTTAAATCTGCTGACATATTTTGGTTGATTTGGTTGATCTAATTGGTGATGATGATGCATTTCACAAAACTTTCTCTTTGTAGCTAAGTAGTGCTCTTCCACGTGATGAATATCACAGACTCCGTACCTGTGGTACAGTCATGTAGTATCCAGCCTGCTGATACGAGTCAATGATTGGATTGGTCATGGTCCTCAAGGTAGCAATTCTCTGCATGTATTTATTGGTCAGGATCGCTTTACGCTCCTCCCTGCGCTGAGCCAGAGCCACATACAGCGGCTTGGTTGCAACAATCCTCCCGTTCATTTCGGTTACTGCTTTTGTTGCTTCCTCCGGTGAAGAGAAACAGACGAAGCCAAAGCCCTTGCTTTGGGAGCCATCTGTCATGACCTGCAGGAAACAAAGAAGCTCAAGTTCAAAAATGTTTCAGATACTTGATATCAGAGCTGCAGAGTTTAGACTTGGACTTGTTAGGTGACTAATTAATTGGGACCTGAGTGTCTGAAGATCTGACGAGAGGGCAAAAAGCTGAAAAGACGAACTGGTGACCAGTAAATACCGAAAAATGCTCTGCTGCAGGTAGCTGTGCCTTTTGGAGTTCTGCCAAACTGTCATGAATAATTAAAAAACATAAACAGGATGGCACAATGTTTCCATAACCTAATGCACACTTCCAGCTATCGGCCGTCTCAAGTCTCAAAGACTTGAGCCTTTAGAGACTTTAAGGAGAGCTTTTTGTGCCAAAGCCCAAGTAGTATCAAGTCTTAAGTCTTGAGACTTGATACTACTGCTTAAAGGCAACCAACAGAGGTTAAACTTTAAGTATAGGCTGTGTGTCCTAAGCTAGCTTAAATCAGAAAATCAATCACAAAACGTTGTGGCAGACTTCTGTAGGTACAAACACAACTTATATTGTCTTCCATCGTCCTTTTCCTCCTGTGAAATGCACTACTCACAAGAAGTTAGGGATATCCGGCTTTCTGTGGTATACCCACCACTTTTGTGTCAATAAATTATTTGAGATGACAAAATTACCATTGCATGCTTCTAGTTAAATGCCCTACTTTCATGATATATCACTGTAGCATGAACTTTTTCCATGTTCCATAAATTTTACCCAAAAGTTGATTATCCCTAACTTTTTTGTGAGTAGTGTACATCATTTAATAGCGACCGTTACAGTCTATGTAAAGTAAGAATGAATGTGTGTTCTGAGTTTGTCAGACCAAATAAAGTGTTATTAACCGCCAGCCAAATATGAATGATTAAAAATATCGACAAGTTTATGAAATTAGGTGTCAAAATCAGGTAAAAATGAATGTATCAGTATTCTCAGCTCCAGGACTGTGGGGGCGTGTCCGCTGAATGTGTTGAAGCCACGCCCACTCATTAAAGCGGCTGAAACGTGTCAGATGAGCTCAGAAAATGACATGACTAACTTTGAAACACTGAGCGAGGTGAATTCATCTCCATCACTCTGTTTGGGGTGCAGGGGTATGCTCAGGGTGGCCTCAGTGTGTCATCGAGCCACCCTTTGGGACCGCCCACAAAATCCTGGACCGAAAACTGGTGAAAGACTGTTTTAACCTCTAACTCCACATTTCAGTAATATATCGTTCAGTGTCTTTTCATGTTTTCACCAACTATGTTCCAATATATTTAATGTATTTTGAAAGAAATCTAGGAATTGCCCTTGCACGGACTGAACATCTTTAAAACAAAAGCCAAGAGAGAAATCGCAAATTTCAGTGAAGAAGGCCCAAGTCTCCTCTCACTACAATACCTTGGCACTGGTGATGGTGCCATAAGGGGCAAACTCTTTCCGGAGTCTCTCATCATCTATGCTATCATCCAGGTTCTTCACATACAGATTCACCCCCTGCAATCAGAAAGAGGGAGAAACGCCAAGTCACCAAGCTTCTCGTCTGTCTGGTAAACTGATCAACATGAAAGTGTAGAATATTCGTCAAATTCATAACAAGATAAAAAAAAATTAAAGCCGTTTTTCAAGAATCTAGTACAGCCAGATGTGAGACAATGCAATCATAATCAGGCTACCAGTTACAAGGACTAAAATCAGATGACTTCAGTTGCCTGTCTGTGTAAATATTCATGATACTCTGCAGCAAGATCAGGAAAAAAAGCGTCACACCCTCACACAGTCACTGACTGTAACCTGAGGACTTAATTTCAATGGAACAAGCAGCTGCATAGTGTCAACACGCAACGCTCCCTGAACTGTGACAAGGTCATCTGCAAAACCGTCACACAACATGGCTACTTCCTCTTCCCATTTTCAAAATATACACCTTTACGTTTAAAAGAAAACTCCTCATGAGTTTGTAAATGAGCTGATGTCATCCTTCTTTAGAAATGTCTGTATAATACTGTAGTGATATCAACAACCCTTGTTGTCCTTTATCTTGAAACGAGTACATATCATTCTGATCTTGAAGTGGTGAAGTAGGTTTAAATAAAAAAAAAAAAAAAAAAATGTCTGACATCCTAGAAATGTGCTTTGTTGCTTTCTTACTAAGAGCTGGATAAGATCAATATCACTCTTTCTTTGGAATAGGAAGCTGCAGCCAGCCATGCACAGCTTTGCACAAAGACATGTCTGAATGACAAATCGACCTACCAGAACCTTTAAACTCATTAATTAACAGGTCATATTCTGTTTGTTTGATCCATAAAATAAAGCATAAAAACAACAATTTGCAGTTTTACAGGAGGGTTACGTATCTGACATATTTGGGCTAAATGCAGTAACTTCCTGGAGTCTCTTTGTAGTGATGACAACAGGATTTAACTTGTTAGTTAGAGAGCTTTAGAGGATGTTGACTGTGAGATTTAGGCAGATTTATTCCTAATAAGATTTATTGTTGACTATTGTTGGATCCTGAACGGAACCAGATAATTTGGTGGACGAGGGGTACTTCTGATTCACACTTTCCTTCACATATTGGAGCCATGATTGCAGTGTTTTTTCCAACCATTCATTTTAGCAAAACTTAACATCTTGCTGTCAAACTTTAGCTTGTAACTAATCATGGATGTATGCGCTCACTACATGCGTAAACGCGACTATGTAGTAAGCAGACGCTGAAACAGATTACAGAACATGCAAAACCTATTTTAAATTCCACTTCAGTGAACTCATAGTTTAAGGATTGACATTTTGCAGTATTACGATAGGAAGTTTTTAAATAAATGTATTTAATAAAAAATATTTCAGATGGCTCGCGAACCACTAGTGGCACGTTTGAGAACCAGTGCATTAAATCAAGTCTTTAAAGGATTAGACAAACATCACGCTTCTGTATTTACAGGTGCATCCAAAGGCTTTTGTTTTTACAAAGTTAATCCTGTGTGTTCCAGAGGTATTTAAGTTGTCAAGTTGAAAAGGACAAAGACTGCTGCAGAATTATCAATGGAAAATATTTTTGGGATATTCAAGAACTACTTGAAAGACGTGTTAACTGGTTGGGGGAATGCCATTAACAGACATGCTACTGCCTCGACTCTTGGGCCTTTAGATTGTTTCTACCACGCTGCTCTCTGGTTCATCTTTGGGATACTGTTATTAATGTCGCAATAGATCAGCAAAACCACCTCAAACTCTTGTCACCATATCCCCATCAGTAACTGCTGTCAATGACCCTTGCATTCTGTCTTAGTTTTGACATTAGTGTCCAGAGTTTAAGAGCATGTGCACTCAGCTAACCTACCTTACATAAACAACTCGTATCTCCATTGTGAACACTACAAAACCTTTAATTTCTTCACACACATTTAAAATATAAACTCTAAAAAAGGTAAGAACATTAACAATGTGAGTAATTAGTAAGTCTTTGAATGTCCGACAGTCCGTGCAGCAGCACCTGATAGCGCTGGATTCGGTCCTGTTTGATCTGGTCAAACTTGCGCTTCAGCTCTCCCTGGCGTTCGAGACGCTTCTGCGCCCGACCTACATAAACGGTTTTCCCATTGATCTCCTTTCCATTCATCTCAGCAACTGCCTGGGAAAGACAAGGAGCATCAACATGTTATCTTTACAGGAGAAACGCAGTGAATGATTAAAGCAGCATTATGTAATATTGGAGCAGCCGGAGGTCGTCAGAGACAACCAGAAAACATTTTCTCCATAAAATGGGATCCAGCTTCACAAAAATCTGTGAAAAAGTTGCCGGTGTGTGACTTAGTGCAGTAAAGCGTACGCACTTCTCCCAACCCGGAGACCAAAGTTACAGTTAGTGCAAGAACAGAGTGTGAATGACAGCTACCATTCAGGTAGTTTCTCCTTTATCTCATCAACAGCAACCTTCATGCATCCCACCTGCCCAGCACAAACGGCAGCTTTAAAGGGATGAGAACACACTCACAGAGCTGCTGTTTACAGTCAGTATAAGTGTAAGTGTTCGGTGTTTTACCAGATTCTGCCACAAGTTTGATTTTTATAACTGAAATTAGGTCAGTCAATATGGCATGTTTTTGTGAGAAAAGTAATCCAGCGTGCAAAATAACAAAAAGGTAAAGGGCAACACCCAGGCTAGCCAGTGAGTCAATCATCTTGGTGTTTTTTCCATAAACGTTGCCAGAGATCAAAACGTGTGAGCAAATATTTGACTTAGACTCGTCAGTTGGCCAGAAATACAAGTGTAATGGGATGCTATTTCTACAGCGTATCTGGACTGCAAGGCCGTCTTTCAGGTTCAAACTTAACGTCAATATAAACAAGTGCTTCTGTTAAGCGGATGCGGATATATAAACTTGACGCACACTACCTTCTGAGCATCCTCGTGGTTAGCATAGTTCACAAAGCCAAATCCTCGTGAACAGCCCCTCTCGTCTTTCATCACCCGCACACTGAGAGTCCTCCCTGAGAGTTTGAGCACAAACCGGTCTGTGACTATCTGATATGCAAAGTGACAGTTGCACAGAGTGAACACGTTACCAACAGTGGCAACATCACTTTATCACAGAGAAAGATTGTGTGTTTTCTCACCGAATGCAGAGAAGACTTCCTTGAGTTTGTCATCAGTGTAGTCCTCACCAAAGTTTTTGATGTAGACATTAGTGAACTTCATAGCTTTGGTGCCAAACTCCACCTCTCTTTCCTTGCGGGATTTAAAGTGGCCAACAAAACTGCAGCCAAGCCATCAATCACGAAGAGATAAAAGAGAGTAAGTTAGTTAAATGTCATTGTCCACAGTGTGGAGATTTGTCTTTTTCTGGCTTCAGCACACAGCATCAAAAACAGACAAGACAACTGATGAGCACAGACAGAAAACACACGGACACTCACAAAAACATTACATGTTTACAACATTAAACAACTGCACAACTCTGTAGGGACATCATATCTTGTGATGATCTTGCTGTGTCTGTTTAGTCCTAAAACAAACAGAGACAACAAACCTAAACATTCATCCTACCTATTCACTGGCCTAGTCAGGGACAACTGACACTTCCCCAGGAAACGGACCTTTGCGTTGGCAATGTCAGATTCCAGAGGATTACGTGTCTCTCGACTGAGCAGAAAACAAACAAAAGAAGTCTACTGCACAGTCTACTGAGACATCTTCAAGAGTTATCAGAGTCATCAGCATTCATCAACAGTTCACATAGTTAACATACATGTATACTGTATATAGATTCTGCTCTACTCTTTGCCTGAACTTACTTTTCAGATTATTGTTTGATTTCACCTGTTTAGTTTCACACAGTGATCGGTGTACTCACACTTTCCTGTCATTCAGCAGCATCCCGTTCATGGTGTCGATGGCCCGGATTGCAGCCTCGTGGGTCTCAAAGTGAACGAAGCCGTAGCCTTTAGATCCTTTCTCGTCACAGACTACCTACAGAGACAAAGGCTTGACAAACTACAGAGCTTTGGCTGCAAAACTTGTATTTGAATTATTTAAATATGTTTAAATGTTAAAATATTCTAAGCAAACTTTAAATGAAAATGGAAATACTTTAATAACAATAAATAATATTTTTGTTTTACATGTCTGAGGTTCGGAGCACTGATCAGTTTGGTGACTTTTTGCCACATTTCCACTTCAGGATGTACTGATAAATATCTAAAACCACACCGCACAGCTCTACTCTTTATCATACCAACATTACACATAGACGATTTTGCTTAATGCACACTGCACAAACAAACTGCTGACCAGAGAGCTGCAGCAGCTAAAGTGGCAGCTAGGGACACTTACCTTGCAGGACAAAATATTGCCAAAGGCCGAGAAGGTGTCGTACAGTGCCTTGTTGTCGATAGACTCATCCATGTTTTTGATAAAGATGTTTCCCACACCAGACTTCCTGAGTCCCGGGTCACGCTGAGACCACATTATTCGGATGGGCCGTCCCTTGATAACGTCGTAGTTCATTGTATCCAGGGCGCACTCCGCTTTTAAAAAACAATGACACATCACCAAGAAGTTCCCTAAAGCACCAAAACTTCCTTCCTTATAGAGACATTTATCAGATGGGTTGTGCAATATTAGTTAAAAACATATTTTGAATGTCTGCTTGATAAAAAGTACAGTTTTCTGTGGGTAGATGTGGCCTAAAGTGGGTACTGTACCATCAGCTGGTTGCTGGAAGTTAATGTATGCATATCCAAGAGATCTGCGGGTGATGACGTCCCGGCATACACGGATCGACATGATGGGTCCAGCGGGGGAGAATTTCTGGTAGAGCATGGCCTCTGTGACATCCGGATGCAAGTCTCCTACATACAGAGAAGCGAGGGGATACGCCGGTCCACTGCTGTTCATCTTCGGTAAGAGCTGCTTCAAGAAAGAAGAACGTTATGAGTTTTTTTTTTTAAACAGTAAAATGGAGGTTATCATATTCTGTTTTCCATTTTCTAAACCAGCTTAACCAGTGAAGGCTCAGATGAGGCTGGAGTCCATCCATACAGTCATATACTGGGTGAGAGATCAGGCACACCCCGATACTCAAAGGTTAACATCTTTTGTGCTCACCATGCGACTATATTTATCATTTTATTAACATAAATTTAACCAGAAGACTCTTCAGATACGTTACCTCCTTTATAAGACAGACCTGGACAATATCACATAGAGCACAACAAAAAAGAGGAACCTGAGAGACGACAAGGGTGGACAAAATACTTGAAACGCCTCTCAATTACCACAAATGGCAGCTTCCAAAAATAACTGATAGCGTATCTTCTTTTGATAACATTTAATCTGCTCATAATCTTTGGATACAACACCTTGTCTTTTATGTGTACGCCTATTTTCTCACCTGCTTCTCCATAACATTTCTGAGGACTTTGCTTTGCTGTCCACGTTGCTTTTTAGCTGAACATTTTGTTTTTGGAACAGTGTGCAAGAGTTTTGAGAGCAAATAAAAACTGCCAGATTCCTTGTATATGTACACGCACTGATACATACATACACCCACAATGGCCACTGGCCACTTCATTAGGTACACCTGAACAATCCAATACAACAACTCTGGCATAAATTAAACTTTTACAAAGCTTATAATGTTTCAGTTTTTGTTGACACCGTCAGAGAGGTCATAACTCCACACTGTTTGAAAGGTGTCTCTCACCTTGGCTCCTCTCATGTACATAAAAGAAGTGGCCAAAATATTATAAACCCCTCTCAATATAATGCAGTCCAGATTAAATACAACATCAACAGTAAACATAATAGCTGAATGAATAACTTTGTCACAGTGTCAACAAGAACTGAAACTATTATAAGCTTCTTAAAAGTTGAATTTATGGCAGAGCGTTTGTATTGTATGACATTGGATTGTACAAGTGTACCTAATAAAGCGGCCAGTCTGTGTTTATACCAATAAAACTGACTGTGAAATTCATTAAAATTTAATAAACTCAGCTATTAATCTATAGTATAATTAAATTAAAAGATTCATCCAACTGCAAAGAATCTAAAACTAAATCTCAATCCCTGCTTGTAAGAAGTTTTATTTAAAAAATAATATATTTATAGTTATTATTGTGCATATGGATTGTTATGATTTGACTTTTTATAAACTCACACTATACAAACTGTAGAGACAGATGGATTTTTAATGAGTTATACACTCAAATTCCAGTTTATTAAATCCACCCCATGTAAATAGCAGAAACACCTCTCAGTATAATGCAATACAATTCAACAGCAACACAGACTACATCCTTCAAAATGAGTTGAGTCAACACCGATTTAAAAAATAATATAACATGAAGGTACAGCGGTAGCTGTAGTTAGGTGTTCCCTCAACAACGGTAGCTAAGTGTTTGTTTACAATTAAAAATGTGTAACATAAATGAGCATTTACCAAAAGTGTATCACTTAATTACAGCATAGCTTTAATAAACACATCAAGTCAGGACTATATGAAAGCGAGTTTAACATTTAAAGTTCAAAAATAAGTTCAGAATAAATTAACTGAATGTTACCAACAACATTATGGCGCGCTAGCTAAAGTTAGCTAAATTTTCACCCTTTTGTCACCCTTTGCGGACTTCTCGTCAAAATTAGCTGAACGTGAAGCAACTTAATGTCAGTTTAACAACCGGGACGGCTTCAAATCAACGTTACTTACAGCCTTTTAATAGCCAACGCGTCGTAAATCTGATGTTTGCTTTATGAGGAGTAGCGGCTCGTTAGTTAGCAGCACCGTTCACGCTTTCCACCTGGGCGGGAGCTTGTTTTCGTTTAATTAGGACCGTGGAACACCTGCGCGAGTCCTCCTCCGCGCATCGTTATGTCAATTAGGAGATGTGAGAAGGCCGACTCAGCGGCGTGACCACTCCGCGATTAAATAGTTCTAGCTTTTTGTTACGCCCCCTGGTGGTCAACGAGGGCGTTACGAATTTAAAATTACTTTTTCAAATCTTAGAAATACTTTAATTTTTTTAATTAAGTAGATTAATCTTTAAAAAAAATTACAAATTTTCAAATCAAAATAAACAATTTTGTGAGGTAAAATATGATAACCGTGGCTCCAAATGGGAACTATTGAGAGGAAAAGTAAGGATCAGGATTTTTTTTTTTAACCAAATTAGCTCTGGCTCTTGGTTCAGTTTAATTAAATGATCTTATTATTAAGATGAAAGCTGTCTCCTGTGTGAACTGACCATAGCTGCTGTCATGTTGGTGGTACTTGGAGAGCCGAATATTTTCTGAGGTGGTGCCCGGTGTTAAAAAAAAAAAAAAAAAAGCTTGGGAAACACTGGATTAAAATATATTAAGAAAATATTCCCTGTGGACAAAAATGAAGACGTAATTTGCCTGTTATCTTAAACGAAACTTTATTTCACTGAATGGTCTTTGACACTTTCCTATTTCTTACATGTAGAGTGAAACTAGAATGGTTTTAAGATACAATAACACAAAGCTAGAATTACACCAACCATTTTGTTTTATCTCCATTTCGTCATTGCTTTTTAGAGCTATTCTAAATTTTCACAACCACGTGTGTGCACTGGGTAATAGACTGTTACAGAAGCAAATCTTTTTTTTTTTTTTTTTTTTTTTTTTTTTTAGCCATAAGACTTGTCAGTAAAAACAAAGCAAGTAGATACCTGATATACAGACAGGCTTCGTTCCACATTCACTAACTGCATTTTTCATCAAGCATAATTATAAACTGACATGATTTCTTTTTTTTTTTTTTTTTTTCAACATAAGATTATTTCAATTCATTGGAGCATTGTCAGAATAAACAGACTGTCAGCTATAATGTGGAATGGTGTCTTCAACTACAATATGTGGAATGTAGTGGTGATAAATGGTATTGTGACACTGAGCTTCTTTTTCCATTGTGACGGGATGGGCTTCTCCAAATTTGCACCTTCAAAATAGACCTGATTTTTTTTTTTTTTTTTTTCCAAGGCGATCATTCACACCAGCAGAGAGATGATGGATGCACCTGGGTTAAAACTGTTTTGTCTGGGCTAACTCGTTTTCTTTCGAATTAAAAAAAAAAAAAACAACAAAGCAGATGCTGCCACCTTAATGAAAAATTAAAATAGAGGTTGCAAGAGAAAGCCAGGCACAATTTTTTTTTTTTCTCTTTTTTTCTTGGGAGGGGTGGGGGAGTAAAACAACCGCTTTAAGAGGAATATTTTGCAAGCAGGGTTGATACAGTGTGGTAAGACATTTTCAATTAACATCAATAAAAGGTTACTTTAGGTTTTACATACAGATGATAGTCAATCTTGCAAAATACATGGAACCACATTTACGCACACAAATTTCCATTGTACTGAGATCAAGCAGCACCTGAACAGTGAGTAAAACTACAATGACAATCCATACTTAGTTAAAAACAAAACATTAAAAAAAAGGAGCACGTCCTTTCCAAAAAAAAAAAAAAAAAAGAAAGAAAAAGAAAAAAGAAGCCTAATGATGTGGAATGTCTGAACAAATCTAACATGACAATTTAAGGGGTCCCTTAAAAACTCTTGAAAATTGAATTTGTGTGAAACATGATCAAGGAGCATTACACCAAGATGTCAGTGTCACAATACAGCCTGCCTCCTTTCTGTATGAGCACACAGCAGAATTGCAGTTAGTTGAAATACAGGATTGTACGTTATGTGTGTGTGTGTGTGTGTGTGTGTGTCTGTATATATATATATGTGTGTGTGTGTGTGTGTGTCTGTATGTGTGTGTGTGTGTGTATGTGTGTCTGGGAATTCAAACACAAAAAACTGTTTTGGGTTTGTGAAGCAAAATGGAACGCCGACCATCACAGTGTTTGGTGGAAATCAATTACCATACAATAAAACCTGTAAATATCATGAGGAATCACAAATAAAACAAGTAACAAAAAAAAAAGAAAAAGAAAAAGGGGGAGGATGAATAATGCACAACAAACTAGCTGGGGACAAAGGGATTTGGAAGGACGATTAAAATTCAACATTAAAACATTAAAATTCAAACACCCCCCTCCCTCCCCAGACCATACAGACAATCTTTCACTTCCTTTCACACTTGCTCACTCGCTACATACAGACATACACGCAAAGCTGACATAAACAACAGCAACATGGACTCACTAATCAATACAACATGTTTCCACAAAGTGACTGAATCTGCTAACTGAAAAATTACCCTGTCACCTCACAGTGAACTGAGAGGGGTAAAACTAGTTGGTCAGGAGCAATTCAGGCTGCTTGTCATACAGAAGTGGGAGGAGCTGATGGAGTGGAGGGGGATGTATATAAGCTGTCTGTGTTTAAGATAAGAGTGTAGGTGGATTAACAGTGCAATTCCATTAGTTTTCCCCGTCTCCGGTCTCTCCCTCATCTGCCTGGTTTTCTGATGTCCACAGCTGGGAACAGAGAGAGAGAGAAACGGGTTACAATTCACTGTCAATAAAACATAAAGACTGACCAATAAAAGGTAAAAAAGGCATGACGTTTTAAACTCACAGTCAGGTTGTCCCTTAGTAGTTGCATGATCAGGGTGCTGTCTTTGTAAGAATCCTCGTTCAAAGTGTCAAGTTCAGCGATGGCTTCATCAAATGCCTGAAACACAAAGACCAAACATGAGTAACATTCTAGCACCTTCCTCTAAAAAACTGGCAATGACTAAGCAAAACTGCTTTGCTCTGCTCAAAATTTCCGAACAATGTAAGAGAGTACTTAAACACGGCCACGGTTTCTGGTCATGTGATGCTGATAACCTTCAAATCTTTATAAACAGAGCTTTACAAACAGGAGGTCCGTACCGTCTTAGCCAGGCTGCAGGCCCTGTCCGGGTTGTTGAGGATTTCATAGTAGAAGACTGAGAAGTTGAGGGCCAGGCCAAGTCGGATAGGGTGTGTTGGCTGCATTTCCCCCTTGCTAATGTCAAAAGCTTGCTGGTACGCCTGCTGGGAGTTTTCCACTGTATCTGTATAGAAAGAGATGAACAAAAAAAAAAAAATCACTATTTACTGTACAGTTTTAAGCAGTAGTAATGGATTTTCTTCACCACTTGGGGGCAGTGAAACTAGCATATAGCAATGGCACACTATCACCTTATATTTGAAATGGCAGATGTATTAGCAAACAGTTGCTCGGCACATATTGAACAGGCAAAAAGCAATACGTGCATTAATTTGCAGCCATGTCTGTGTCTGCCTGGCAAACGTAAATCCAATATTGACTCTGCTTCTAGCTCTGTTTTAGACTCCAACAAGTCCGGGAGGAAACATCTTGCTTTTTAAGAGGTAAACGCTCCACTGTGTTTCACCAGCTTGGGTCCAGCTTTGTTTGTCTGCCATTTGGCAAAGGGCAGGTGGTCTGCCGTCTGTACATCAGAGGGGGATGCTTTGTTTTTGGTTTGGTTGTCTTTGCGCTAAAAAAAAAAAAAAAAAAAAAAAAAAAAAAACGCTCCCTGCTGTTGCTGGAAACAACATTGAGTGAACGGAGTGAACCAAAATAATTATTTTGAGACACAAAAAGATTGAAAGCAACTACACAGAGCTGAGAGGAACTACGGAGTCGGGTGATGCTCTTTGGGGGTGTCACCTCGACCCCTCACATTACAAACAGTTATCTGATTCCCTGTAATAAAATAAATGCAGTTTTTCGCGTATTATGTTACCACACAAAATTATAATGTCACTGTCCTCTCTTACCCTTCTTAGCATCCCCAGATGCAACCTCAGACAGGTATCTATAATAGTCGCCTTTCATTTTCAGATAGAACACCTTGCTTTCAGGAGCACTTGCGTTGGTAATGAGAAAGTTGTCCAGTAGCCCCTAAAAAACAGAATTAAATATAAATTACACACAAGCACTGTCAGCACAAGCGTACGAGTGAGTAAGAAGAAATTAGAAACCCTTACGAGCACATCATGGCAGATTTCCTGCAGCTCAAATTCAATCTTCTCCCGGTATTCACGTGCCATCTGCTGTTTTTTGTCATTGCCCTCGGTCTTCTGCTCGATGCTGGAGATGACGCGCCAGGACGAGCGGCGTGCTCCTACCACATTCTTGTAGGCAACGGAGAGAAGGTTGCGCTCCTCGTTTGACAGCTCCACACCTTGCTCCGTCACTGACTTCATGGCTGCGGCCATGTCATCGTAGCGCTCAGCCTGCTCAGCAAGCTTGGCCTTCTGTACCAGGTCGTTCTTATCCATTTTCTAGACTGGGGGAGAAGAAAACACAGTATTAGAAGTGTAAATAAGAGCACATTTTATTTATGGGGACACTTTACTACACACTGAAAATATAAAACTACTCAGACATTAAAAGCAGTTTTTAAAAAAGGTGTGTTTGGGCATGTACAGACTGCTGCAGTCTCTGATTTATTTGTAAAGAGCGCTCCAGGGGGAGGAGGCCGCTGTGGACACTGCTCCGTCGCCCTAGGTCCGGTAGTTATGTGTAGTCAATTATAAAACAAAAAACAAAACAAAAAAACGTAACGATATTTAACAATAATCACCATATTATCTATTCAATAGACGTAACTGTGTGTTTATAAGTGTGTTATATGACACATGAGGTCTTTAAAGTGAGCAAACCAGTGGATTCACAGTGAAATAAGCCTTGCGAACAGGGCCCCTTGGCAAGTGGGTCAACCATACACATCACTGGCTAAGATTAGCTGCTAGCTATTTGATAGCGAGTCTCCCTTTCAATCCGCTCTCGTCCTTTCACCTAATTTTGTCTGAACGAGGACTGAATCCGCTTCGTGTTAGCACCTGCCACGATGTTAAAACTTACCAACCGCAGGTGTTTTTTAACTGGCTCGTATAACGGCGGTGTTACAAGCGACACTTGCTACACTAGCCGAAAGCCTTCCCGGGTCAGGCTTTATAATGCCCTCCCCTAATGTTGCGATCAGCAGCTAGCGCGGCGATACATTTCGCTAATTGCTATAAAAGGTTAGCTTGTTAGCTCAAATACGGCCAATCTAATAAATCATATTCATGTTGATTTTTATGTCGGGGAGCTATCTCTGTTAGATAAAGGCATTGCTGCTAATCTGTCACATCCGTACCGTCGTCTAACGTACCGTTACCGCTATCTAACGGTAACGCTCTATAGCTAGGCCAGCGAAAGCAAACGGCTGGCTTTCGATTAAAAAAAAAAAACACAGTTAGGGTGTTGGCAATCATACATACGCTATTTTTACCATCAGCACAAAGCGATATATTGTGCTGCGACGTGTTACATTCGTGTTTAATTCATTTTGAGCAGCTAGTACCACGGCCCGCCCAGGCTTGACAAGCCTGTCATGAACAAAGTGTCATGGAATCCGACCGTCGGTTAGCTCGCTGTCTTAGCACCGTTATCTAGCGTTAGCTTCGCCTCCAATGCGAGTTAAACGGAGCTAGCGCGGCTAGCCCTGCTCCGTTAGCTTTAGATGGCATCTCAAACAGGATTCAACCGGGACACGGTGAAACAGGCCGTCCTAACGTAGAGCCGCGGACGCGAATCCAGCAGCACAGAGCGCTAGGATAGATGTGTAATATAATTAGATTATTACACTTACAATATTGGCGACTTTTAATCCTGCTTTTTTTTTTAATACTCTCTCTGGACGATTCAGCCTCCGTCCTCCGTCTCGCTCAGCGTTCAGGGCAGTACCACTTCCGCTACACTGGCACTTGTGTTTCCTCTTTCTCTCTCGCTCTTCTCGCTCTCTCTCTCTCTCTCTTCAACCACCACACATCTGCCTTACGTAATGCGACGAATGCTTCTTATGCTAAATATGATAATTCATAGAGCCAAATTTACAATGAGGGTCTCCAAAAAAATACGCTTAATATGCGTGTTTATGTTGCATTCTCATAATCTAACGGGATTAAACAGGAGCTCACCGCCACTTTCACAATAGGCCGGTTTGCAGGCATTGATATGATTAATGTTAACGCTGCAGGAGGATGCTTTGATCAAACTTGAGTGGTGTAATTAATGCATAACAACGTCGGTGCTGATTACTGTCTAGCACTCTTTTTAATAAACATGACCGCAACGTTTTTAAAACACTAGGAGTGTGCACAACACTCTTCTGACATTTTAAACACACCTATGCAAACAACTGTGGGCAGGAAATCAGAGACATTGCATCAGGAAGTGTGACACTCATGTGCAAGAAAGCTCCTTTCCATCCTGTACAGCAAGGTCAAAGGTCAAGGTCAGAGGTAGAGTAGTACCTGTAGAGGAAGCAGGGTTTCAGTGTTTTGCTCAAGGGAATTTTAGCCGTTCAGATGTTTGCCAGCGCTCTGGGCTTGAGCTTGTTACTCCAGTTGATGGGTGGTTTCTGTAATCAATAAATCTGTCTGCAGCACAAGTAATAGAAAGATAGTAAAGTAAAACATCTTTGAACCTGACATTTATCTGCAGGCTGCATATGACAATACAGCTGCAAGTAATGATGAAATTTTCTTTATAATGGCTTAATCTGTCAGTATTAGAATATAATGAGGTTCCCAAGACCCAATATGACATCTATAAGTTGCTTGTTTGATCAACAGTTCAAAATCTAAAAAAAAATAAAAAAAATCCTGCACTTGAGAAGCAGGAATCAAAGATGATTGTCATGTTTGCACATTAAAGATGAACTGTTAATGGGTCAATTAATTAACTAACCACTACACTGCTATATAACCATTTTCTAAACTTCAAGAGTGAATGACCATAAGTAACAGCATGCAGACAGAGCAGTGTTATCTCTCTACAAAAGAGGAAGTACGTATGTGTTCCAGGTGTGAAGTCTGAATACAACACATATGTTGTTTACCTATGTCTGTGAGAGAGAGGCGCCTATTCAATTCAAATTGAAGACACAAAGCTACATCGTCTGATGGAAAACTGAATTACTGTCCAGCTGAATGCCCATCATAATTCAGAAAACTGCACATGGTAAGCTTCCAAAACTCATCAATAACAAGCTAATTAAGACAATCCACTCTCAGAGATGGCTGCTCCTTCATAAATAGTCCTTTGTAATAGGGGAAACAGCCCTCTCCTACTGAAACAGAGGACATTGCTGTTATTAAGTTGGTATTCAGCTGAAAAAAGGGACATATTCAAAATGTATTTCTCTTTCCAGTTCAGTACTTACTTTGGCAATTTATTTTATAAATAACTACATTTTTTCCCCATGAATTACTGGAACCCAGACTACTCTGTTTTTCCACTAACATTCTTTTGTCACTGAAAGTTAAATTAAAGAAAAAAAACAGTTTTAGTTTTTAATGATTTGCCTTTAACCAACATTTTAATCAACAATGTATGCACATTATGTTCTGCTCATCATCATCATCTCACACTTGTCCTGAATTGACAGTATACAGACTTTAAAATCATCCTGACAACAGAGAGTGACATAAACACAGCATGTATTGAGTTAAAGTTTGTTTCCTTTTCTTACTCAGCAGTATACTGGCAGCTTAATAAAAACTGGATGGAAAATTTTCCTGCTCACATGTACCTCAGATCCTGCCTAGCAGACAGTACTCTCCTCTCCTCTCTGAGCAGAAACTAAAGACACAATGATGCAATTAAGGACTTTAATTTTCACCTCCGTTATGCTCCCATGGATACTGTCCTCTGCAGCGAAAGACGAATACATGGAAGCAAGAAAACCTACGGTAAGGATCTCTTTTGGGGTTCATTATACACTGTAAATGAGCAGCTGGGAGAAGTGCATCGTCGGAATAGCTGGCATAGTTGGAAGTATAGATTTTATGGTTTCCTTTTCTTCTTTCACAGACAGACATTACAAGCTTTCCAGACTATCAAGACCCAGACAATAGCCCAACAGCACCTCCAAAAGCTGATGGTAAGGTTTGTTTTGATAGATAGTTTTCAACAACTGTTTCAAAACTGATTATGCAACACTTGCTGAGGCATTCTTCCACATTTTTGTGAATGTAGCTAAAGCCCATATTATGTAATAATGGGGCTGATCAAGTGTCCTCATCTAAACTGTGTGTAGTTCATTTTAAGCTGCACAGACACATCGTTTAGACCAATTAGTCGACTTGTCCGAAACGTTTCTCTCGAAAACGACACTGTGATGTTTGCAGAGATGCCGACATGTCTGTTGTGCGTTTGCCTGAGTGGATCTGTTTACTGTGAGGATGTGTCCCCCGAAATGTCAACCGTCCCAGCTCTGCCAAAGGAAACAGCATACCTCTATGCACGCTTCAACAAAATCACAAAAATAAGCAACAGAGACTTTGCAGACATGGGTAAATAAAAAGTCATTATGATAATCAACTCATTCTTTTCAGTGAAGGCAATCCTTGAAGCTCTCTCTGTTTGTTTGTTTGTGTTTTTATATGCAGTCACGTTAAGGAGAATTGACCTAAGTGTGAATCTCATCGCGGAGATAGAGGACGGAGCTTTTTCAAAGCTTCCCCATCTTGAGGAGCTCTCTCTGGCAGAAAACAGACTGATTAAACTTCCCACGCTGCCCACCAAACTAGTATCATTCAACGCCAATTTCAACAGGCTTAAAACCCAGGGTGTGAAGGCAAATGCTTTTAAAGTAAGTTAGCAAGTGAGCCTGTCAATCTCATGTCAAAATGTTGCAGACATTATGTACTTTGCATCTTTTTTTGTCGCCGTTGTTGCAGAAACTCACGAGACTGGCGTATCTTTACCTCGGAAACAATGAACTGACGGCGGTGCCCCATCTTCCAGAGTCTCTTCAGGTCGTGCACCTGCATGTAAGTTCGTCTGTAATGCACTGCAATCAAAGCAGGACACCGTTTTGACATGCACTCATAACACAGGTGTTACCAATTATACTAATTGAGGTTCAATTCCAGTCAGGTCAAACAGAGTCAGGGTGCTGCTGTGTGATGACTGGAAAGGCTCTGCTGCACTAAATGGAACAGAGCCTTAATTAGTATCATTGGTAACACCTGTGTTGACCCTATGATTTCATGTCAAAATGGCTGCTGTGAAAAGAGTCAGAGAAGCTCTGCAGAAGCAGTTAGATTTCTTTTCTGTCTGCTGAGCCAGTCGTAGCTACATAACGGTCCAATTTCGTGTCCTTGGATTGTTCTCCTGTTTCTGTTTTTGCAGAACAACAAGATCTCAACAATAACAGATGAAACGTTCTGCAAAGGTAACACCAGTCACTACATCCGCCACAACATGGCCGAGGTGAGACTGGACGGGAACCCCGTCAAGCTGTCGAAGCACCCTCACAGCTTCATCTGTCTGCACACTCTCCCTACCGGGTGGTACAACTGAAATGACCAAAGCATACTTTTGTCAGAGGTAAACCTCGGGGTGGAAGTTGAGTGTAAAATGAAGGATGCAGATACACATGTAGTAAAAATAACATTTACACTTTGTAAGTTGCATTTTATATTCTCAAATGTACCATACAGTAAGACCTCTTAACAGGAATATAATTACATTTTTTTTTTGTTTCTTATCAAAGGCTATCAGCCAGTATTAAACACATCTGTGCAAAATCATCCAAAGATGTCTCTAAAAACAAAGAACTTTTGTACTTTTTCTTCTGTTACTAGTTGGCTGAGACAGTTTTGGCTTGGCAGGTGCAGATGCACTGTTTTCACATCAACATAGACTCTTTGTCAAAAAAACAATATAAGAGCACTGTTGAGACAATTTCATTGTTTCATATGATTTCACAACAGTAATGTTATTACTGCTAATGTTTCTTAAACTGAAGATCATATTTACAATAAAACCTGCATGTTGGAAGTGATTTCTCCATCGACCTTTCACTCTCGACTCCTTAATAACATTCAGAGCTTTCATACGGTTGTTGTAACCCAGTAACATGCTATGAAGTCCATTCCAGACTGCTGGAAACAAGTAAAGGAGTAAGAGTCCAAGAATGTGTCCTTAGACGACACGTGAAGTACACATTTGAGCCGACCATCATTCACTTGGCTGCTGGCTCATTGTGAACTATCAAACCATCTGCTATCTTCTGCTGGTATTCCCGTTCAGATTTCTTTCTTCGATAGACATCATCTGGAAAGACAAAAACAGAATTAAGAGACTGAAATGAGATACTTTTAATATAGTCAGGGCCACATTGTGAATGGTTGCCACTCATATTAACAATTGACTTTTTTTTTTTCACAGCAGACTGTCTGACGTGTCACAGTGGGAAAAAGCACAGGTGTTACTAATAACGTTAAAGATGGCTCCTGTTCTATTCAAGTGTAACAATGAGCCAACACGCACAGACCTAAACCTTTTTTTTTTCCACAGCAGACAATTTGGCTTGTCAAAGCTGGAAAGGCACAGGTATAATTAATAACATTAATGATGGCTACATTCCAGTTTAGGTGAGATAATTCCAGGATGCTGGCTAGATGGCACGGCTCACTGAGCCATCTTTAAGAAATTTTGTTTCACCTGTTTGCTTTTTCTGGCTGTGATTAATCAACACGTCTGCCACGAGGGAAAAAAAGTTGAATTCAAGTAAGGAAACTTCTTACAAGCTGATGACTAAAAGTAAAGATGGCAGTCTGTTCTCTGTAGAGGAAAACATTTTCTGTATTCCTACATGGCCTCACGATATAACAGGATAATATATGCAGCACAGCCTGTTTGTTTTATTTATTTGTTTTAAAAACAAGGATTTTAATTTGTTTAGTTCTTCCGAAATGGCACATCTGATCACATCTGGAGTTCAGTAAGTTTCTGATATTAGCATATCTACAGTAATAGAAAGTACATTTACTGCCCTAAAGGTACTTTACTGCTATTTTTTTCTTCTACTCCACTACATTTCAGTAGAGAATATTTGTACTGTACTAAATCTATGTGACGGCTTTAGTTACAAGTTTCTTTACGAACACTTTACACATATAGACTTTACATATAAGTATGGCATTAAATACGATGCGCTTTCATACTACTAAACAGTACCCAAAGTGGTTAGCTCCACCTCTACCAGGTGCAACATTAAAAGTGCTGCTTACAAACTGATTAATCAAGACAAGACAGTCCAGTGATATACCATATATTAAATTATATATATCATATTAAAATTGAGACAATTAGTCAATTAATTGTTTGGTCAATAAACAGAAAACTATCCGGAAACAATTTTGATGTTTTGATGTTACATTAACTGTTTATGTCATTTATTGTCATTTATTAAGCAAAAAAATGTCAAACATTCTCAAGTTTGAGCTTCTCAAATGTGACGATTTGCTTGAATATCTTTCAGTTTTTGGTTTTTCAGTCAGGTAAAAAAAGATATTAGTAGTTGTCACTTTGGTCAGTGCAAAAGTAGCAACAATTTTTTTGATATTTTCTGACATTTTATGGACTAAATGTCCATAAAACACAGTGAAAAGGGCCATTCTATATCAAGACTACTTATATTCTATATCAGTACTACTACTAATGTGCTGCTGATCGCAACACATTCACTTCACTTTCTCCTTATTAGACAGAAGAGGATAAACTATGGTGGCTGGGAAACATGCGATAAACATAGAAGAAATAAAAGCCCCATCTAGACCCAATTTGTACATTGGTGATTAAACACTAATGAAAACATGGCTCTGCACATTATATGCCATTTCTGACAGACTCTAAACCGAAATCTGACATGCTGTACCTTTAATATCGTCTCAGATTTTTGTTGTCATGTCATCATGATGTACGTACAGTACATTGTTGATGACAGTCTGCATCAAGGAACCGTGTGGTATGGAAATCATACATGTTTCACCATAACATCAGAATATTTTGTTCCATAATATATTTATTTATTTGTAAATACAGTGTGTCCTCCGGCAGTCCGATCCATCTAACTAGCCTGCACTGTGTTTACTTATAAATGCCTGTTTTTCCATGTTTTTCTCACTTTTTCCATATTCCCTCAGGGCAGTGAGCAGAGGAGAGGAGACAGGCTGCAGTAATGGGAAAGTCTGAGGACATATTTGGGAGGTCACTGAGGGTGTTGTGTCCTAAATCTGTACACAAGCACGGTCCTAACAGTGAAGCCACTGTAACACCGTGGAAAACGCAGTGTCGTCTTCGTTTAAAACTGAGTAAAGCACCTTGCCAGACAGGAAGTGATAAATACAGGTCTGGTTTTGGTTGTTTGTAGCTGCCACAAAGAGACGACCAGAAAGACTGAGGGCTACAGGGCTAACAGGCTAACTCAGCATGCTAACGGCAGCTAACAGCTAAACCAACTTAAAAAACAACAACTAAATTAGTCATTTAACACTTACAAAAAGTCTCTCTTCCTATCCTCACGTTGATCATAATCCACTCCATGACACCTCCGATGCAGAAAAAGACGGGAAGGAACCTGTACGTCCCGAAACGACGTTTACCCGGTACAAGGTCCAGTAAGTAGCTCACGGTTTTACTCCTGTAAAACATCATGGCTAACGGACACACACGAGCCCTGAGCCGGTAAACAGTCCACAATGAAGCGGGTAAACCGCTGACAGTTTAAAGGACAGAGAGGGGGACTGACAGAGTGAAATGACATGTGTCTCTTCACATGTCCTTTACAAATGTCAGGACATGAGAGGGTGCGCTCGTTTTGTGACCCGGCGCCGAGCAAGCAAGTGAGCGGAGTTGGAGTCTGGAATCTAGAGAGAAGGAGCAAAGAAGAATCTAGATGGCAGCTCAACGTTAGAGTGTAAAACGAACGCACCCACGAAGAGACGTAACTTCCGGCTGTGTTCTGTTGATTCAAGTTATGTGATAAAATGGAAGTTATGGTTTAATGATTGATGCAGAAACAAATACACAGAATAAACAGCTGTTATTTTAAATAAATAAAAATATATATTAGGCACAAAAAAGAATCAGTAAGTAGTTTTTTTAAAAACTAAATTAAATTCTAAATCAGTACTTTCTGTTTTAGTCTTTATGGTCAGCGTTGAATGTCTTTCACTTTTGGACACACAGAATTGCCGAGCAGGAAGTAAATGGGCAATGTCACTTCTGTTTTATGATACTAGGTTCAGTAGATTATTGAAGGCTGTCAGTCCCCTACAAGTGTACGTTATGAGGTGGCCTCTCAGTGTAATCTAACACAGCTAGTAATTTCTTTCACACTTATTTTCAATTAATGAAAGATGAGAACTGCAAATATTTAAACATTATGTTCAGAGCATTCAACTTCCTTCAGTTTTCTGACAGGGGAAATGTTATTGAACTGCCATCCTTAATTTATGCTTTACAACAGGGAACGAAAGGTGAAGTTTGGCATATATAAGGTCTAAAACTCTGCCAGAAAACATTTTATAAAGATATTTAAAACAATTTGTCCAGTACAATCTGTTGACTTACAGTCGGATCTGTAATGCAAAATATCAAGTTAAAGTGAAAAGTTGAACCATAGAGAAAATTTAACGACTGACAAATACACAAATGGGTTTATTTTGGCTGGAATGACCAAACACATCACTGCTGATATGAACAGTAAGACACAATACTACAAAGCGCACACAGCAAATACATATACATACACAGACACTCGGACACATGCAACAACTACTAGGGTTTAAGAAATAGTACCGTACAAGGAGAGATAATAGAGAGCTAAGACTAAATTTAAAGATCTACTGTAAATTCATTAGAAATAAATTGGGCTAAAAGATAATCATAATTTATTATTACTTTTTAAAAAAAAAGCTTCAAGAAGTGTTCTTTGTTCAGTGTCTCAATGAATGACAAAGACAATTTGTGTATCAGGAATAAACCTTTTACAATCTCCCCTTTTCTCCACAAATTATGATCTAGTCTAATCATGGTTACCTGCTTACAATCTTCTCAAACTTTATTACTAACTTTGGGATAAAACAAATGCAGGTACTGAAACCACATTAAATAAAAATCCTATAAAAATCAATGTACCCATATTTTTTAAGCATCATTGAGGTATAATAGTGTCCCTACGCAGATAAAATAATTGCTACAGGCTCTTTCTGCGTCATAAGGAATGATATTTTTGCTTTGTTAGACCTTAACAACATTTTTCAAGAAATGTCAAATACGTAGTGGTCGCACGCCAACATAACACTCTTCCACTCATTCAAGAACAGGTGACTAAATCAAGAATTCACATTTTCGTTGATTTTATGCTATCTGTCTGGACTTGTTCACTGTAGCACGCTGATTAAAATGAGAGGGAACGAATCGTTGGTGACACATTACTGAAACAGGTCAACTTTGTTCTTTGTTATCTTGATTTGAACGTGAAGACAAATCAAACAGTAATGTGAGCCACAACACCTGCGCGTGTAACTCAGTCTTCAACTTTGTGAGCTGGTCTGCAGAAAGTCCAGTGATGCTCCACCGTGTTCTCGTTAGCACGCTCACTCATGTGATGCACGCGTGTGTTGCGGATGGTGAAGCCTTGTTTCATTATGTAGTCCATGAGGTGAACCCTTAGGGACACCTCTTGATGGTAGTCACATGGTCCGAAGGTGAAGGACACCTGGCAGTCTCTGGTGTCCATCATGTGTTTGTTCCACTTGGTGAAGTTGTTGGAAATACCTTCCAGCAGGCCGTGAACCTTCGTAGTTATGGTCAACTGCGTGATGATGACTGCCACCGGGTTTGAATATTTGGACAGTTTCCGAGTGCTGGAGAGCTCCACGACCTGCTCGAAGATGTCAGGAGGATACAGCGGCTTGGGATCACTAAGGCACTGGATCAGAGGTTCGATCTGGTAGAAGTCTGCCTCTTTCCTTAGGAGGTCTGTCTCTGTGAAGTCCATGGGGAGGGTAAGCTCAGACGTCCGCAGGAAATTCAGGATGTACCGGAATAGCGTCCCATCGCGGTCAATGAAATAATTCCCCTGGGAGTCTCGAGTTGTTGGGAAATCTCCTCGAAACATGGCACCCAGCATGGAGTCTGGATAGCGCTGCAGAGTGGATAAGCTAGTGGTGTACAGGTGGCCTCCCACATTCAAGGTAACAGGAGTAGTCATCTGGACAAAAAGGAACAGAGGAGAGGATAAGATTCGAGTGTTTCAGAGAAGACAACGTAAGCTAGCACGTTATACCATTTATAAAAAGTCCAGTGTGTCAGATTCAGGGGGCTCCATCTACAGAATAAGTTTTTGTTGTCTAAGAAGGAGCCTTTTCTATCTACAGATGCTGTCTCTTCCATGTAGTCCGCCACATTGAACAGCCATGTTTCTACAGTAGCCAAGAATAGACAAACAAAACAATGGCTCTAGTTAGGACCTGTCCCGTTCTGTTCCTGTTTGCAGCCACGTAGGTTGTACGCCTACGCTCTTGGAAGAGGAGGGCGAAGCGAGTGGTACAACTTCACCGATAGACCCTGCTAAATCCTACACACTGGACCTTTAAGGTAGCACACACTGCTAGGGATGACGCATTAGTCTACACAGGCAACAGAGTGAATTTCAAATTAAAATCGTCCAACATCTGGTTATGAGGAACAAACAACTGTCTGACTATCTATCCATCTCTTACCCTATGGCCCCAGTCTCCATTATCCATTTGTAGAACAATACCCACTTGGTCAGAACCAAATCAGAGAGGAGGCTTACTTCAATTTCACCTGTGAACAAACACAGTTATGCAGAGTATGAGGGACACTATTAGTCACATCATGTAGCATTAATACCTTTGTGTGTCTGTGTCCTACCTGGGAGCATGTAAGCTCTAGAAAACCAACTAAACTATATATAAAATGCTGTTTACAAGGTCAAAAATGAAGTTTGCACCTCATGTGTCTGTAGCAGGACAGCAGAAGTGATTCATCCGCATTTTAACTTAATTGAAAGTGAAAGCTAAAGCTACTGAATGAACATAAACCCCATTTATTTACACCCTGCAAGCTACCCGGTTATTTAACTTAACTATAACAAGCAGTGACTGCCAGTTTACCCAGCTAATGTTTGTTTAATAGAGCTAACTTAAGTGTTAGGAGGTAGCCATCCAACCTCTTTTCACTCATTGTCTCTCTCTCTCCTCTGCTATGAAGATGAAGCAGGCGACAACATGCATTTTAAAAACAGGTAAATGATGTTATGAAGTGAACGTAAATCCAGTTTGGCGTTTAAATACAAAGCGACACTGCAAATGTAGCGTGCTAGCTGATAGCTAGCTAAGCTAACGAGCTAACGTGGCTAGCAGCCCACGAGCCGGAGCCGTTGACGTTAACGGCTGCTACCAACACCGGGCTCTGAATCACGCTGTGTGGAAGTAACACACTCGTTAAAAAACAATGCCTTACCAGCTCGCTGTCTTGCCTACTTGTCCTTTATTTTGTTTTTTTTGCTTGTTTGTTTGTTTTCTTAAAAAACTGCGGCCTGTGGTTTCTGCATTTAACGGTTCAGCTAGCCGCACAATCGGTGATGTTTGCCGCTGGTCGCACCGGGCAGCTGTGTGTGCTATGCTCGGCTCCAGGCTGCAGCAAAACTGCGCACACAAGGAGGGTGAAAGGAGGAGGAGGTGGAGGTGGTGGTGGTGGTGGTGGTGGAGGAGGAGGAGGAGGAGGAGGAGGTCCTGCTGCAAACCACAGGCACCTCTGCATGAATGCATTCACACGTCTGAACACAGATGCGGATAAACACGTGGAGCTTTTATTATCATGATTTCAACATTACAAGTTTAAATGCGATTTATCTGCTGGTTTTACTGGTAAATTTTGAAGTTTGGATACATGTATGCATGTCACGTACAGGGAGGGGATCATGTGAAGCATTGCAGTGGAAAGAAATGATTAATAGTCTTTGTGTTTCAGGATGATTTCTTGGTGCCACCCCTTGCATCCTGCTGCAGGATGATGAACTCCAGGATGAGTCTGGCTGTCCGACAGGGCCTCTCCATCACCACAGAGTGTCCACAGTTATCCAGCAGGTCCACCCTGCAACCAGGCAACACTTCTGCAATGACTGCAGCTCCGGAGACATCCACCACCTGGACAAATACAGGTTGATATGTGATGTTTATCTTCTCTGACCTGAGCCACCACCCTGAAGTCACATATTTGTATACAGCCACATGAATCTTAGGTTTAATTTAGAAGCTGCCTGGTAATCAGTTCTGTATTTATATCCGGGCTCTGCTGAGTCACTGTATTAGTGGGACATCATACTTTACCTGGTCCTGTTTGCCCCATATCACTTGTAAAGGTGCAGTGATCAGATGTAAGTGCTCCTGTAGGGCATATCTCGATTTCTCACCAACAATCTCCATAAATACTAATAAAAAAAAAGACAAAATTACTCATAGGTCACATGGATTATACTGTACACTTACAGGATTTTCAGATTAAAGTGATCTAACCTTCTTGGTAAAATGTGTTGTGAGGTTGCCGAACATCTACCAATCCTTGTAGAATCTAAACAAAGAAAGTTTAAACACCCTCAGTGTGTCACTGTTTTTGAACAATGTACAGAGGTGATGTGATCCACCGTCGGTGCATACAAAGTAAAATACATAATGCTTTTATTTTTCAAGTGTGGACCTGACCTGTTGGGGGATTTTAAAGCGAACATGAGAACAAAGTCTGAACATGTCCTCCATCTCTTCAGGTGTTGTAGGGATCAGTGGGATGTTTAAAGTGTAATTGCTGTGCTCCAGGTCCTGTAGATGATTGTCAAATTTGGTCTCACATGGGTGTCTGATACCTGCAGGATTGGAACAATAAATACTGGTAATCAAATGAAATGTCAGAAACAGCAAATGATTGTCGGCGTGAAATTAAAACATGCTGTCTATGAATTCATTTTAAAGGGGAACTCCAGCTCTTTAGTATTACACTTTGATAAAGTCGGGGAGACAAATTGAGGAGAAGAATGGTCCTCCTGGATAATCTAAACTTAAACTTTTAGATTGGGAGGCGGAAGAGGAAGAACTGCCAATATGGAGGCAGTCACCACCACAGATTTTGAGTTTCAAAACTCAATGTGTGACGTCACGTGTATGCCGTCCGTTCTTTATACTGTCAGTGGAAACTAACCCCCATCTTTCAACAAAGGTTTTGTAACACTGTAACACTTTGTATCATTATGACATCATCAGGGTTACTGGTGTCTGCATCCAGACTTTCTTTAGGCAAAACACTCAAATGCTCATTGACACACACACACACACACACACACACACAGTGACTTACCGTCTGGACATATGAGAGTCATACTACAGATCTCTGAAGGGTAGCAGGCTGCGTAAACTCCGGCTACATTTCCTCCCATGGAGGTTCCAACCAGATGAAAAGGTTTCCTGTTCAAGCGAATGGTTTCCACAAACTGAGAAGAACGAGCAACAAATACAGATTTTCAGTGGAATAATTTTAGTATCTGACAGATACATCTATATATCTCATTGGTCTCTCTTCAGTGTACCTGATGGATCCTTCTGACCTGCCCCTCAATGGAATAATCCTCTGTGTTGGTGCGTGTTGTGCCCTCATGGCCGGGCATGTCCACACAGACAATGTGCAGATGTTTTGGTAGATACTAGAACAGAAGAAAGTAGAGCTTAAAACCATTCATGTATGCATGGAAGAAAAGAAAGACTGTTAGAATAGTAATCTTCTATTCTTCTTCTGGGCCTAATTATGAAGGTTTATGTTGGTGTATATCATTGAATTTAGTTTTCTATCTGCATTTGTGCACCCTTAAAATTTTAACCCTTAAAATCAGATTACCCTTAAAATCAGATTTTTGAAATGAACTGTAAAAGTCAAAGAGGGAAATTCTGACCACATAAAATCAAGTAGATATATATTTTAAAAAATATATTTTTCAGTAAAATGTTTTATTGTGATATAAATTGAGTCTCACTCCACATCAGTTAGGTAAATAACATAGAGGCCTCTGCAGAGTCAACAACCCTGACTTCCCCTCTCATCTTTCCCTCTATCCCTTGACTCTCATCCGATACCCTCCATCTACTTGCCCTTCATCCCTCATTCCACACACATCATCACAGTTCACCTTTGTCCAAAATATGCAATGAACCTGTCTAACTTTAAATCCATATTGTTGTGGTCTTTGTTAGGGAACTACTATCTATGTATAAATGTACTAAGTAAAATTCCTTTATTTTATATTAATATTAACAGCCTGGGATCTATTCTATTTGGTGTCCATGCTGGATGAGTGTTAGTCCGACGAGTTCATAGAAAGTAAACTGTTATGTTTGCCGTTGCAGATCCTCTGACCTTGACGACAGTGAGCCATGTGTCTTTATGAGCAGAGAAGCCGTGCAGCATTAAAATGGAAGGTCTCATCCCGGGCTTTCCTCTGTAGGCGTAACAGAAGCGATAGCCGCCGCAGTCTGCGTAGCGCACCTGTAGGCCCAGAGTCCTCCTCCAGTACCTGAAGGGGAGCAGGTATGTCTGAGCTCATACACACAGACATGACAGCACTCGAATGCAAATAATAAGTGATACTGGGCTAGGGTGTAAATCTTTATGAGCATGTGTTGACAACATTTTCTTTATGTTACTTCTCAGATACATTAAGGGGTTCATGTTGAGGCAGATTTGGGATTTTGATCTATAAAGAATGTACCTAACATGTACTATCAGGTTCGTAATGATCATATTAATCATTTTAAAGGAGAGGCTAATCCTAACAAAGCACTCACATGCCTACATGCACATTAAAAGGATTATTAATGGGCATATAATATTATATAAGTTGTGCGGGAATTTCATGTTCTGGCAAGCAGGTACCATCTTGATTGTTACTATGGCAACCAAGGTCAGAGGATAGCACTGTCTCACTCCACATCAGATAGGTAAATAACATAAAGGCCTCTACAGAGTCAAATAACAATGTTGGTCCACCAAAAGGGTAAACATATGACCAATTGGCAAATACCTTATTCAGTACAAACATTTATAGATAGGTGATAGTTGTGGCACCATTCTGACGGCATACAGACGAGCCAGAATTTATGCAGTGTATTGATAAATCCTCCATTCTCTTTGATAAATCTTCAATAAACCTTTCAACATAAGACATTGTGGACTCCTGTGCACTTTCTCTCCACTGCCTGAACTGAGCATTGATGAATATAATTCTCCACAACAGTCTCCTCCTTCTGTGCAAAAATACATTTTCATGTACAGCTGAAGCTAATATGAGGCTCAGGTGGTCTGATTTAGTCAAATCAAGGTGGTATCTTTTAAAGTTGTTGTCTTTTTAGGGTGAAATTCCCTCAGGAGGAATCTTTTTGTGGCCTTGTGTGCTTTCAATGTACATATGAGCATGTGAGGGTTCCAAACCTGGGCTAATATTTGGGGGGAAATGTGGATAAAATCATGCACCAGACATTGAGATTTTTTCTATTTGAAGCAACGGTGCAGACATAAAACACATATTTCATTTAAATCATCATATACTGGCTTCGATGATGAAATGAATATAGAAAACATTAAAATTAAATTGTATATTTGGCTGTTAAAATCTGTCAGTATAAAACTGATATGCATTTTTGATTAGAAGCATGTCATTTCATCAGTACTTGGTAACTTGAATCATCTCTGGCATTCGTATCAGTTATTAAACACATATAAAGTGAAAGGCACAGTATCTAATATCGATCTTACCAGTAGTACACTTTGATGAGTGCAGAGGGCCAGAGGAGGACAGAAGCAACAAAAGCCAGGATGGGAATAGCCAGTGTTCCCCCAGCAATGATAAACAGGTTCACCATATCTAGATCAGCTGCCATGGCTCACCTATAAAAACACATCAACACACATGAGAATAACGCATCGGGGGAGGGGTAAAGTATTTAACATTCATGCAATGGTGAGATAATTAATAACAACTCATCAAAATAACATATAAAACATTCTGCTGTGCCACAACATCGCTTTTCAAAGCTGTAAAAACGTACTTAACTTACTTGATGAATCTTTTCCTCCTTGTTTCTATTGTCGCATGGGACCGCTGGTTTAACAGTGAATTTGTTGATTAGTTTCGCAGATGCTTTAGTTTGTTTGTAAGTATTGTTGATGTGTTCGAAGCATAAATAGTCAACTTATCTTTCTGAAAGTTGAAATTAAAAAAAAGCATGTCCCTGTGGAGTGCAGTTAGTCCCGGCAGATTATGTTTGCTCTGGATAAACTCATTGATTATTACCCATCATTGGGGGAAAACGGGCCACTACATTATTCGGTCAATCTTTTAAAGTGAACGTGCAGGACAGACTCTGCTTCTCACCGAGTCAACTACAACTACACACTGTACACTGTGCATCACAATAAAGAAACAGTATATGGAAATACAAAAATACATTTTGCACAATATTGTGGGATAACAAGACACCAGAAGCAGCTACAGTCAGTGAAGTGAATTCAATAATATGTAGCGTAGGTATATAAGTAAGGTAGGTATATAAATATAATACAAAATAATAATATATACAAATATACCCCTCTTTAATCATATACAGTATACAGTCTTGACATTCTTACCCAGTGGAGGTTTGTGCCAAGAGTCCCTGGCCTGATTGCTGTTTAAGAAAATCAGATTACAGTGGCAAGATTATGTTTTCATAGCTAGTCAAGATTAAAATATCAAATCCATGTCACTCTAACAACAGTACATTTCCAAGTTTTTATTTCCAGTTTATCTTGATAACGGTGGTTTTCAGGCTTCTGCCTGCCTCTGTGTTGGTATGAGTTTTTATCTTGAATCTCAAATTCAGTGTTTGTCCAGTGTTGGATAGCTAACAGAACAAATATGGTAAATTGTAGTTTACTCTTTTCCTCTCACTAAAGACAGTTTTATGTTCTGAAAATGATGGTAAATGTTTGATGTATGAAGGACAATCAGGTGCTCATTTTGTTTTATTGTGAATCATCAGTGAGTATGGCATAACTTAAGCTTTAATTATGCTGACATAAGATCTATATTTTTCCAGAACCTTCTGACGTAGTACCTGCTCCAGTTTCTGTAACACACAGACAGAATAAACACCAGTCATGCTCTGGAAAGTTTCTAGGTTATACAGTATGTTGCTATTGCTGATGGGCAGAGAACAGAAAAAGTGATCCCTTTAAAAACAAACCTCATACTTCATATATGTTTAATTCAAACAAAAGCATCTGCACCGTGAAAAAGGGTAAACGTAGATATATAGTTTCAAATTAAAGCACATTATTGAGTCTTTGAGTGTCCAACCACCACCAAATGTGTTTTCTATTCACACTGGATTTTAAGCTGAATCTTTGAGTCCCAAACTTACCACTGGGTGTCATGATGGAGGCAGACTGTGGAGTCTCTGTTTGCAGTGAGTAATGAGGATCAGAGGGATTTCTGCACAGACCACTGGGTGTCATGACATGCACGGTGTGTGAACTGTCATCAGCTCTGCTTCAGTTAACAGTGACGCTTTGAGGGATTTGGTTACAGACTTCTGATCCAGCTGTGGACTACATGTTTTGACCTCTGTCTCGGACACTTTGAGGAGCTTTCATTGACAGAAACAGAACATAATGCCCCACAGAGGTGATAGTGGATGCTAGATCCTGATGTTCTGTGTATCAAAATGACTTAAATTAGTATTTATTTATTAGTTATTTAATAAAGGTCCACATACCAGTGATACATAGAGATATTTATACATTAAACATTACACGACTATGAAAGGTTTATAAGTTACATTTCCTGAATAAGGAGAGGGTGGAAAGATTTAGCAGGAAATAAATATGATACTGCCCTAAATTTGGGGATTCAGCTGATCAAATAACCATTGTTACATAGTGTAGGTAAATTAACATCTGATATAGAGGTTATCTACAAAGGTCTGAGCTAATCTGATACTCTCAGATACAGATTTAAGCATTTACCAGTGGCAATGTAAATTAGCTCTGAGATTACACAGTAGAAACACCATCTAATGCAGCTGCCATTCTGCTGCATGTCTGGTCCACTACGGATGACCTACATACAAACTGGAGCAGAACAAATGGACAAAGCAACTCTGCAGAGAGGCTCGCCGTGCGTGAGTCTGATTCTCACATTTGGGTTTTATATAGGACGAAGAGGCTGTCCTCAATCTGCTCACACACACACACACACACACACACACCGTGTATTCTCCAGGTTGTCTGAGCTACAGCCACGTCATCCTGGTCATCACAGTGCATCCTGAGAGGGATCCTTGACACAGCAAAGCCTGCAGAACAGAAACGACAGAGCCAATGCAGCGTGACAAGAATGGGGATCAGATGAGTCACGGCGGGCGACTCATCCACACAAAGTCGGTGATTTCCTCTGGAGCTACGACCTCACAGGCATGGTGAAATGTGAACATTTAGAAACAGACATCCTGTTGAGAAATTTGCCCTATCCTTCAGAGGCCTACCATCAGTGTGGTCAGCCTACTGAAAGGGCGTAGCTGCACTCAGTGCTTAACCCTATAATCTTCCAGCAGATGTTAAGGTTCACAGTGAGTCGTCACATCAACTCAGATCATCAACGTCTGATCTAACATTTGATCTGTGCTGGGATTCTCTTCCTTAAAGCAGCACACGAGGCTGCATTGGTGGTGTGTTGTTGAAGGTACCAGAGAGAAAATCACAGATTAGAAACATATGAATGCGTTTAAAGACTTATCAGATGCTGCAAGTATTTGTGACAAGACTAACAGTTCTGGAAAGTCATCACAGAGAGGCAACCATTTTATCTCTCATTGCGATGATCGCATGCCACTTTCAAGTTACAGAGTAATCTGTCGGGAATGTGCTCCCATGGATCTCATTGGCCACTGCAGGTTTTTGCTAGGTGACATCACAGTGCATGGCAACAAAAGTTAAAAAAAACAAAAAACAAAACCGGCTCCATTCAAATGAATGAGGTGGATGAGCCCAAGCCAAGATAACCCTGATGACATCACCGTCACAGAGGCATGAGGTTATGTGGACTGTTTCCTTTGAGAAAAGTTTGTTAGATTAATTATCTTCTACAAAATATTGGAGGAAAAACAGCTGGAAATTAAACTTAAATTTAAAAAAGATTAACAATGATTCAGCACTCTACAAGAATCAGGAGTGATTCCTGCCATCAGTGGCTGAATCCTGTGACCATGACGAGGTGTATGCACATAGATATTGCTACATTTTTCTATTAATATGATTTATTTCACTCTTGTGCTGATAACAGTCAGAGCTTCTCTTACTCCAGTCTCATCTGTCAGAGATATGTCTCATCTTACTGTGGTTTACCACCACCCCACCTCCAGAGGGGTCACAGGTCAAACTGCAGGTCACTAGTAAGTTTGCTCACACATTGTACACTCTGGTCTTTTCCCATGGTGCATTGTTGGCCAGCTCTGCTCATATGATCAAACCTCTCTTGAAGGAAAACACAAAGTGCTCCCGGCTGTCAGCGTCACTCAGCTTCTTTAAATGCCATCTCCAGGGAGCTATTAGAAGGATGTGAATGACATGTAGAGATCTAACCTCATAAATTATTTTGCTGGGAGGAGTGTGTATACATTTCCCTTCACCCAATATTAAAAACATAAGATAAAGAACAGCCTACCTCAGATATGCACCCGCCGTTCCTCTACATGGTTGCAATGAGCTCAGTGGGACAAAAAAAAAAATAGAAGATTTGGTTGTTTCAGAGGAAACAAAGCCAACAGTAGCAGGAGGTCTGACCTCATCTCCAGAGAGTTAGGCGGATCACTGACTGCCCGGTTATGCAATGACTATAAGGTACAATTATGAGGTTAAGATCTTTAATCGAAGTCACATTTTAGAGCAGTTATTCATAATCTCAGATTATCCATCTCTTTACAAAATACATAATTTTGTACTGAGCAAACTACAACACAGCAAATGAAAAGATATTCACTGAGATCATATAATGCATGCAAATATATAACCATCAAATCAGAAAACTCGAAATGAATTTGAATTTAGGTTTGAGCTCATTCACAACACAAGCTTCGTGTTATTCCAGTTTAAAAACATGCATCTCAAGTGTTCGTACGTTATACACCAGTTTCCTGTGGTGACTAATGTGAGGATTTGACACAACAGCACTAAATAACATGCATTTAAATTAAACTGTGTGATGCAACACTGACTTCTCTCCGGGAAACAAGTGATAAACGGTTGATTGTCATTATCGGTAACATATCTGTTGCACTTTGTTTTCACTCGCACAACAACGCAACGAGACTGCAAATTCCTCGTTTTATCCTGCTTTGATAAGAATTAGTTGATGCGAGGGTGTCGACTTAATCGGAGGGCTGATTAAATACCACAACACGATGATGTACAGTGGCTGGTGCAGGAACACAGAAAGTAAATTTAATGTTATCATCACTTTAATATCGGTGGAAGCTGATCTTAAATATAAAAATAGACAATCCTTCATAGACAACCTTCAACTAAATTCTGTTCATCCATCTTTCCATCTCACTTTACATATTTCAGTTATGGCTTTGCGTCCAAAATGTGCTGAAAAGCCCTCTACCCATTTTTATATCACATTGATATTGTTTCTAATAATAGATAATATCTTAGCAGGGCCCACCACAACCATCCACTAATGTAATCTTATTAACCAGAATTTTAAAAACTTTGATACAATACTTATTATATACTTAAAAAAAGATACTTGATACGATGTTCGATACCTCAAGTCTGAGGTACACAAATTAGTAGATATATAATTCATTTTAAATGAACAATCTGCACAGTGCTGGTGCAGAAAATGTCACTGAACACATTGAGGAGGCGTCGCAGAGTTTCACAGAGAATGGCTGTAACTGGGGTTTGTTTTCTATTTTATTTTAATACTGTAACCATACATAACCTAGTTCCCCTTCTTACGTCACTATCTTTCTCTCCATCTTATTTTAATGTTTACTCACAAACCAATTTAACCTGCTCACCCGAAACCAACGTTGATTTTGTATCAGCCAGGTGTGTTCATGGTTTACTGTGCTTTTTGAATAAACACTGCTGTGTTTGCGCGCCTTCAACATAAGAATAATTTTCAAAAAAAATAACGTCTTGCTCTCTGACAACAACACCGGGACAGTCGACTGCACTGGAGGAGGAGAATGACTAAATAAATTCAGTACTTTAGATACTATCGAATGTGTAATTAACGGAGATTGTATCATTTTAAACACGCGGTATCGATACTTTCGACAACCCGAGTTGTCATGTATGCGGGCCATTCATCATGCACTCGATCAGGGGCTGCATTATTGTGACAGTATTTATTATTCTGACAGTTACAGAGACTTGTTACATTTTAGGGAAGTTCAAACTCCAGGTGATCCATCTAAAATATCATCATATATATTTAGAATGAATTAAACGTGTAGAGTATCTTTTACATTCATTAATCCTAGTCACGATAGTAAACAGTAACACAACCCAACTAGATTCCTTCAAATAATAGGACATACAAACAAACTTATTCATTTGCACACAAAACTGACATTCTTTTATTAACCTCTCTGTCATCTAAAATAGAGCATCTTAAAAATTAAACAGTGTTAAGTATGAGCCCTCCTAATTTTAATAGTGCAGATATGATGAAGGGGGGCAAGTGCAGAGAAATCTGTGTTTGTTTCTGTGTGTGTGTGTGTGTGTGTGTGTGTGCGTGTGTTTGAGCACGTTGCCCTCAGGCCTTGAAGAGCGCAGCAGCAGTCACAGCTGTTAGAGCCACAGCAACCACCGGCCCCCAGATCATCCATGGCTTCTAGGGGGAAAAAAAAGAAAAAGTGGTGACACAAATGGAAACATGAGCATCACCAGATGAGAACCACCCATCCAAAGATCGCCAAAGCTTTGACAGAGGGAGCTTGCCATTGAAAACCAATGCAGTGCACAGAGAATGCGAGTTAGCTCTTTCAGATAAGGATAAGCTCATCATAAGCCAACTGAGGGGAAGCAGTTGTTAAGCATTAGCCATCCAGACAAGACAAACAGATGTCAGATGTAGGAGCTGTATGATTAGAGAGGTTAGAGCTTCTCACATGTCAATTTTTTTTTTTTGGAGTTTCCCCCCTGAGGAAGGCATTCGGGGGGGAATTAGGAAAGCCTGATTAAGTCATGCAATGATCTAAAAGACACTGATGAGAATGAAAGATGTAGGCCGACTTGACAGGAGTAATGTGTACCTTACTACCACAATGCGCCGAAGCACCAATACAGCAAAGCCAGGATAAGGCCGATGACTATGGCTTGAACAGGCAGCAATAGGGATGTCTACAGAAGGGAAGGGATATTATAGTAATCAACTGCAACGGGACATACTTTAGTTGGGTGTAGCTTGATTAATAAATCCCTCAGTCAATAGTCTGTGTTTGTAATTGGTGTTTATACAAATCTCAAAGTCACACATGTCTAAAAGCAACGGTATAAGACACTGGATGAGTAGAGGGGAGCAGGTGTGCTGCGATAAAAAAAAAAGAAATACTGTGAATCAGTCAAAAGATTCACTGTTTATGCCTGCAGACAAATTAAACAGACGTTCAATATTGTTGTTGCAAAGTCTGAAGCAAAGCTCATGCTTCCAAAACAACTCAAGATGTTTGCTTCTTATGCAAATTAAAGATATGATGCATTTTCTTAACTCATTATTTCTATGCTTCAAGTTTCTCTTATTATTTTATTTGTCAAACAATTATATATGATTTTGTTAAGACAAAAACAATGCCTCCTCTCCTTGTTTGACGGAGCAGCACTCACCTTTGTTCCCTTCTCCTGTATTTCCTTCATGTTGGCTTTGCACTCCTCCAGTTCGTCTGTAAGCGACTGTTTTTCCTGCTCAGTCTTCTCGTATTTTTCCTTCAGGTCTGACAGCTCCGTCTTGGCCTCCTCATACTGCACAAAGCATATCATTTTTTTTTTTTTTTTTAACTTACAGTCATCGTAAGACTTTCACTTAAATGCATTGTCATGCTAATTTGGCTTATAGGGGAGCACGCTGGGGGCCAAATGTTACTAATGTGAGTATAAAAAGGCGGTTAAGTGTTTCTCACAGGCTTTGTCCATCGAACAGAGCGTTACAGGGCGAGCTCTGTCTAAAAAGACACTCTCAGTTTCCACTTTCATTCTGTGGCTGAAACAGCAACACCGCACTGGGATGAATGACTTGTGGTGAGGGATGACTTCATCTCTGCTTTCTGCTATTCAACAGTGCCCCTCCTGTCTGGGTGTCACAGCAGTAGCTCATCCCCGTCCGGCCTGCTAAGTCTGACTGTTAGTGTACAGTAGTGTGCCACCGCCAGCTTTAAATTTCTTTAAGAACTTTAACGTGTTTTGAAAAAGATGCTGAGAGTTTCATAATCATTTTAGCTTGAGGAAGCCATTAAGGCTCGACTCCATTGGTGAAAAACACAGAGGGTGTTGGGCTCAGGGCCTGTATTTACCAACACTGAGGAGTTTTGCCCAGTTAGGACTGATTTTCTTCGTCCAACAGCTGCTGTCTGTCTGATGGTAAATGTATTACAATATATCCTAATGTCCTGAATGCCTACTGTTTGTAGACTGAACCTAATGGCATTTTAACTGATCGTAAGCTCGGCTACAATATCAATTTATCAAATACACCGGCAATTAAGTTACTAAATCATCATACAACGCTAGGTTCCCAATTTAATAGCTCCCCGATGGGCAGATAGAGGATGAGGGCCTGTGTTTATTAAGTATGTCAGAGTAGAAAATCTTAAATGGGCCAAAATCCTCAGAGTTGCCTGTGTGATCCTACTTTTATGGTTTGGATTTTATAAACTAAATTGAGAAAAGTCAGCCATTTCCTCTACCTCCACCATTAACCACAGTAAAACCATTTAAAAAGCAGGATTGGACACTATTCTGTGACTTCTTTGGATTCGTTAGTGTCAAGTTCACATAAAAGATTTACAACAACGATAAAAGGAGGGTGAAATCCAAATGGGTTAGATCACAGATCAATACACGATCATGTACTAAGTGGAATAAAATAGATTTGAAGCACAAAATGACACTTTGGGGTGCAGTTATGCCAAGCCATTATGAGGCCGATGTATACAGCCGCACTTAACTATGGATCAATATTGGTTACGTCAGTCACAGGATTGAAAAATGTGACTGAAGTCTGAACTGTCAGGTTTGAAGGTGGAAGTATTCTTAGCCTCTTGAAATAATTCCTCTGAGATTACGAGGTGCCTGACACTTTGTTAATGGCTTTTGCGTTTTGAGAACATACTTCTCTCTGCAGAGTCTTGCTGCGGCTGTCTGCTTCTTCCAGCTGGGTTTGCAGCTTGGTGCTATCCTGCTGGTGCTGGAGCTGCAGGTCGGCCAGCCTCTTCTCTAACTCCTGCTGGGATCTCTCCAGAGTTTTGAGGCTATTGCTCAGCTCAGTATTCTGGGCACGCGAACTAGCAGACACAAAACAACACCGAGTTCAATAGGTGATGGATCACACCGGGAGAGGTGTGTGGTGCAAAACGTGTTGGAGCAGAGTCAAGCAAATGAAGACAGTGGGAGTGTAAAGGTGGGTGCTCGGGATAATGTAGCCCGGTGCACTGACCTGCCAAGGTCCTTCTCCAGCTGCTTCTGTTTCTGCAGCACCGCCTCCTTCTCAGAGCGCAGTGCTGCACATTCGCTCTGCAGGTTGCCCTTCTCTTTCTGGTAATTCTTGAGGAGTTCCTCCTTCTCGGCCCGGAGGGAGTCGCACTCTGTTTGCAGACTGCTCCTTTCCCTCTGGTGCTTATTGACAGTCTCCTGTTTTTCTGATCGCAGGACCGAACACTCCTTCTGAAGCCCGTTACACTCCACCTGCATGGACTGCAGCTCACTGGCTGTGGAAAACAAAACAAGGTTTTATGTGCAATATGTTCTGTGTGCTTGCACAGGCTAGTGTACATTTGAGTATAAAAAGAAGATACCGAAACAAAGTAACACAACCTGAAATATAATTTCGTCCTTTAAAACTGTTTTATCCTACTATAAAACTTGTTCAGTCAATGCAGTAACTGGAAATCTACGTTTTAGTAATGCAAGTAAGGCCTTGCTCAGACTGACATCTGCATATGCAGATTGTTTTTAAAAGTCTGGACAGCAGAAAAATTGCATGACGTGTGAAAATATGAAAATAGGATCCGAGCCTCGTTTGGAGGGCATCCGGATGCTCGTATCGGATTTCTGCCCGCGAGTCCCTCGCAGTGCTGCGTGCAATGATGATGTCAAATAAAGATTGACTGAAGTGCGTCAGAGCGACTGAGCAGAATGACGCAGCTACTCGCGCAGCGGTGTGGAGGGCGTCACGATCTGTGGACAGACGTTTAAATAAAATCGTCTGCTGGCACTTTGGGGGAGGCTTCTGTACAAGAGAGGCTGCCTCCGTGTTAGACAGCAGAATCACCAACGTGCTCTAATGGCACTTAAGGCATTACCACAGCAACCCGCGTAGATAGGCTGGTGATTGCCTGGACACACTGATCCCTTGCAAATAACAGTTCAGGACGATATGTGCTAAAGATCTGATTTGAGAAACAAATCTGATTTCCCTGCAGCCTGAACAAACTGCCCAGTTCGGGTGTATCGTGTTTCTTTTCAAGCGCTGTATAAGGGTACACCTTGTTATATATATCACCTTTCAATACACAGATGCAAAAGTGCTTTACAATAAAGCAGAACGAGTTCATAACAAAAAGAGATAACTATTAACCAAACGCCACGAACACTAAACACATTATAGAACACAAATAAAGATAAATGACCTAAAATGTCATACGACATAAATCAAACAATGAAAAGCTCTTTAAAAATTGTGTTTTTAAGAGTAATTTAAAAGATGAGACCGAGTTTGCAGCCCTGATCTCTTCAGGTCATTGACTGCAACAGCTTTATCTCATTTCTGTATACATGTGGATGTTAAAACAAACAAAAAATGATGCACCCGAGGAGCTCAGGGAGTGAAAAGGGACAAAAGGCACTAAAGACTGGATAAATACTTTGGGGCTAGACCTCTCAAGGCTTTGTAAGTAATCAATAGAAATCTTAAAATCTAAAAGCAACAGGTAGAAAGTGTGAGCAGAACTGGGCTGGAGATGTATAACTAACATAATATTAGTATGGTGACTGCAGTTATTGTGCCATATTATGCATATGGCATCCTCTTTACCAGTATTCATCATCATCTTTCGTCTCATCACGTGTATCTGAAACATGTAGTACCTTGTATTTCTGCTGTTTTCTGCCACTGCTTGCTCTGCTGTTGAAGGTCACGCTGCAGGTTGTCAATCTCACGCTCATATTTGTTGGCAGTCTGACGCCATTTGTCCAGATCCTTCGAGACGGTGGAGAGGTTGGTCTGGATGGCGTTGACGTCACGGTCCCGCTCGGCAGTGGCCGTGTCCAGGGCACGTTTCAGCGCCTTCACCTCGTCACGTGCACTCTGCAGCTCGTCGCGTGAACTGGAGGAGACGTCTATCTGCTCTCTGAGGACGCCCATTTCGTCTTGGAGCTGCCGCAGCTGGCCTGTCCGAGCCGGGTTTGATTTTTAGATTAGTAGTGTAAACATTTTTATTAGGATCGACTAAACACACAGACGTACCTTGAAGAAGCTTGATCTGTTTGGCAGATTCATCAGCCTGTTGTTTATTTCCTTTCCTCTCCTCCTCCAGGATACCTGCAAAATGTGATTGCATTTATTTTATGCATTTAAGGTTGTCTGTGTGTGTGTGTGTGTGTGTGCAGGATGATGTGAAGAGGCTGGTGTTTCACCTTGTAGCTCTATGCATTTGTGCTTCTCAGTATTAGCCAACTCCTGGGCTTCTCGAAGTTCATCATTCAAGCGCTGGATAATCTTCTCTGAGTCACCGCTGGACCCCATGTTTGACCTGGTTATGTCATCTGAGAATCAAATAGACAACAGATATCATCTAAATTACTTCCTCGTAAAATGCGAGAATCCAGCTGTAAGGTCAGCGCTCCTTATTATCCTCTAAATTCACTGGAATGCATACAGAGAGATTAGAAAGTTAAGTTTAAACCATAATGATACATCAAACAGTAATGATGGAAATTCAGCGCTATAAAAATAGAAGGATAACTTCGTATGTTAATTCTGCTTCAGTCCCAAATATTTAACCAGGGCCGACATACTAGATGATTTCCCAAGATATTAAAATGGGACTATTATATAAACTAATTGCCAATCCAGAAATAGACATATCCAAGTTTTCACTACATTTCCTCCATCCAACCCAGCAACATACGAGTCTCCAGCATGTAGCGAGTGAACGCTGTAAACAATACACAAAGGGAATGGACTAGCCAAGGTTGCCAGGGGTCTGTTGTGTTTCCCAGAGGTGGAAACAAACCCAACAAACACTCTGCCGTTGCAATGCCCAGTGAACATCTTGATCCGCTAATCTACCGTGGCTATGAAAAGCGATGACCTCATCTCTGGCCAGACATTTTGGGCAGAGGGCAAAACAAGTGGAGTGGAGACAGGTCAAGCATGTGCACCATAAATGGAAAACATCAGAGGAGCGAGGCTGCCGTGGAATGCCGCGTTTGTGGCGAAAACTGTGATTTCATTGTGGCTGGCACGCACGGCTGCACAAACACGCACACAGTTAGGGGTGTCACCGGATGGAAATGATAAACGTTCCTGATATGAAAGCGTATGAAGAGGCCGCCGGAGGCTGGTGGCACCCTCTGACTCAAGCACATGACCACCCCTGCTGTGTGGTGCCAGACAAAGGATGGGTGGTCAGTAGCCCTGTGCTGCATGCATGTATGAGGTTGTGTGTTGCCTTCATGCATGCATATGTATGAGTGAGAGTCAGAATGTGAGTGGGCTCGCTGTCAGAGTCCCCTGTGTTCGGTCAGCGTCCTCCGGAGAGCATGAGATAACGAGGGTATTTCAGACGAGGGCGTCCGACGTGTTATCTTTAGTAACATTAGTTATTATAGCCATTTTCATCTGAATGTCAGAGACCGACACCTGACTGAAGTAATAATGGGATTAGTCTGTGAGTAAAAATACCTCTCTGACTAGTTGGGGGATACTGAGCATCACGCTGCCTCAAGTGACGACAGGAAAAAAAAATGTAGGAGAATGTCTTTTTTTAGCTCAAGTGCTGAAGGCTAGAGCCATCATGCTCTATCTCCCCCCCCCCCCGCTGTCGGTTTCCTTCCTGCTGAATGTGACGCTGTTCTTCCACAGTATTCAAGTGAATCTCTCCTCATCAAACTGTCAGGAAATATATTAATGTAGAGCCACAGAACGGGCTGAGAAACACGACTGAGATGCTGCTTTCACTGTCAGGACACTGTTTTGCTTTGTGCTGCCTGTATTCTGTAAAGTGTGGCGTTACAAATTCATTCATCATGTAAAACTGATTTCACTCGCCTGCACATTGCTCCCCGTTCTGTTTTAATTAGCCGCCATAAATGTCAGTAACACACATTAGTCAGCTGATGTGCCCTCTGTGCAAAGAGACTCCATCTTCTAATAAGCTGTTGACACGGGAGAAATCAGCCTCTAAAACAAGGCCATCTACAGCGCTGTGAGCTCTCGAGCCCTTATAGCTACAGACACTCTTCAGTGTGACTCATGCTTTTTTTTTTTTTTTTTTCTCTCCTGCCCCCCCCCTCTCACCATATTGTCAGTTAGGAAGATATGCTGTGTCAGGTGGGAGCCGTTCGATCAGGTAAAAAAAACAATGCCAAGTCATTCACAAATCAATTCTGCTTGGCTGTATTTTCAAAAACAAAAATAATACATACCTTTAATGAGTGATACGTTATTCAGGGGATCACTCAGCTCTTTCTCGTCCATTTGCTTATCTGTAAAGAAAAGTATAACAGCATACCATGTGAGTAAACAAATACATTAACGCACCAAATCAAGAGCTAAGGTCGATCATTTTAACTAAATATCTAACTGAATACTTAAGACTACGTTTGCTGTCATTATGTTAGAGATTTGAGTCATTTTAAAAAAGGTAAACACAAAACTGCATGCTCATCTATGAACACAACAAGCACTTGTGCTAGAGGCAGCTGTACAGTTGCTGAGAAATCCCCTTTGAGGAGTAGGTCAGAAAATGTACTAATAGAAAGGTTAAGAATCAGGCTGTATTACCTTAGGCGATCCAGGAGCTACAGTACTCTATGTGCTGAGGCTACAGCAGTCCCTGACATGAAGAACTCTTCTCCAACTATGAGATTTTTTCAGATGCGAAATGGAGCAGTCCAAGCAGAGAGGGGAGGGGGCACTGAAGGGATAACAGATGCCGTTTAGGTGACTGCTGCTCTATTGTTAGACTGACAACAGTGAAGACTAATAACTGGTTTAAATGAGTGGACAAATATCTTGAGGGTGGTTCAGATGCTAGAGGTAAGTCACACAAATGTCCTCACAAATAAGACCTCCCCCCCTGCTTTGTGGCTATAGTTCCCAGCCCCTCCACACTAGGTCATGCATCGGAGTAGGGCATCTCGGAAGCTGCAGCTGCATACTGACACAGAGAGGTTTTGTTCGGGGGAGCTGAGCTGCTCTATGGCCAGTTGGTACTGATGTGCAAATCTACAGGATGACACAGAATAGGGGAAGCGTATGTGTCATGTATGTGCTGCACCCACCTCCTCAGTTGTTTTTCCCCTGTAGGCCACTCTTTCTTTGTCGGTTTTAAATTCATAAATCACTCGCCTCTGGGGTTGGATTTACATGTCATCCCCCGAAGAGTGAACTCGTGCTGCAAACTGTGCAAAGACAAACAATATGTATTGTTTAGTTAGTTCGTGTGGACTATAAAACGCTGTGGTTAGGCACTCTGCTTTGAACTGTTTGCGAGGCCGAGGTCAAATCAAGTTAATAAAAGAAGGCAAGTGACCTAAATGGAAAAGCATGTCATCGCGACATTTAAATATTTTTACATGTAAGCAAATAGACGCCGCCCTCTGCTCACAAGCTTTTATAACATGCAGTATCACATCAAAAATTCCTTGAATAATGTACGAAGTCCACACATGGACATGCGTGTTTTGAGTTGTAGGTGGGAGGGTCATAGTTTAGAGGACACTCACGTTAAGGACTTAAAATTAACTTGACTATTAGCATGCCTCTGCCTGATGTACTGATGCAACCTGACATCAGGTTACCTTCTGGACCTGGTGTGCAATAATCCAGTATCAATGATGGTGATATAATGTGTCATTATGGCAATATTATGTCAAAGGCTCAATGAACAGCTCTCGTGTCTGTGCGTACTTAATGTTAATACAGAGAGCAGGCGATAATAGATCAGATCAGAGACGTGCAGGTCAGTCAGTGTTAAAAGGAGACTGTCACCCAGCTCACTGTAAAAGTCTGAGTTACAGCTGACGTTACATACTAAGAGACCACAACACTTACAACTTGCAGCCAAGAAGTTCCCCTTATGGTTTGCAGCTACACAAGAACAAATATATAAATTAACTGTTGGAGACTTGCATAGGACTTGCAGAGTGAAACTTCCCGTGTGACCGGATTCAAATGAGACCTTAACCTTGGTTGCAGAGAAAGGTGGTAATGAGGCAAAGGTTTACGAATTAAAGCTGCAAATCATTGATAACCATTGTCAATAATCAACCGCTCCAACCTTCTGCTCCATTTTCAATAAAAATTTACAATGTTTTACAAACCGGAACTTGGCATCTTATGAGGGCGTTAATTTCAAGGCAATTTCAAGCTAAGTGGATTAAGAGTCTTAAAGAGCACACAGTAAGTGTTCTCTACTCAGAGAAGTGAAGGTTAAACCCACTTAACAGACAACATATGAAAAGCCTATATATCATCAGTATGCAGTCTGTCAAATAAAGATATTTGTCCTTTGTTTGTTGTCTCAGCAGTAATTTTATCTTGATGTTGTTGAATATATCCCAACACTAGTATATTAAATGTAACTGCCATTTGCTGTTAATTGTAACGCCTAGCTAAAACTAATGCAGTCTAATATAAAAGTCCTGAAATTAATCAGATTTTCACAAAGGCTGCAAAGTTCAGGTGTACTTTATGATCACTCTGGAGGATCATAACCTCAATGAATCATGCAGGATTTATTGCAGGGCTCATGCACTGGACTGCAACTACCCAAACTGGCAGCCGAGTGTATAATTATGTACACTGTTCGGCCACTTCATTAGATACACTTGTATGTGATCTGATACAACAACAAAACCTATTTTTATTGACACTGTCAGAGAGGTATTCATCTATTCTGTTGTGTTATTGAGGTTGTAGTCTGCAGTAGTGTTAAACTGGGCTGCAATATACTGAAAGTTTCTAATATTTTTCCTTTACCCTTTTGCATACATGAGAGAAACACACTCCTGTACAACAACAGCACACACTAACAGAGTAGAACAGAAGTAAATTAATATCTCTCTGACAGTCAGCAAAAAATCAAACATCAGTGGCTGGTCCAATCCAATGCAAGAGACCTGCAATAAATCATACATCTATTGCAGGTCTGTGAATATGGTTGGTATGGTAAATATTATTTTAGTTATTTTAACTTGACCCACGAGAAAACAATTAAATTAAACTTAAAAAAGAAAGGTGGCTATTTTAAGTGACTCATAACGTTACTTAAATATATAGATTTTTTTTTTAAATCACCTTTTATATCAAAATAAGTTGAGTTTAATGGTGACTTGCAGACTTAAAAGTGGCCGAACACTAAATTAAAGTTAACTTACCACCAAACAGCTTCGAAAATTGTTTAGGGTCGCATTAATTGCTTATAATGGCTAACTAATCAAATGACGTGCGACGCTAATTGCAAACAGCAGGTGAGCGTCGAGGGTTGAGGTTTAGTTTTGACGTTCAACTTCAACAGCATCGACAGTCTTACTTTAAAAACCACAATGTAATGCTGGAGAGCCTGTTTCAGAGGCTCATATCCAGGCTGCTATGGAGCAGCAGTGTGTTCATACATCCAGTGGAAAAACTTCTTTAAAAAGTTGCCTAATCAGTCCGGTGGTGGGTGTTTCCTTTCTGCCTTACGTGTCAGCCTAGCGGTCCCGTCAGTGTACTCATACAGAGTTAACCAGAAGTGATAGTTTAGTATAGCCGGGGAGGAGGTGGGAACATCACTGCTAGAAAAAAAAAAAAAAAAGATTTCGGCTCAGCAAAAAGGCATTTGAAGTAGTTTAAAAACTATTTACCACAGCTGATACCTACCCGAGTGTTTTTCCGATGACTTCCTTTATCTCAGACTGGATTTGGAGTGAGAGGTTTTGGCTTCCCGAAAATGTTACATGGGCGGACCTGGAGCGTCCACCACCTGGTGTGGAGTATCCCCGGCTGGGACACATGTTGTACGCCTTCCCCCTGGCCGTCGGAGTTTTTCTCCTAAGGCAACTTTTTGAAAGGTAAACTGTAGCCTGGTTTGGTGTCACTTTCAGTGACTGCTCTGTGTGAGAGCACAGCTGAGGGGGGCTGATTCAGTCTCATGAGGGCAGATATTGTTTATGAAGTAAGGGGTGGGGAAAAAAAAGCTATAAAAAAATAGGGATATAACTGCTGCAAATGTGCCTTATTGCAGCAGTCTTTACACATGAGTCATCTTTATGAACTATCTGGAGACTGGAGGGAACAACTCTCTGCAGGCTCCCTGTGCTGAGCTGCTGCTGTCACACAAAGCTGTAATGGAAAATCAGGCTTCACAGTTTCTTGCGTGACGGATAAAGATTCCTCTCTTGTTGTATGTATTTATTGTTATGTCACTGTTGTTGTTTTTGGCTCCTTTGACTCCATAATCAGTGTAAACATTACTCCCAGGTGATGGCACACCAACTCCTCTGGCTTGAGACACCAGTTTGCCTTGCTTGGCATGGACAGGAATTTCATATGAGTATCATACAGTCTAACTCGTTATGTGATGACAGGAGACTGAAGTATTTTATGGCTTTTTAAAACCAGTCCGTGCACTACACAGCCCTATGCAGAAAGTCTTGCTTTTACAGTAAAGTTCAGCTAAATTAGAGGTTGTGCAGACTCTCTTGCAAGTGGCCAAAGCCCAGTGTGTACTTCTATTCATTCAGTTTTTCCATGTTGAGGAGCCTACTCCAGATAAGTGTGGGGTGTGCTGCGAGATTGAGATGTAATAAATGAACACTGGTTAACTCAACCAGATGATCTTGTGACACACATCAGTGTTTTGGTTAGTGGCAGCCCTCCTGTCTCTTGTCTCCCGGCCTCTCACATGATAGGTCATCACGCTCTGTTTAGACTAGGTGCTACATTCCCCAGGATTCCTACTAAACTCTTGCCTGTGTGTCTCTCCTATAGTATAGGCCCTGTTGTACTCTCATTCCCTCCCTTTTTTAAGACACGCATTGCTATGTGCTGAATCTCAACATTTTATGTCAGCGCGGGGAGCCCTTGGGCTAATAGTTAATCTGTTCCTGTAGCCAAAGTGCTTAACTTCACTCTCTGTCTGACGCTCTCTGAATGTCTCTCTTAATACCACACCATCTCTGTGTCCCCCACCCTGTCTTTTTTTTTTCTTGCCTTGGTCTGTGTGTATACAGGCTAGTGGCCAAGCCCTGTGCCCGCATACTTCAGATTCAGGCGGGAGTGCCTCGGCGAGCTCAGCCCAATGATGTCCTGGAGAGGGTGTATAGGTCCAAACCGGTACATAAGGCCTATGTTTGTTCTGTAGTCAGTGAAATGTTCTATATCCACCACAGGCATAATGATATGTTCAGTAAATACTTCTCGCGGTGTGACAGTCATACCTGCTGGTATTATGGTTTTCAAGCACTGTTTGTCCTGACCTGCTGTGTCCCCCTCTTTAGAGTCCAGACACGAGGCAACTGGAGGGACTCTCCAAACAGCTGGACTGGGATATACGGAAAATTCAGAGGTGGTTTCGTGTCCGTCGGAATCAAGACAGGCCCAGTATGCAGAAAAAGTTCTGTGAGAGCATGTAGGTTCATACAAAACCGCTGCTAAGGTTGTCCCGATGCCAGGATTTTAAACTATGATATAATATTTGTATTAACAGATGAGAGGAGGAGAGTGAGGTGGAGAAATAGATGTCAGTGGATTTGTTTTTGTAATAACTTTGGTACTTTAGATACTATTAAATGTGTTATTAGTGAATATCGAATACGTGATATCGGAAAAGTATCAATACTTTTGACAACCGTAGTGTGCTCACAGTTCATGAGTGCATAATTTATTTGAATGAATTGTAGCTGATCCAACACTAAAACAACTACTGGGTTTTGTGGCATTGAGTGAAATGACTCAGAAACTATCTGTAGTTCAGACATTCATGTCCCCCTGAGGATAAATTGTAATAACTCAATCGCCTCACTTTTCCTTGAGTAAGCATCGTCAGGTCAAGATGTCAAACACTTAGACAACTCGTGACATTCCCATCAGTATGAAAAGCATCAATACTGTGTGTTTAAAATGATACAATCTCTGTTGATTACACATTTGATTATATTTAAACTACCGAATTTAAAAAAACAAACAGGTCTCTAATCAGAATGACTCAGGATTGATTTACTAGTTAGCAATCCCCACCTCCACTCTGCTCCACCCGTGCGGTCGACTGACAAAGAAGACATACAGAAATAGCAGTGTTTATTTTAGGAGCACAGTAAACAATCGCCTCAAAACCTGCTCTCACCTGAAACCAACGTTGGTTTCAGGTGAGAGCAGGTTTTGAGTAGTTTGCGCACTATTTCATTGTGAACAACGACTAGGAATATGTTAACGTATTCAAATAAAAATATAAAACCCGAAACAGTTACAGTTTGTGGGAAACACTGTAACTGGTCCTCAATGTGTTTAGTGACTTTTTCTATACGAGCACAGTGTGCAGGTTGTTCATTTAATTTACTAATGTTGCATCAAAGTTTAAACTTGATTTTCCCGTTTTCTTTCACTTCAGGTGGCGATTCACGTTTTACCTGGGGATTTTTATCTATGCCATTCGCTATTTGTGGGTGGTGAGTTGACGTATAATACCGTATGCTTTTATGCAGTACCAGTGTTGTTAGTGTTGAGCCTACTGTTTTTGTTGATCTGATCAGAGACAGACTTCATGTGGACATTTAATCTGTTTCTTAGTCGCCTTGGATGTGGGACACCAGAGTGTGCTGGCACAACTATCCTTTTCAGGTTAATATTTTTTGATATTAACTGCGCATATTGTAACTTTAACCTGTTCAGAAGCATAATGTTTGTTAAAGGTGTTTTTGCTTCACTCACTCTCTCCCTGCCTCCCTCCCTCCCTCCCTTCCTGCTCACTCCTCACTCCTAAAGCCTCTAAGCCCCGGACAGTACAACTACTATGTAGCTGAGCTGGCTTTCTATTGGTCTCTGATGTTTTCCCAGTTCACAGACATTAAACGTAAGGTGAGTCATCACACTCTATTGTGCCGCCTTTCTGAATACCTCACGCCCTTTCTATCTGAACTTTCATTTTCCTTTCACATCATATCCATTTTCTTCATTTCTTTTGGTGGCTTAACTTCATACAATTGTTTTTTTTTGTACTGGGATTAGTTTATTATCAAGAGCTCTGCAGAACCGAGTCAGACAGTGAAACGGTGCGGCACCACAAATATTTGCAATGATTCCTATTCATAGCGTCACATCAGCATGTATTCCCAGTGTGTACACAAAGGCTTATTGGTGTTGCAACTGACAACTGACAATGTACAAAGACGAGCAGTGAGGACTGTTCTACAGCTAGCAACTTCATTAAACTGCTCAGCACAAGTAGCTCGAGCATCCTATTTACCACTTCACCCGTCTCACCTCTCTTTCTGTCATGTCTCTTCATTTCTTTGATGACAGGATTTCATGATCATGCTTGTCCACCACTTGGCCACCATAATGCTCATCACATTCTCCTATGGCAACAACATGCTAAGAGCTGGCACTTTGGTCATGTCTGTGCACGACGCATCTGATATCTTCCTTGAGGTAAAGAAGTCTGCGATAAACATCTTTCTTATAGCATAGCCTGTTCGAGACAAACTTAAGATCTTCCGTGCAAGACGTAGGAAACACAGCTAATAATATATATCCTGTGCTGTGAGCTACTTTCTACAACCTGTCTGACAGAAAACCACACACGACACTTCTGAGACAAGGTGTCAATGAAAATGTTGCCGTAATTATAAGGTAGAAAAGTTACTTGTATTACCTGTCTGACAGGAAAAAAAACATAGCCCAACTGTTGTTGTTATTTTTGTGACACGCTCATTATTAGAAATTACAATAAAGATAGTTGTGTGACATTTTCTTATCGTGACTGATTGCCCCATTTAATCCCAAAGGCTGCCAAATTGGCCAACTATGCCAAGTACCAGAGGCTGTGCGATGGCCTGTTTGTGGTGTTCAGCATGATCTTCTTCCTCACTCGACTTGTCATCTATCCTTTCTGGTGAGACAAACGAGAGCTTATTTACACGTCAGATTATATCACGAGGAAATTAGTTTCTTAATTAACTAAAGGTTGTTGTTGTAATAATAGATTGACCTCTGTATCGCATGTGTTTTTGTTGCAGGATTGTTAACAGTGTTCTGTTTGAGAGCTGGGAGATCATTGGACCGTACCGGGCCTGGTGGCTGCTCAATGGTTTGCTGTTGGTGTTGCAAGCTCTGCACATCATATGGTTCTACCTCATCGCTCAAATCGCTATCAAAGCAATATTCAAGGGAAAGGTTAGTCTGCCTGTTTGTTTTATTTGTAGTCACACTGGGGTAGTTTTATGAATGACAGTGTGGTCCAAGTATCTCAACAACTATAGGATGGATTGCCATGAAATTCATGGTCCCCACAGGATGATTACTGACTTTGGTGCCAACATGAGGTTGGCATTTCTAAAATGTCTTCTCAACTATTAGAGGAAATTTTGACATTCATGCTCCCCAGAGGATAAAGATTGACTTTCCATCTAGCACCTCGCGATCCAGTGAATTATCTCCATTTTTACTTCATGATAATTTATTGTTGCCAGATGAAACCAACAGACTTTCGTGATCTGACTGACCTTCTCATGCCACCACCAGAATTTGTGCTTTTGAGTGAAATGTCTGGACAAATATTGGTTTTAATCTGTCCAGTACTTTGGTAATATTTGTAAAACTTACGCTATTGTCTTCATCCTGAGTACTTTGTGCTTAGTGCTAACAAAGATACTGTATAACTGAAGATAACACATTGCAATCTGCGCCAAAAATGTTAAATATTATACACTTCCTGTATCCTTAGTAGGCGTGGTCTCCTCACCCCAGATCTCTAAACCTTGTTTGGAAAGTGAACATTGTGTGGATGAATGAAAACAGGTTGAGTTGTGGCAGAGACGATTCAAAAAGTTATTTAAGTTTTTAGTTCAGCTGTTCTAGATCATCTTTGGTGAAACCAAACCAACGATTCAGCACCAGCAAAGAGGTGCCTGTGTTACTGCAGAGACCTCGAACAAAGTTGATTTTCTCCTGATTTATCTGCCTGGAAAACGTGATTTTAGTGTCAGAATGTTCAGGAGATGTGTGGCTTGCGAAAAAAGAGCCCAACATTTACTTCACTGACTCCCGGACAAAAGAATCTCTCATAATTTGCTCACGTGCTCACGTTCACTTCTCCTATTATTGTCAAAACCTGCTGCTACTTCCCTAGAGGGGTGCGGCAATGGTTAAACCCACGTCACACAGATACAGGAAAAGTGACTCTTCAACGAGGCGTCTCTTTTATTAACCGCCTCTGGTGCCCGTTGGAAAATGTTAGCATGCTAACCAGCTAGGCCAAGACTGACTTATCTGACTGTGTCATGGTGTTAGCATCGTCACCGTGAATGCTGGCCTGTTCCAGTTGTTAATGAAACTGTCCTTCCTGTCTGTGTTTTCATGTCACAGGTGTCAAAAGATGAGCGCAGTGACATCGAGAGCAGCTCAGAAGAGGAGATTCATTCAAATGGCAGTAAAAGTCCTGCTCAGACCCTTAAACCAAAGGACAGCAGCCACACTGGTAATCTTAACGGAGAAACTCATACCCACTGAGTGCTATGAGGGAAGATTTACCTCCCAGTGTGACTTTTATTCACCTGTGTGCCTGTGTGGCCCACCTTGTCACGTTAACTCTCTGAGAAGACTTCGAGGTTTGACAAGATTTGCTGAGTTCCTCAAATGAAGAGAGGCGTTTGGTACAGGGGAAGTCCATGTGTGGAATACAGACTTGGCATTGTCTTACTGAGTCAGGTTTACACTGTGTGAGGTTTACACCTGTTTTTTGCTTACGGGATTAGACAGAGAGGTGTGTGTGTGTGTGTGTGTGTGTGTGGTCTGTCTGCACCTCGCTGTGTATGTGTGTGTGCGTGTGTGTTTGTATGGGAGTTCTCAAAGTTAGAAATTAGAGGTGCATAGCAGTTTATGTCTACACTGCTACTGTCAAAACTCATTTTATACACATGAATAGAGTTTATTAGTGAAACTGGTAATATATTATATACAGCTGTAAAACAAATCACTGTATCTGCCTTATTGATACTGCCAATATCTCTTGAAATACCAAAAATAATAATAAAAAAAGATTATTTAATCAAATCTAACAATTAATGTGTTGGCTCTTTTATTGTGTTGCAGATACTGAACTTGCAACTGATAATTATTTACAATATTTAATTGTTTGATCTATAAAATGCCAGAAAATAGCTGAAAGAAGTGACAACCACAATTTCCTAAAGATTTTTATATATATATATTTTTAAAATTTATCAGTCAATCAGTCCAAACTGATTATAGAGATATTTTAATTTATTTTAATTAATGCTCATTTAAGACAAAGAAAAGCAACAGATTTGAGAAGCTGGAATCAAGTGAATGTGCCCCAAAGCTCAAATTACTTTAACAATTAGCTGATTAATCAACTTATTTCAGAATCACTTTATTGGCCAGGTGTGTGAATTTAACACTGGTTACACATTGCTCTCAATGTATGGCATAGGCATCTACATGTACCGTATAGGCAGTTACAGTTGGAAAAAAAAAAACAAGGAGCTACACAGATAAACATAAAAAATATGTACAGGTAAAAAAGTGTTTCAGCTGTAATGACAACGACATGGCCACAGTAGAGTACTGTATCTCTGTTCTTGGCATCCACTTGAAACTTCTCCCACTCTTAGAGTATTTTGGGGTTAGGCAGGGAGGTCCACAGGTTTCCAAGTCCATGAGTATGTAGTCGAATTCTTGTGGATCTTAAGTGCATTCCCGGTATAACTTACCTGGGGACCCAGATGCAAGTCAATTCAGGGACCACGCCTGTAAACTGTGGCAGTGGGAGCGATGCTCTGAGGTGAGTGTGTCTTCCTCAGTATCTTATCTTTTCACACTCGTCCAACAGGTCAAAAACTTCATCACCGAAGTCGTTGTACTTCACGCTGAAAGAGTTGTAAATGAGCAGTAGTTAGTTTAAAAGCTTTGTGGTGCAGTTGATGATTCACTGAAGTGAATCTGGCTTACTTCATCTCCAGCATGTTTTCGCTGTCCTGCATGACTTGGACGAGGGCTGGAACAGAAGCGTTAGTCAGCGAGTTGTTTCTCAGCTCCAGGCTCTTTAAAGTCTTACTGGCTCTTATAGCAGCACACAAGTCCTCGGTGCTGGCATCTGTCAAACGGGTCATCTCAACACTACAATAAAAGGGAGGCAGACAGATTTGAATATAGTGCACGCTCCGATGCGCTGATTAAAAAAACAGGGTGTGTTGAGTGTTGAACTCACTCCAGTTCCTCGAGCAGACAGTTCGGATGAGCAACAGCATCCCAGAGATGTTTAACCCCTTGGTCTCCTACTTTATTCATGCCTACACTCAGGGACTTAAGTTTGGAAGTCCCACTTCTCAGCACTGAGCCCAGTTCCTTGAAGACCGGCTGGGTTAACTCACACCGTGTCAACCTGCCGGGCGGAGCAGAATATGCACTTATCTGACTTTCACCAAATATTTGTGAAAAGAGTGTCAATGCGGGTGATCCTACCTGAGTTTTTCCATGGGACACCCAGGTTGACTGAGGGCTTTGCAGAGCAGCAGCGCCCCCTCCTGGCCTAATTCATTCACTGACAGATCCAGCTCTGACAGAGAGCAGTGCTCTGACATCAAGGCCTCCATCAAGTGAGCGCAGCACTCACCTGTCAGCTCATTATCAAAGAAACTAAAATAAAAGAAACAAAACAAAACGCATTCTGCACTTTACAGGATGTTTTGAGCGTCTTTTTTCACATGCTGACATTAACACGGACTGCACTCTTGTTATGCTGAAACGTGTACTTACTTGAGGCTCTGCAGTTTACAAAGCGGGTGTTGCAGAGACTTGCACAAAGCCTCCACTCCGCTGAGACCAGTCGAGTTTTGCATCAGATCCACTTTTCTCAGCTCTGATTGGCCCGAACACAAAGCTGCTGATAAAGCCCCCATGGATGCTGCAGTCAGCCCGCAGTTTTGTAGCCTTTTAGTAAACAGACAAATTCAATTTTTTTTCTTTTTTCTTTTCTCTTCTTTTTCTTTTTTTGAAATTTGAAAGTCAACTATTCAAACATTTCCGACAAAAAAGAACATACTGGATGTCTTGTAGTTTGCAGTGATGACCGCACAGTGCTTTGCACAGGATTGTGAAGCCCTCGTCCCCGATCTGGTTATTCCTCATGTCTAACACGCACAGCTGAGAGGTGTTTGAGGTCAGGACAGACGCCAGATCTTCACAGCTCACCTCAGTCAGCTTGCACACTACAAGTCTGGGTAAATCAAAAGTAAAATATCAAGGACTCGGATTTTTGCCTTTGAGAATTGTCTGTCGACATAAGGGCCTTGAGCTAATCTTACTTTAACTTCTGCAGCTTGCAGTCTCTGAGTCCAGCGCAGAGAATTTTGAACTTTTCATCTCCGAGGCGGCTCTGAGAGAGATCGAGCTCCTTAGTGAGTCCTCCGCTCAGAGCTGAAGCCACATGACGGACAGCCCCGGGGCTCAAGCAGCAGTCTGACAAGCTGATTGACACAACAAAGTGGTATCACATATGACATACCGGAAACATGAAATGAATGATGCCTGGACATGCTTTTACCATGACTTACTTTATCTTATGTGACAGGCTCATAGTTGGAGCGAGCCTCTCTGCTTCCTCCTCTGTCAAATTCGTTGTACGGTACAGATTCAACTCCTCCATCTCACCGAGGCACGTGACAACATAATTCAGAGCTACGCAGTCCTGGAGGCTCAGGTCTCCATAGCTGATGCCTATTCGTGCTGAGGGGGTGAGGATCTCTCTCACCAAACTCTCATTTTGAGCTTGATAAAGCAGATGGAAACAGTGGTGGTGTTTATCTTTGTGCCATCCCTTCAGCGTCATCTCTGAGCTGCTTTTGAACCAGGATTTGAAATCCGCGATTCGATCAGAGTTCATCTCGCCCAGCAGGTTCTCCAGCGGTCTGCACTGAACTGGCTGCGAGAGCGCTGACATGAAGACGTCTAGAAACTTTGCACGGCCTTTGTGCTTTTCCAACATCTTCTCCACACCCTCGGACGTCGACTTGTCCAAAAAGAAAGACACGGCCAAGAGGAACTCCTGCATCAGTTGGGAGTAGAAGGAGAAGACGCCTCTATCTGATGGGCCGTCTACTTGCAAGAAAGCACCAACTGAGGTGGGAAACTGTTGAAAACCAAAGGAGTCCATTTCCTCTTTAGTACAGCTCGCATGCTGCTCAAGGAAGCAGTGAGACGCCATCTTGCCGAGGGACAACACTAGTTCTCTGTTGCAGGCCTTGGTCAGCGAGAGCGTCTGAATCAGGTGGACCAGGATATCTACATACAGCTGAGACAACGTCTCAGGAAGGTCTGCTCCAGCATCCATCAGAGATTTGTAAACAGAACAAACTGTCCAACAAAACCTCGGGGAGGTACAGATGTCATAAAAACCAAGTGTCCTTTCCATGTGCATTCGTGCTTTGGTGGCAGCAGCTGGGTCGGTAAAGAACCCGTTAACGTAGGCCTCTCTTTGTGGCTTCAGGAAGCCCAACACCTCCACCTGAGTGCCACTCAGAAAGTTTGGACACCCTCCTGTTCTGGTTGCTACCACAAAGGCAGCTCCTTTCAGCAATGACCCATGAAGCAAGCTCGCCACTAAACACGACAGCGAGGCCGCCTGGCTGGGGTCAGAGCAGAGGGTGTGGACGGAGGGGTCCAGGCTCTGTTTGCACTGATCCAGATCATCAAATACAAACAAGACATCCTCTGGCTTCTGCAGAAGCAGGGGCATGGACTCAGGGGGGATATGATCGTGATGGTGTAGCATTAATGTCTCCAAAGAGAGCATCTCAGTGATGGAGTTTAACTCCCTGAAGCGGAAATGGAAAACATAAGAGAAGTTTTGCAGGTGTTCTCCTTTGGCCCAGTCCACAACGAGCTTCTCCAGAGCAGTGGTTTTACCTGATCCTTCAGGACCGACAAGTATGACACTTCTGACTTCATCGCACAGAGCGGTGTGGATGGCACGATCCAGGGAGGCGTCTTCCACATTTCTGTCTGTCACCTGGGCCTCAGGAGTCAGCGGGGATATGTACTTCTTGTTATTTATCACACTGACTGGCAGCTCTCCACCAAGAAGTGTCGACACGGTCTTTGCCTTCAGGAAATGAGTCAACACAGAGTCTTTGTCCATTGCTGTAGATCACTGTTTGTGTGAATACACAACATGTTATTGACACTCTGCATGGCAGCATGTCATTCACTGCTGCACATAATTACAGTGTAATCAACTTTGCTTGTCTACTATGAAAGATCACATGTCTTACATAGTCTACAGTAACATTACATCACACGCTGTGAAAACACGAAAGTGGAAACTATAGTTACCTTGGGAGCAGTGCTGTTTGAAAACAGAGTAAATGAAAAAAAGTGTCGTATCTCGAGAAAGCAGATAGTTTTCTGAGTTAACGTCGGGTTACGCCCTCACTAAGTATGCACGCAGCTGCATGCCGCACACGACTTATCAATTAAACTACGACCCGCCCAGAACAGGAAGTACATGTCTGATATTAAGCCCGGGACTCTGTCTTACAGGCGACAGTAGACTGGTAAATGCGCAACAGCATAAGAGTCTAGTTTGTATACACACTTTGCAGTTGCTTAAATAGTCACCTAAGTTCATTTATAAGTAGAAAAAGTGGTGAAAACTTTAACTTTACTGGAGTAATTACATTGTTTTGCTACTTTAGACTACATTTCTATATTTCAGAGAGAAAAATTTTACTTTTTAATCCATGTTTGATACCTTCAATTGCAACTTAGTTACTAAATCATTAAAACAAAATCTGAAATTATGATATATCCATACATCTGAAGTTACCCAGCGGTACATAAAGTAGCTGCAGCTGCAATGCAGAATGCATTAATAATGTAATAATCCTGTATATGATTATAAGAGGGCCAGTTTTGCTGTAGTAACAACACTTACTAGATCATTAAAATATAATATAATTAACAAGTAAATTATTATTTATTGTTATAGTTAGAGTTACCCGGTGATGTATTAAGTAGTCTAAAGTTATTTTCCTACACTTTGTGTACACACTTCACATTTAGCTGGTACTGTTTCTGTACTTTTACACTGTTCTAGTAACATTTTGAATGCATGCCTTTTACTTCTACAGGATATTTCAACATTGTGATTTCGCAGCTTCTCACGTTTTGGGTACTTCCTCCACCAGTAGGATAAATAACACACATCTGGTTTAATATGTTGGAAATAATTTGTCTTTCAAATATGATGTCCCAAAATACATTTTATTCACCCCCAGAGAGATCAGCCTGACCTGGCCTCTAAGTGTAACCAGTTTTACTGGTGGGTGTGGTCCAGTGTGTGCTGAGTACACACCATGTGAAAAGTTAAACCACAGGAAGTCAGGAAAGACAAGATTTATTACCCAAGAAAAAGAAGACAAATGATCACACAGCTGAGTCCTTCTTTATTACAGTGGTAATTAATGTGGCATCAAACACAAGCAGGGGAGAAATAAACACACAACACACACATTTGGCTCATGGGTACAGATGGCTCATTATATGTTACGCAGCTGAATTACCATAGTGATCCAGCAGTTAAAGCACTGCAGGGTTTTCCTTTTCTAATTTGAGTTTGAGTATAATCTGTTACGGGTTTCCACTGTCTTGATGAAAACTGCACTTGACTTTCGTTGCTGTTCTTTGGGGGCGGCTGTTGGGAAGAGGACAGCAGAAAAATGACACACAACCACACACTGCAGGCTCTTATCAATCTTCATCCCAGTGGGAATGATGGTGTTATATTCATGTTCAATAGCAATACTTGCTTTTGTTCTGCACTGTTTGGATGTTGAGAATTGACTCCTGTCCAAGCCTGTTCGAGAGAGAGCAGGAAAGACACGGTCAGTGCTGATGTAGTAACAATGTAAACAGTTGATTTTACACATCATGAGTGTGTTTACAGGTCTTGTGTATCTGTCTGGAGGGGTGCGTTTTGCCCTTTGGCCATAAGGGGCAGTAATGAGCCGGTCTGGCGCACCACTATAAGATGAAGAAGACACTCCAACCGCTAGTTGGTGCTCGAGTTGCATTGTGGGCAATGTAGGCGACAGGTGTTGATGGAGAGGAAGAAGGTGTGGAATGAAAATGATCATATCTTTCACACTGCTGCATTCATTTTGACAAAGTCATGACAAGTACAATGCTAAATTGGTAGAGAACACAAATTGGTGGTCTTAATGGGGCCAAATAAATAGAAATGTATAGGCTAACTCAAGTTTTGTTTTACATAAAAGCCTCACTGTGATCAGTCAGTTATTAGGTGATGAGAACAGTACAACTCACCTATCCTCCTCTCCTTCCAGCAGTTTGCTGTAGGTTGAGATCTCTATGTCCAGGCCCAGCTTCACATTCATGAGCTCCTGGTACTCCCTGAGCTGGCGAGCCATGTCCTGTTTGGCCCTCTGCAGAGCCAGCTCCAGGTCCCTGATACGAGCCTTGGCATCCTGCACGGCCGCCTCCCCGCGTTGCTCTGCATCGGCTATCTGGGTCTCGAGGTTGGTACGCTGAAAAAAAGTGCATTATTCCTGAATTATTTATGAATTATTCAGCACATTTTAAGACCACACAAGTCCTTTTACTTTCAGCCTATCAAGCACTCTAAACCTTTCACTCACCTGTGCCTGTGCAGACTGGATCTCATTCTGCAGGCGTGCAATCATTCTTTTGAGCTCAGATATTTCCCCCTTGGCGGTACGGAGCTCATTACCATACTGGTCTGCCTCAGCAGTCATCTGGTCAAACTGCCAGCAGAAATCAGACAAGAACAAATATGCGATCAGTAACTATCAGGTTTGACATGGGTGTGGGCCCTGTCAAAAAATGTGAGAAAAGTATTCTAGTAGAGTCATGACCTTTAGTAAACTGATACCCCCCCTATTATATTTCTGGTTTTGAAGAGAAACTTGTTTTACCTCAAATTTTATTACCTAGACACTGACGTAGTTATTCATATTTGATCTGGGGACATTTATTTTAGTTTTTCACCTTGCTCTTGTGCCAGATTTCAGCTTCTTCACGGCTACGGGCGGCAATTTCCTCGTACTGAGCCTTAACATCAGCCACAATCTGATCCATGTTCAGGCCACGGGAGTTGTCCATTTGTACCACCACAGAGGTCTCCTTCATGCTTTCCTGCAGCTCACGCAGCTCCTTTTTTTTTTTTTTTTTAATAAAACAACACAGAACAACAGTAAGAATACAAAATCCAGAATACAAAACAAGCTCAGATACTGTATATATAGTATATATAATATCTTCAGGTAAAGGTTACGTACAGCATCATACAGGGATTTGAAGAAGTTCAGTTCATCAGTGAGTAAGCACACACTGTCATCCAGATCCGTCTTGGACACATAGCCTGCGTCCACATCCTGCAGACAGTTACATTTCATGTGAATTGCTTTCAAATGTTAGAGTTAAGGGAGAGTTAAGGCAAATAGTTCAGAGCTTTATCTCGGTCCATACTGTACATACCTTCTTGAGCATGACAAACTCATTCTCTGAATCGTTCCTCTTGTTGATCTCATACTCGTATCTGAAACAGCCCACAGATACCAGATCACTCATGCATTCATTTACCACATGACTAAAGCTCCACTCCAGTTTACAGGCTTGCAGTAACAATGGTTTCAGTTTCTTACTTTGTTTTGTAGTCGTCCACATGTTTGTGCATGACGCTGTTCTCCATGTCCAGTCTGTGTTTGTCATTGTTGAGAAACTCCAGCTGTTTTTGCAGGTTGGCGATGTAGGACTTCAGCATCGGCTCGACGTGAGAGGCTGAGGCAGTCTGTGACTGCAGCAGTTTCCACTTGGTTTCAAGCATTTTGTTCTGCTGCTCCAAGTACCTCACCTGTGGCACAAGCAGTGAGTATCAATCAAATCAAACAGATCCTAACATCTTTTACAGAGGTCACTGGCCTTAAATCATACACAAGGGTCCTCTTACCTTATCAATGAATGAGACAAAACGGTTGTTGAGACTCTTGATCTGTTCTTTCTCCTGGTTGCGAATAATTTGCACGTTGGGGTCGATATCTATGTTCATTGGGGTGAGCAAACTCTTGTTGATAGTCACGGCTGTAATTGGGGGTCCTTGGGTAGCTCCAGTGCTGATTCTGGGGATGGAGTAGGATCCCATGGACATGCTGCTGAAGCCCCCCGCGGATGTGCGTAGTCCTGCACGGCTGTTGCGCTTGCTCCTCAGACTCATGGTTGCACCTTGTGGAGATTTCACTGCTGGAGAGGATGAAGAGGTCGGGAGGCGTTTGACTTCTGTTGTGCACCTCTCTATCTTTAAGGTGCTACTTTATAGACCTATGGGTGTGGCGTGATAACAAAGTTATGCAGCTTCCCAATGTGGGTAAACCAGTCTAACACATGCCACCTGTTCTCCCACCTACTCCCACTGTGAAAGTTGCATTGTTCCTGTTGTCATGCTGGAATTTAAGCCTGCTCTGCAGCTTCAGATGTGCTGCATTTAAGCAAAACATTAAAAGAGTTTTCTCCTTCTCTGTCGCTCTGAAAAGAAAAAGTCACTACTGTGATCTAAGAAATCACTACGAGACAAAAACAAATCATAAAATAAAGCATGTGTAGAATTAGGACAAGTATTTCTTGTTGGCTTTATGCCAAACTTAAATTTCCTTGTAAGTGTAGATAAGTGCTGAAGGAGGAAGCAGATCACAATAATATGCAAATTGAGTTACAAGGGAATTAACCCGCAGGACTGTCTCCATGAAAAAGTAAAACCACAAGAGGTGACAACACTTGTGGCACTTGTACGCTACGTATCTCATTCACCCATTCACACACATTTATACACCGATGGCACTGGCTGCCCTGCAAGGTGCCAAATGCTCATCAGTTTTAGGAGCTAACCATTCATAGGCATTCACACACAGAGAGCTCAGCCTTCGAGAGCAATCTGGGGTTCAGTATCTTGCCCGAGGACACTTTGACATGCAGACTGGAGGAGCCGGGGATCAAGCTGTCTAAATTTGGCAAGAATAAAACTTGTATTAATGAATATATATAATATTATACTTCCATACCATTATTTATTTGTTTCAGCTTTTTGTTTTGTAATTCCACGTCATTAATCATTGTTAACAAACAACCTGGGCTGTCCTCTTGCCAGACAGTCTTTGTTTTCTATTCAAACTCTCCCTCTTTCCCTTTTTAGACTCATTGTGCAATCACCACCTCCCTTTAAAAAAACATCTACAGAGAAATAAGTCCCGCGTACAATCTGGTTTAGGTTTATTCTGGATTTGTCAGCCTGTGTGCTACTGAAGCTCGTGCTGCCGACACAACTTAAACACATTCTTGTAGGTGAGTAAGGCTGGGTGAGTGACTGTGTGAATGTGTTGTGTATATTTAAAGAAATACTGAATAACTTTTCTAATTCTAGATGTCTCTATTAGCTTCTTGTCTTGTCAGATATGAAGATTGCTTCGTTCAACGTACAGAGGTTTGGACTGATGAAAGTCTCAGATCCAGATGTCCTGTCAGCTCTGGTGAAGGTAAAACACCCGGATCAGTAAAGCGTCAGGTCTCTGATCAGCAAAGATATTACTAAGTTAAAGATCAGTAATTGTAGCGAGTGTGTATGTATGTGAATGTTTGTGTCACTGCTGTGTTTTTTGGGAAGCAGCCAAGGGGAAGGTGAATGGCTGGTATGAGGGATGAAGCAAGTGTCAGTGTGTAGTTTAAAGGGTGAATGCTTTCATTCATTCCTTGACATTTATGGCTGTGTTTAATTGTGTTTAATGAAGCCATGAGTAAGTTTAAAGGAAAAACCTGAATGATTTTCATGCTTAAAAGCTATATTGTGTCCTTTCTTTTCTTTAAATTTTATACTTCTTTTATAGATTGTGTCCCGGTACGACATCATAGTGATTCTGGAGGTGGTGGATGTGAGCGGCGCTTCTGTTAGACTCTTCTTGAGCGAACTGAACCGGTGCGTTTTACATTTTTTATTTCCAAATGAAGCAAAGATTGTTGCTTTTTTTTTTTTTTTTTTTTTTTTTTACTAAATGTATGCTTAGTTTCACTGTCCTGTGCCATCTCAGAGTCAACACAAGCCATCACTACGCCCTGCAGCTCAGTAGCCGCCTGGGAAGGAACAGATACAAGGAACAGTTTTTGTTTTTGTACAGGTAAGATCATATCACATCACCAGATAATATTTTTTTTTGTAACGTGACCTTTAAACGGCTACTTTATAAAGCTATTTTTGTCCCACCGGTAGGGATGATGTTGTCGACCTGATTGACTGCTATCAATATGAAGACAATCAGATAAACGACATGGATGCTTTTGCACGAGAGCCGTATATTCTCCACTTCAAACCACACAACACAGGTGAGTGTCTGCGCTTAACTGAAGCTTAAGGATTAACGGGGAGTTATGGCTATTAATGTGTTTGCTGATTTGTTTTTAGTCGGTTACTATAGACACAATAATGCCATTGTTTTTTAACGTCTGCGGTGAAACCCGCCTGCATGCGTACCTGTTTTTTTTTTTTTTCAATGAGTCTGACATGTGAGTCAAAGGGGGGCAGGTTTATCAAGTCTGTCAGCATCCTGTGTGTGGATCCACACATGTAATGTATGTCGTGATAGGGCGTGTTGTAGCAGTTGGTGCTGGTGGAGCATTTGTAGTTGACAGGATTGTTTTGGTTGCAGTGCTGAAGGATATAGTGCTGATCCCGGTCCACACCAAACCATGGGACTCGGAGAAAGAGCTGGATGAGCTGTATGACGTCTTCCTGGTAGTCAAAGACAAATGGAAAACTGACGTGAGTCGCATCAGTGTTACACCTAAAAGTAGCACTTTAAAGGTCCGGTTTGAAAGATTTTATGGCATCGCCTCACCGTCTGTAATCTCGCAAAAAAAAAAAAAGAAACATTGTGTGTAGAAACATTGTGGTGAACATGGCGGCCTCTCCGTCTGTAGATGTCAAGTGTAACAAAAACACAGTAATTCTTAATATCAAGGACTTATACACTAATGAAAACACACTAATATATTCAATTTCTGCTGTACTCTACAAATAGTTCCCCTAAAATCTGACACACTGGACCTTTAATATGCATGCTACTCTTTATAAGCAGATTTATGACCACATACGGCTCATAATCATTACCATTTAACAGTGTTGTAACATGCCTACTTTTAATGGTGTTTCTTTGTATTATTATTTAAACTAAGAAGATATATGAACTTTTAGTGTTAAAATAACCATTTCTGATTTCCTCTAGAACATCATGATCCTCGGGGATTTCAATGCAGACGGTGCGTATGTCACCCGTAAGGAAATGAAGGCGATCCGTATTCGCAGCGACAAGAATTTCCACTGGCTGATTGGTGATGATGTGGACACCACTGCAAATACATCCAACGAGCACACCTATGACCGGTGTGTATACGTTTGTAAACTCCATTTAATTCAAGAGGAGGTGGCTCTGTTGTTTAATCTATAAATTCTGTGGCAGGAAAAAAATGTAGATATTGTCATTATATTTTAATTAATGGAATGAATTTATACATTTCTCTCACAGGATTGTTGTGTATGGAGACGATATGCTGGCAGCCATAGTGCCAAACTCAGCCAAGCCATTCAATTTCCACGAAAGGTTTGCTATGACAGAAGAAATGGTGAGTGCGCGGTCTCTCATAATCAACACTTTATGCACCTGTAGAGCATTTTTTGTTCTGTGTTGTGGGAAAATTCCTCATTCGGTATTATATACACCCTCTCACAGGCTCTGAGAGTGAGCGACCACTACCCTGTCGAGGTAGAACTATGTGCCGCTCCTCCTTACTGGATGGCGAAGAGCAACCAACCATGTGATATTGTTGACACCCAGCGAGCATCAGTCAACACAGCTGTCACAGGTAAAGCGCAAAACTGTTAATTACCTTAGGCTGATAGATGCGGAGCAAAGTATTTGAGACAAGAGCCGACCTACCTGTGCTGCATGTTAAATTATTTTGTCGCTTACTGTGATCAGCAGAAATGCAAGTTGTTCGAGGGAATGATTGGAATTTGGGTGTGGGTATACTATCATTTGCAGGCCATGACATAATGGGCGCTCTCTTTTTGCTAATTATCAAAGAACAGAATTAAAATCTGAATCTGAATGGTGTGTTTTTCTTCTCACAGAGAGTTTGCAGGCTGATGTGTTGCAACTGCAGAAGGAAAACCTGCTGCTTGAGCGAGAAAAACTTCAACTTCAGATCTCCTTGTTAAAACACCGTCTTGCCAAGATCCACCTGAACACCTGACTAGAAGATCTCAAAGACTGTTTTTATTTGCTAAGCTGTTGTACCTTTGTCGTTGTATTTGTATTTGTACGAATTAGTGTTTGTATCACAAATAAAAAATCAATGCTTTGATACACGTATGTCGCCCTTTCATTGTTGTTAATGAGGTAAACAGCACTGTGGCTTGTATACAGTATAAGTAAGGTAGGCTGTTGAGGTAGTATTACTAACATGCCTACTTTCTGGATGACAGACAAGCATAAGTCAACACAGCTGTCACAGGTAATGAGCAAAACTGTAATTTACTGTCTCCTGCTGTTGGAGTGACGTATTTCATACGAGCCGACCTCCTTATTTTGTCATTTACAGTCTAAGAACAGCAGGAATGCAAATAATAAGAGGGAATGCTTGGAATGCATTTTCAGTAACCGCTTTCCTTATAACAATCACATAGGGCTGGAGCTAATCCCAGCTAGCATCCGGCGAGAAGCGGAGTACACCCACAGCCAGTTCATCACACCTACAGGCCATTTAGTCACCTATAAACCTGTATATGTTTGGACTACGGGTGGAAACTGGAGTACCAGGAGAGAACACATGCAGACAGACATGTTTACAGCCTGGCACAAAAACAGCACCCGCAGGTTCCTGTAAACTACGTACATGTTTTATACAGTCTACGGCAGGGGTCTACCCAAGGACCCCTTGGACAAGAAACAAACAGAACAGGGACCCCCATATGTAATATATATATTTTTTAATGTCACATTTTAGCTAATAACTAATACTTTATTCAACTTTTATTTCACCTTATTAACCTATTTATATACTTATTGGCCTATATGTGTTGATGACTGATAAAAAGTTCATGCATAATTATTACTGGTTATTAAATGCCAAGAGTTGTGCGTCTTTGGACATGTCCACCAATTGGAGTGTCCAATTGTAGTTTCTCAATGATCTGCACCCTCACAGTCACCATTATTTTGGTAAAAATTATGACAAAAATTGGGGGACCCCTTGCAGTACCTTTGCGGACCCCCTAGGGTCATGGACCCCTGGTCTACCATTGCACTTCACAGCTCATACTGTACCTATGAGGGATGCCATGGATTCTAGGTCCATGTTTTGCACAGTCTGTGGGGGGAAAACATGCAATTATCACACAAAAAGGAGGTGACAGTGTACGCCACTGCACCCTCCTTTAAAGTCACAATAACTCAATTCTGCATTATAGTGTCAGACCTGGACTCGATGAGGACTCAGATGCAGAGTAATAATAGTTCAGGCAGACTTTATTTAAATATAAACAAAACAGGCTATGGAAATTAGTCTATGAATTCTAGAAAAGAGAAAAACAAAACAAAACGCAATACCATTAATAAACAAAAAACAGTCCGAAAATGGAGGGAAGAAATCACTAATCGAAGAGAAAATAAAACAGGAAGTAGTAAATTTTCAAAATAAAACGACAAAAACCCAGGACAAGACAAAAACTCACCGCGGTGTGACATTTAGCGCTTAAAGTTTAGGTTTTATACAGCTGCAACCTCTGTGGCTGGAGGGACAACGTATCTGGCGGTGAAACGGTGAAATTAAACGTCGTATTATTAAACAGAAATTGAAGATACGTTACATTTCGTCAGTTTGGTCGCAGTAACCGCTGTTCAAAACACAGAACGCAAAAACGCAACACACAGTGACGTGTGGTGCGTTCAAGTGAGCTGCGTAAATTTCAGGCATCTATAACCGTTAAAACGAGCTTTCGCTCATTTAAGCAGCACGTCTACGGTCAGCAATGAGAGGAAATATACCATGCTGTAAACCTTTATACGGTTATATTACACTATACTGCTACTACTATTGTGTTATAATACGATGTAAGAAAAAAATTACACAAAGAGTGACAAACCCTTTGCCGTGTTGTGACTCGTCGTCAGTTTACCGCGGTTTTCTACAGCACGTCAAGTGCACACACACAGTCGAGTCACGTGACTAGTGGACGCCCCTTCGTCCAAAACACCGAGGACACGACCAGCTTGTAAACAACTGTGCAAGAAGGTGAGGCAGACAGCTCGGCAACTTTCCCAGCGTCGATCGAGGAGAGTACTGTTTTTAAAAAAACAAACATCGCCCACCTGTCCGGCAGACAGGCCGTCTCAATGCATTGCAGAGGACCGAAAACACCGCGGGGATCATGGATGTGTACGACTTGTTTAGTAGTTGCAGGAAGGGCGACATCTGTAGAGTCAGGTAACCAACAGCTCTATGACGTTGTTTTGGCTTGCTTGTGCACTCAGAAAAAAACTCATTTAATTCACCTGACACGGCTGCAGCGTTGTTGTTATGTTCTGTTTCCCTCTGTCCTGTCTCAAAGCACATTACCCTTCGTTTATTTGGCCTGCCTGTCTCGCAGCTTAAGCCAAACCTAACTGTTTTGCCCGCATATGAGGATGTAAACACGGAAGGCAGGGTTGCTAACATTAGCTCTGGTGAGCCAGCCTAGTAACTTTAGCTAACGTTTGTAGGTCAGCTGCTCAGTTTCCAGATGCAACACCGAGATGGTGTCGGTGTCGGATGCTTAACAGGATGCTATGCGGAGAATTTACAAGGTGCATTTGTTTATCATTGTGCAACACAAAATCTAAATTTATGTTACATCCAAAACACAACTGACATAAATGGGTGAAAAATAATAAGTCTTAAAACTTGTTCATGGTGGGATGCAGAGGAGAGGTTGAGGAAAAGGTGCAGAAGCTGCACTACTTGTTTATTGCTTGCCAGACTGTAAAGCTATGCAGCTTTGACTCCCTCTGTCCTGTAGTAAACAGGTGTGTCCTGTTGGTTACGAAAAACTCATTGTTTAGTCATGCCAATACATGTTAGGGCAAAAAAGAAAATGTACTAATTGAAATAAAATTTATCAGTGACTTCTACTCTGCACACGAAAGGTTTGTTTACGGGTGTGGCATATCAAATATTTGGCAAGGAAGAACTTACATGTTTTTTTTTTTTAACACAATTGCAAATAAAAATTCAACTTCAGCAAAAACAAAAGTGTTTATATTTTCGTGGAGTCTACATCTTTTCATTTTCCAGCACTGCAAGATATGTAATATCACTGTAAAAGATCAGTGTTTCAATTAATGTAGTCTTGATGTGATGAAAGCAGGACTTGGCGTAGAATAATAAATCCAAAAGGATCATCAAACAGAAGGGATAATTTTTATGCAGTTGTGTGAACAATGGGTCTTTGGTAGGCCATTTTTTTTCCATCTTGGATTCAGCCTGTTCCTCTGTGACGTACACATCACATAGAGACAGAGAAATGATCTGTGTTACACTGTACAAAACAGTATTTACTTTATGAGCAACGGACCACAACGTGGTAACAACCACACGCCATGTTGGTTTGTGAGTTTAGTTTTTTGGGTGATTGTAAGCTAGAAATATTTGAATGTATTCAAATAAAATATAAAACCCGCCTCAGTTATACAGTCATTCTGTGGGAAACACAACAACTGGTCCCGTATGTGTTCAGCGACTTTTTAAGGATGTTCTTTGAGAATATTTTGTGTGCCGAGGACTTTTTCCTTTTTGCCATGGTACTGAAAGATGTATCGAGTATCATTTTTAATACTAGTGTTGTGTAGAAGTTTTAAAATTGTGGTATCGTGACAACCTTATCAGGCTCCGTGCATCACTGTGGCCTCTCATTTTGTTTCTTTTCTCTCTTAAGATACCTTGTTGAGCAAAGAGATGTGGACCTCAATGTAAGAGACAAATGGGACAGCACACCTCTGTAAGTACAATCAAGCGGTCTAGTTCTCTCACTAACAGACTCATTATTCTAACAGCCTAACATGTGAATGTTTTAGGTATTACGCGTGTCTCTGTGGCCATGAAGAGCTGGTCGAGTACCTGTTGGCTAGTGGTAAGGCTGGAATTTTACTGACTGACTTTTTGTTGGTTAAACAATGCAGAAAAGACTATATATATATTTTTTTTATTTTTGTCTTCAGGTGCCAAGTGTGAAGCCAACACGTTCGACGGCGAGAGATGCATGTACGGCTCTCTGAGCGACTCTGTTCGACGTCTGATCAAAGACTACAAGTGTGTCAGTGTCCGTGCCATGCAGCGGAATGATTTTAACTACTTTCTGCACATGTAAGGGTCAAATGTCGACGGAAACACCTCTACAGAGCAGGAGACAGCACTGTTCATATACCATACAGTATCCTAAGAGTTTGTATGTAAAACCGCAGCTCTCCATCTTTGCTTTAGGTTACTGGAGCAGGGTCAACACAGCGATGTCAAGTTCTTGGTCCACGGTCAAATATTTCCAGCCCACCGATGTGTTCTCAGCGCACGCTCAGAGTACTTCACTGATATGTTTCAGACCAAATGGGAGGGGAAGAACCTGATCACCCTCAAACACCCTCTGGTAACTTGAAATATATATTCAGGTTGATTCATTCTCTGGGTCTGATATACAGCAATATAGACATATTGTGTCTATCTGTATCTATTTGGATAAAAGTGGTTTTGATTTCAGGTCAACCCTGCAGCCTTTGGAGCCATCCTGCAATATTTCTATACAGGTGGGTGTGTTAGAGCTGCAGATATTTAAGATTTTCCAGGTTTACCATTTTGGATTAATTTGAAACCCAGCAACAAAGTAATTTATTTTCCTGGGATCTAAAAATCTTTAATAATTGTACTTTTTACTGACTGTATAAGTTTAAATTCAGGTACCTTTTTTAGATGTACAGATTTTCCAGTCGGTCAAGTCCTTTTTAAATCAGCAGTCTGTTATACACGTGAAACAGGTTTTTCTTGCTGTAATCACCCCCTGTTCCCTTCCTAACACACTTTCAGTGTAAGAGATGGGGAACAAAATCCACGGCGCTGGTTCTGTGCAGAAACACATTCCAGTTTATCTGAAGCTCATATACTGTAAGGTTAGAGTTAGGTACTAAAAAAGGCAGGACCCATCCAGTGATGGAGTGTTTTAAGGAGTTTTTTTACCTCCACGGCAGCCCAGCAAGAAAAAAGTGTCCAGAAAAAATATGAAGAGGGAATTTTGCATTAAAAAGATTGTAACTATGTAACATCTTAATTTGTTTAAATGGACTGATTTCACACAAGTAAGTTTGGACTGCTGGAGCCTGTATATTTTTGTATGAAACGTGGACTGTAAACTTTGTCCCTGATCACTTACATTGGAGACATTTTAGGATGGGAATAGAGGGGAGAATGAACAAATGTGAACCTGTACTTTAATGAGGAATTTCAGTGAGCCAGTTAGGCAAGATAACTTTAACAGTGTGTCTGAAATAGAAGAAAGATGTTCAAATCTAAAGATTTTCCAAGGTAACCATTGAGTCCAACATCATAAAAACAATAAATCAATCATAAATATAGACACGTAATATGTTTCCATAACATCAGAATCACAGTGTTCATACTGCTCTAATGTATTAATGTTATTTCATTAATGTTTCAGGACGAATGGATATTGATATAAGCCTTTTGGATGACTCCAGACGACTCGCTAAGCAGTGCAAGATGGCAGATCTCATAGAAGAGCTGGAGAATAAATGCAAACAGCTGTATGAATTTGGTAAGACTTCTAATGCATGTGATGGTTTTCGGATTTTGCGCGTAGCGTCCTGTTAAACTCTCTTTGTTTTGGAGCTTGGGTTGACTTTATTTTTTTATTTTTCCTCATGAAGTTTCGAACAAACCCATCTGCGTGAAGGTTCTCAGCCTGGAGCCTCGCAGCTGTCAACTTCAGGAGGACATGGCTCAGTTAGCAAAATCTGCACTTCCCACTGGACGAAGAGTAAGAACATGATGACAAGAACATTAAGAATTTTAACAAATACTATAGCTGCCACTTTGACAGTTTTAATGAGCCAACTTTGACTCGTCCTGTTGATTCCCCAGGCTGGATTTGACGAACTTCCCTTTAACAAAATAGAGAACTTCCAGAGTTACCCTGACATCTGCTTCATAGTCGATGGTTACAATTTCTTGTGTCATAAGGTGCGTGACTAAAAGGCTCACACAACATGCCTTAACTGCACAGCATGTGAAGTCCCTGTCGCTAAAATGAGTGTTGTTGTTGTGTCTTGGTATGTGTCCCCAGGCGTTTTTCTGCGGACGCAGTGATTATTTCAAAGCCTTGCTGGAGGACCACTTCAGTGAAGGAGGGCGGCTGCAGTCCCAGCCCAGCACCCCAGCGATTACTTTACACAACATTTCCCACGAAATATTTATCCACGTCATGTATTACATCTACACAGACGACACAGAGGTCAGTGCACAACGTCCATCTGAAATGTTTTTTTCTTTTTTTTTTTTTTGGAATTGTTCAGTCAAGCAAATTTGCTATTCAGTGAGAAAATTATGAACAGCTATTTGTCAGTTTACGAGCCCAAAGCTGGTGAAACTCACCTTTATGGGCCAATTTGTAGCTGACAAACTTGTTTTCTACTGCTGGACATGAGCCTGTAAAAGAGAAAAGGGTGTGTAGGAACAGAGGAGTCAAAACATGTTGTTTAACTGTTGATTTTTTTTTTTTATTATCCCAAAATTACTTGACAATATTAACTTTTTGAAGTTCTATTCCTCATTAAATATTGGCTATATTTACAGTTTTAAACTTGAAGCAGCTACAGACAGTTTTAACAATGGATCAAATCACTACTTGTATGTGAAAAGGGTCGCTTGTAGTGATGAACCCGCAGAGACTTATCAAGTTCAGCTCTGCAAAGATCACTGTCTTGGTTTTCCACTCTGCAGCTTTACTGTTCTGATTCAGTCTCACCGCTGTCATGACTGTTTCTGGCTACTTTCAATGAAAAAGCTGTAAAACTGCAGTGTACGCTATGTGCACAGCAGACAGACGCAGACACAGTAATCATCTGTAGTGCTCCTTAGTGTAATATTTAGCAGCTCCCTCAAAGCAGAGCTAAAAGGAGAATAAATATTGGACTTAGATTCATGAGGAGAACAGAAAGATGACTTCAAATAAAAGCTGATGTTGCTTCATGTCCGCTGGATGTATAAGTAGTTTGTTTGAACTTAAAGGAACCTTATTTACACCCTGACGTGCTTGCATCCTCGACTCAAGCAACACACTAAATATTTAAACTATATATTGGGTGGAAACGTCCACCAAACAATGTACCATAATAACAAAGTGACTTAAATGTTAATCATGATTGCCCAACATGATATGTTTTTTTTTTTTTTTTTTTACATCCAGTTAACAACAGAGAACGTGTTTGACGTACTGTGCGTGGCTGACATGTATCTGCTGCCGGGGCTGAAGAGCCTCTGTGGGAAGACGCTCGCTAAGACTATATGTGAGGACAACGTTCTGTACATGTGGAAGACTGCGAAGCTTTTCCGTCTGTCTCGGCTGGAAGATCACTGCACAGAGTTCATGGCCAGGATCATCGAACGGGTGAGTGTCCGTGTTTCTGTGTTGACAGTGGAAGGGGTGCCGTGTTTTGGTTGGAACAAGAACAAGAGTGTCTGGTTATGTCACAGCTGGCAGCTGAAGTTTACTGTATATGCACAATTGTTGGTGTTTGTAGCTTGGGTAGTGTCAGTAAAGTGTATTAACTGAAGAATAGTCGGCTAGATAGTTAGATGAGAAGATTAATACTAACTTGAATGACATGAAAACCAAAAATTACAAAAAAAGATTTACAAAAAAACAGAATAAAGAGCCAAAGAACTTTAAAAGTATAAGAGATAAATATATTAAATGGCACTTGACCCGTCTGGCACAGCTGGTGGAGCAGGACGAGTTTGCCGAGATCATCCGAGAGGATGCGGAGTCGCTGGAGGAGAGACACGAAACTGACTCCGTCCCCCTGGTGGACGACATCCGTTACCACATCACCAACAACGTGCAGACATACAGTGACATTGAGGAGGCCAATCAGAAACTGGAGGCCTTGGAGGAGCTGCTCTCGAGCATCAATATTGACTGCTGAGCGGTCAGCAGGTTGTAGCAGGTCTGCGGCTGAAGCTCCTGCAGAGCTTGAATTTTTTTTTTTTTTTTTTAAGGTGGATGCTTTGGGAGGGGACATCTATAGTGAGAATAACATATGCATCTGTATGTTTAGGTTTCTTTTATTTACAGCATATTATACAGGATATATATTTTCAAAGGAAGCTCTGATGTTACAGGATCATATTCAAAGCAGGCTTTTGATGGCTGACTAGCCAAACATGAGAAAAGATATTTGGTGTAAAGTTTTTTTGGGGGGGAAATTTGGGTGATATATTTACAAGAGAATATAATCTTTGCGTTGTGCATGCATGAATTTATTTGCTGCTGCTGCTAGAATTTAAACTAGCTGCTGATTTAGCGCTTTTCAAATGTACTTTGACTGCAATTATGTTCAGCATTAGCCCCTCACAGCAAAATCAAGGAAATCTTATTTCTGTGCTTAAAGAAAGCCGAAGACTCGCATCCGATAACTGAAGACAGCACAGTATATGTTCACTTTATTCACCCAGAAAATATTTTTCACATCAAACTCCTGATTTGAAGTTACCTCTAGTATAGTTTTATGATTTATGTCATGCACTGAAGCAACTTTTTATTTGGGTTTGGCAGCAAAACTTAGCCTCACTGTTCGACCTGTTTCATTCCTCCACCGTGAATACTTAGACTTATCGCCCTCTAACATACTTCTACCATTTGTTTGAACGTCCAATGGACAAATCTTATTTCCTGCTGCCCTGTGTGGCAGCAAACCTCTCTTGCCTAGTGTGTGTGCAGAAGGACATACAGCTCTTGGAAAACTGTTTGCATGTAAAACCCACCATCAACACGGGAGAAATGTATTTGTTTTTATTTATTTAGAAATATTATCTCTCCTTGCTCTTGTTTTTGGCAAATAAACGTGGTATTGCAAGCACCAGTAGTGTTTTAATTAACATATCAGCGTGAATTTAACATTACATTTCTTTTACACAATACTGAAATATTTCAATTATTAGATGGATTTAAGTTGGTACACACATTCACGACTCTCTCCAGATGATCTGTACTCACTATGACTTTTCATCTGGCACCATCTTCTGGCCGTAAAGTAATTTATTCCAATATGACCAAAACGTATCATACATATTCCCATCCCACAACACTTCCTCTATGTAGTATTCATAAGCAGTAGATAAACATTTAATGAAATGCTTTGAAACACACTGTCACGTTGTTGTAAGCAGACATTTTAAAATGTTCATTAATATGATATTTCAGTGGGAAATAGTGATATGGTATTAGCATAATGTACAGTATTTGTCAGTAGTCTCTCCTATGAAAACATTTTATAATATCACCACTGTGTTTTACCATATTGTCATTCCCTATTTGTTTATACCCAACCATTCACTTATAGGTGTCCACAGACGGAAACATCTGAAAACAACCACAACATAGTATGTTACAAAATATTTATTATGTATCGCTTAGAAGATAAGATCAGATAGACTTTAATGATCCTACACTGGAGAAATCCACTTGACAAAAAGAAAGAAATTCACACAATGCTAACATGCTAAACTAAGACGGTAAACATGGTAAGCAGTATACCTGCTTAACATCAGCTTAGCATTGTCATTGCAAGCATGTTAACATGCTAAGGTACTTTAGCATTTACCTAAAAGCACCACTGTGTGTGTCTAAGCCTCACACAGCTGCTTGCATATTAGCCTCATGGTAAATACATCTGTATGCAACAGCTGTGTGCAAGGAAAGTTTCTAGTAAATTATGTATTCAGGATGTATTCAAAGTGGAATGAAAATGAGAAAATTAAAGTTTTCCTTCCATTTGTTTGTTTATGTTTATGCTACAAATGTAGCCGTGACCCTGAAAAGGATAAGAGGTTACAGAAAATGGAGATGGAGATAGAACCTGAACACTTTACATTTTAAGCTGAAGGATGGGAGGTCACCTAAAGATGGCGCCATTTCTCAGCTTATCATCACCGTGGTGAGTTTTCCTTTCACCACAGAGAATGGCTGTTTTTAAAGCGACACACCTCTGCGTGGAAAACAAATCCTTCATCCAGGCCTCTGAATTCATGGGAACATTTTCCGAATGGTCGCCGTTTGACGGTTGTCCATTTTTCAAATCAGTCGTTCATCACAGAGTCCACAAAGGTGTGAAGGAGGGCAGTAAACAGTGAGGCACTGTTGCATTTTATAATTGACGTCCCTGTGGGCTCCATCGCTCTCGTTTCAAAGAGTCTTGGAGGTGAAGATGAAGCTGTATAATGGAGCCCTGAGGTTCAACACAGTGGGTAAGCTCAAACCCCAACAGGGAGTACACTGTGGAGCAGAGCTGCTGTTAGGACACATTAAAGTGCAGTTCAAGGCCATCATTTAGACAACAAAAACCTTGGCTTCCAGCCCAGCGTCTTGAAGGCTTTACATGTTGAAAAAGACAAGAATAAACACAATTAGTTATTACCCCGGCAAGCTCCCTTTACAAATGTTTTAGGGCTGTTGCTAAGCAACTCGTTGTGGTTTCGGTCTTGGGTGGGAAAGTCTAGTTTATTGGGTTTCAGGTTGACATCGCACTGTGTGGACAAACTGATATTTGTCCTCTGTACAGGAGAAACTACTTCTCATCACTTCATTTCATTTCTACAGTCACTTTATTGAATTCCCATGGAGACCGTGTTTACAAGTCAAACCAGCATGATAGCGGCCTCAGTGCGTCAGTTAGTTCTCATTCGGTGTCTGTACAACTCCACGTTTTCCTTCAGAGCGTGACAGAGTGAAGCCTGGAAGCCTGTGAACGTTGGATTCAGTTGAAAGCAACTTTAAAAGGTCAGTTTACACTCAGGCTTTTTAGCTGTGTTAGCAGCACGACTCTGAAGATGGTAATCTTGGCCAGTCCACCACTGAAATATCTCAACACCTGCTGGACAGATTGAGATTAAATGTTGTACACACATTCATGGTCCCCAGAGGAGGAAGTCTTTGGGTTTTACTGAAATATTTCTACAACTATTTTCATCTGTCGTCATGAATTTGGTGTAGATATCCAGGATGCTCAGAGGATGCACATTGATAATACCTTAATTTACCTCAAGTTTTCCCTAAATCAGTCCAATGTTTGATGACGATATCCTCTATCATCCTCTTTATCTTCAAACCAAAGGAAGCCTCTTGGTTTCACAGACTGTGAGCCAGACACAGATGTAGAATCCAGGTACGTAAAATAAACCACGCCAGGATAGGGCTCGGTTTCATTGACATTTCAGGCTGACGGTTGAACGCTCTGATCACTGGATTGACCATCCCACCTGTGTTGGTGCGAACTGCTGCCCAACATCTACTTAATGCAATAGCATTAAATTAGGTAGAAACAGAGGATGTCCCTAGAGGATGAATCCTAATGACTGTAGTGATCCCTTGACGTTTTGTAGAACAACGACACAAATCTGACATTTGTAGGGAAATGTCTCAAAAAAATAAAACAGTTGGATAGATTGGCATGAAATTTGGGATGCACAATCATGTCCCACACAGGATGAACTGTTCTTAAGTTTAACTATGACAATTTCTCCAGTGCAGATCAAGTCCACCTTGATCGTGCAACTCTTTTGTTCTCGGTTAACATGACTAAATCTGTTTATGTCTCATGGTCAGTGTGTTTCTTGGCTCATTAGCAGAAATACTCTTTGCAGTCCGTCAAGCAATTATTCACAGCGTCCTCCTCACTTTGCCCTTTGTGATGCTATTTCCTAGAATAGTTTACAAGTGAAGCTCTACAATAACAACCCATAATAAAGGTCTAACCTCGGCCTTAGTTTTAAATGTTATTTGTCATTTTCAGCTGGCATGTATTATGCGATTTAGGAGAGTCACATGTATAAATGTGTATGAATTGCCTGAAGATTGCCTGAATGCACGAATGGACGGATGTCCTGTCCAGGGTGTACCCCGCCCCTCGTCCATTGTCAGCTGGGATCTGCTCCCGTCAGAGAATAACCTCTCATGGATAATAAATGACTGAACACACCAAACATTTTTGATTGCATTTCAAATCATCATTTCCTTTTTCAAATCGACTGCAGCATGGCACGCGTTCAGTTGGAATATCCTCAAGCTGCAGCCTCCTTTACAGAAGACACTGACTTGTTATTTAGTTTTTTCCCTGATAGTTGTGACTCATATTTCTGTCATGTGTCCAGTGCAGTCCTTAAAAAAAACATTTTTATGCTGTGATGATTTCCATGTGTTTTGCAGTAAAGAAAAGAAGACGAAAGAAAATTTAGAAAAGCGGCAGCAGAGTAAAATCTTTTGGCTTTTGACTCATGACACAGCGTAACTCACTGTGACTTCACTGTGACTTCTGTCTCGTCATGCAAATCTGCCACGGTAGAAATCTACCAGACGATTTTTCTCCTTCTCTGAACAATAGCGGTTGTTGTCTGTCTGGATGGTTTAAATCTTGTGTGCAGTGTGATAAGTGCATGGCTTTCTCTTCCTGCAGTGACAAATGTGCTCATCTCAACTGTGCAAGATGTATCTGTATGTATGTGTAGTTTTATTATTTGAGTATTTACATTTTACTTTACTCTACTTTACTCCATTTCAGAGGTGAATATTGCACTTTTAACTCAGAATACAAAAAGTAAAATTAGTTATAATGCAGAACAATTCCCATAGCATGGTATTATTTCTTCACAGTTTTTTTATTTTCTATTCTTCTATCTGTGTAAAAGCAAAACAAGTATATATGTAAAAATAAAGAAAAATAATAATGCAATAATTTAATATATTATAAGTACAGGGCTTTTACTTGTAGTTCAAGTTCAAGTCACTTTATTTGCAATTGCACACATATTATTATATTACTGTGGGCTCTCTGAGGAAGTGGAGTAAGTATATCTGGCCAATGAAAACTGAGCCTTCAACTACTTAATATGAAAAATGACAACTTCTGATATGATGTTAGAACCATATAAATAAAATATTAAATTGATTTACAGAGTACAAGCACATGGGACATCTTTTATGGTTCTCTAAGTAATTTAAATGAGAAAAGGATGGTAAAAGAAAGGTGGTCAAGTCAATTAAAAAGTCCAAATTAAAAACCAAAACATGCAAAATAGACAATAAAATATAAGGATCTGTTGTGCTTACAGGAGGATTACTGTATTTCTACCACGCCGTCTATGATTTCAATGCTTTAAAATCAAGTATCAGCCATAACTCTGTTGTGTTCTGTGATGGACAGACGTGCACATCTGCGGCCTTGTCCCCGTGTATTGATACGTCCTCTCGGGCGAGACATAACTCACCCCTGCTGTCACTGCCAATATCCTAATTTGCTATTAGTTGGGGATTAACACCTGAGAGAGAGAGAGTGTATGGTAAGCCCATACTTAGCCAGAGAGTGACCTGAAAAGCTCTGGACGTCTCTTCAGCTCCTTCAGTCCATCTTACAGCTGACTTTTACATTTCCACGGACAAACATGCATTAAAAACAACACTGTATGATACTGACACATAAATCATATAGATGCTCTTGGTTGCGTATTGTAGTTTCAATCCCAGTTTGGGACTAGAGAAAGCCTGCATTTCATCAGACGGACGTAGGACTTGAGCCAGTGTAGTGCAGTCCCAGCCAGCCATTATGTAAGAAATGGCAGAGTGAAGACTGTAAACTGAACGATAGGTTCCCGCCAAGAAGATCTCTTGATAGGATTGTCTTGAAATGAGAAGGGTTCAGCAGCTAGTCACTTTCCCCTGCATTTCCACTGTCAAGTCATGCAAACACCATGTTGAGGATGCCTATAATGTTTCCTAAACACTGATTGCGGCTCAGGCTTATCAAGCAGGAATTTCTCTTTATCTCCCTGCTCTGTGTGGGGGGCTCCTCTTGGAAGAGTGTGACAGTCAGATGCTTACACTTAACATAGCCACAGTAATATGGGATTAAGCCTTACGTGCTCCCTAGAAGTATTAGCACCCAGGATACAGAGAAGCAAGCAAGTGGTCTTATTAGTCAGCTTTGTCAAAGACTGTGGGCTCTCTGAGGAAGTGGAGTAAATATATCTAGCTGATGAAAAATCACAGGAACAGGCATCCTATACTGGTTTTATTTTTCCAAAATGTATCTGAGTGTTCACTTCCTCCCTGGTCATGTGTCTGTCTTGTTTGTGTTTGTATAATTCTCCACCTGAGGTGAGTCACAAGGTTGCCAGTAAATACGGCCAAGCTCTGCAGATAGATCCAAACAGCGTCTGCATGTGAGACAGGATTACACCGTTACCATGTGACGCTTATGTCCTTAGACAGACCTCTAACAAAAGACGGGCTAAATCTATTTAGGACAACAACCTCTGGCCCCTAAACAACTTCAAACATAAACAATCGGGTGGACTTCTGTGAAGAGATACGTCAAACCGGCTGTGAGGGTGACAAATCATGATCTTGGATCTTAAAGGGCCCGTGGCAGACGAATGGTTCACAGGAAGTGATGAGTTTATTGGCAGTTTAGTCTCGCTGTGTTTAAGTGCATAAAATCAAAGTCTTAATTTCTCAAAGGAGAAATAATATTTAAAATATTTTGTAAGATTTTCACAGACCGAGTGAACCACAAATCTTCCTCTTTGTCTCCTTTTTTTTCATTGATCTCATCTCTGAAAAAACACAGTAATTAGTAGTTTTAGATCAACAGTAAGAGTGGATCCTCTTCCACGTTGAACCGCCATTTTTCTACAGTAGCCCAGAACAGACAAACCAAACACTGATCTAGATGTGGCCTTTTGCTTTTCATGTGAATTTGGCAGCCACAGTTTTTCCTACATGCTTAGAAGAAGTGGGTGAGGCGTGGGAGAGTATTTATTTATTTGGTTGCAATGTGCAACTTCACTGCTAGGTGCTACACACTGGACCTTTAACTCTTGCTGAAACAGGTTCAAACAAGATAAATAAAATGACCCTCAGGGGTCGGAAAAACAAATAATTTAGTTTAGCTCCAGTCAAGAGTGGCATGCTCATTGTGGATATGTGTCAAGTAATTTGCTAATTTACTTTGCTAACTTTATAAGCTAATGTAATGTTTAATGGATTATTCTGTGTGTTCCAATTCCTCTGAGCTCTTACGTTGATCTAAGGTGATCTATGTTGATTTACCTCGATCGATGCTGATTGATCAAGGTAAATGCCACTGAGGGCAATGGCCAATGTCTCAGGGCATCAGGTGCAACCATGGAATAACTAAAAAATGGATCACTGAAAGACATGACTGGTCTATACCACTCATACTACAAACGGAAACCAGTCTTTGGGCACCAAAATCCTAGTCCTTCATCTACAGATTCTGCATTCATGTTATTATAAGAATTTTCAAATGACCCCTCAAAAAGGAAGACTGGATTCGAAGTATCAAAGTTAAGTTGAATTTATTCTTGCACAAGAAGGAGCATCTAACAGTGCAACATACAAAAGGGGTCACAGAGAAAAAGGCTCCCTATGGAGCTCTAACAGTTGGTTCTTATACACTCTCTAATGGCCTGTCTCGGACACCTCCCCATAGATACAGGTAGCATCATAAGCCTTCTTAATTTCCTCTAATAGTTAGCATTTCCCCAATTTAAATGTCTGACCTATCCCTGACCCTTGTTCTGTTCTGGACTTCCTCTTTTTATACATTAACTTGAACTTTACCTTACCTTGCGGGCCTTAGCAGCAAAGTCATATTAGAGAAATGAAAACAGAACATGAGGAATAGGAACTCACGTACACATTGTATGATTTAAAACCTCTGAAAAACAATGTAAACCTTTTTTTTTTTAACACATGCAGATATCTGTTGAGATGTGAGGTGACTATTGGTCCTCCTGTGTACTTTTGGGGCACTGATTGGTGCTTTGGAGGTAGAAACTTTAACATCTAGACTTTAAACATAGAAGCTCTGTCAAAATAAACCCCACATAAAACTTGCCAAAGGACAGTGACTTGTATAAACACGACTCTATCACAGTATGTTTACTCTGCAGGCATGTCTGCTATTGTCACTTGATACAAGGTTTCTCCCCCCTTGTGTGTGTTGCATTCAGCTACTTTAGATTCAAAGTTGGTTTTTGTCACAGTTACAAAGAGTGAGCGTCCAAACTTTCAGTCACTTTCCTGTTTCCTGGCCATTTTGCCCTCAGGCATCAGAAAGCAGTTGTCCTGCTGACAGAGCTTTTGTTCTGTGCAGGGAGAAACCAACACTGAGACCCGGTGGCTTTGAAGTACACTTTGCTTTGCAAGCTTGACATGGGATGTTGCTTCTAAGTCTAACAAATAAATGTGCAAGTAAAAGCAAGCACAGCATAAAAACATGGAAAGAGGAACGCTCTGTTCTTCCCTGTAATTTAAGCGGAGAGCATTTTTTTCTTAAAATTGTGCAATGAAATACCTTGCTTCATTTCTGGCTGCATATACATGTATTTGAATCCTGGTATTAGTCAAATGCCTTCACTTCCTGTTTCTGAAACAACAATCTCAAAAATTAAAGTTTATCTTGGAGGACTCACTGCTGACATTGCATGTTCATTTATTTAGGATATCACTCATTACTGACCTTCTAATAAACAGCGGCAATCTTGGTACTCCTATAGAGACACTTTAACTGAGATTCATGACATGCAAACATGTTGCTTATGTTTGACATGGCTGATGCATCCACATTAAGACATTACCACCCTGCAGTGAACTACATGCACAAATCTTGCAGATGTACGAAACCATTATCATTGATTTGTTTGGCTGCACTGGCTGAAATCTATTAAATATTTCATGTTGACACACTGACATATTGTGAAATATGCCGCCGGTTTGAAACTCAAATTATGCTCTGACTACCCATCACATGTAGTTTACAAATTATTTAGTAATGCATTATCTCACTTAGATCAACGTTGGGGTTACCAGGTTGGGAGAACTCACTTTGCGTGAGTAGACCAATTGGCCACTTATTTCTAATCAAGATTAAAGCGTCTACAGCAGCTCTGTGAGGCTGTTCTTAGGCACAGTGGTGCTTTGAGCTAAATGCTAATGTCAGCATGCTAACATACTTGCCTATGCTAACTGACATAACCATGTTCATGTCATGTTCACCATGTTACTGTAGTGTATTAGCATGCTGTTATTCACTAAGGATTTAGTGCCATGTAGTAGTAAGAGTAGTAGTAGTAGTAGTAGTAGTAGTAGTAGATTGCAACCTCCTTGTCTCACCCTTTCCTTCCTAGCACCACTGTAGGGGTGAACTACTACTGAAGTACGACCTTTTGGGGTTCTGTAGGTAACGTTACCCAGGCACTCCGATACATGAGTCCCCTTTCAACCTTCATGTCAACGATTACTGTGATTAACACTCTCTGATACCATATCTAATCTTAAACCTATGCTATGGGTGGAGGTGATGGTGATTAGTTTGGTTGCTAACTGTCTTCCCCACTAGCACGCTTTCTAATGTGCATCAGAAGATATTTAATGTCCATAATGTCCATAATGACTTTAGGCCTCTGTGGCTATGGCAGCATCTTCTGTGTTGTTTTATTCAATCTGTTTGTTCTTCTCCTTTCTCATAAAGATGTTAGTCTCCCTATGGGATAGAGCACACAGTCATCACTGGACAAGAGATGTTTTAGCAATAATTAATATTTTTGATTTACATTTTATTTTCAACAATTTGCAGTTTGATATAAATACAGTCAAACAAAACTACTAATTAAAGGTCAAATCAAAGAAGTTTACCGCGCAGAACCTCATATAACATTTAATTTAAAGAGAGGGGCATAGTTGAGTAACAGTTGAGAGCTGTTTTTTTTCGTTTGTTGTTGAGGATGAGCTTCATTTTGTTTCACTGCCCTTTGTACAGTGACTCGAGGAACTGTTTGAAAAAATCCAGCTGAAGAACCCTGCTTTGTTTTGGTTGTCTTAACCTAATAGGACGAGTTATGCCTTCAATGAGCAAGCTCTTAGCAAGATTCCTAGACATCCATTTAAGGTGGAGAACACTGTATCCAACATAAAAAGATTTTTTTGGTCGTGAATTTGAATGAGATTTAAATTAATTTGTGGATCTTATGATTTGTCATGTGGCCATCCTGGCAGTTGTTGCTGTTTAGTGTCTTGTAAGCCTGAAGGGGAACGGCTAGTTTATTGACATTTTGAACTTAAGCTTCTACCACTGGAAAACATGAAGTACAACATCAGCATCAACCACCAAACCACCAACCACCTGTCTGGCTGTAGTTCTGCCAATTTTCCAACCATTTTCCCTAGCACTTCCTTAGGTCCAGGGCAAACCATGGTGTCTCCCTCCTCAGTGGCCCTTGGAGGCTCTGCAGGTTCACCATCGACGTTTCTTCAGACCACTTTCACAGGAACAGGTAACACTGTCTCTGGATCTCTGGGACTCCTTTTCTTTGTGGGTCTCCTGCCTCCATCCAGTCAGATGGTTTGGGTGTTGGTGACCTTATTGTAAGGACAGCCACCTTCTAATGTTTAACAGTTGTTATAGTTGCTCCAATGTATTTAAGCTTTAAATATACTTATTGTTGCTAGAGACATGTTTAATCTAGATCCACCCATCTAGATCCACCCAAGAGCTTTAATCTTTGAACCTAGCTTAGTCACACATATTCTGTAATTTTATATCACTGAGGAGAGGCTAGTGACACTTTGAACAAGGAAGGTGAGTAATCATTACTTAAAATGCACATAGATTACTTTATTTTTTGGTTAGCAGATCACATTGAACTGATCACCTTTTGACGATATACAATGTTCTGTGAACTCATGCAGATTTTGTTTTGTTTGTTATGTTTATTCACATTTTATATTTGCATGGCTGTGTGTGTATATATTTATTTATTATTGGATATCACCTTGGACCTTACTATGATACTGTATGTTGGATATTCATTTCAAATAAGATCAATAATAAATTACTTGGTGCTGGTAGGTATACATATAGGAAAGTTATATATATCAAACCTGCTGGTGGCGCTAGATGAAAAGTCGGGGATCACCAAAGTCAGAAGAGCATTTATGAATCGTTGCAAATGAATTACCAACATTTTACCAAAAATATCTTTAACAGAGGTAGAGCACACAGGCATCACTGGACAAGAGATGTTTCTGATATAATTTCCCTTTTTATTTACATTTTGTGATATAATTACAGTAAAACAAAACTACTGAAGATTCATGGGGAACAATGGAAAGAGGAAATGTGGCAGAGTTGAGTAACAGTTGAGAACTGGTATTTTTCCACTGGGGTTGTTTTTCATCATCTTGATGTTGATAAGTTTCATTTTCTGTTTCACTGACCTCTGTGCACTGACTCAAGAAAGCTGAGAACCAGTTTACTGACATTTTGAACTTTGAATTTTTACCATCTGAAAATGTGGAGTTCATCACTGACACTAGCGGTGTAACCAATGAAGGGAAACCCACCCTGACTAACAGACTGATCAAGAACCTTCTTAAGTGTTGATACATCAGCATGACTTCCCCTAGTCATTACCGCTCTGGACATGGACACCATGATGATCTATGCATGGCTGGAAAACACAGTGAAATCTGAAGTGCAGTCTTATGGTGTTAATAATACCCTGGATAGTGAGTCCCAAAGTCTGACCACAAGGAGGAGAAACACCTACAGACCTTTGATCAACATGCTGAACCTACTTTACTTTATTTCCAGGACCTGCACGGTACCAGACATCCCTAGCCTGTTCGATGGCCACGTCTGGCCCATGAATTTGGGTTGTGTCTATATTGGTTTTGCATTGTTTGACACATACGGTGCATCACTTGTTTTTTTGCTCTTATTGTGTTTATTGTGCCTAATATTGGAATTTCTAATCTTAAATTCATGCTACGGGCTGAAGTACAAATCCACTGGCACCTGCACTTATGTAAGGACTGCCACCTTCTAGCCTGAGAAGAGTTGTTATAGTTGCTAGAAGATATTTAAGCTGCAAATATACTTGGGAAAATGTTCATTTCAAAACAAAGATCAACCCACGAGACCTTTACTCTATGAACCTGGCTTAGTCACACAAATTCTGTAATTTTACCTTGGCTTCAGTCCGTAACAGAGGCCCGTAGGCCTGTATGAGTATGGCAGCGCCTTTGGTGTCAACATCATTTCTAATTACCATAGAGATGGTATGATTTCACCTGGACCAGAGTGTGATCAGCTAGATCAGCATTTTGTTAAATGTCACGGCCAAGCCGGGACAAACATCGTTTAATATTATTTTCATTCAGGTACTTCCCTTTTTTTCCCCGGTTATATGAGTCTGCTCGGTCTCTCCAGCGCTCCCTGCTGTAGCACTTGAACTGCTGAAGTCCTGTACATGCATTACTTGTTTATTGTGTTTGTTTGTTACCTTTGTAGTGTCTTGTAAGTCCAAGTGAACTGGTCACCATCTGTTCATGACATCTACAATTACAATATAAGCTCACGTGGGCTGGGCACCACAGGTGAAGGACACTTTACCTGCGGTACCTTTAAATCAACATTAAAAATATATTTTTGAGAACCTAGCAACCCAACATTTATTCTTATTTTTTTTTAAGTTTATTTTAAATTATTATTTTAAAGTAGTTTCAATTCATAAAAGCTGTCTCACTAGGAAGTGTCAACATACATAGACACACCAGCATATCAGACTTTACATTGAGCGTATGTGCTACATGTTCCCTTGCCTGTGCTTTTGCATGTCACTGGCGAATGCTGCATGTGAATGTAACACGTAAATGGCACAAGAACACAGCGTGAGAGGCGATCCATTTGAACAGTTGTGACAGTGAGCGAGTGTGAGAGGATCAAGGTGAAGGGTGGACAGAGAGAGAGAGAGAGGAAGCTGTCTCTTTAAGAAGTTGTTGCATGAAGCTGGTGATTTTCCACTCAAACTGATATTAAACGCGCACCAGCTCGTAGAAACAATGCTCTCACAGACAAATAGATTAAATTGTTCCACTCAGCGTTAAAACGTAGCCGGCTACAAAACAAGGAACAACAGGCTGCTTGAGTTAAGAAAAAAAAAACAAAACGAGGAATCCGGCAACACATCAAGTCAGTAAATGAGGTTAATATTGATTTTATTGTTTTTAAGAAAACTGTAAGATAATTGAAGAAGTGTTGAAGCTGTTCGCGTTTAAACTGTTGATTTGTGTAAAGAAATAATTGTTTGATATGGAAGTCATTTGTGTTTTGATGTTAGTCAGCAGATTCATTTTATTCTCTTGATATAAACACGTCGCGTTTTGCCTGTCTCTGTGATATGATGCTGTGTCCTAATTTATGTTTCCGCTTTAAAAAAAAACCCCTGCGTTTTAAAGCTGCTTTTTAAAAACACGTGTTTTGGGTATAAAACACGGGTTTGGCCTTTGAACCCAGTTCCCTGTGTTTATAGCTGATAAGACCCTGGTCCTCGCTTCTCTTTGATCATCTTTTTGTGTGTGTGTGTAGTTGATAGATATCTGTGGTGATGCGTTCAGGCGCGCCCAGCCTTCACAGTGACATGTGATGTGTTTGTTTGTTTATGTTGGAGTGTGTTTATTCTCACTTGCAGACTCCAGGTGGACCCCACCCTGAATGAATGAATGGATTATGACTGAATGAATGCGTGTGCACTCTCCAGAAGAGCCTGCTGAATTAGGTCTGATGACCTAAGACGTTTACTAGCTTATATCTCATGCTTAGTAGCACATAGGCTACTTAACCTACTTCTCCTGCCTCGGCCTAGTCCAGTGTATGATTGATTGACGTGTGTCCTTTAATAACTCCAATCCGCCCTCTCACTGGGATAAAAACAAAGGGGTCAATGCACCTTTACTTTATTTATTCATTTATTTTTTTGTAGTTGCAGGTGCTCAAAATACAGTTCACAAACAGGGAACTTGCAACAGGGGATTTGTCAAGTACTTCCCTGAAGGTTCCCTGCAAAATAAGGCGTGGTTTATTAAAATTCACAGTAATGTGTTGTCTTTTTCAGTTAATCTTTCAGTATTTAATGTGAAATGATCACTGTTATCACCGTTGTATTCAATCTGCCAGCATGTTTGGCCTTTTTAATGAGCTAAAAATCATTATAACCTCGAGATAAATGTTGATTTTACTGTTTGATATCTGATCACCACAATATCAGGATTGATTGTGAAGCCTCAGGCAAGACACAATGAAACAAAGCCTATGATGGTTTCAGGAAAAAAATGTTGTTTTTAAGATTATAACTGCAAAAATTCAGATCTGGCTGCCTTTATTCAACAATAACTAAGCTTTTTTTTTTTTAAACCCAGGCTTTCTGTGACTTCTGAACAAACACCACAAGGTTTCTCTTTTGTGTGCTGACCCACATTGGACCTTCAAAATGCAAACCCTGTTTTCTTTCTCATAATAGATTAGACAGCGTCTATCGAGAGTTGTGTATATATAACCTAAAATAGTACACAGAGCATGACACTGACCAAAATATGATGGATAGATATGATGGATTATGGCGTCATGCAGAGCTAAGAGGTGTCAAAGGTGTGTGTGTGTGTGTGTGTGTGCGCGCGCGCGCTGTGTTTAAATGACAGCCCGTCATCAGCTGATCCTTGTCCCCCATTTTAACAGTGCAAATCCTGCAGAGGAATTTATCAGTTTTTTAATTGAGTCTCGCGAACCACCATTTGTCCAGATCATTGTGCGCCCTCAGAAGCAGTGAATGGTATCCAAACAGACGATGGATGGAGCGGAGGAGACACATTCCCTTATTAGGAATTGTTAAAAGCTGATACTGTACTGGTTTACATTTCCCAGATAACAAACCTCATGTCATGAACGAATGGAGGACAGTGATTCAAAACGTCCTGCATACCAGGAATTATCACAGCATAAGTGTGAATAAAAATAGTTTTCACACAAAGATGCTTGGAAGTGGCGTGGCGATGTTATGAGGGGCTTGTTATGAAAGCGTGCTGTATAGTTTAGTGCCGTAAAAGTAACACAAAAACTCTCAATGCTGCCTTCAGTTCATCCATTTGTATAAGACCATAATTCAAGACCCCCCTCAGTGGTTGGACCAGCCCACCCTTTCTTTGCCTCTGACTTGTCCTCTGTGTGTCCAACATGAATAAAAAGTATGTGTGTGTACGTGTGTTACACACTCACTCCCCCCCCTCTACCACTTGGCTGTGTGTATGTTTGTGGGCAGGCAGAAGTGAGAAGTGGAAATTTACAGCCCACGTTGGTACCTGAGTTGTCTGTCACAGCGAGGCTGTGTCCAATCTCTACGTTGGATTTAATTGTCTTTAGCCAAGGGGCGGGTCCTGGTGTCAGCTCCACTTCTTGTGACCCGTGTCGGCATAAAGGCATTCAGTACAGAGGAATGGTGACAGCTGAGAGAGAGGAACTCTGTACATAGTCGCAGCCATGAAGGAAATGTAAGTTTTCTTTGCTTCGAGACTTGATTTTTCTGTATGAATGGACCTAAAATAGTTGAATGAAAAGGGGTGTAATGCTCTGGTGGATATTCTAAGAGCCTGCTTTTTGTGCTGAAAGGTTAAATAAATAGAAGAAGAACTAGAAATTGATTTTTATTGTTGACTTTTTGTGATCCATATTGACAGGGGAAAAGATTTCATTTGAGCAGCAGTGAGGCTTTTAGAAGTTACAATACCGTGCTGAGATGTTTCATTAGAAGGAATTTGTAGTCAAGTATGTGGGTTAAATCTCAAGGACAGTGTGCCTTAAGTCTTATCTGGCAAGCAGACAGCCTCCTAACACCATGTAGGCAGGTGAAAGCATACGCTGAGCAGACGAGAGTCAAAAGGAGGGAGGGGGGAAAGGGATAAAGAGAGAGAAAGAGAGAGAGAGAGAGAGAGAGAGAGAGAGAGAAACAGGATGAGCGCAGTGGCCAAGAACTGATCCAGTTACGTAAGCAGGTCGGAGAATGGAAAAGCGGTTCAAGTTGAGTTGTCATGCATAACAGGAAGAGTTAAATCCCAGAAAATGATGGGACACGCTTCTTGCACACAGGGTGGGGATGGAGGGGGTTGTTGTTCAAGCGTTGATTAAGTGAGAAGAGACATTTCAGGAGGAATGTGAGCGCATTCAGGGAATGTTCTTCTTAATGTGGCCGATGACAGAAGAGCCGTTTCCTGAAGGGGGGAAACTCATAAGAATAACTGTGATGATTGTTATTCTGTTCTAAGCTGATTTCAGCTCATTACTGTTGCTACAACTTTAAATGTTCCCCTTACTTCCAGCATTTTCAAGTAAGACCACAATGCTAATATTTTGGAGGCGTGGCACTTTTCTGTACAACCTGTTCCTTTATCTAGTTTCAACAGTCAGCAGAGTTTAAGGCGAAGTATTTGATGTCGCTCTGCAGACTCTTAAAAAAAAAAGAAACCTTTCACAATAGTATCATAATCGCATATTTTGCGATTAATAAAGCTCTCTCGTTGTCCCTCTTTTGTTCTTCATTATGTGCCAGCTGGGAGCTTAAATCACATTCAGTCCTGACATCACTTACTCGGTTATTCCTATCCTATTAGGGTTTCTTTTCTCCTCTCTGGCTCATCAGGGGAAAGAGGATACGTTGCTCAGTAATAACAAAACCTGTCTTTCTTGGAACGGCGGTTTACAGTGTAAACACTCAAGTTAATTTAAGCTGTTGTATCTTCTGGAGAGCGGCCAGGCCTCTGGGAATGCAGAGTGATATCTTCCTCTCTAAATTTGGATTACGGACTTGTTGCTGAAACAGTAGCAAAGGAAGAAAGCTAAAAGAAAACTTTCGTTCAGGGTCAGGCAAGGTCTTCAAAGGCGTGTATCATGACCAAACATTCACTTTCCTTTTCCTTCAGACAATATACCCCCTTCTGAGCAGAAACGAGAGTAATGTTGGAAAACAAAACTGCATGTGCAGCTGATCACAAACACTGTTTTCAATGTGTACATGCTGTCTTGATGTTTGGGTACAGTTTAACTATATGATTTGCATATAAAATACAGATTTTTGTTTATCTATAGGTTGATTCATTGATATAAAGACACAGTGGGTATTTTCACTGTTTGATGGCACCAGGATAAAAAGGCATTTACCTTGTGTAAACATTTCTCTAGTCTGAATGACCTCCATGTATCAGTTGTTCAGATTAGCAAGATTAGCGACATAGTACTGTATATTATGTGCTCAGTGGTTACACAGCACACGCTTGTAACACAATCAGGAGATAGCATTATCTCCCTGATGCTCCTCCCTATCTGAGTCTTATCCCGCTCACTTCTCTCCCTTTGTCTTTGTCTCTCTCTCTCTCTCTCTCTCTCTCTCTCTCTCTCTCTCTCTCCATCTTGCATGTTGCCGTCCACAGCATGGCACAAAAAGAGAAGCTCCAATGCCTGAAGGACTTCCACAAGGACACCCTGAAACCTTCACCGGGGAAGAGCCCAGGCACGCGGCCCGAGGATGAGGCTGAAGGAAAGGCTCCTCAGAGGGAGAAGTGGGCTAGTAAGCTCGACTTTGTCCTGTCTGTGGCTGGAGGCTTCGTCGGATTAGGAAACGTCTGGCGCTTTCCTTACCTTTGTTATAAAAATGGTGGAGGTAGGCAGCAGACACACACGACAGGTGCCAGGTAAGCCAAAAGCGAAGCAGGAAGATGTCTTACTCTGAGCTTTTTCTCTGTATCCACAGGTGCGTTTCTTATCCCTTACTTCATCTTCCTGTTTGGGGGTGGCCTGCCTGTGTTCTTCTTGGAGGTTGCGCTGGGCCAGTACACCTCTGAAGGAGGGATCACCTGCTGGGCCAAGCTTTGCCCCATCTTCACGGGTCAGTCCGAGAAACATAAACACTTTACATGCTCAATAACAGAAATAGAGGCTGTGCATCAGAGCCTCCCTGATAGGATCATTTATTATTTAACACAGAGTAAAAGCCTCATTTGTCCAAAGATTCCCTGAATTAACTTCCTGTTTCAGTCCAGTATTCACCAGTCCTGAGTAACTGAACTTACTTACTTCATTACGTTAATTTGTGTTGCGTAAACAACATTACACGGCAGAGTGAAGCAGGAGCTGAATATTGAGTATCATGGAGGAGGAATGATATCGGCGTACTGTACACACGTATATGTTTCCTCACACACACTCATTGACGTACAGTAAACATAAACAGCTCAAGCTTGAAGGCACTCCAACACATGAAGTCATCCTCGGATTGCAGATTTAGTGCGTATAATGGATTGATGAGGTCTTGGTTACCATGGAAACAGACTAGCAAGAAAACATCAAGTTGCCTAGCAATGGATACAGCCTAACACAGCAGGCCTGCATGAAAAGATCATTTTTTGTTGACACGGAGCTGCTGCGTGGATCCACTCGTCTTGTCGCAGCTTAAAGGATATGATACTGTATGTCTCCTGCGACAGTGTTGTTAGGATCAGGTTTTTTTCACTGGTCTCATGACCTTAGATCACCATGAGCTACTGATACTCTTGACTACTGATACTACTGACACTCTAGGGTCTAACATTGCTATTACTGTAGGTACAGCCTCTCCTACCTTTGAGTGACAGCTGCAGACAAGCAATGGGGCAGCAGCTGCTGTCACACCCTTACTCATGTTCACATGCAGCACTTGACATGAAAAGAGAGGAAACTGTGTGGCACCGGATCTCTGGCAGCTGCCGATGGTCTCCGCTATTCACGGAGCGCTGAGGCTGCTGTCTGTCCATCTGGCGCAGCGTCTGGCACAGCAGAGAAAGTCCACAAGTGGCCGGAAAAATTTGGCCAATCACAAATCGTCCCATTGTCCGTCCGTCACCCTGCCTCCACGTGTTTTTACGTGTTTTTTTTTTTATTTCTTATCACACTGAGAATTCATGACCTTACTCCGTGCACACTAGCACACAGTGGAGTGACACATGCACACACCTGTCAATGCATTGACTTGTCCATCAGTTTGCATTTGGTATGTGGGAGCGAGGAGGTGGGGGCAACAGAGATGATCAGTTTAAAAATACCCTTGAGCGGTGGAAGAGTACCAGGGATTTCTGTGACCAGGTTCATGGTAAAGTCATCTAAAAATAGAGTAAAAACACTAAGGACATTATTATAGTCGATCGCAAAGTCAAGCTTGGAAAAAGAGTTTGTGATATCCCGCTTTTACTCTTGTTCAACAGGAGTGTCCAGTTTAATTGTTAACATCATTTAAAGGGTAATTTAGCACGGGGCTGAAAATCAATGTTTAACTACCCTTAGATCCGGTATCACTGATGGGTGTGGTCAGAAGTGTGCTCCTTTAACTACACCCACCACACCCTGGAGTACTCTTCTACATCACAGCATCAACACCATGGTGGTCAGAAAACTATAACACAAGCTATATGTAGCTTTACAGCTCATTGCCTCATTTTCAGTACCATTTTTGGTCACAGCAAGCAGCTGGAAAAGCTCTTAAAACCAAAGTGATCACTGGGAATGCGGCAATTAAACCGTTGTCACTATTAACCGCAGTTTAAAACGTAACATAATATAAAGGTTTCACTTACACTGAGTGTTTCTGTCACTTACAATCAACAAAGTAACAGTTATTAATGAAGGTTAGGATTTGGGATTTTAGTACAATCTAAGCAAAGAGCAACAAAGCAGGAAAAGGAGCATTGCACCATTTATATGTTTAACATCTGCATAAGAGATCCCTCTTACATGTTTACTAAAACTGCAAAAAATAAACAAACAATGCTAATGTGATTTTATACATACGCAGTGTTGTGCAATAAATTCATTCATTATAATCGTGAAACTGTGAATTTAGTAGCTAAAAAGACAGACGTTTCTCTCAGGAGATGGTGGAGACCAAAAAAGGAGCTAAAAGAGCGTGCGATTTTTGGGCAGGCTAAACTAAGCTGTCACGCAAGCAAAAGTTTAATTATATGATCTGAAGAAAATAAAATTTTGTTTTGTGTGATATCTTGAGCTGAAGTTAAAATCAGCCTTCTTTCCTTCTTTTCCTTCAGGTATCGGCTACGCCTCAGTTGTGATCGTATCTCTACTGAATATCTACTACATTGTGATCTTGGCCTGGGGACTCTACTACCTGTTTCAGTGCTTTCAGCCAGAGCTCCCCTGGGCAAAATGTAAACAGCCCTGGAACACAGTATACTGTGTAGAGGACACAGTACGCAAGAACAAGACCCTGTGGCTAGCAAGCAACATTACCAACTTTACCTCCCCTGTCACCGAGTTCTGGGAGTGAGTATTGCTGCCAGCATGCCGAAATAGCATGCCCGCAGTAAATGTGAATATACTAAAGTAACACTGCCTCTTTATCTTGTTTACATAAATGTGTTTAGACAGGCACCGTTCCTACAAAAGGCACAGTTTACTTTTAGTTTATTATAAACTTTATTTGTACAGCCCCTCTCGTGCAGTTGTGAAACTAAACTGAAATATCAACCTCAATCCCAATCTTCTTCAGACCCATTTACTTCGTTACATGTTTAAATTTGATGACAATTCGTCTCAACAAAGCAGAAGTGTTGATAGAGCATTAGACACTTAAAGGTTCTGGCTTTTCAAAATAGTCTTCTCACCGTTTCAGTCTGTATTCAGAGTCTGCAGAACAGCACCGAAAAGCCAAGTCATGTGTCTGTTTGATTTCCACTTTTATTGTCATTTTAATTAATCTTTTGTGTTAACAATTTCCTTGGGTGCGTTTTTAAAATGTACGAGATCACGTCTTCTGTTGCAGTCCCCACAAACTGCCATTAACCTGTTCTTTGCTTTTGTCTGCCTTCCGTAGACGCAATGTCCTGAGCATCTCCACTGGGATTGAAGACATAGGGCCCCTCAAGTGGGACCTGGCCCTGTGTCTCCTAGCTGTATGGGTTATCTGCTTCTTCTGCATCTGGAAGGGAGTCAAGTCCACTGGGAAAGTGAGTGCTGAGGCGTAGACACATCCTGTACTTATTGTGTTGCCTGGATTCTGTTTGGCCTTTACTTCTTACCCCAACAAGTCAGTGACAAAACACTGTTGCTCAGAGCAAACCCACATGCTTGGAAGGCAGTTAATTTGGTTGATTTAAAGACACAAGCCTCTGCTGTCCTGGAAGTTACTTGTTGGCCAGACTCACTGTCGGCTGTAAACAGTTGACTGCCGCTCCTTAGCCCTCTTTCTGTTTTTGTTAGCAGGACAGAAACTGAGCCAGAGCCAACAGGAGGACCTCTGTGAGGAAAATTATTAACTCTATTTATTTCCGTAAACGCTTCGATCATTGCTGTGATTACTGTGCCTTAAAATGATCACCGTTAATCTTTAACCAAATAGCAATTCAGAAAGCGAGAAAGCCTTTAGTCGACTGTTTTGTCCTCTACTTGACATGCACTCCATCTCAAACCCTCATCAGGACTTTTGGAGGCAGCATCCATCACTGTTCACTGACATATGTACGTTTACTGTGAAAATACTTAGAGGGAAGTTGTTGCCAGATTACAAGAACAATGCTTGTTTTGTCCCGCAGTTTGGAAAAAATACGAGTTCGAAATGAGAACTGAGGAACTGTTTATCCCATATGGATGATGAGTCATACTTCTATAACTGTGGTTCAGTATCTTGACTAATAATTCTGTTGTCCTGTTTTAGGTGGTGTACATAACAGCAACTTTCCCATTTGTGATGCTGATTGTGCTCCTGGTGCGTGGAGTGACCCTGCCTGGTGCAGCTGAGGGGATCAAATTTTACCTTTACCCTGACCTGACCCGCCTACAAGATCCAGAGGTAGGAAAACGAAAAACTCATCTTCTTCTTCTGTAATAGCTGCCTAATCTAAGTCTCCTCTCAAATCTGTCACACGTCTGTCTCCAGGTATTAAAAGAATAGTTTTATGAAATACGCTGTGAGATTTAGATGAGAATATTAATACCACTATCATGTGGTATTAATCCAATATCACCAATATCATGTATCATGTGTCTAGTGCCGGAAAGTGGATTTTGTGATCTTTAAACAAACCCATGCTAGCTGTGTCCCATCCCGTATTATGCTATGCTAAGCTAAGCTAAGCTAAGCTAAGTGGTAGCAGACAGATTTTGAAGTGGTACCAATCTTCTAACTTATCTCTCAGAACTTTCTGTGTAGATGTATAGTTTTACGTGCATTTCTTCTTTTGTTTTGTAACTCGATTACATAATTTCTGGAGTGATTGGATTACCTTTAAGCAGACATGCCTCGACTGATTATCCCCAATGTGTCCTGTGTAAACAGGGTTACACTCTGCAGAGTCCTTGTAGAAGCCCGATATATTTACACTAGCAAACAGGTCACTTGTAGCGAGGTATCACAGTTCACCTCTTCTCTATTGAGCCTTATGGCATCTTTACGCTCGTGTTTTCATTTTCCAGCCATAACTTTTTACTGTTTTAGGTCTTTTTATTATTTATTTTTTGTGGCTATTTTTAGTGAAAAATCTCTAAAAACTGACTGTATGCTTGAACCAAACAGCAGACGGACACAGTTAGCAAAAGCTGGTCAACGTAGCGGAGCATTTAGCCTATATATTTACCTGAAGAACTGGTGGAGACCAAAAAAGGAGCTAATAGAGAGTGAAAACCGGATTTACATTCATCAGGTGTCCAGAAACACCCACCCCAAAATGGATGCTAATGTTGCCTCATAACTGCTGGATATCCAAATAATTGTAAGCAAGCTGTCAAGTATGGTTGACATTGTTAACATTGTGAAAGTCAGCAGTCCTCTTCCTCTGTCTCCTCAGGTGTGGATTGATGCAGGAACGCAGATTTTCTTCTCCTATGCCATTTGCCTGGGAGCCATGACGTCCCTGGGGAGCTACAACAAATACAAATACAACTGCTACAGGTGAGCTGTGTTTCCGCTGGGGGGGATCGGGACTGTAGTAGTGACAGCAACTCGTGTCAGAGACGGTTGCGTGAAAAGAAAATGGGAACTTCGGTTCCGCTTGTGTTCATTAACAACCTCCATGACATATGTGTGACATAGGGACTGTTTGCTGCTGGGAGGCCTCAACAGCGGTACCAGTTTTGTGTCTGGCTTCGCAATATTTTCCGTCCTGGGCTTCATGGCACAAGAACAAGGGGTGGACATTGCCGATGTGGCAGAGTCAGGTACGAGGGTCCGAGGTGATGGCAGCAGTGATGGTGGGCGCTGCTGCCAAACGAAAAAAGAAAAAAAAAAGAAAAAGATAATTGGAAACTCAAAACAACAGCAAATTTTAAGGGAAAAAAAGTAATTCAAGTAATTCATTTAAGGAAACGATGATGCTGAAATGTAGAGGTATCGGCAATTGCACACTCCTTGAACAAAAGCCTCAAAGAAACAGAATTGTTACTTGTGTGAGAACATGTTCCACCTTTTTCTGAGGACAGATTACATTGCATTGGACAAGTGCTGTGTGTTGTAGCTACACAATGAACTGCGGTGTTAAAGAGCTCCTGTACTGGGCCATCATCATTATTACAGGTGTTCAATAGCACCAGGTGTCCTCATGTCCCACGTTCAACCTGCTCATGTCTTATTTAGAAGCTTTACATCTTTTTGAACCAGGGGACATTGGTAAGAAGAAGACACCGCACTTTGTTTGTACCCTGTTTGTACTTTGTACTTGATATTTCTGACCAGCAGCACTTCACTGTAAGCCCAGTTCTGTTAACAAGCTGTGGATCTCCTGAGGTGGACGCCACCGGTTCTGTTTCTGCCTTCCCCCTTTTTTTGACTCTATGTGGACTTTGAAGGAGATGCGTCTTCTTTCAGCATGCTCGCTCTGTTCACTTAAAATTAAACTCATGCTATCTTTTTAAGACATGCCACTCGAATATATAATCATGTGAAATCAAACTACAATTGCATGACAATGACAGTAATTCTGTGATGGCATGCTAGTGTGTACATACAAGATGTTTCCATCGTATATGAACAACCAAAATGTTTAAATTAAAGCTTTTTTTTTTCATCATAGAGATCCATTTTGTGCAGCTGTTCATTTGAGGCACTAGTCTTTAAGACTGCTGACTGCTGTGTCTCATGCTATCATTACTTCCTGTCGAATTGGTTCATGGCTTTGCTGAAATTAGCAGCCGCTTAGTTTAGTTTAGATTAGATTAGATTTTTTGTTCGGCACAGCTAGTGCGCACAGTAGGAAAAGTGCACACACGTAATATATAAACTATTCAAAATGTGAAGCAGCTATGAGATGGCAGTGTTTAACTGTGGTGAGTACAGTATAAACAGAACCTGTATGTGCAGTAGTTTTATGTTATATACAGCATAAACAGCAATGCACAGTGTAAAACAGACAGTTCTCTACTATTGACTATGATGGTTGATATTTGTCCTGCAAGTAAACGCATACAGGATGCTATAAGTGTCTGTCAGTTGCTGGACATATTCATATTTCCTGTAGATTGTTGGCAGTGGCAGACCCCCGCTCAGCCTCTGTAGCTTAATCTTTACATTCATTTTCCAATCCCCTTATGTCGTCCAAGCTGACATCAGATAGAAATGTTAATTCCGTTCTCCGCCCCCTTCTCCCCATCCCTATTATGTTCTCCTTCCAGGTCCGGGCTTGGCCTTCATTGCGTACCCTAAAGCTGTGTCCATGATGCCGCTGCCAACTTTGTGGGCCATCCTCTTCTTCATCATGCTGCTGCTCCTGGGCCTCGACAGCCAGGTCGGTATTTTCACAATGACTTTGGTGTCAAGTTATGGACTGAACAGTTAGTTGGTGTACTGCCCGTTCATTTCACACAAACACTTGCCAGGTCCCATGGTTTAGTTGGCTCCTGCCAGCGCCAATGTGTAAAACACATTTAGTGTCTCCCTGATTTACATCTCTGAGGTATCAGATAACTGACGGACAGGAAAAGCAGCCTGTTCCCACAAAAGCATTTTACTACCTCTCTTAATCGCAATGTGTGAGGATTATAACCCTTTTAATGCCCTTTAATACCACAAATTAAGTTTTTAGAAGTCGGTGGTCGCTTGCCAAACATTTACTTAGTAGAAGTCGTTAGAATAGCTTGCATGCAAGGCATCTAGCTTTGATAGGCAGATCTTTGATTAAGAGAAGATAATCTAAGTAGACAAAACACAAGTGTATGCCCGAGGGATTCTCCAGCTATATCACATTTCCTGCCTCAAGTGTAATTCTACTCCTGTGCTAACTCAGTCCTGCACATGTCCGGCTACTCATCTCAGCCAACTGCGAGATCAGGCCGACGCTCTAAATTTGAGCACATGTAAATGCAGCAATTTCCATGACAGACCAGTGACAGTGTACGCGTGTGTGCGGGCGTGCGTGTGTGTGTGTGTGGGGGTGCATTTTTGACCATAAATTTCATGCAGATTTGTAGCCCTGAATGCTATATATTGTTAACATCCCTCACACGTACATGCCACTGTTATGTAAGGGGGTTTTGTTGTGCAACAAAGGAGCATGTTCTTGGTGCTTTTGATAAATAGGAACAATTTCATAATTTTGTTATGATACTATGTAGCTTATGAGGCAATGCTGAGACACAGGGGAACAACAGCATGAGACACAGACGGGGAGACGGAGACAGTGATTCACTGTTGTTTTGTTTCTGTTGTGTCTTGGTAGCAACAAACCGGAGCTGCAGACAGGAGCCCCGTTTAAATTCTCATTACTGCCCCAACAAAGACAGCTCTCATTCTCTAATCACTTGTTTGTTGAGGCAAAACAAGAGCTGCATGCACACAGAAAAAGACAGTTCATCTGTTTTTTTTTCTTCTTTCTATGAGAATGTAACAGTTGCATTTGTCCCTGCAGTTTGTTGAAGTGGAAGGACAGATCACCTCAATTGTGGATCTATATCCATCCCTCCTCAGAAAGGGTTACCGACGAGAGATCTTTATAGCTGTGATGTGTTTCATGAGCTATCTCCTGGGACTCGCCATGGTAACGAAAGTAAGTCCCAACCAACAGTCACTCCACACTCTCACTTCTGCTGCTTATCCTGTTTAGAAAAGGAAAAGAGACTCCGTGTATTTGGATCAGGGGCAGAGATAACGCCACAGACTTTCCACTCGCCTGTTGGCTTCATTGTTACGACCAAATATGGCTTCCAAACCACCTTCACCACTCGCATCCTGTGTGTCTGAATGGAACAATTCGGAATGCCGTTTTCCGTTTAGCAGTTAACTGTGCTTCAATGACGTCTCAGCACCTGTTGAACTCTTGCTTCTGTTGGTAGGACGCCAGAATTCTTGTACGCCGCTTTCAACACCCTGCCCGCCCACCCTTATTCTATCTCTGTGACTTTCTTTCTTCCACACACACACATCAGAGAGATAATTAATGCGAGCTCTCCTTCTTTTCTCTTTTATAGGGTGGCATGTATGTGTTTCAACTCTTTGACTACTATGCAGCCAGTGGTGTGTGCCTTTTGTGGGTTGCATTCTTTGAATGCATTGCTGTAGCCTGGGTTTATGGTAAGTGGAAACAACTCTATGCGATAAGTTTCTGTAGTGTGTGTGTGTGTGTGTGTCGTTATTCAAAGTAATGATCCTGAGGAGTTTAAAAAGGCACAAATGATCTCTTTGGTGGTAAACAAAGGTGTCCTTGTCGTAGTAAATATGTTTAACTGCATGGCAGGGTTAGGTCAGGGGGCTGGGGATAGTCCTTCTCTAGATTGTGATTGGCTACCCGGGGTTGCCTCCCACCATATAGATAGATATACATCCTACTGTAAAATTAATGAAGGGAAGTCTAGTGAGAAAAATCTGGTACAAAGGGTCACAAGCTATAGATTTAAAACAGTAGTTTTAAAACATCTTGCCAGGGACTGTAGTTGAAAATTAATCAGCTGGCTAACACTGACACATTTACAGAAATGTAGATTGATGTGCATTATCTTTGTAAGTTAATAAGTTAATTGCTTTAATAAAATTAAAAGTTGGGAGCCAGTTTCATGGATTTCGGAAGGTGCTCTAATTTTCTGATCTCTAGTCGTTGACCTGATGTTAAAAAGAAACTAAAATACAGGATAAACGCGAATAAGCCGCCCGTTCAATGATCTCTTGGTCAAAGTAGACCTGGGAAACCATGATAAACATCTGACACATATACAGCGCAGTGCACACACACTAAACAATGAAATAAAACATAAAATAAACACTGAGTAAAGATAAAGGATGACCCAGTAAGCTAGTTATAACTGACAAAGCTGAGACTGTTTGTACTATATACAGCACGTGACCTAGAGGAAATGTGCTGCAGACAACAGAGATAAGGGGCTATAAACCTACTCATTTAAAGAAGTAGATATGAAGGTCATTCTACTATAACAAACAGTAAGACATGAGCAGTAGACACTGATGGTATGTTATGTACAATGTTCATTGTTTTGACCAACGTTTCTGAAACATAACCTTGAACTAGTGTTATTCTTTATTGTCTCTGTGTTGGATAGGAGTTGACAACTTCTATGATGGTCTTGAGGATATGATTGGCTACAGACCAAACCCATGGATGAAATGGAGCTGGACCATAATCACTCCTGTGCTCTGCATGGTGAGAGTTCAGCTTTTGTTTGGAGTGTAGCTTTACTGAGTTGGAGTCATATACATGTGACGTGTTGAGACTTTCAAGGTCACAGAGATACGTACAACTTGTACTAATTTGTTTGTCTTTCAGGGCTGCTTTGTCTTCTCTCTGGTGAAGTACAAGCCCTTAACCTATAACAAGGTGTATGAGTACCCTGACTGGGCCATCGGTCTGGGCTGGTGTTTGGCCCTGTCCTCCATGATCTGCATCCCCATGGTGATGGTCATCAAGATCTTACAGTCTGAGGGACCCCTGATTGAGGTGAGCTGACTCAACCTTTTGTTTTAAAATTTTCTAAAAATACATTTATTTTGCTTTATTGATGAGAGTTTGATGAGAGGATTGATATCACTCTTATATCTGTACCCTAAATATGAAGCTAGAGGTGATTAGCTTAGCTTAGCTTAGCTTAGCATAAAGACTGGAAACAGGGGGGAATAGCTAGCCACACAACATTTCATATCTTGTTTGTTTAATCTGTACAAGAAGTGTCAAGCATACTTTTGGTCACATTGCTAGCTTGTCTACTTTACTGTAGAAGAAGCATGTAACACAACTGTCCTTGTGTGTCAAGTATCAAGCAACGGGATTGCTTCCCTTGGGTTCATGGCATCCGTTTTTCCAAATAAAAACCAAAACAACATTGTAAAATCCACAGTCGTGTTGTCAGATAGTTAACGCTGTAACATCTCACACAGCCTGTAATGGTCAGCTGGCAGTAACCATGCTAGCAGATTAGCTCTCTTGCGGTAGTGCTAGCAGCTAGCCTACCTCCATTAATCACAACCCTGATCACACAAGTGGTTGTACTCCGTCGAGTCTCTCCTTGTCGTTACCATGAGGCTGCCAGGCTGTCGTTTGTCCCAGAGTTTCAAGTGTTTGTACTAAGTTAAGCTAACATTCTGCAGGCTGCACCTTCATATTTGCTCATTTGGAAAGAAATCAAATAAACATCTGACTCCTCCTTTAATAAAGAGTGCATGGTGTATAAATTGAAAGATGTCACACACACAAACGCAGATGTGATACATGCTGAATAACGAAGTTTGCCATTTTTAAATTCGATAACTGTCATATTGAGCTTTAATCTGCTTCTGGTGATCATTAATCTGATCTAATCATCATTTCCTGCCCTCAGAGGATCAAAGCCGTGGCAGCCCCAGCAAAGTCAGGCGTGAGCTCTCGCCCGAAGGAGTACACCTTGAAGGGCAGCGAGCTGACACAGCCCCTGGACCCAAACGGGAACAATGGCTTGATCAAGCCCACCCACACCATTGTAGAAACAATGATGTGAGCGCTCTCTGTGAGAGGAATAAGATTGATGTGCTTTCTGTGTTATTATCATATTTGCTAACATTGATAATGGTAGGTTTACATTGTCCAATATATTCACGTTAGAGATACTCTGGTTTGATTTCTATGAAGAGAGTTATATATTATTGTTGTAATTTTTTTCTCTTGTAATTTTTATTTTTTATTTTTTACTATATCAATATTGTTGATGTTACAATTGTTGTCGCTGTAGTTGGCACTGATCTCAGTTTAGGCAGTATTTTGAAATAGAACACATTCAATGTTTACTACCTTTCTGTTGATTCCGGAGAGATATGGGAATTTACCTTTATTGGTGTAAGAAATTCTCACCTCACATAAATTCAGTAAACTAAATAATAAGTAATTAACCGTGTAAAAGGTAGACAACGTCTAAAACGTGAGCTAACTTCTGATCTCTTGTCGTTTTTTTGTTCGTCCCACGCAGTGAAAATGAATGTACCACGAGCAACCCTCATCTAGCAGAGTACATATCCGCGACATGTTTTGTGGCAATATGCAGTGTGTAGAGTTGAGGCGCATTCAGAGAGGATCTGGTGCTGCGGCAAAAAACTCCTGTTTTTTCCATTTATTTGAGTCGGGTAGTCTGTGCACAAATTGGATCTGGCTCAATAAAACAAACACAGCCCAACGTCATGCTGCGACCGCCAGTCAGACGCTCAGATTGGTCAAACCCCTCCCACAGTCAGCTTGAAAATGAACCTATCCAAGTGGATTCATGGACTAAACTATGATACTCTACCTGTTGTGTTCTGGCTTTGTTAATTTCATGTAGCCAGCTTCTAAATCTGTATCTTGCTCACAATTTCCGCTGCAAAATATGGACACTAAAAAGTTTAATTTGGTTTGTGTCCGATGGTTTGAGAGGGAGAGAACGAGCATCGGTTGAAGGACGTAGACAGTGAATGAGAGTGAGTGAGCATCAGTAACAAGAAAGCCAGTTAATCACCAGAATAAAAAGTATTTCCTTATTGTTTCACCGCGATTACATACAGCACAGATACACACACCTCCAGCAACACACCTCATTACGCACCACCGCACAACCCTGTGGCGATTTGCTGCAATGCCGGATTCTGTCTGGATGTACCTTTTAATGTTGCTTGATGTCCTTTAAGTTGAACAAGGCCTTGGCCAAATACTGTGAGAAATGCATTCATAAAATCATCCATCTTAAAGAAAAAACACACACAAACAGTTGAGACAAATGTTAAAAAAAGAGAAAAACAGCTAAGGAAGAGGAAGTGAGGAGAAAAGGGAAGTGGCATTTTTAGAGTATTTGTACGCTGCCTGTGTGACTACTATAGTCAGTCCCAGTGCATTTATTGAAACCTCTCTTTGCACTTTATATGTCGTTTCACCTTTTATTGTAGTATTTGTTTTTAATCGTTGCAACGTATTGCAGTTACATTTGCAACACATTTCAGGAAGAAATATTTTTAGCTTCTAACTTTTTGATATTGTTAACTTTGATATACAGTATCTAGTTGTCTCCTTGCTAAGGCAAAAGACAAAATAAGACTAGAAAGCTGACGTGAAAGATTCTGATTCATAATTATTAGTAAGATCTGTGAGAACATCATTTAAAAAGTAAAATTACATTTTTCTAAACATCCTAACAGCTCTCTCCATCGTGCTCATTTCAGTAGCAGACGTGCTCTGCAGAACTACCACTGGATTCTAGTTTCTAATGTTCAGTTTAGGCATTTTTATTGTAGAATTTGAATTGTTTGTAAATCACACATGCCTTTTTGTAACAATTTTATACTGTACATCATATGAACACCGTCACTAATTAATTAATTTTAAAGAAAACTCAGCAATTTGAGCCTGGATTACATTTTTCAGTGTGCAATATTCATTGAAGCAATGGCATTCCCTGCTCGTTCAAAATGCACCATCAAAATTTAATGTGCGATAACGCAACAACAGTAAAATACAGAATCTGGAGGAGTTGTTGTCCTAAAAACACGTGCAGGAGCCACCACAGTACCATGCTGCTTTGTCCGTAAAAATCTTGTGCTACTTGGAAAATCAAATGTACCAAAGTATTTTTGTCTCACAGTTGTCCCCTTCGAGATGCATATTGCATCATTTCTAAATAGATTACAAATAAACATCTTTTTCTTTGGACTTTTTTGTGTCACTAACTCCTTTTATTCTGAACATCTCTGAAGCATTTACACCTACAGATGTCCATTTATTACCATTAATGTGTGTCTGGTAATTAAATTTTTAAGCTGAAATGATTGTAGAGTGACAAGATTAACATGTTAGAAAATTTTTAATAAGGCCTGATGTGATTGACAAAGAATGGACGCCGTATTCGTGACGTCACCTATGAGTTTCTAAAGAACCGTTTTGAAGCTCTGGCTGGCCATGTTGGCAGTCCTGCCTCTTCCGCCTCGTGGCCAATCTAAATATTGGCAAAGACGTGGATTGTCAGTGAACCTATGGACTTGCACTCTTCTACTATACCTACATTAAAGTACCACTAGCACATAGCTAACTGTAGGTATTTTATTGGTACCCGATTCATGCAACAAAATTGTAAATCACAGACTGCATTATGAGGAGTTACTTTCATTCACATTTTCATTCTAACCATAAAATCATGACTGCATGTCAAAAGAGATATTTAAAAGGGGATGTAGTACTGCTCAGATGATTTAGAGACTGCATTTCAGCACAATATCATCTTCATAGACATACAAGCCTTGTAGGAATGACACTAAGCTGGCAACCATTGCAGCTCTTAAATTTCAAGATGACTTAACTACAGTAGTGTGTGCACAGCCTGGTGTAGAGAAAGCTGGTTTTACTCACTAATCAAACACTATTAAGTATTGTTTGCTTTAATTATGTTTTCTGTGAGCAGCTAATGTGCACGTCAAGCATTCCCCGTTCCAACCTTCATCAATATGATCTATTTTGGGAAGGTTCCTCTTGTACAAATCACAATACACTTTGATTACACCCCTGAAATAGCTGTCTATGTATAGCCTGTTTGAATGACCTCCATTGAGCTGATAATACCGATTATACCACCCCGACTCTGATCTCTCCCTGTGACGGCTCATTGACACTTGGCCTAAATTTTTCAGGGTGTCCATCCCACCATCAATCTAACGGCCTCCGGCAGGTGGTAGCTGCATTGACATCTCATCCACAAAAATGGGGCTGTCTTATTTGGGCATGTCTCTGGTGACCCACTGTCCCGCTAAGCCCATGAGACTCTGAACCCCCGAAGACTTCAATTCACGTCACCTGGATGATCAACATAAGTGGCCGAGTGCAGAGGGAAGCGAGCCCAAATGATTCATGGAAACTGGACAGCACTTCTTGAAATCATGTTACCTGAGCTTGCAGATACATTTCTGTGAAGAGCCAAGTGAGACATGTAGGTTAGCTAAACTTATAGTAAAATAAAGTCTGGCGACAACAAATCATCATATTCTTGGCTTAATAGGACAAAAAAGATGCCAACGATTTTGGATTTAAACACCTGCGTAGTGTAATGAAGTACAAAACACTGTTTGAATGTTATGAATTGTGTATAATCCTTCAGTTCAAGACTACTAGCATTGCAGACTTGCATAAAAGGCCATTAGAAAGTGGTGAAGCACTAACATCAAAGTCTAAGAAAACATGTGGTGCAACGGTGCATTTGCTGATAGGGTTCCACACTACATATTTGTTCTAAGCAGGTTTTAAGTATGTAGTTTGCTCTCACTGGAAAAGTGACAAAATAAAGTATAAGCAAAAAATGCATACGATCAGTGTGTGCTAGTGTGCTGCTGATGGAAACTTTTCTCCCACAATGCAATGTAAGTATAAAACATATGACTTTTAAATATGAATTTTTAAGTAGCACATACTATATAAAATTAGCATGAATTTTGGGACACGGCTTAAATCGGGGTACCAGCAGAAGACCTGTTTTCTGCGGCTGCCATATCCGAATACACCAAGATATTAAGGGCAAAAACATTCAGGAAGAGTGTATTTTTGGAAAAAGAGGCCTTTGGAGCATTGTGTGTTGTCAGTGGAGTACTCTTTGGACCACTGGAGTTTTGGTACAATGTGCAGCCCCCCTTAAATCTACAGCCATTCTACCTGTACTGTGAGGCTGTACTTAGGCACTAGCTAAATGCTAGGGTCAACACGTTAACATGCAACATACAATGTTCAGCAACGTAGTTTAGCAAGTTAGCATGCTACCACTGGCTAAAGCGTTGAGTTGACGATGGCGCCTGATGAAAAGTCAGGTGATCACCAAAGTCATTAGGCTGTAATTCATCCTGAGTGAAACATAAATGTCTGAATCAAATTTCATGGCAATCCATTAAGTGGTTGTTGGGATAATTCAATCTGGTGGTGGAGCAACTGACCGACTAAAAAGCTCCAACACAAACATTACACCATTAACACACTTTAGTGTGTAATCAAGTTGGAGACAGCCAAGTTAAACAAAAGAGTTTAAAAAAAAAGAAGAAAGAAACAGAGCCAAAACAAAGGTTTCATAACTTTATTCTCATAAAAAGAAATTAATTTATAATAAATTAAATAACAAAAATAAAATAATATCCAATAAATCTTTCAAGTTCCTTTGAGATGATTCCTGACATGTTCAGGGAGGAAATTAACTTAAAAAAAAAAAAAAAAAATATGCAGCCACATTCAGTATCACAGTTTACATGAAGATACTATACTGTATGTACTGTAAATAAAAATAAAACACTGCATACATCATACAGTAAAATATAAATACAGATACAGTAAATTAATATAAAACCTTAAAAATAGGCATCTGTATACAACATTTAATATAAGACAAGTCTGAAATCCAATTGAAAAACCATCCCAAGGATTAATCAGTCTTTAATGCTGCTCTAAACTGGACGGTGCAACTATCTCACAACATCTTCACATCAGCCTCACATACATGAAATGTTCCTCTTCGGTCAGCAGGCCAGATATGTTACACAAAAGCTGTATAAAAACACAATGTCATGATTTAAAAAAAGGGGGGAGCGCTCTCTCTTACTCCTGTGTTGTTTTAATATAAGGAAGAGCTACTTGCTGAGGACAGATCCTATGCATGCTTAACATGCTTAAAGTTACTTGCAGGACAGCTACTGCAAATAAAAAGGAGTAAAACTAATAACGAATCCAGTCTGAAGTGAAAGTGAAAACAAAAATCATTCATCACTGAAAGATTTAAAAGGTATTTCATCCCCCCCTGTTATGTGCTTCACTCAGGGAAGCATCAGTGTTGGACTACAAACCAACCCATAAATCATTGTTGTGCGGTGCCACGTACAGAGAAGAAGTCGTCACACGGTGAAACGTGAAAAGGTGAAAGGGAAATTTGAACTTATAGGTCAGATCGGAGAACTGTGCGGTGTTTAGGAAGAAACGTGTGCAGAATGTGAAACTGAAAACATCTTTGTAAAACACGTGGCTTGAGTTATCAAGACAGGAAGAACAAAAATATATATAATCTCTGGATGTTGGAGACCATTCATCTATCAAGGGAAAACTGAAAGGTTAGAACGTCTTCACAAGCATTCCTGGTATTAATATATAAGGGGCTTTAGGTTAACGATACTTGGCAAGTAGCAGAGAGCGTATGTCTATTTGGAGGCACTGTCCCGTCTCTATGGCAGGCAGTGTGGAAGAGAGACTGGAAACGAGGGCAGTTCGCCAAGTTGTGGCTGAAATAACTCAAATATGCACAATGTGGCTTGACCCTTAAGGTAACACCTTGCGTTTCAATGGGTGTCTCATATGTGCGGTGAAGCATTGCATGTGTGAATGTGTGCCACAAAAAGAAAGACGTTTTCTTTCAATGGGAGCCGGGAGCTCATTAAAGCAAACATAGTAAATATATGCTGTGTGTGTGTGTGTGTGTGTGTGCGTGTGCAGCATTTGATTCTCTCCAGAGCTGAGGCATGTGTGTGTTGACATCCTGGCTCAGGCAGGAGCTATGACTCCCCTGTTATATAACTCTGCATGTGGCTTTGCCTCTGGAGAGGAAAGCAGTTGGGATGGAGGGAGGGGGCTGCCCTGAAGCCAGAGCCTCCTCTGAGCTGCATCATGTGAACACAGTGACTAAAACCGGCAATACTGAACACATGCGCGGAACTTTGTGAGCGTGAGATGCTTTCAGGCAGTGACAGTGGCTGTTTCTGGTTGCTCTGCGTGCTGAACATGAGTGAAAGTCTATCTGAGAGGTCAAGTAACAAACATAATCGTGCGTGATGTGATTTATGTGAGGTCTCGGTGCTACAGCGTTTTCAGAAAGCTAGTGTCTATCCTTGTGATCACAGGGCAACGCTGTTGGTCCTGCGCTCCGGGAAGCAGAACAGCGAGTTTGACGGGTCGTCACAGTCATCGGGCAGCCCGGTGTCTGCTGCTGCCAGCGGATTCCTGCTAATGACCAAGTCCAGGCCATCTCCTGCCTCTATAATTATGGGCACAGTTAAACAACAGTCCAAGTCCCTGGTCCTGACACGGTTCACCTGGAAGATCACAATCAATGAAATCATTCATTATTCAACATGCTACTGTGTTAGCTTCACATTTAATGGACAGACACAAGAGTGGTAACAATATTTGTATACAACTCTCTGAAAGTGTATGTGTATTTCCAAATAAAGCCAGGAGATGGTTAGCATAGCATAAAGATTGTTTCTGCTAGTCCTTCCAGTCCTTATGCTAAGCTAATTGTCGAAGACTGCTTCATGTTTAGCCTCACCTAACTCTTGAATAAGAACATTTCCCAAAATATAACTTTTTCTGACAAACAGTACCTGAAGAATGCGGTCAAACGGTTTCAATCCTGCCTGATCAGCAGGGCCATCAGGGCGGATCATGTTGACATAAACGCCTTTTTCCAGGAGCCCGTCAGACACACTGAAACCAAAGTCATGGCTCTCAAGGTCTTTCCTTATAGTCACCTGCAAACACAAGGAGACTTAGAGTTACAAAGAGATTGTTAAGGCTCGCACACATGAGCTTTGACACTAAATGTACTCCAGCAATTTATTATTGAATTTTGATAAAGTTTGGGAACTCGCAAGAGAACTGTAACAGCAGAAGGCCCGATATGCTGCTCCAGTTATTGTCCAAAAGTATAGGTTTGGAGCAACAGTGTAACCTCTATAAACAGATATCTGCATATAAATGCAATAACTGGTTTCCATTTGTAGGTTTGACCAGTCATGTTTGAGCTGACTTTGGTTGCAACAGTGCATGTGGACGCGTTAGCATAGCATAGACAGTATAAATGTGGATGTCTGGCTGCTGCCATCTTGGCAGTCCTGACTCTTCCACCTCCTGGCTAATCTTAAAAAAAAAAAAAAAAAAAAAAAAAAATCAGCAAAGACATGTAACATCTGCAGAACCGAGGCGGGCTGAATGACACCTGGATGCATAATCAAGCCCTCTGTACCGGCACCTTCGTGTCAGAGACTAAAACTGTTTTCGAACCAGGCTGTAAACATGTTTCTTTCGGCTGTGAAGGCATTTTATTATGGGGGCTTACACACACTGACTCGTTCTGTAGCTAGCCTCCAGTGGCTGTTCAAGAAACTGCAGGCTTTTGGTACTTCCATATTGGCTTCACTTCACAGCCACGGAGGTTGCCGCTTGGTAATAATGCAACTCAGTAGCATCTTTTATTAGATCCAGTTGGGTCCTAAATGCCTGTAAATTTCAAACTGCACATCTCTGGTTTCTAAACGGGCTTTACGTTACAAAGGCCAAGGTTACGCTGAATGTTTCCCTCCAGAGTCTCAGAACACATTATACTTTCACAGGCTGAGTAAGTGGTGCTGCTGCAGCCAAGGAGACTGTTAGCTTAGCGTAGTATAAAAACTGTAAACTTGACTATCGGCACCTCTAAAGCTCCCTTTACATCTTGTATCTCCATCTAGTCCCCCCACCCCATACTTGCTTAGATATCGAACAGACAGATGGTGATGTCTTCTCATCTAACCTTTGTAAATAAAGTGGCCAGATGAAAACACGGCTGCCAGATATAATAAAGTTGTGGTAATCTATAAAATATGAAGTGTACTTGGTATTTTACGCAATATTGCAAACTTTAACATACAAACTTTTACTTCACAGTTGTTGTACTTGATCTTTCACAGCATTGAACAGGTGTTTTTTTTTTTTTTAAAGTGTCCACCATTGACCTTCTGCGTATATTAAACAGTTAAAGGTCCTCGCAGACACATGCCTCTGTGTCATTTGTTTCTCTCTGGATATAGATCTACACTTTAACAAGGTCAGCAGGTTTAGCCATAACAAGAAACAGCTTTAAGGTGGGACCTAAGATCTCTTTCCATGATATCATGTAAGATGTGTCAACTCAAAACATTTTTAATTTCCACACGGCAGGACTGTTCCTTCCTTCGGTTTAAGCCCAGTTGCTCAGTCATACTCAGCGCCGTGAGGTGCACACATGACACCAAACAAGTACACAGACACATGCTGGGGCGTCCCAGCATGTGCAGCTGCCGGGATAATGTATAATGAGTGTTGTGTGTTTTCGTTGTACACACACACTGCAAGTCCTGACTGGCCACGTATCCACTGGGTCCAGTTACACTGTATGGACAGCCAAGGTGAGACAAGCCAAGGAGGCACGCAGGTACTTAACGGGTAGATTCCCCCGGGACGCTGTTGTTTGTACCGTGTTCATCAAACTGTGAGTGCAGCTGACTTATCACCTAAATATTTAACGCTTCAGATTACTGCACGCAAATTACAGTGGGATTATATAGCACATGTCAATAAAGTACTTATTGGGGTTGTAAAATGGAAAGGTCCAATTTTCTGTAATATAGGGTAAAATACCTTGGCAAATTTGAAATGTGGAGTACCTTTAGAGTCTTTAAATTGTTTAGTTTTTTGTTAAACTTTATTATAGTTTAGGGATCAACAATTGGTGAAGTCTGGGAAAGGAGGTGCAGCTATATCTAAAAAAGTTTGTCTAAAGTAAGAATGAATGTGTTTGAGTTTGCGTGACCAAAGAAGAAAGTCTTATAAACCATGCAGCCAAATTTGAATGATTAAAAATATCGACATGTTTATGAAATTAGGTGTCAAAAATGAGCCGGATTCTCATCTCTGGAACACAGCACAGCAGTCAAGCAGCAATTTTGAACCAATCAAGCGTCAGATGAGTTCAGAAAATGACACGACTAACTTTCAAAAACTCTGAGCGAGATGAGGTGCAGGGGTATGCTCAGGGTGGCCTCAGTGTGTCATCGAGCCACCATTTAGGACCGCACCAAAACATCCTGGACTGAAAACTGGTGAAAAACTGTTTTAACCCTTAACAGACCTTTATTTGATAAGAAAATAGTGGGGAACAGGAATATAGTTTTGGGATCCAGTTTAGGATCTTCAATGACACAGCTCCCCTCCTAAATCCACATTTCTTACCCCCTTGTTCCCGTTGCTATCCCTCATGTACAAAATATTTACACTGTAATTTGTGGACTGTAATTTAAAGCACCACCGTCTGAATTTGTGTTGTTTGTTTTGAGACAATTTACTCTGATGTGGTTTGGTTGGACGTCATTCATTAACAGAACTACCTTGTGCAGTGCCAGGGTGGTAGGGGACAAAATATCAGAGGGGTCCCCTTTGCCCTGCGATGGTACGTCCCTGGCTCCGGTGGACATGTTCAGGTTGCTTTTGTTCTTAGGCTCCTCCTTCTTAATGGGACTGATTTCAGACTGAAACATTGAGTCTTCGTTCGTCTTTGTCTCCTCTAGGTACAGACTAAGAGCACTACCTGTCATGGATGCCTGAAAGAGGACAAAATCAGAGGTATTATTAGAGCGTCACGTATTGAGAAAACTCCCATTTGAATAAGTAGAAACACGCACAACCTCTCATGAAGTTTACACAGAGCCTGATTAGAGGCATTGCGCAGAAGCTAGTCTACATGGCAGCAGGTGCCTGGCCTGTCTTCTCAGATTTAATAACAGATTACACACTCTGGCGATTATTATAATGCTTCATCTGGCACGGTCATTTAGGCCAGCACGAGTCGATGAATACACGAATAGGACAAAGCAGATGGAGGAGGAGAGGAAGCAGGAGTAGCAGGAAGGAGTGCTGATGACAGGCAGGCCTACCTCCAGCTCCCTGAGAATCTCCGACTGGCCGCAGGTCTCGAGGTCCTGCAGAGCCTGGGACCAGAAGCTGTCTTCCTGGTTCAGGGTGCCATGGCAACGAGGGGGGCTGATGAATCTATGACAACGCAGGAACCAGAACATGAGAGTGTTCTCGAGGCCGGCGCTGCTTACAAAAAGCAGCATGGGAAATGCAGTTTTTGGGCTGTGTGCTGGAGAGTCCCTTTGGAAAATCTCTCAGGACCACACTGTGGCTTTTACTGTAAATTCTCTCACTTGTGGCAGCTCAAAACGCTGAGAAGTCCGCTAGATTAGACAAAGTTCAATTTTACAAAAGTAACGTCACCCCCCCTCCCCCCACCCAAAAAAAATAGCAGCATAATGCTCACAGCAAGCATGTGACACAAAAGTTCATGGGGAAAAAAAAAAAAAGTCAAGTGTGAAGAGACAGATAAGGCTGATGTAATCCTTGGGCGCTTTAGGTGCTTTCTGAGGATTTTTTTTTGTTGTTGTTGTTGTAGTTGTTGTGGACAAAGGGTGACAGAAAAAGATGCATCTATGTGAAACACCAAAGAGTTCGTGGGCAGTTAGTAAAGCAGATGAGAAAGAGAATACCTGAGAAAGAAGAGAAAACGACAGTTTGGAAAAGCACAAAACATGAAAGCATACAACACAGAATGAAGAGAAACCAACTCTGCCTTCGTCAGTGAACCCAAAGAGGGTGAAAGAAAAATCACAGAAGCTCTTATTGATACACAGTGGTGGAAAAAATACTCAGAATATTATTATGGTTAATAAATAAACCAGCTTTATCTTTTCAATTCTGAGATTTCTTTCTAAATACATTAGATATGTTGGAAAATAGTTGCTGAAAACATGTGAATTGTTGATATTTTTAATCATTCAAATCAGGCTGGGTGGTTAATAACACTTTCTTCTTTGGTCTGACAAACTCACATTTATTCTTACTTTACACAGACTTTGCCTTTTTGTGAAACAAGTTTACTTCTTGAACTGTTGCCGTATAAAAATATAAAAATCTACTTCAGTACAGTTGTTGAATAAATGTACTTGGTTTATTTCCACCACTGCTTGTACACAGAATATGATTTAAATTAAACATGCCCTTTACTCAGAAATCAAAAACACTTAAAGCTGCACTGACATAAAAAGAGATGTTGACGGGAAAGAAACTGCAGGCGTGCGCTCTTACCCGGGTATCTTGTCCCAGTCATCCTCAGTGAACCTCCCATCATACAGTGTTGGGTGGTGCACTAGGCCTGCAGAGCTTGAACTGGTTTGGCTCCTGTGCTTTGTACGTCGCCACTCATTCGGGTTGAGCAATATATCTGACGCTTTGTGAAGATATGTCCCTGAAAAAAAACAAACAAACATGGAAATCCGCTGAGCTCGTTAGATGTAACGCTGGAAATAGGTCATTTTTCGACTAGCTGGTGTCCAGTGGACCTCACCTTGGCTACCGTAACCTGCATCAAACCCTGAGCTATCCCAGGAGCTCATTGCAGAGTCTATACTGGGCACAGTGGCAGAGTAGACCTCTGAGTGTTTACTGGTCTTCTGGAAGTCTGTCAGATCATCCTCCGTGTCACTTAAAAAGCCAGCTTCTCTCTCCGGAGGCAGCTGGCCATCGGATTCTGGTAAAAACAGTGAGTTGAATCAGCGTTAAATGAATGAGAAATGTAGAAATGTAGTTTTCTTTACATTATTTTTATGGTTTGCACATTTTGTCCGTCTGTTTTTACGCTATGTTTTCTCTCTCTTCTCTTTCCAGTGAAGCACTTTCTGAAACTTTTTGAAAAGTGTTATATAAAATCTGCTTTCTCACTGGGAGATCAAGAGGAGAACAACTCAAGTGGGATGCTTCTTCCACAAGAGAATAGATAAAAAAATGTAAATAAATATCTACAGATGAAAGAGTATAGTCTTTATAGACAAAACACTTTCTCCTCATCATTAAAAGTCATGTTTTTTTTACTTTGTGATTTATTTTTTTGCCTTTTGTGCTTTTTTTGTCTCAGTTTTCAAATTTTATTTGTAAGATTATTTTTGCAAAGTACCACGAGTAACTACAAAGGAAAGAAGTTGAAAAAAAAAAAACCTACGGTCAGCTTGCTTTTTGATCTTTAAGGTGACAGACTCCCCGGCCATCTGCAGGAGATGGATGGCCTCGCTCAGTGGCTTTCCTTTCAGACTGACCCCATTGATAGCCAAGACTCTGTCCCCTATATGGATGGCCCCAGTCCTAGGTTTAACAGAGCAGAGGAGACAGAGATACCAGAGTATACCAGACAGTACTGACAGGCGGGCCAGGAAAGCTGACAGGCTGCCAGTGTGCCGACTGAGTTGGAAACAAAGAGGCTTCTTGTTAGAGAAAAGACGACAGAGCCATTATTTACCGTCTTGTTTATTCTAGATAAAAAGTTTCCAAAGGGGGGCAGTAAAGCCGTGAATAAACCAGCCTAAAGCAAGCGTCACCATCTTCTCAGATAACTCTGTCAACCCCCCGGCCTGTCATTCCTCACCTTTCCCCTCTGCCCCTCCTCTCACCTCTCTGCCAGGCCTTTCTTGGTGAGGCCAGAAATGACGATGGGGTCAAAGGGCTCCTCTGTGCCAGAAATCGTGATGCCCAGTGGTCCGTTATATCTCTTCAGCTCGACTGTGTAGATTATGGAGCCTGACATCTCCAACTCATCTACAGCACATGGAGGAAACAACAGATACAATGCAAAGAGACTCATTTTATTTATTACGTCTTATACTTACAGTATGTACTAACTATTTCTTCAGTAGGTATTATCAGTAAAATACTTTAAGTACTAAAATATGTATGACGTGATTCGATTGTTTATATTTTTAAGTATTTAAAGAAATTGGTCCTGTGTGGAGCTAAAATGATCAGCCAGTCAGCAGCTATTCTGATTTTTAAAAACGAAAATGCCCAAATTTTACTGCCACCAACTGATTTTACTAGTTTGGCTTGTTTGCTGAATTTTCTGTGATGTTAAGCTTAAAATATTTTTACAAACAACACATATGAACATCTAATGACATGTCAACTTGGGCTCTGGGATCCTGTGATAGACAAATGTAACTATTTTCTGACATTTATAGGGACCAGCTAATGATTGTTACTTGCAGCGTTAGGTCAGTGGTTCTTAACTTAACGGGGTCAGGTTCCCTCCAAGGGGGCCACAAGATAAAACTGAGGAGTCATGAAATGATTAATGAGGTGGGAGAGAAAAAAAGCAAAAGTTCAGCTACAGAAATTTGACTTCACTTCAAAAAAAGATTGATAATTTGACTTCTTTTGGCCTCAAAATGTTATTTAAATGAAACCACTGTGGAAGTTTGCAGGGGGAATCACTTGGTTGGTGACAATGCTAACAACTCATATACATTTAAAATATATATTTTACAAATGCATCATATGTTTTATATAAAAGCTTGTTCTGAAGAGTAACGAATAACTTGAAATGTCACATAAATGTACAATATTTCCTCTGAAATGTAGCTGAGCTGAAGTATAAAGTAGTGTCAAGTTAAGTACCTCCAAGTTGTACAGTACTTTAATAAATATGTTTGGTTACTTTCCACTACTGCTTCTATACAGGATGCATTGTCTGGTGTTTTAATGTACCAATGTTGTCCTCATCTTTCTGGATCCGGAGTTTGACCATGTCCTCTGCCTGCTGCAGGACATGCATAGCGTCCTCCATGGTGCAGTTCTCCAGACGCACGCTGTCGATGGCCAGCAGCCTGTCTCCAGGCTCCAGAGTGCCTGTTCTACCGGACACAAGAGTGAGAGCGTCACAACTATTAACGGGGACCAGGGAGCTGCATCTCCTGACTCAGTATGAAAATCCTATTAGTCTGGTGTCTCACTGGGATCCTTGAGGGTGACCCTAACCTTACCCTCACCCTAATCAACGCTGAGCCCTTCTGAAATGTGGCTGCACCGCCCTACTGATCCAGTTTTGATAGCTCAATCCAATTAGTCTTGTATTACACAGTGGAGTCACAAAACAATTTTATTTTCTTCATGAATAATCCAACATAAGCCTGAGAAATCTAGTTCACCCCGAACTGTTAAATGCCAAAAAAAAATTACGTCTCTCTAATGTGAGCTGCACCAGAACGAGAAAGCCGGAGACTGTTTTTGTATTTACAAAAATAATTATATGACTCAGTGATGTGAGAGCTGGAGAAATAACATGTGATGAGTTGTGTGTGATGACAGGACGACATACCTGTGTGCTATACTTCCTTTCCTGATGTCAGAGATGATGAGGGGTTTGCCAGGTTTCTTACTTGCTGAAAAAACAAAAGAGTGATGCATGAGATGAGGATAAAACCAGCTAACTAACTATCATCTTTTTTTTTTTTTTTTTTTTTAAAAAAAACACTCCACTTCCTCTGCTTTTTGTTGCACTAATTAAACTGCTTCTTGATTGTGTTCTTCAGAGCTAGTTAGAGCAGAGACGGTGATGATGAATGCCAGTACAGGCCAGTATTATTCAGTGGTAATGAGGTATGTGCCCTCATGGTTTTGCACGTCTGAATTTTATGGATCACAGAACATTGATTCAAAGGAGATTTATAACGTGCAAGCCTGTGGAGTATTATTGAGCAACACTGCCCCCTACTGTATGTCTCATTGCTAACAGACTCACCGCTGATGGTGATGCCCAGCTCCACTCCTCTCCTCTTTGGTAGTTTGACGTGGAAGGTGCCACTGCTGGGAACCACGGACTCTAAATGGGATTTAAAAGTTTTGATACATGTAATCAGGGGAGGCACAAATATAACAAGATCTCACAGTACAAATTCATTTTTACAATACGATACCTGCAATATCAAACTCAATCTCCACGGTGACCTTATTGGACAGAGCGGAGTCTCGGAGCAGCTGATGAGCTTCCTCCAAAGTGCCATCTTCAGTTGGGATCCCGTTAATGGACAAAAGTCTGTCCCCAACCTGCAGCAGCCCACACCTCCACACACACGCAAAAGAAAAGGTCATGTGTTTCCCCCCGTAACAATTTATAACACAAATAACAAAAGAAATATACATTTAAAAGACATGAAGCTGGGCGGAAATGGAACAGGATGAAACTTGGGCTGCAACTAACTAACTCCCAAATCAAACTATTCATTTGTTTAGACTGAAAAATGACCAGTACCAGTTATTTAAACTTTATTTATTCAGGACGTCTCAATGAGTTCAAAATCTGTTTTACAAGAGAGACCTGAGAGCAAATTACATTGATCAGTTGCCAGTTTATTAGAAACACCAACTCCAATATTAGGGAGGAAAAAAATATCTAAAGATATGTAATGGAGGCAGAACATTTTACAGTTTAAACAATAAAAATGTATTATTCAAAATATAACACACTGTGCACAAAGTATAATATTTTGAATTATGTTCTGTTTTCATATCAGACGACACGTCAGTGATAGCCTACTGTAATTTTGGCTTATCAAATCAGCCTACCGATATACGGATGTGTTATGTTGTACAGAGTGGTGTTGCTGTTAATCTACCCTCATCGGGTGGACAAAATAAAAGAAGCACATAAATACGAAGAAAGTCCAGTCAGTCATCACAAATGCTCACAAATTAAAATAGTTTTAATTATCAGCAAGTCCCTCAGAGGAATACGTGTCTAACAAACTAAACAAACTCTTTCTAAGAGTATGTGACTTTCTGTATAAAAACTTCTTCTGTAGTTTGTCTTTTTTCTTATTTTGTCCAACAAAGCATCAAATCTTATTTTGACTGACTTGGTCTAAGTTTTAGGTGATTAACATTCTGCGTATTAAATAATCAATTGATCTACTGATGGTTTTATTGTGCCCAGACACACTCATCATCGAGGCTTTGTGTTTCTGCTTTCAGTGACACCATTTGTCACATAAGCTGAAAGTATCATCTGTACAATTTAACATTGCTTATAGGCTTGACATTAATACACTAACCTTATTTGAACTTAGAAAAAAAAAAAAATCACCTCAACAAGTAAGTACACAATCACACCTATCACACATTTAATCAGATCTCTAATTGCAAGGGCAAACACCAAAAGCACTGTCAAGTGATATTAATTCACTAGCGACTGCTGCTTATTAACCTTGCGTGGAGGCTGAGACACCAGCATCACAGTCGGATGCTGCACTTGAGTCACTCTTGTCCAACTGCTGCTGGACTAATAGTGTTACAAGACCCAGGGGAGACGGCCCCGCACTGCTGGCAGACACCATCATTAATCACGCAAGACAAGGACAGATACGACACACTGGTCTGATCGGAGCAGTGTGTTAATTAGACTGTAACATGTAGTCATGATCAATATGCACTACCAATACAGGAGCTTTTCACCATTAAATATAAACACTGGCTGCATCAGTGCAGGGTGGATAATGTGTGTTAAATCTACTCCTGCAGATGCTCCTCTATTAGTTAGAAACACAATCAAGACTAAAGTTAGTCGTTAAAAACTGGGCAGGACCCCACACCTCAACCGTACCACCTCCGACATTCCCGTAAATACTCTAACTCTCTCATATTCTGAAACCACCGAAGCTCCTGCACAACGCAGCAACAGACCCAAGAAGTACAAGAGTTCACGCTGCACTCAGTCATTTAAACGGATTTATTTTTCAGATTCACCAACATCACAAAACTCTGCTGCCAGGATTTTGACTCCAACAAACAAACACGATCACATCACGCCTATTCCGGATCACTTATACTGGATACCGGTTATCTGCAGACTGAGTTTCAATTTCAAGATTTTACTGATTACTTTTAAAGCCCTGAGAGGCCTTGTCCCAAGTTGTTTAGTCAAGCTTTGCCTTTGCAGTTAGGGCTCCAAGACTGTGGACTTGGCTGAGGAGACCAGGGCTGCAAAGTCTATGTCAACTTTTAAAAACACACTTTTATAAAAGGGCCTTTAGCTGACCTTTATTATGGTTCATTTTCGTTTAGGATGGTAGATTTTGTTACAATTCATCCTGATGAATGTGCGAACCAAATTTCACAGAACACAGAAAATTCAACCTCATGGTGGTGCTAGAGGGAAAGTCAGGGCGTCACCTAAGGGTCCAGTGTGTAAGATTTAGGGGAATTTATTGGCTAAATATGGAATATATTAGTCATAAGTTAAGCAAATGTTTTTATTTGTGTATAATCACTTAAAAAATAAGAACTGTTCTGTTTTTGTTAGCTTAGAATAAAACTTTTATATCAACAGAGGGACAGAGGCCCCTTCTACAGAGTCTGCCATGTTTCTACAGTAGCCCAGAATGGACAAAGCAAAACACAAGCTCTAGAAAGGGCCTTTGATGTTTTTCACAAGTTTCGCTTCAAATTCACAGCTAGGATTCATCCTCTGGGGAATATGAATATATGTACAAAACCTCATGGCAATGTATTTAATAATAATTGATCATTCTGAACCAAAGTGGTGAACCAATCGACCCCTAGAGCCAAGATGCTAGTGTGGCTAATGAAAGACAAAGATGAGATAAAAGGCTGTAGAACTTCTGATGACCCCGACCACCAAATTCATGAGCCACAGCATGACACAAATGTGCATGCCTTCAGTTGAAATACTCATTGAGACACCGGGCTAAAATTAGCTCTTTTTTTCCCCCTCACATGTGACTGAATGATTAGGCCTGAATGGGCTGTCTAGTTCAAGGTGACTCCCTATATGATATTTGTTTACTCATTAGGTGTCTCAGCGCGTTACCTCTCAGCTGGGCTGTCGGGCTCAATAAAGCGGATGACTGGGGGAGCAGACAGGGTTTCTGTAGCAAAGACACCTCCCTGAAGCTGGATCCCAAAACCTGTGAGCGGATCCCCCCTCAGGACGACCTCGCTCGTTTCCACATGAAAAACCTGCCCCCCTGGGCCGACAGAACTGGATGCCAGAGATACTGAGGGACAGAGGGAAAAAGGGAGGGGACACATCAGAGAGAGAGATTAGTGGAGAAGTGGCAGATAAATGGAGCAAGAGAGGGACCAAAAAAAAAAAAAAAAAATGGAGGAAAGTAAAGGGAAAAGACATGCACCCACAGAGACGACATGGGAATGGAAAGGGAATGAGTCAGAGCTTTACGTCAGTGATCAGTCAAATCTGTTCACACAGTGAGGGGGCGAAACAGGAGGGAAAGGTGTTTTAACAGCGCTGCAAACCATTTTTAAAGGGTCAGGTCATGTAAAATACAAACACAAGACAACAGAAACACCTTCAAATCTCCCACCACAGGAGCTAAAACCAAAACTATCTGCACTAAACTACCACACACCACGTTAAATAAAACAACATACATGAGCTCTTGTGGTCCTTCTTCCTGTTCCTCCTCTTGCCGGTCGAGCTACGGGGGCTGGTGGGCACAATCGGAGGGATGGGGCAGGGCAGCGTGTTGCTACCTTGGCTGCTGAAGCCTGAGGTGGCTGTGGAGGAAGGGGAGAAGCCACCACTCACCAGAGCTGAAAGGAGACATAGCACTACAGGTATCAAAGGGCTGGTAGAGTAAGAGCAAACCACATCAAGCATGACATTTTATTCACAGCAGCAGCTTATGCTCATGGGAACACGTTACAAAAGAGAGAAACGTGGCGACCGTGTTGGAGTAAACCTCCTGGAAGAGATTTAACAAACGTGCTGAAGAAAAGGCCCCTGCTATGGAGTCTCGCCAGCAGCAGTACTGTCACAAATGATAACTTACATTTGCAGTGGTCCTGCTGGTTGTGTGGGTGGCTTGGGCTGCTCCATGTCTTGCAGTGGCTGGCATGTGGGGGATGGCAGTAGTTGCTGCTTTGGTCCCAGTGATGATGGTTGCTCTTCTGCACTTTTACTGCAGCAGCACGGAAGCAAGCACATCCGTTAAGTAAACCGAGTCTGCTCCACTGTTGTGCATTTTTCTAAAAACTACCCGTGAAATCAGGCTTTCATTCCAATGTCTAAATTTGTGCAGTGCCTGGAGGATGATTCAGAGCAGAGTAATTGATATTTAATGTTTTCGTCATGGCACACCAGATTAAATCCTGTAGTTTAATGTACTTTGATGAGCATCTGAGAATCAGTTAGACACACTGAGTGGTAGAAGAAAAAAAAAAAAACATCTTACTTTTCCTAGCAAGCTTCCAAAAAGCTAAGTGCAAACTAGAGATCATTTTCATAATTTCATTTTCAAAAGAGCCCGAAGGTGCAAAAACAGTCTGAGTAAGCTGACGGCTGGGCATGAGGTTGTTGTGCTCAGCAGGAAGTGATACTAGCTGGAGGCTGGTGGCTTGACCTTGATTGGAAACAGCTGAAAGCTTGATTAGTGACGACGCAGGGTGTCTGATTGGCAGGCCGTTTGTGTTAATAATAATGATAATATGTTCATTTAATCCAGTGTGACGATATTAATTTCTTTGGCGTTTCCGTTGACTTTTCTCGCTTCGAACGGAATGGAGCGCAGATTGTTGTTAATGCTGAAAAGCTTCTTATGCTTCATGTCAGAGCCTGTGTAACGCTGTGCATCAGTCAAACAGTATCTGTGAAGCATTCAAAGGGAAACAACTGACCTCCTGTGTGACACACACCTCAATAATTAACTTTCTTTTACAGATTCACGCAGCTCGAATTGTCACCGAGTGTTACATGTGACAGTAATCCTTGCTGCTTCATTCGCGGGGGTCTAATCTCTGACAACTTGCTCACATGGATGAAGGATTTGCTGGAAACATGCATGACTGCAGTAGCACTCGGTCGTTTGCCGTATTTAGGAAACCTGGTTAAAAATCTAACACATGTAATCAGAATACACACAGGAGGCACCTCTGGCCCTTTTGGGAGAACCAGTTTCTATCAGGCTCAATCAAAACCTGTAAAGCTTTGGCACTGGCAGCTTATGTTAAGCTCACCTAGGGGAAGCTCTCCAAGAAACTGTGTTTTTTTTTTTTTCTCCGATCTACGCTGAAACATTAACTCCTAATCTCTTAGTGGCCGTATCAGTCTTGTTAAATCCCCAGAGGAGATTAGACAAATTGCATTTTATGATCATGCCTTATCCCGAGGGGGGTAAAGAAGCTGTGAAAATATCGTTTTTATCACAATGTCATGGCGCCTTATTCAAGACGTGAATCATTATTTAATAGGCGATTCAGACAAGAAGATACATGCCCGTGAATTCAAAGAAATGATGCCTGTGCTGCACTTTGAATTGAGACAGTTTAATGGTTAACAGGAAGCAATGCAGATAAAATATTTCATTGAGTGGTCTTTGGTCAGAGAAAATAACTAAGATATTCATCAAAAATACATCGTTCAATTTGGATGAAAGACAGGTGGATGTTTGGCAAATAAAAGTGTCCCTAAGGAAGTCTGAACTGCAGCTTATTTCCTTTTGTCATGTCGTATGATTCTTCCCATGCTCACACGTTAAGGAGCCGTTGCAGCTGCTGACCCAGAAATAAGCCTGCAGAACATGGCACGAACATGATCTCTGACAGAGAGAGAGAGAGAGAGAGGGTGTGTTTGTGTGTGGGCGCGAGCGGCTTGTTGGTATGCATAAGAGGTCGAGTGTGTACCCAAAGGCAGAGGAATTGTGGCCAGCATTGTGCACACACACACACACACACACACACACACACATGGGCTGATTCACAGCACATGGACGAGGGCGACTGGGTGACAGCCAGGTTCCTTACAGCTGTAAGTAAAACAGGGTAAGAGCAGAGCCGTCACAGTGTGTCACATGGCGAAGACAACATGCTCCAGCCTGTCTAATTCTCCACAAGAAGATTTGAATGATGTGACACTGTCGATTCGTCGATATTGTGCTCTGTGAATCGTTTGTAATGCTCTGCTCATTTGCACCCAAATGTGTATAAACTTTTATAGTTTGACATTAAATTGTAACATATTGTATGTATCCAAGTTAAAGTACTACATTCAAACCTACTTTAGTAAAAGCACTGGAGTATTATTAGCTTAACATGCATCCAAACACATATCACAAGTGAAAATAATCATTCCTGGACTGATATATAACATTTTTACAAGATTATACTGCTGTAGCTGTGAGCTACTTTATATACAGTTTGTGAAATATTGGATCATTTTACTTAACAGTGATTAACAGGTGATTAACAGGTGTGTCAGTGTTGGCTGGTAAATGGACTGACTCACAGTTATATATAACAACATATCAGGGGCGATACAGAGGTTGTGATACTTGATCAAGATGTCAAGGATCAAGGACTGATTTCTAGAAAACCCTTTCTGCCACCTCCGCCACAGCTGCTCCTTTATAAATCTGTGTGTGTCATCATGGCCCCACACGACCTCTTTATGGTCCTGGAGACATCCACTCTAGAAGGAACTACCATAGAGGTGGTACTGAGTGCCTTGGCATTGGTATTTATATGACTGTCTGTGGATAGATTTTGATGGACAATGTGATAGTGTCACATTCGTGCAAGGTGCAGTCACAGAACTGAAAAAAAGACTGTCTTGCTCTGTTTCTACATCACTTCCTGGACATACCTGTGTCTTGCGGCCTGACGGGAAGTCTGCTCTGACTGGCGGGGAGAATCTCCAGTTTTACGACATCAGAAGTGCTGGCCAGTAGCTGCGTGGCCTCCATCAGCGAGCAGTGCTCCGTGCTGGTCCCATCTATAGACAGAAGGATGTCGCCTACATGAAGTGCTCCACACCTGACAAGAGGCAGATTGGGTCAGGTAAGTTTTTATCTGACAGGAAAGTGTCCGTGGAGCAGAAAAACGTTAAAGGAGAGTTTCACCTTTCCACCACGCTGGCAGCCTTTATCTTGTCAATAATAATAACTTGTTTGCTCCTGTATATTGTTGTGGTGAGGCTGATCCCCAGACTGGATGAATGACTTTTCACTATCTCCACCAGCAGAGGGCCTGAGGCTTGCTGCACTGCCTCTGAAACAGATAAGACACACAGATGTGATAGGGACCAACACGATTACCAGATGCATCTAAAGCTGCACCCAGCTATCATAACCTTTCACACAGAAATGTTTCATGTTTTTATTGATACAGTAACTCATATCCGGTCCGTCCGCCCACTGAATCCTCAGTTTTAGTTTAAAGCTGCACATTTTCAGCTATCATTTACACCGAAGGTGCAAAATAGTTTTTTAAAGTAGGTACAGTATCACAGTAAAACAAACTCCAGACAAACATCAGAGAGGGTCAGGGCGCTCAAACATGAAATGCACTGAATGTGGTGTTTTGGTCTGAGGGAGAGGTGGACACAGAGGAACACAGACAGATGGATACTGGATATTTTTTTAGGAAGAATATTGTGTACAAATTTGGGTCTAAATCATCCCAAATTTACATGATGATTTGCTGTCTATTTACCTTTTCTGTTCTTTCATTTTAATCAGTTTAGTTTTACATTATTGTTACATAAAAAGTATTTACTGTATTTATGAATTTATTGCAGAGGCTGTAGAGGACTTAACTTTATTTACTTATTTGACTTTGTCTCAGTGAAAAATTACATAAATAAACACATTTTTATTGCCCTCTGACATTCTTTAGACGTGTAACTGTTCTGTCTTAAGCAATGATAAAAGGACATGTTATTTTGGATGCCGTTATGATGAGCAGCTTTTGAGTAGTTAAATGTTTTGATTGCAGGACAAAGTAACACAAAGTATTGTGCTGCCCAGTATAACATTAATCCTACTTAGATTTTGAGCCTCACAGTGAATTGACCTTTAGCTATTTTAAAGTTGCGACCAATTAAAACTGATAAATTATGTAAATTTCTCAGATTTCGGTCCTAAATAAATGTCTCTTACAACTGTGAACCCTCTCACTAGTTCAGTCTGGAGGCAGGAGGTCTGAGTCCTAAACTCCCACATACAGAAAGATAATGTGTGTCAACTGTCCTTGGTGACCTGCCCTATTTTTTTTGCTCAGAGCAGTGCAGAGTTTGCAATCTTCTGGAGAATTAGTCACCATGACCAAGTGGAGGGTTTGTTCTGTAGTGAGTTCGTGTCTTCAGTGGCACATTTTACTACTTTTTGACCCAACGGTGAGGATCTGAAAATAGATTTGATTCACTGTGTACACACAGCACACACACACACTGACCTGTGCTAAGTGTTTGTTCTTTCCCACAACATGTTGACAAAATAGGAAACATTATAAAAATGTCAAATTATATTGATATGTGCTGTTTATTGTACTAGATTTAATTAACAATTAATTTATAGGGGCATTCTGAGAAATTAACCCAAATGAAGTGATGTCATCGAGGTAATATGATGTTTGAAAGCGTTTGAAAGAAGGAGAGTCGACCAGGCTGAGAAGTTTTAACAAAAACACGGTAGGAAGTTGCATTATGGGGAATGTAGGATCCAGCATTTTCAGAGCTTGGCTTGTCCTAGGAACTAAAAGTCAGAAAATCTTAGCCTCTGCTGCTTTGATTTTGATGACTATTTTTTTTAAATTTGTCTCTTGTGAGTCCCTCAACTTCTCAGAAATGCGAACGAGTGTTTATTTAATACACTAGTTTGAAAGTTTCATGTCCAACCTTGTTTTATGATGTTAGAAAACAGTGTTAAATGTTAAAACAAAGACAAGTACTCCTGTGACTCTGGTGCAGACCAACCAACCAACTAACTAACTAACTAACTAACTAACTAACTAACTAACTAACCAAACCTGACATCATTCAGGAGCATTTAGAGATCCACATAAAACACTGAATATCACCCATAACTACCTTTCCCTATTGATTTGTGCTCACGAGCCAGTGTGACTCCCTTGGTGGTGTCTCCAGACAACTCACTTACAGCCACATTATTTACCCTCAGAGTGTATGTGTACGAGTGTGTACGAGTGTGTATGTGTGTGGGTGGCTCACCCATTACAGAGACGTCATACTCAATCAGAAACAGGGCTTCCTGGCCGCTCTGCATCAGCATGGTCAAGGCGTCAGCGTGCTTCTCTCTGTTTAAAGGCATGCCATCTATGCTCAATACTCGGTCTCCGGCCTTCAAAGTGCCCTCTCTGGAGAAAAAAAAATAAAACAGAGGCGACAAGCGCAATGTTGTTCATACAAGCATTTAAGCACCAGTCACAGTAAATCATTAAACAGTTCCACATGAGCGGCTCCTCCCAGGTGAGATGAAGGATAAACGAGATAAATGGCTCGAAAGTCTTTGATGGTGAATTACTTTTGCTCCAGTGTTTTGGTGCGCTCGGTTTTTCGTGGGGAAAAGTGCAATGTTGCATTAGCCTCAGGACGAGCAGTGCCCTTTCTGCTTTGAAGATAACATCCACTACATGTGTCACGGCCACAATTTTCCTGAGCATAGACTGATGCAAAAGAAATAACGTGCAGTCTAAGAAATCGTGGCGTTAAAATCATTCAGAGGCTTCCATTTGTATGTTGGATAAATATTTTCATAGCATACAGTTTAGTAAAACATATATTCATTAGGCCATGCGTTACAGAAACACACATGCATGCACACATACAATGATTTGAATAGGCTCATTCATGCACGATCAAGACATAAAATGCATGGCAAGACACATAAATAGCTACACTTGTGCTCAGACTAACACTAGCTCATGTCCTCACCTGTCAGCAGGACCTCCAGGCCTCACACATGTGACCACCAGAGGACGAGACCTGCGCCAGTCCTCGTGGAAGCCTCCTAAAAAAAACGAAAACAAAGAGATGAATCTGTACAAAAAGCAAATTATTTTTTTACTGAAGGATTTATGCAGGAATATCCTGTCCACTTACCTCTCATGACAAACCCAAAGCTGTTTCCCTCTTTGTGTAAACACACCTCTATGGTTTTGGTTATGACTCCTGAGGGGTTCTGGACTGAGAGAGGAAAGAAAATTATTACTACTATCCTCTAAAGTCACACATAAAATGAATTATCAGCAAATGTAAAAAAGCGTTCACGAAAGTGTAATTACGGTGTTATCTGCGTGTAACTGCTGAATCATGAGAATGAACAAAGCATCGAGGCAGTATGTTTAATTAATCTCAGTGGGGGAATTAATTCCCTGTATTTGACCCATACTAACGATTTAAAAGCAGTGAGCAGCCTCAGCGCAGCGCCCGGGGACCAACTCGGTTTCTGAGGCTGGAGCCCTGATCAAAGAAACCCAATAAGTATCGAAAGATGTCTAGGTGTCAAGGTTAAATCAGGGCTAAATTTGGTTTGACAATTTTTACTTCAACACGACTATAATTCATCGTGAAGCCAGCATGTCGTATAGATTCTGGAATAACTAATATACGTCACACTCACAGTTTGAAACCTTTGCATTTGAAATGTATAGAAATTTCTTGCAGAATCATGAAATTATGTTTTTGACCGTTACAGTGTACGCTACAGTGAGCATATTCTCTCTTTACCTTGCTGACAGATCTTTCCCTCTGTGTTTACATTATCACAACTGCAGCATTTACATATTCCTACACCTAAGCCCCAACTGAGCCACGCACAGGGTGTAGTACGTGACAAATCTCGTAAAGCAGTGAGAATATTCTCATTCTGCGTGTACAGTGAGTGTACACTTACACAGACTAGTGTGTGTGTGTGTGTGTGTGTGGCTAAAACCAAATGGCAACCTCCGAGGCTGTGAAATGAAGCCAGTGTGGAGGTGCCAGAAACTGCAGTTCCTCGACTGGCCACTTGAAGTTGGTTGTAGGTCGGCTCCAAATTAAAATGTCCAACTTCACCGCAGATATAAACACATTTACAGCCTGGTACAAAAAACTGTTTTTGGTCTCTGTAGCTAATTTCTCAGTTTGGGGTGATATTTTTTAAATATTACTCACCCTTTCAAATTATATTAAGGCTTAAAGTTATCCATAATTAAGTTGCTTTAATTGGCAGGTGGGTTTGGGCACCCAGCCACCCCATGATCTACATCTTTGTGTCACAATGGCTCTTCAGAAATCTGTGGGTGACGTCACGGATACTACATCCATGTTTTATAAAGTCTATGGCTAGCAGGACAAACTGCTGACACACAGGTACCTCATACAATCCCATATTAAAAAACCTGCACTATGCCTTTAGTTAATAAGCTTCTTTATTAACCATTTTCCTACTTTGTGTATTTGTTTCAATGACTCAATCTTGCAGAACTTCACCTACCATATGGAGGCAGCTCGTACTCCACCTCCAGCACCACTCGCTCCCCGATATTCTTCAGCAGGCTGATAATCTCATCGTGGCGAAGCTTTGACAGGTTGATGCCGTTCACTGACTTGATGTAGTCTCCTACATTCAGCTGGTCGCTCCTGTAGAAAGTTATGGACAGGCCATCAAAGGCTGGATCACGACCTGGGCAAACTTCTCTCAATTACCTGATCTTGTCTCACGGAGGGGTTTAATTTTAACACCTTAAACTGGTAATGTGAGTGCTGTGACTCATGGTGACGGTCTCATAGTGAATCATCAACAACTCCCAGTAGGTTTTTATCCACATTCTGCTTGTTGTTGTGGGTTTTTACTGCTCTCACTCTTTCACTCTCATCTCATCTCTCTAAACTCACTGTAAGCTGCCTGTTTGCTCCTGTTAGGGCCCCAACAGCAGCTGATCTGGTCATGATCCAAATGAGATATGTATATAATCTTTATGTTTTGTAGAGCTGCAAAGATTTTGATATTTGAGTCATTTTTTTTTTTTTTTTTACAATAAAACGTCCAAATTCTCTGATCTCAGCCTCTCAGATGTAAATATTTTCTAATGTCTTTAGTCCTCTATGAGAGAAAACTGAAGATATTTGGACAAAACAAGACATTTGAGGTTGTCACTTCGGGCTTTGGGAAACAGTGATCAACAATCTTCACAATTTTCCCAACAACTAATCATTATTAGATTAATTGAGAAAATTATAGACAGATTATGTGAAAATGGTTGATTTGGTTGAATTTTCTGGCTGTTGTGGCAGATTTTTACAACATGATCCCGCTGTGTGAAATAGGCTGAAAGTAATCCTGGTTGGTTGCATTGATTTGTGTCCACACAGCTGATAATTTGATTATAAATCTGTTTGCAGTATGTAGACTTTAAACATACAGAACCAACCGTGTGGCACAGTGAGCGGATGCTGGGTTTGGACGGCTGGTAAGCGTCTCCTCTTCAGACAGTGACAGAGATGGTTGTACATGGTGTCTCATATATGACATTGTGAGTCAACACGCTGCTCATTGGAGAGCCATTTATTTAAATAGTCACTCTGGCCTGCTCGCCTCTATCACCTTTGGGCTACTGCCAGTCAGCGCTGACAGCAGACAGAGAGAGACGTCTTAACCAGCAGATCCGACCGGGCCTGTCATCCGGTGCGTTCTCATCACACAATGTCACTGCCGCTCTCTCTCACGTCTCTCCACGCAGTAAATTAGCCAGCACTTTCACACAAGCTTGAACTCAGCTGTGGGAAGACAAGCTGCTTGGAAGAATTAGCACAGTGTCTGTCTTTAAACCTCTTTGGATTCGACAAGCGTTGGCATATTTGGCCAAGGCATTTTCAGAGGGGGTGTGTCATTCTTACAAAGCTGTGTGTGTGTGTTTGTGTGTGTGTGTTAGACTTCAGTCACACGCTGTTTAATCATCATGAAACGTGAGCTCTCCAATATGTTCTCCTATCATGTGGTTGATGTTGGGGAAAATGAGTGTAATGCTGTTAGATCGGTTTAATCAAATCTTGATTAAGCAAAAGAAATCAAGCTCACAATAGATTTTACTGAATAATTACCAGTATACAGTGAATTAAACGTGAACTGACAATAAAAAAAAGAATATTTTTCAATTTATGGACACATCTTTTGTGGTTTCTTGGACAAAAAAGTGGTGGTACTCTGTGGGATGGCATCAAGCTGATCTAACGCCTACAGTCCTGCGGTCACTCAGAGCATGCTGGTGTAACTTTGCAGCACGTGTACGTTTGTAGGAGCAGAATAACGAATGTGGACAGCTCGTGTAGTTGCCAGGTTTTAACCGCATCACAGAGCAGAGATCTCACCTGGCAGCTAGCCCACCTGGCCGTAGGTTTGACACTCTGGGCTTGCCGTCCTTATCGGAGCCTCCGGAGATGGTGAGGCCGAGGCTGCTGCCTTCCCTTTTCATCAGGTCCACCGTGGTCAGTCCTCGGTACTCCTCTGCTGACAGATACAGACACATCCACAGTCAGCAGTAACGTCTGCCTGACAGAGTCGCCCTGTCCGAGAGGCAACGAGAGACTCTTTTCTTCAGCTTCTCCTGAACCTCTCACAGAAATGCTCTCTGACACACGACCACATACTATACTTTCTCACTGTCCTGTCTTTTTCTTGTTCCTTCACATCTCTCAATCTGAGTGAATCTTTGTGGCGGGTTCAGGAGGAAGAGGATGAGGAGGAGGAGGAGGAGGAGGAGGAGGAGGAGGGCAGAGTCATTTTTATGAATACCACACTATATATACTATAATACTCATGATGGAAAGAAATTCAATTCATTATTACATAAAAACACTCATTGAAAATTACCACAGACTCATCAGATCGTGAACTGAAATCCAATTCTCTTCTTGAGTGCATGAAAACGAGTTTGACCTTAACTCTGATGGATATGTGCTTATATAGTGTCATTAGAGGACTCATTCTGTCTTGTGCTCTGCGTTGTGCTGTGCTGTTATATCGCTCTACATGAAGTCCACCGAGCTGCGGTTTAGTGCAGATGACAGGTATGCCACACAGGCATTTTTTTTTCACCTTATCCAAGCATTCAGAACAGTGCAACATCAAGCAGAACATAGCAGACACATGGCTATACATACACAGAAAGCTCACACAAAGACAGCATGACTCTTCTTCTTCTTCTTCTTTCCTGGGTGCAGGAGCATGAATCAGACAGCAGATAGAAAACATGATATGATATGAAGTCAGGCTTGACTGTATTGTACCTGAGAAGCTGCGTCTCTGGGATGAATGTGATTGGTCAGTTGCCCCGGACTCCTTGCTCCCCTTTGAGTATGGTCCTTCATCTGAAGAGACAGCAGGGGAGGTATGGAGGTGCTTTTAAGAGGCACTGTGGTGATATGAAGGGAAACTCAGCAGCAGAAGGGCTAAATGAACATGACCATCCATTGCACATCACGACAGCTGCACACACACTCAAATGCTTTGAACTGCAGCCCGGGTAACGCGAGGGCTCTGAGGGAAACAGCACTTAGCCAGCAGCCGCATCCATCCGTCGCTCATTAGCCAACCCGAAACCGAGCAATCAGCCTGAGCTTGGGATCCTGGAAGGTCACTTCACTTTGTTTCCACGACAGTCCTATAAAAGGGTCAAGAGTTTAAAATACCTCCACTCTGTCTGCAGCAGAGACCCTTGAAAACCATTAATTTAACACAAGAATACATTTAGAGTGAGCCTGATGTATGCGACCACTACAGCATAGGAATTTTCCTGAAGGAACAGCATGCGGTTAATGGACTGCTCGGGCATGGAGAGAAAAATCATCATTTTCATGTCATTTACAGCAGCTGCGATAGGAAGCCGGAAAATATTCAATCTGCTCAGCAGAGAAACAGATTTTTTATTTATTTATTTTTTTTTTTTTCTCTTTTACCCACAGTGGGACCCATTTATGACACAGCGCTGGGCAGGCCTCAGATTAGCAGAGCCACTGCTTGGCCATCTGAACCTGAATGCAAGCCATACAGGCATGTCAGCAGTCGCAGTGACGAGGAAACTTGACTTGGCACTTCTCTAATCCTGTCCACTGCGGATTACCTTTTCAGCTGTCCGGCACAGTGATTGAACATCACATTACAAACTTAAAGAAGAGCTGTGCCAAGTCTTCTTTTTTTTTAAGAGTGGAGGGGCCTTGTTGGTGTTAGTGCCTTCAAATTTAAGTAATGAGGTGGGCTAAAAAGAGCTAAAGTCTCCAGTGAAAAAAACCTTATTCATATTACAAAACTGCCATTTATATACTAGTGGTTTTCAAACTGTTAGGCAGGAGCGTCAAAGACACTGCTGTGAAAGGGACAGGTGCATGCTGAGGTTGTAAATGGAGGCAATTTAAAATCTTCAGCGCCCGATTACCGCAATTTGCATTAAAAATAGCGCTACTTCTCGGAGTGGTAACTCAGTTGAATCTGAAAACACACACGATACACGTATTTTTAGAGTCATCATGACTTACACTTTGCAGGGATATCATTACATCTTTTTGAATTTCTATAAATCCACTTAAAATGGAATGTACAAGATGCTCCTGAAAACAGAACTTGCCTGAGGATCATGATGTTTTCAGGTGTTCAGGCGTCGGGCTAATCCAATGATACTTGTGTGTTTAGTCATGGGAGCACTGCAAAGATTGCCAAGATGTGAATTCAAATATTGGCTAAGAAATTGGGCTGTGAATTGATTGCAACGTTACACTTCCTGACAGAAAAGACAGAAGACAGAAAATAATAACAGGAGTGACAAACTGCATTTATCTAAACTTCAATCATGTTGCACTGTATATACTATATATATATAATATTTGAGAGTTTGAGGGTTGTCAGTTGTCTCGATTTTGTCTGCAGGCCTGACAATATATACACACAAATCAACACAGATAAAAATTATCTGTGTTGATGTGTAAAGACTGAACTGGGGGAAGAAAGTGCTTGAAGGGCATCAAACCCACTGCCTTCTCTCCATCTGCATCAAGTTTCCACATCTGCCCAGCTGAAGATGAGGCCTTTAGACAGCTGAGAGGCATGGATCCTTTATCAGACCTTCTCTGACCTGAAACCTTCGGCAGAGCTTGCAGTAAAGAAGAAGAATCTCGTGCACGCAGCTGCGTGAGTCAGACGTGAACGACATATCTTAACTGGACTTTGCACATTATGGCGATGTATGGAACATGCATATGCAGAAAATGGTATTTCGCACTAATTTACACACATCCTTGCACAAATATCATCGTCCGGTAGCTGTGAGGCACACACACACACATGCACAAAGTGAATGACACATCACAAACACGTTGAGCTGGGCAAAAGCCTCGTAACCACGCGGGCTCCTGAGGGCCCCTGACAGTCCGGCAGCTGTCACTGCAGTCAAAAGGCAACATTAGCTGTGGGTAACGCAGACCCAACGCTTTGCACGTGACTGAACACTACTGTACCATCAAGCCATCCCCCAACCATCCTCCTCCAGCTTAAAATAACCATTTACGCTAATGGCTAGAATTAAGATTAGGACGTTTAATAATCAGCCCCAACAAAGCAAAACAAAACAAACAAAACAAACTGCTCTGTTGTCAGTTAAAGTTTAGTTATTGGCTTTCAGATGAGTGCCAGAAGATCCGCATCTAAAAGACCTCGGAGCGTCACACTGACTAAAATAAAATGATATGCTCCTGCATAAATATGTGGTGAGTTAATTAACTCCTGATTTAATTCAGGGCACTGTATGGCATCCCTCTTACAACCAATCAGAATCTAGGTTAAATATGGGGGCGTCACTGACAATGACAATGAAATCATAACGCTATTTTCAGATGTAAAACTTTATTTATAAACCGGGACCTGCCAGACCCAGTTTACGTTGCTATATCTGCCCCAATTACACGTGGCAAGGATGCTATTCAGAGCTGGTGGTCAGTCCACTCACATTTGCTCAACCTATCACAACAACGATGCACGAATACATGCGTAAAATGTGTTTATTGCCCCTGAAATCTGCTACACAGTTAAGACAGCTGCTCTTTAGAGGTAAGCAAACAATCCAGGTGATCCCTGAACCCCCCTCCTGAGACGAATCCTTCCACTACAACACGCAAGCTGATCCCCTCTTGGGTGCTCTTACCAATGCTGTTCTTGGTGTCTCTCCTCAGACCACACAGCATGGCTGTAGTTTAGTCAGCGCAGCCACCCTCGGGAAGTAACCTTGCTGATCTGTGGTAGTGTGGGCAGAGAGCTGAGGTTCCACCTGAGGTTAAAAAAAAAAAACAACTAAAGTAGGCGACCCAAAAGACTCAGATAAAACACCATCTTCGTTTCTTCATTCCTTTGCCCTAAGTCCAGCATTTCCTTTAACCTGTTTGTTAAAGCCAGCAGGGACTGAGCTCCAGAGGGCAAATCCTGATCCTCAGTATTTCTCTATTTATATAATGTTGACAAAAAGATGTCCTCTCAATCCTCAAAAAAAATATAAAGCTACCACGCTCTGTTTTTCTATAAAATCCAAAGCTGGGAGTGCAATGGTTCATGTCCTTTTCTTTCCATCTCGCCGTGGTTCCATTTCTGAGCTATTCTTACTAATCATTCGTCCTTTTCCAGAGGGTTTATCATCCCCTCTCACATGAGCTCAACCCTTCTACTCTCTCATACAGAGCCAGAGTGAGTGTGTGTGCTCCCTCTCTCTCTCTCCCTCTGCCAGAGGGGTTCAGTGAGGCAGGCACACACGATAGTCACTCCCTCCCCCAGCACACATACACACACACACAAACACACACACACACACACACATGCACACTCACTCTTTATCCATTTCCCACCAAGTCAAACACCCCTTCGTATGCACATCCTCAAACCCACCCACCCACACGCGCCAACACACACTGCTGAGATTAGACGTGACAAAACTGCACACAGTCAACTCTCACCACAATTAACACCACCTGCATATTCATTGTCAGACTAATCCCAGCACTGTGTCACGTTTTTTCTCACATAGAGGCTGCGCCCATTTCAAAGAGCTTGTATCCACACAATGCTAGTATGTCTTACTCTCTCTCCCTCTCTCACACACAGTGGAAAAATGCATATGTAAAATTCTCGTGCAGAGCAGCTGCCTGTTTGAGAACATGCCACATTGTTATTCAGAAAAGTGCAGTTGCCGTGCAGCAGGCTGCGATGACAGATCCAACATGTTATCACACTGTGATCACGGGAAAATAAGTCAATGGTGCGAGGAAAGAGAAGCAAGGACTTCAGGAATGTGAGCGACTGTGTGAAAATTAAACACACTACTTCTAAAGCTCTGCATCTCATGTTTCCCCCCCCTCCTCAGGAGAGGAAAAAAGGGACGCTCTGCTAATCCCGGGGCCCACTGAGGTCCCTCTGGGCCAAACACAGAGGGACCAACGAGTCCCACTGCCACACCTGTCTGACCATTTGTCATGCACACAAGCCATGTCACGACGCCTGCCACTTCCTGACCTCTCCGGTGCAGCCACCACCAACAACAACAAACACCCTCCTCCTCTGTGCCTCTTCTGCCTCATTTGTTTTGGTCACTATGGACAAATTGTTGTCATTACTGAGATTATGGAGGTAGGGAACACCATACAGTACACAGATCCTGACAACATGAAATCAAACCTTCTGTTCTACATCTGCTTATTTTACAGATGTGTAAAATGATTACAAACAAACATTTTTTTCCCATGTTTCTACCCGCTGTTGCATAGAGCCTAATTAGTCAGCTGTTCCAGTGGACACAATACTCTTCGGTGTAGATAATTTCCTCAGAGACTTTTGTCCTTAATACCCCATTTACAATGTGAGCGAGCGTAGTCTTTTAGAGCGAGACTAATTAATTTCCAGCAGAATAAAGAGAAGTGGGAGACAGAGCAGTGTGTTGGACTGATAAAAACCTCTGGGAACATCGTGGGTTAGAATAGAAATTGACTCTTTTGCACTTCCTCTATGCCACACATCAACATTATTGATGTAGAGTGAGTGATAATACAATGATTAGACATAGAAAGCGGAATATTTGCAATGACCGTGGCACTCAAATAGAGGTTAGGAGTGCTAAAACAGGAAAGAAACAAATCAAGACTGACTTTTAAAAAAAAGGCTGAAAAGCTGCTAAATATGTAAGAGTCTCAAGCAGAGAATAACCAACTGATCTGAACATTATTTCAATATTTCATTCACAGTATTATAAAAAAAAAAAACATCCTAAAAATAATAACCTACATTTTCATTAAACAGAAAAAAAAGTGTGTATTCTCAGCAGGAGCGTCTGACTCTTAACCGACTCCTCAATCAAACTGACCACACTGCCATCTCATGGTGATTCGATCCAGTTGCAAGAGAGACTATGAAAGCAAAGAGAGCAAAATCACTAATTCATTTGTCAGCCAGCACAGATGAGTGTGTGATGAAAAACAAGAGCCAGAGGATGAGGATGTGTCACACACACGCACAGCACTCATGCTTTAGTGATCACCTTTAAGCCCAGATTTCAGTTTAACAGGCCTGCAGCACAAAACTCTGTTAAATGAATGCAGCAAAATGTAATCTGGTGACTAAAAATTGGCAAATAAAACTTTTAAGTCTCGCATGTTTTGTTCTATATTAAAGACACGAACTGAATACATTTCCACCCCCCCTCAAAGATAAAAGGACATGTCGACTTTACCTTTGGTTCTCCCTCTGATGATGCCCAGTCGACATCTCATGGAAAAGGAGAACATCCTTCTCTTTCCTCCTGCCGACCGGCTGCCTTTCCTCAGGGAATCTGTCTGAGGGAAGGCGAAGGAAAGCTGCTTGGGGGCGAGGCGCCCCTTTCCAAACACTACCCTTGCTGACATGTTCATTTTCTGACTGGTGACAAGGAAAAAAATGGTTTCTGTCCTCTTCCTGACACTCTCACCATCTCCTAGACATTGCACTCTTTGCCTTCTCCTGCTGGTTTCATGTTCTCCTCCCTCTCTGGAGAACTTCCAGTCCTCTCAGGTGAGTCTTTCCAAGCCACTCCAGAAACAGGTGCAGGTGTTTTTTTTTAAGAGAGAATACGATCCAACACTGTGCCTGTTATTTCCCTGACCATCGTTGGTAAAGCACTTCCTTTGGTTCTAAACAGCCACAAGCTGACTCGCTAAATAAATGTTATGTTTTTGCATCTCTGGCACTGTCGGTTTTTACGGGAACAGATGGTGGAGGGCTCAGGGCTGTGGGGCACAGCTTGCCTGCCAGAATGCAATGGAAACTTTCTCTGCAGGGAGCCGGCTCTGAACATCGCAAAACATTAAACAATCTGCCATTTCAGGGCAGTAACTTTTGATAGCATTTTATTTGATCTATTGATTTTACATCATAGTGTCAGCCGCAAGTTTGTCTGATCATGTCGATAGGTAATATCAAACTGCCATCAGTCCAAAACCCAGGAGGAGAGCTGGTAGTTTAGTCTATCCATTCGTCAATATTCTCACCTTACACATCAAGATCAGTTTACTGGTCACAGCCGTCTCTGTTCAGATGGTGTAAACAGTTGTATATTGTCCTCTTTGGCTCTGAAGGGAGCTTTCATCCAGATACAACATCCCAGATGACGTCAGAGCGATCTGGGACATCTTGGATTTGGCTGGAGACTTCAAATCGTTAAACAGGAAACCTGTGATTCGCAGTGCCTGGGACCCATTTCACAAATCTTCATCATCAATCAAGACTACTTTGTAAATCCAACTCTGTTATACAAAGTCAAGGTTTTATTTCAGCAGAAGTGCAAAAGAATGTTAAACAAAATGTACTTCAAAGTGTTAAAAGAAAAATCTTTTTTATTCTTGTCATACACATCTCATTTTATCTACTTTAGGTGCTGTTAGTTAATTCAATCTACATTAATGCACTCAAATTTAATAGCTGCATGTTATGGATTGCATGTAAAGTGATGATAGCTGAGTAAAAAGTGCAATATACTGTATACCTCTTGTGAAGTGGATTTATAAAATGGAAATATATAAATTAAGTGCCTTAAGTAAGGAAAAGTTATTTTCCATCACTGAAACTGGGTTATTTTGATTACTTCAAATAGTCAAAATTCATATTAGGTAATAAATTAAGACGTTGCATGATGGGAAATGTAGGATCCAGTGCTTTTGAAATTTGAACCAGGGATAGAGGTCAGTATGCTTCAGCCTTTCTTTCATCAACTTTGACTACATTATTCATTAAAGCATCTCCCCAACTGAGCTTTCATCCTGACTCGTCACAAAAATAACTTCAGTCTCATGAAACTGGTGACCTGGAATCATTTTGGCAAAAGTTAGATAAAAAAATAATTTAAAAAAAAGCATGAATGGACAGTGAGAAGCCTTACAAACTGTAAAAGCATGTCCTCTTTTTAAAAGCTACCCCAGACCACATCTTGGAAAGAAAACCACGTTTATTCAAAGTTACGTGGCCTCCTCCATTTACAATGTGGGTCAACACTCTTCTTCAGGCGTCGTGCCCCTTTTGTTCTGTTCCAGCGTCCAGTCATCTGGAAGGAGGTGAGGAATAACCCTATTTACCCACAGGAGAATACAACCAGCTCTGTAGCCATCAGGCCAGACGCCAACTCATGTATGAACGCATTTCTGTGCTATTTTGACACCTGTCCAACTCACCATGCAGGAATAGCTTTAGTCTCAATCATGACCCAAATTAACAATCCATTTATATCTCTGCTCTCACTCAAACACCTGTTTATACACATTTTACCTTTTGAAATTAAGATTTATGGTCTGTGTATGTTTGTATGTATGTTGACCGCCCGACTGATATGCTGTTGTTCTTGTAACCTTAGGATAAGTCAAGGATTTCCAGATGTTAAATGTGCCAAGAATATATCAAGTCTGTATCTTTCTGTTGAACAAGGCTGTCTTTGGTCTCCTCAACACTGATATTAAACAGTTGACTGAAGATCTACTTGTCTGTTGTCTTCAACTGCTCATCTCTTGGTGCTGACTCAGCCCATCATCCCTTCACAAGTGTTACTAGTTTAAACAAAGGTCAGAAGCAAACTTTTTGATGTTGTAAAAACATTTTTGCTGTTTTTAAGACCACCAAGTTGTCCAAGAGTATAAAGTTCTGTTTCTCTGAAAACTTCATGTCATGTTTCACACATAACATTTCCAGACCTGTGCAACACAATCTTGCTAACAAGCGATGAAAGAAAACAAAAAGATCCAAGAGACGATTTCCATTTTTAAGAATTTATTGTGAATAACCAGTTTATTCGTTCTCCTCGCTCCTGAGCCTGGCGTTGGGGTTGGTGATCTTGATGGCCAGCTGAGCTGCCCTCTCCACGATCACTTTCCTGTTCTTGGAGGACACGTTGTGGGCGATCTCAGCGCAGTGAGTCCTACAGGGGCACAAAGGTAGGAAAGGTGTTAGCTCTTTTGTATTACAGTAGATTTGCTCTTAACTTTGACACTTTGCTGAGCAATTTTAATTCTGGGTCAGGAAACACAGATTATGTTTGTTGCTGCACATTTCAATAGAGAAATTTAACTGATGCTGTAGTTGCAACTTCAGGATACAGCAAGAAAAACGGAGGTGGAAACGTTCCTGATTCAATTAATTATCACTTTTAAAACAGTCTGTTAGTCTCATCCAAACTATCAATTAAAGAGCCGGGAAACAGCAGACCACCAACACCTAACATTGTTCACAGAGCAGCTTAGTGAGCCTGTCAGCTTCTTAAATCTGGCTGCTTAGATTTTTGCATCCCAACAGTCATGAACAAACATCAGACCAAACTGACATTTCCAGGGATGTATATGCTCAATAATAGTGACTGGCTATTCAAATTGCTGCCAGATTTCGGCTTCAAAAACATGGATGGGAAAAGTCAAACATCTACGTTGAAACAGATTTCCTTCAGATTTTAGACATTGTTGATGAGTCTACTCGCTCCTGTGGTGATTAAACAGTGGGAGACTTTTAAGTATAAGCTGTTGAGTAAGCTTGGTCAGCTAGCTAAACTCGCACAGGTTAGAGTTATGCCCCATTTCAATCAAATTATCTATCCCCATTCTCGGGGAATCCATACAAACAATCCCCTGAAAACAAATCAATTCAAGCCCCTCTATGAAGGTCTAAGTTCAGTGCGACTAAACTGAGATTAAGTCGGCAGAATTTACGATCAATCTGTGACAAGCAGCAAAATAATCTCACCTCTTCATTGAAAGTAACAGGATAATGCAGCTGCGGCATTAAGGAAATCTACGCTTTGAGCTGTGCTAGCTTACTTGACAGGCGTCTCAAGTCATTTCTGCCACCTGCTCGCTCCACTGTGTTACTCACACTTTTAATTTCTGGTTGAAAATAAAACTGCCAAGAGGAAAACATCCAATCACTAAGCCTGAATCCCTCCAGAAACCTACGAATGACGTGATTAACACCAGAAAGCAAGAACAGCTATCAAACTGGTGATTCCTGGAGATAACATTTCTAAAAGCAACTTAAAATAACCGAGATTTTGATTTTCACAGCATGGAACTAAAACGGCAGGACAGACATAAACCTTACACACATGATCGGCTGTTACAATCCCCTCTTTAATACTTAAAGCTACATTTTATGGTTTAACAAACTGATTGTCGGTAGCTGGTTACAATAAAGTCGGTTAATAGAGATAAAACTAAATCTCTGCTTTTACAACACCCAAATATGTGTTATGAGCCTCGTCAAACCAAATCCACAGTTCGGACTATTATTTCCATCTGATGTCTGGACCATTGAATTTTCTTACCTTGTGAAAAAAAGATATTAAAAGCAGCATGTTATTGCTCACAGTACTTATTTTAAGTCATATCAAATTGAATACACCAGTTCCAAGTCTTGCTGCCATTCAAAGGTTGCTCACCCACTTTGCCAGCGAGCTTTTCAGACATGTAGTTAGCGTTTTGAGACCTCTGCCACAGACTTCTGTCACCACCACAATATCAGACTGGAGATGAATGTAATGTCTCTTATCTACATTTGGAAAAAATCAACCTCTTAACAGAATTAATGTCGTAATTAGCCAAAATCAAGCCATTAAAAACATAAAATGCATCATTTCTATGAAAGCTTTAATTAGACATTTACATTCACCTCTATTGTGCAAAAGTGGCAGCAAAAGCTTCAGCAGGCATCTCAAAATCTCTGCAAACAGACCACACCTGGTGCAAACCTGACACAAATCAAGCTACATCAACAACTTACTTGTTGCTCATCATCAGGACCTCGAGCTCCTTGACATTGTGCACCAGGAACTTCTTGAAGCCGTTGGGCAGCATGTACTTGGTCTTCTTGTTGCTACCATAACCGATGTTGGGCATCAGCATCTGACCCTTGAACCGCCTGCGGACCCTGTTGTCAATACCTCTGGGTTTACGCCAGTTTTTCTGTGAGAGATATGCGAATAAGACATTCATGGATTAGTTCCTCGTAGCTCTAATCTAGCAAATAAAGACAGCTGAGCGTATGTGAAGCAGACTTACCGCGATCTTCACATATCTGTCAGATTGGTGGCGAATGAACTTCTTGGTTCGCTTCTTGACAATCTTGGGCTTTGTGAGGGGCCTGAGGGCTGCCATGGTGACTGAGGACGGGAAATAAACAAGGTTACAACCAAATAAGCTTCAGTATCGTACCACAACGTGCTACATGCTACTGGGACAGTATTGGCGTTAACTACCACCTGTAGGTGAGCACATGAATACCTAGCATTAACTTAAACAGTAAGTGTTGAGGTCCCTGCGGCTAAGTCACTGGCACATGCATGGACAAACCTGCGATTTATACTTAAACGTTTGTGTTGAGTGAACCGCCGGGTAAACGTGTTAGTCAACGTCAGCTAGCTAGCTCGCTAGCCATGCTACTCTCCGCCGTGCTCTTAAACAGTGAGACCAGGACAGAAATAAACAAAGCAATAAAATAAATAGCTACGTTTAATGTTGGCAGCTAGTGTTTGTCACTTCACAGCATGTATCTGTAAGTCACGCTGTATAAGCGGGCCTTTACTGATAACTACAACCCCATTTTACAGTGAGAGCGCTAGCCGCTTTAGCAGCAGCGCTTTGCTCGAGAACAACTTATTAATCACGATATAACGTGATAAAACGGTCAATTTCGTCCAACATGTGTGAAATGAACGTATATGATTGATAAACCACAGCAGGATGGTCAAATAACGCCATAAATCGAGCGGATTAACGTAGATTGTGTGGACTCACCCGCCGGTGTAAATCCAAAAAGGGACTTCGGGGACGGCGGAAGGAAAGAAAAGGACTTCCGTGGGTGCCGCAAAGGCTTATGGGTACTGTAGTTTATTAGAGTTCAGCCCTCTACAGGCAGTTGTAGTCCACTGGAATTTACACTTTCATTCTTAAAGCACTTTTAATGAAACAACGCGACTCTTATCGTGTTGTGAACGTTATATTATCGTCTGTGTTTTAAACACGCGTTTTAAACATCTGTCGGGTTTACACATGAAGACCAGCTTCATGCGCACTTCCTGAAGGGATGAAACTTTTTTTTTTCCATCTCGAAACCGAATGATCAAATGTGCGTATAAAAACTGCTTCATTACAGCTATTCAGCTATTCAGCTACTCAGTTCAGACCCACTAAAAGTGAAGTTGTGTTCCAGTTTGAAGAAGAAGAAGAAGAAGAAGAGGAGGAGGAGGCGGTAACTGACTGGAATAATGCACGCAGGCGTGTGGAGCGATAATAGGTAAATGATCTGCTATTTGTCACATGATTTTGGGGCTATAGCGTCCGTGTACGCTGATTAAAGCGCGTCTCATGACTCGGGGCGGCTTGTATGTGCTTGTTTAGTTGCTTTTGCGGCGTTTTGAAATGGAGTCACGGCCTATACTAGGGTGAGCTTCGCTGAATGTTGTCTATTTTTGTACTAATAACTAAATGCGAGGAGCCTAAGTTTCGTTTTCCGTTATTTCACAGTCACCACAATCGGACCTATGGAGTGGCCAACCCCGGTTATGTACCAGCAGCAGCGGCGGTTGGACCTGGTAAGATCCACGGGGGTTTAATTTCCATTTTGTACCTGAATTTTAAGCCATTTTTAAAATTCCTGTGACAGGTTATAATATATCACTTCCGCTTTGCACATCTGGATGACGTCATGTGACGTGCAGGTTAAGTGAGGTTTCTGACACCGAGGTGGCCGCAGCAGCTCTGCGCGCCGCTGCAGTAAAACCAACGTGTTATACGTTACGATCATATAAGTTACGGTGTTAGTTAAAGTGTATAACCGAGTCAAGAGTGTTTTAGTGTAGCTGTAAAGAAACACCAGAATGGATAATAACACGGAGGGGCACGGTAAGTTACTCACGACGCTGTATTCTGGTCTTATCATGTAAAAATAAACTGTCCTGTCAGTGCTGGAAACATGTTACAACAAGCTGTCATTTCATCTGAATTTACTGTAAAGAACAGGTGGTGAGTGTCTCTAACTTTATTTTTTAAAAGGTTAGTCGCCTGTGTACTGCATGAAATCTTTACGAGATTTAAGCTTTCTTAAAGTCTACATCCACTCACATATGACTGAACTGGTTCTTCTGGTTTGTTTCAGCAATGTTTGCCCCACCCGCAGCTGGTTCCCCAGGCCCTAGCGCTCCTCCAGCCAGCATGTTTGACAGCATGCCTGGCTATGAAGGAACATTAGCAGGAGGTGGAGGTACGTGCTCCTACTGACAGGCACACCTATACAGTCTAATGTAGTCCAGTAAAGCAGCTCTGCCGCATGCTTTACAGAGTTTACATGTACAGTTTTAGATGAAGCTTTCTGGGAGGTGTTTGTTTAACTATATGTTACAGCAGCTCAAGATACAATACAACAGAAAAAGTGATTAAAAAAAAAAACACATAATTACAAAGAAAATAGAAAAAAAATGATATATTAGAAACACTTACATACACCTTTCATATATACAGATGTGTTTGATGGATACTGGTATGTATTTCTTCTAGTACAGCAACATCATAACCTCAATAATACAGTTAAATGAATACCTCTCTGACAGTGTCAGTCAGAACTTAAAGGGATAGTTGTATGACACACTTATGAGTGTATCACTTCACTGACTGCGGTCAGCACGTCATCATTTTGGAGAAGCAGACAGCAGATTATAGTCTGTGTAAAGGTAGAATTTATTGTTGAGCTGGCTGTGTTGGATTTTCCAGATGTACCTAATAAAGTGGCCACTAAGCACATATATTATATTTTATTATCCTTTATTTTATCAGGCAAGACATTATTTACAATGACAGCCTGGCAAGCTCCAAAAGACACTTGTAGGGGAAAGGAAGAATATAAAAGACTAAATAATACTCTGATATATTACCAGGAATGATAAGTCATCAGAGAAAGCATTGAAACAACCCTTTTAATATCTGTTGTAGGTGGATTTCTTCCCCCTCCAATGCCTGCTTACCCAGTACCACAGCCTGAACCTGGACCTGAACAACCGCATTGGAAGTAAGCCTGAAACGGTTTCCTTCCTTTTTTTTCAACATGTCCTCTTGCAAAATATTTTCCATAATACGCCTTAAGATTAATGCAACTGAAGCATTTCACGTGTTTGTACACTTCCCCTTAAAAGATTGGACTAACACCCTGTATCTCATTCCCTTACTGCTGACAGTATCCCATCTATAAGTGAAGAAACTGCCCGGGAGGCGTTTGTCCTGTTCGCTTCCAGCAAGTGCTGCTACAGTTCAGCACCAGCAAAGGACGGTGTGATCACCAGCATGGATGCATTCAATACGTACAGGGTGAGAGGCGGTCTATTCATGTGTGAAGGGCTCGAGAATCAATAGACGTAGCAACTCGAGTAATAGTTTTGGATGTTCAGTGGATGAAAAAGCAAATGATCAGTTTGAAAAATGACTCTTGTTTGTTTTCGTCTTTGTTTTAGTACCGCCTGGAAACTTTCACTGAATCAAGATTAACAGAGTGGAGTCACGAGCCATACAATGGTACAGTAATATTACTCTGTGCATCAGTTGCATAAGTTGAATTCTTATCAGTCAGCTACTAAATGATGCTGATAATCTAATATCTTGTTTTATTTGGATCAGGCCAACCTGTGGATGCCTTTTCCCAACCCCCCCCAGGACCTTGGGATATACCTGCTCAAGCCCCCAGTTTTTTTATGGATGGCAAACAGACTATCAAAGTTCCTTACACGTCATCTATGAAGGTAAATTACCTAACACATGTCCGAAGAAGAAAAAGCTCCTGTAATCAATTTTTTCTGACGCAAAACATTTCATATACAGCCTTGCCATCTTTGCTTGGGAATGGGGAGAAAACCTTGCCAAGACTGTGCCGGCGCTGGTAATGTAAGTAATTCACACAGAGTTTATTGACTTTAAGACCTTTAGCGAGAACATCTGACAATATGTTTTCCTCTATTGCTCCTGTCAGAAAGTTTGTTGGGTCTGCAACGGATCTGGTTACCGCCACGGAGATGATCGATGCCACCACTGCAGCGGCAGAGGGAGGGAAAAGTAAGTGTGGGACTTTTCTATTCTAGCATGCCACATAAGTGGGTTACACATGTCAAGCTTGTGTTTTGAGGTCACGGTAGGGACAGTGTTAAATCTTAGATTGTTACGAGGACAATGACCTCTTCTTTTTGAGGCATAGACCAAATTTTGATCGTTACTATGGCGACTATGGTAAATAGAGTCAGATAACAACATGGGGAGACTAAGGATAAACATATTTCCTTGTTTGGAGACCATTTATAAACACAAAGTAGTTTAAAACTTTAAAAAATATAAATTCAATAAACCTTTTAGCATGAGTCATCTTGGACTACTGCCCAACTGAGGATTAATGAATGGAGTTCTCCACCCATTACATCTCATAGTTTTCTAATGGAGTAAAAATTGAGAGTAAGTTCAGTTCAGTTTGTGCTTCTCCTAAAAATCCTGATAATTATTAATCTTTATTCTGTTTACAGTTGTAACCACTGTCACGGACAAGGATCGAGCCAGTGTCCCACTTGTCGTGGAAAACAACAGCTTCTGGTCTACATCAACCTGACCGTGAAATGGTGCTGCTTCCTCATTATTGTTTATCTGCAAGAATATCTGATTTAATCGACATTTTTTTCTTAATGATCTGAAAGTCATCAACATTTATTGTTTCTTTACACTGTTGATTAGTGTACAACAGTTCTTCTTTACTACCCTGCGAGCCGGCTGGGGCATTTCTGTGTTCAGTTTGCATGTTTTCCCCCTGTCTGTTTGGCTTCTCTGCCGGTACTCCGGCTTCCTGCCACAGTTCAAAGACATGCAGGTTTTTAGGTTAATTGGTGACTCTAATTTGCCAAAATGTGTGAATGTTAGCCCTGTGATGAACTGGCAACCAGTCCAGGGTGTGTAGCCTGCCTCTTGCCTCATGTCAGCTGGGATCAGCTCCAGCTCCATGCAACCCTGATAAGGATAAACAGTTCTGAAGAAAAAAATAATAAATTCTTCTTTTTTTTTATGTGCATATTTTCAGGACCAACAACACTGATAACTATGTGGTGGAACAGTTAAGTGGACTGCAGGTGGACAACCTCAGCAAAGTGTCTGGCAAGGAGCTTTTCAGAGACTCTCAGTACATGGTAAAAGTTTCTCACTTTCTCAGGGGGCACAAGATATAAATATGTGATTATTATGTTTCTTTAATTTGTGAAATGTGCACATATTAGTAAAAGTTAATTGAACTCTATAAGCCGTAATACTGACCCAGTAAACAAACATCCTCACAGTGATGGTGATTCAACAGTTGATGTCTGATTACCCTGTGTAGGTGTACCCAGTGGTAGGCTTCCCAGACCCTGCTGTGGTGCAAGCTGCACAGCGCCTTGTCAATGAGCACCAGGGCAAGTACTCCCAGACGTCACGCATTCTACAGCAGGTAATATTTTTTATATAAAATAATAATATTTTGTAAATGGCAGTGGTTATTTCATGAAACATAGTATTTACACACATGTTACTACTAAAACTCCTGTTTACTTAAGTATTACATGAGTATTAGCATCAAAATAAACGTACAGTACCTAAAGTAAAGTAGTCATTGTGCAAAGAGATATATATTGTATTACTAGATTACAATTAGTGATGTATTGATGTATAAAGATAGGGCTAATTTAAGCTACTTTATACACTATTGTGTATTTTAATCCATAATAATAGACTGCATTTATTAATTCGTTTGTATTAATAAACTGAATGTGCAAAGCAACTACAGTATCTAAAGCTGTATAGAAATAATAAATGTGGTGGAGTGAAAAGCATTGGCCTGCAAAACGTAGTGAAAAAGATGTATAAAGTAGCTTAAAATGGAAATACTCAAGTATTTCCATTTTAAGCAGTACTTGAACAAATGTACTTTGTTACATTCCACCACTGGTTAATGGTGGAATGTAAAAAGCTTAGTTTTGTGTTTGTGTAACATCCTCATATTTGCTTTCTTTGTCTGCAGCGTCAAACCATAGAGCTGATCCCCGTCACCAAGGTGACCTACTCCTGGAAAGGGAAATCACACATTTACTTTGTCTACGGGAACGAATTCAAAGTTAGTGCGGATAACTATCCCGCAACCTGTTGCTGCTCTATAATGTAACGGCAATGATTGTGTGTGAAGATTGTCCCAGATCAGTGGGTATCAAAATGAGTCACCTTCACTTAAAAAGTCAGTTAGGAGTCATGTTTGATGTTCAGTAGAGTTCACAGACTAACCCGGCTACGCAGGCGGTTTTATTTTTGATTAACTCACGACAAAACAAGTAATGTTGGAAATGTTACGTGCCATTTGCATGCGAGCACCACAAAGAATTGTTTACTGCCACGATATTAACTATAATTGTACTATATTCTCATAACCTGAATATATTTTTGCTCATATACGTTAGCAGTCATTTTTTATCATTAAATAAAACAACTATTTGATACTGACTATTTTTACAGGTGATACTTTTTCATGTTACTGAGATGTATTTGCACTTGTAGCAAAAGTAATTTTTAATTTTTTTTTTTATTATGTGTCTGTAAATCACTTTTTTTTTTTTACACGTTTGATTTCGCTTGCTTTGCATTGATTCATTTATTTGAATAAATGGGTATTTCGCAATGTTTTGCTGTCGTCATTAAAAAGTGGACTGTGTCGCCTGTGAAATGACGTGAGGAACGTGTTCGCCATAATGATAATAAACCGTGAACAACAAAGCTAACAATAAAGCCAATTCGGCTTTGGCTGTGACACGGTGAACCGCACGTAGATATCCACCTGGAGGTGAACAAATCTGGGCTGACAGCGGTGGATAAGAGTCTTTGTAAATCTGGTGAAACCGGTGAAGAACTGAGCGGAACAACGAGGTAAAGTTAGCATGCTAAGCTAAGTAGCCAGCTAGAACCTGAGTGCTAGGTTACATGTACAGGCAGGTTTGTGTTGTTTGCACCGGGACTTGAACCTGACACGGTGTGTCGTACGTGTCCGGACAGCTCAGGCTTAATGTAAACTGTAACACGAGAATCCAGAAGTGGCCAAAGAGTTTAGCCAGAGAGCTAAAGCAGAGCAGCTTCCTTGTTTAGCCACAGTGTAGCGGCTAACGTTAGCCAAATAATCGCAACAGGCAGTGTTTTTGAGTTTGTTACAGTGACTACCGGCTGTGAGTGAATGCAGGAAATCACGCAGAGCGCCAGAGAGCCGAGGCTGTGGTTCACAGTTAAATAAAGGGAAGGTGCTATCTGCATGCTAACTCAAGGCATAATAGTCCTGCATGTTTGACAGTTGCAGTCCCTGGAGGGCAAGCTGCACCTGCACACAGTTATGTGATGTTTGTGAGGCGACGGAGCGAAGCTGTTTGTTGCTCTTTGTTCTACAGACTTTAATCAAATGTACTGTATGTATGTGTGGCATGCTTTCCTGTGTTGTGTTGACTTTTTCTAGCTACAACTCATGACAACACAGCTGCATGCTTTGTCACAGCCCCCCTCTGGACTAGCAGATAAGTGTAACAAACTGTATGTATTAATGATTACATTAACCTAAAGTCTGCCATCCTGTCCACAACAGGCTGCGTTATGGCGTCGGCATCTGCCAGTGTGGACTCCAAGGCAGAGCTGACTGCTCTACTGGAACAGTGGGAAAGGGAGCAACAAGGCAGCACCCAGGAGCTGGTTACCATCCTCACCAAGTCGGTGTTTGTTTTTCTTCTTCACTAGCTGTTTTTTGTGTGTGTGTGTGTGTGTGTTTGTGTGAGTGTGAGACTTAAACATAAATGTGTTGATGTGCTGTAACTTTCAGAATCTCCGAGCTTGTGGAGAAAGAAACAGAGGAGTACCACAAAGCAGACCCAGACCCTTTCGATGATCGGCATCCTGGTATGGGAAAGAAGAAAAAAAAAATCAGAGCACACGATGGCAAGACTACTGGAGATTTTAAAAATGTGTATGTTTTTGACATTTCCCTCTTGGCCACTAGGGAGAGCTGATCCAGAATGTGTGTTAGGGCACCTGCTCAAGATCCTGTTCAAGAATGATGACTTTATGAACACAGTAAGGCTTTTTTTGCATGCAGAAATATAAAGAACAATTTTTAGCGTCAGAGTCCGCAGGTGATTTATTTATTTATTTATTTTCTCCTTCCTCCTTTGTAGCTGGTGAATAGCTATGTGATGACCAGCAGAGAATTTTCCCTCAATGCAGCAGCTTGTCGCCTGCTTCAGAACATCATGCCTGGACTGGAGACAGCTGTGGTCTTTCAGGAAAAGGTGAGTTCATGATAAGATAACAGCACTTTTTTTTCTCCGCTCTCTTGTTCAAACACTGTTTTTATTTCAGCTGTTACGTTACCCTGTGATGGTTTTCCAGATCCATGATCCAACATGTTTAGTGTAACATGTTTTAGCTGTGTTTAGGGGTTACAAGTACATCAAATAATACATGCTCACACTCCTCCCAACAGCGACTTTATATGTTTGTGCTTTGCTCTGACCTAAGCAACAAAATAAAGAGGAAGCTGCATAAAAAAGGAAGATCTCTGTGATGTCTTTGGTGTCAAAGCAGTTGATAAACAGAACAGGGGCAGAAGGGAAGTTATTACTGAGTCAGAAGTATTTCACCAAGACTCTGTCAAGTGTAGATAAACAGAGACAACATCAGTTTTTGTCTACAAACTCCATGTTTGCTTGTGGAGTCACAGTCCAGCCTGCAAGTTAGTTACACTTTGACCACTGTCCTGTGACAGTAAGCATGAGGACAGATAAACTGTTGCTCTTTTCTCTCCCTTTTTTTTAAAAGTTACAAAGTCCTTTTAAAGTTTAATTTGTTAATTTGTTATACGTTATTTTATACTATAGTTTAACTGCACTAATACAGTTGTGATGGAAGCCGTCACACATTTTTATTTGACAGTACTGAACATTTTTCTGTCTGTCTGTTCACATTCGTCTCTCTGAATGCATGTCACCATTTTAACTTGTGTGTTCTCCTCAGGAGGGCATAGTTGAAAGGCTATTTAAGTGGGCCCAGGAGGCCGAGCAGCCTCTCAGAATCTATGCCACAGGCTTGCTGGCCGGCGCTATGGAGAACCAGGACATCGCAGCCAACTACAGGGAGGAGAACTCTGTTTTGGTCAGTTTTATTTGAATGAATAATGCATTAGACAACAGCTGATAAAACTGTGTGATTTTACTCATCATCTGCTTTCCATTAATTTGGTTTCCATGCTTTACTTTGACAGGTTCCTTTGATGCTGCACCGCTTGCGTGAGCTCCAGGATAAGGATGCTGAGAACAAAAGAGAAATCAAACGGCCCAGCCCCAGGAAGACTTTGAGTGAGCCTTTGCTACCTTTAGATGAGGAGACTGTTGATGGAGGCTTTGAAGACAAGCCCTTCACACCAGGCAGAAACGGCAGTGAAAGAGAGGGGACAGGGCCAGAAGAGGATGGCGACATACACCTCTCAACCATCGAGCCCGAAAATGAGCTTTCGTTCCGTCTCAACTCCCCTCATAAGACCAGCAGCCGGGCCAACTCGGCCGTAAAAACCATGATGAAGCCCATGTCTGCCCCGGGTTCGCTGACACACCAAAGTGTGTATGATGGCAGCAGTTACCTAAGAAGAAAGGCAGAGAGGGAGAGCGGCAGGACTTCCAAACACAAGCTAAATTTCTCTTTGCCAGAGCCAGAGAGGAACTTCAGTGAGCTTTCCAACAGCAGCTGGTCTGAGATGAGCCCCTGGGTGATTGGCAACAACTATCATCTGTATCCTCTGACACCAGAGATCGAGCAGAGGCTCATCCTGCAGTATCTCACACCTCTGGGAGAGTATCAGGAGGTTTGTCTTTGTTTATCACTTTATGCACGTTATGAATTCCCCTTGTCTTAACAGGGACTGTCCAGCAGATGTCAGTCTTCCATAATTATGATCAAAGAAGTTGTTCTGCTCTCATAAGCAAGTGATTCTGAAAGCTCCAGCTACTAGATATTTGCAGAGGTCCCTAGTTTCTTCATTCCTTCTTCTTCCTGCAGCTGCTGGCCGTGTTCATGCAGATGGGAGCTCGTGAGCTGCTCATGCATTACATGGATCTAAAGCAGACGAATGATGTGCAGCTCACCTTTGAGGCTCTGAAGGTAAACACTTACCTCCCGTAGTTGACCCTCCATGGTGCCATAACACAAGGTCAAACCCTCAAGACTTATGTCTCTCCTTCACTCTCTCTTCTGGCAGTACCTGGCTTCTCTGCTGCTGCACAAGAAGTTTGCTGCAGAGTTTGTGGCTCATGGAGGAGTTCAGAAGTTGCTGGAAATTCCCAGACCATCTATGGCTGCTACTGGAGTGTCTCTGTGCCTCTACTACCTTGCCTATAATCAGGACGCCATGGAAAGGGTAAAAAAGTCTCTAGCTTTTTGGTTATAAATCTTCTCTAAAACAATTATTGTGTTTAAATCTGCTGTACTGAATACAACAAAACTTGTATCAGAGATGTGGGCTGCATCTCTGCATGAAAAGTAAAATACAAACAATGTTATTAAAATAACACAGAGCACCTTAATTATACCTATTACCTGGTAAGAAATGCTTCCTATGTACAAAGGCCAGAGCCATGCTGCAGCGACTTGGGTTTGACTTAAGCCAGCAGCCATTTGTCATGTGTCATCCCCTCTCTCTCTCTCTCCCTTCTTTTTGGTCTATCTTTAGCTGTCTTGTATAAATAAAGTAACAATAAATGCCCAGAAAAATAAAAAATAGCACAATATAGTCCTTCACCAAACCATCTTGGCATTAATCTTGAGGTATTTGAGGAGAAATGATACTTCAGTGTAGCTCTAGTCGCGGTGCACATTTGTATTCACTGGTCTGTCCTCCCCCCCTCAAGGTGTGCATGTTGCCCCACTCCATCCTGTCAGATGTGGTTGGTTACACGCTGTGGCTGCTGGAATGCTCACATGCGTCCGGCTGCTGCCACGCCACCATGTTCTTCTCCATCTCCTTTTCTTTCCGCGCCGTGCTGGAGCTCTTCGACAAGCAGGACGGGCTCCGACGCCTCGTCAATCTGGTAGGGCAAACCGCGCGTGATTCCCGCCGCAACCACGTTAACTAAACCGTCTGTGTGTCGTTCACAGAAAATGTGATATATTAACAGTCAGTAGAATATCACAACATAATGTAACAGATGCTGACTGTGTACTCATATGTGATATGACTGTTTCCAGATCAGCACGCTGGAGATCCTGAACCCCGAGGACCAGGGAGCGCTGCTGAGTGATGATGAGATTTTCTCCAGCAGGCAGACGGCCAAGCACACCTGCATGGCCCTGCGCAGGTACTTTGAGGCCCATCTGGCAATAAAGGTGGAACAGGTGAAGCAGTCGCTGCAACGCACAGAGGGGGGCGCTCCCATTCACTCCCAACCATACTATAAGGTACGTAGAGGACAAAGGAGAGCATTTTTAAATGTATTATACAGAAGTCATGTTTCGTTGCTTTGTTAATGCTTTAGTTCTTGCATTCCTGATCACTTGTGTTCCACAGGCGGTCAGCTACAGCCGCGAGCAGGTGGTGGAAATGATGGAGTTTCTTATAGAGTATGGTCCACTCCGACTATACTGGGAACCAGCGGAGGTCTTTCACAAGCTGTCCTGCGTCCAGCTTCTCCTGCAGCTCATTTCCATTGCCTGTGACTGGAGGACCTACTATGGCAGGTGTGGACCAGACACTGATTCTGGTCTATTTCCTTTTCCCTTTCTTCCATCCAGTTATTAAATGACTTGTGATGTTCTTTCCTTGAAGGAGCGACACGGTGCGTTATGCCCTTGACATCCTGAGTATCCTCACAGTTGTTCCAAAGACCCAGCTGCTGTTGTCTGAGGCTGTCGCTGTGCTGGATGAGGGGGGATCCTCTGTTTCTACTGTTGGTAGGTCTTCATCATCAGTGTTCATCTATAAAAGTTCATCCAAAAGATACTCTTAGTTGTCATCAGGTGTAATAACATGCAGTGTCTTTGTATGTTTATTTCAAAGAGGACTCGAGGTATTATTATTCATTCAATTATTTGTTTTTTTTTTCTCTCAGGGATGAGTATAGTCCTGGCCGTGGCGGAGGGAGAGGTATTTGTAAATGATGCCGAGATTCAGAAGTCGGCTCTGCAGGTCGCCATCAACTGCGTCTGTGCTCCGGACAAACGCATGTCCAGCATTGGCAAGTTCATCGCGGGCACCCCGCGACGCCGCCTGCCTCAGCAGACCAAAGCCAGCGAGAGCGTGCTCACTAAGATGTGGAATGTGGTGCAGTCTAACAATGGCATCAAGGTAGAGTCAAGCACCAGCTGCCCAAGCCTTTGTGACTTTATTTATTTATTTTTTTAAAGCTGTACTTGACTTTTTTTTTTTTTTTTTTTTTAAACATTGACAAAAGATGACCTCAGAGTCTTTCTGGTCGTTCTGTGGCAGTGGCTGAAATTTTGAGACATTTCATGACAGGCGGTAAATGGACTTCTGTAGTCCCTTTTTAAAATGTTTTGTTCTGTAAATCAATGTTTTATCATCAGAGCCATGTTTGTATGAAAGTTTACAGAACTAGGGGTGTAATATACAACATTGTATTTATTCTATGGACAAAGATGTACGATTTGCTGGTATCACAAAGTCTGCCATGGTACGGTTTTGATTTGATTCAATTCAGGAGCCTGAGATCGATATTAGACAATATCATGTGCCCATTTAATATGACTGGGATAGCTGAGCTGTCTTGACATTCACAAATATGAGCAGTCAGTAACAGATTTGAATGACAGTACTCGGAGAGAGGAGTGAGGAGAGTTAAAACAGCCTGTTCCCAACAGTCCAGCAGGGCCATCTTTGTGAAACAGAAACTCATCCCTCACTTTCTCGCTGCCTGGTTGACAGCTACCTCCCCTCGCACGAAGCAAACAATAAAGTTATTATGCTTTTTACAGACTGGCAGTTAATCCCTGCTGTGAGATTTTGTTTTTGTGGCTGAGATTAACTTTTGCTCTCTCTCAGCAGCTGCGCGGCGCTAACAGAAGCTCTAACTTATACCTGTAACTCGTAACCTGCCTTACAAACCACAAAGTAGTCGCTCCCAACTCACCCAGCAGACTCCCTGTGGCAACGTTTCCTTAAAGAAATTTAACTTTGTTAAACCATCAGAAGCATCTTCATAAAAAAACTGAAATGGATACAGTGACAGATAACGTTAGCGTGGTGTATATATTCTGCTTTTTATACTGTTTAATGTTTATAAAGGAGATAATATGGATCGATGATCATTCAGTTGATACATGTATCCAGATCAGACAATAGCCTCTTGGTTAGGAATGTCATTATTGTGAGTTGCATGCTCCCTGAGCAAAGATTTGAGGTTTGTCAGAGCATCCTTTGAACAAAAGTCCTGCACTGAAGCGCTGAAATACCTTTCTTTAGCATTTTGAGTGTCAGTTCACACAGTTGTGAGCCTTTCTAATAAATAATAATAATAATACTAATGTTACATTCCTCAGTTCTGTCAGCCAGTATCTTTAACTTACATTCGCCGTCTGTCCTGTAGGTGCTGCTGTCCCTCCTGACGGTGAAGATGCCCATTACAGATGCAGATCAGATCCGAGCTCTGGCTTGTAAGGCTCTGGTGGGTTTGTCTCGCTCCAGCTCTGTCAGACAGATCATCAGCAAGCTGCCTTTGTTCAGCAGCGGACACATCCAGCAGCTCATGAAGGAGCCTGTGCTCCAGGACAAACGCAGCGAACACGTCAAGTTTTGTAAGTTTGCGGCCGAGCTGATAGAAAGGATCTCTGGGAAGCCGTTGCTGATCGGTACGGACGTGTCTCTGGCGTGGCTGCAGAGAGCCAGTGTGGTTGCTCAGTCAAGGATCTCCTTCCCTGACAAAGAGCTGCTGCTGCTTATTAGGAACCACCTGGTGGCCAAAGGCCTTCATGACACAGCTACCACACTCACCAAGGAGGCAGATCTCCCCATGGCATGTTTGTCTCATTCTTCACATTCAGCTTCTACTTTCCCTCCTGTCGCTCCTCCCCTTCCTGCCTCTCCTGTTGCTACTCTGCCCCGCACCCCACGGCTGGCCAACGGTGTTGGGTCAAGACTCGGAAACCATCCCTCGCATTCATCCACCCCAGGAACTAGCAATCCACAAACACGGCCCTCTACATCACAACCCACTGGGTCTTCTGCTGCTGCTTTCCCCTCAACGTCTGTCCCCCACTGTAGCAATGGCTCCCCACTGATCGGACGAATTGTTTTCTCTCGCGAACGGCAAGCAGGGTGCAGCGCTGTGAGCTGCAAGAAACCTCGGGTGCTGAGGCAGAAGTCTGATCATGGTGCCTTCAGCCAGAGTCCAGCCATGAAGAAGCAGTTCGACAGGCACCTGCCCTCCCCTCCTGCATTAGACAGCATCATCACAGAGTACCTGAGGGAACAGCACGCACGCTGCAAAAACCCTGTGGCGACATGTCCGCCTTTCTCTCTCTTCACCCCCCATCAATGCCCCGAGCCCAAACAGAGACGCCAAGCACCCATCAACTTCACGTCCCGGCACACACGGAGGGTTATATATCCTAAATACGGAGGAGTGGATGGAGGCTGCTTCGACAGACATCTCATCTTCAGCAGGTAGGTAAAACACAAAGTCGGATGACGTCCATCCTCCAAAAAACGTCTCTCTATATCCTTTATTTTCCACTTCGCAGGTTCCGTCCCATCTCGGTGTTCAGGGAGGCAGACGAAGACGAGAGCGGATTCATGTGTTGTGCCTTCTCAGCTCGCGAGCGGTTCCTGATGCTCGGGACGTGCACGGGGCAGCTCAAACTCTACAACGTGTTTACAGGCCAGGAGGAAGCCAGCTACAGCTGTCACAGCTCCGCCATCACTCACCTGGAGCCCTCACGGGTCCGTAGAGAAAGCTACTTGCATATCAGTTGTCGTACGCAACGTCTCTTTGTTGCCGAATGTAATCTTTCTTGTCCTCTTACATGTAAGATATTTAAAGTCCCACTCTTTAATACATGGATGTACGAGCAGGATCTTGTGACATCATAACTGGTCTAGGAATAGATGTAATTTATACGATATCAGAATATTCCAAGCAGAGTGTGTGTTTATGTTTGAAAACATGCATCTTTAACCATCGTATTTTGTATTTTTAGGATGGTTCTCTGCTCTTAACGTCAGCCTCTTGGAGTTACCCTCTGTCTGCACTGTGGGGCATGAAATCAGTGTTCATCATGAAGTAAGTGATGTTTGTTCAAGACACTGAACCCATATTTTTAGCAGCTACATATAAAATGCATTCTCTTAAATAAAAATCTGAAGTACTGAAACATATGGAGTGCGAAATCTCCAGTAAGCGCGTACGACACGACTGCTTTCTGACCACAAACTACTGATCAACAGTTCAATTGAGCCACTCTGTGATCCCACTGCCTCCGTGCATGTGGTCTTCTCTGCCCAATGATAAAGCAGCTTTATGCTGTCAAAAGAGGGAGCTGCCGAAAGGAGATGACATGCTGTTTAATTATGCAGGCTAACAGCCTGAGGGCTGCAGTCTTCAGTTCACGGGACACGAGCGCTTGGCTTCATTCAGCCGCACAGTTTAACCAAGGCAACACTGGGACTGTGCCGAGAGATTCTGATTTGTCCTGTGATGTCTCTAAGCAATTTTAGGTTTTAGACTTTTGTACTCATACTTGCTTCGTGTTTTTGATTAAATGTTGCTCTCGTTTGTCTTCAGGCATTCGTTTTTGGGTGACCATTATGTGGAGTTCAGTAAGCTTTCACAAGACCGAGTCATCGGGACAAAGGAACATATAGCACGAGTACGTATGTCGGCATTTAAGTACTGAAAAACATTATCCATCAATGGTGAACACTTACATTCAGCTCTGCTCTTTGACAGATTTATGACATCCAGACGGGTCAGGTAACTCTGACTCTAAACAACCCCGACCTGGCCAACAACTACAAGAGGAACTGTGCCACCTTCAACCCGACAGACGACCTGGTACTGAATGACGGCGTGCTGTGGGATGTCCGCACGGCTCAGGCCATCCACAAGTTTGACAAGTTCAACATGAATATCAGTGGCGTGTTCCATCCCAACGGCTTGGAGGTCATCATCAACACAGAAATTGTATCCTTGAGATACTTGGGTTGACAAGAGCACAGCAGGAGTTGTTGTTTTTGACTCATCCTCACACAATCTCTGGTTATTTTGATGGATTTGTTAATGTCACCTCATGGTTCATACTGTCTGTTTTATTAATTGCTCAGATTTACAGCTAAAATTGATTGTGCTTTCTGGGCTCAACTGTGCTTATTTAACGTTGGACTTAAGTAATGATTACTGAGCGTTTCACAAATCTGATCAGGACCAAAAAGATTGTATCGGTGTTTAAATCTGTAGTCGCTCCAGTGATAGGATGGCTGTTGAGTTTTATTTCACTGCTAAACATTAAATATTTATTGCACTAAAAATTGATTTTACAACCCTCAGGATGGTTTTAATTGCTGTGTAATTAAATTTGTAGCAGATTTAGTTGATACAAATGAAAAAGAGTCCAATGGTCCTTAGTTGGCGTCTCAGTGGGATCTGCGGACTTTCCACCTCCTCCACACGGTTCCCGCTCTGGACCAGTGCAGAATAGTCTTCAACAACAACGGCACTGTCATCTATGGAGGTAAATACAGAAGCGTGGGTAATGTAGCACATTTGGCATCAAGCCTACAACTCACCCCACAGTCCACAGTCAGAGCAAGTGTGTGAAAGGTGTGTTTGAGTCAAAGGCTGGTAATTATGAACCAAAGTGAGCATGTGTGTATTTGACGAGAGGTGTGAACAGAGCCTGTAGAGGTGTGTGTGTGTATGTGTGTGTGTGTGTGTGTGCATGTGCTTGATGCCACAGTCACTCAGAGCCATATGGGCAGAAGGCTCAGTGTTGGACCGGCAACAGAGAGAACCAGCTGGTTCACGCCACCCCACAGGAAGAGCCATGGGCACGTCGTAATGGCTCTGTGACCACTTGAACCTCTCAGGAACCCGAACCAACTCGCTGTGCTCCGTCTTTATTTACTCTCTCACTCATACTGGGGCTCTTTCCTTTCCGCAGCAATGTTGCAGGCCGATGATGAAGACGACATGATGGAGATGCAGATGAAAAGTCCGTTTGGTTCGTCGTTCAGGACCTTTAATGCCACAGACTACAAACCAATTGGTGAGACGTCCTGCACCCTCACCTCACGTCTTTCATAATGATTGATGGTTTTACTTGGAAACCCCTTTTTGCCAATTACTTTGCTAATTACTGTAATATTTAATGTTATTTCTAATAATAATTTCATAGATTGACACATTCTTTTTGCTCTCCTCAGCCACGATTGATGTCAAGAGGAATATATTTGACCTTTGCACTGATACCAAAGACTGCTACCTGGCTGTGATTGAGGTAAATTAATGTGACATCTTATTTTTTGATAAATGTTGTGATATTTTATGTATCTTAGAAATATTTTAAACATCCTTTTCCTCCTGCCTGTCCAAGAACCAAGACTCTGTAAACACTGACACGGTGTGCAGGCTGTATGAAGTTGGTCGGCAGAGACTTGCAGAGGAAGAAGAGGAGGATGAGGAGGATCAGGTTCTAACTTTGTTCTTTTAATCCAGTTCTTGCAGTGCATCTTTGGTTCCTTTAGGCAGAGATTAAAATTAATTGTATCAATTGTAATTTACCTTTTTTGTGGCCATCTGTGCGCCAGGAGGATGACGACCAGGAGGAAGATGACGACGATGACGAGGATTCAGACGATGACATCGATACAGATCCGCTTATCGCCGAGCTAGAGAACGAGAACGGTGGAGAGGATGAGGACGATGAAGAGGAGGACGATGGGAACGATGAATTCTCTCCCTCTGATGAAGAGGTCGCACGCCTTCTCGAAGAGGATGTCGACGTTGGGGATGATGACGATGACAATGACGATGATGACTCTGATAATGATGATGTTGATCTGGATGGCGACAATGGTGAGTAGTGCTTCAAGTCAACTATACAATATAGGAGAATCCAGTTGATTTTCAAAATAAAACACCCTGTGTAAGTTTGCATTCATTAAAAACAGCCAAAAGGGAATTTTTAGCTAAACCCAAATGTAACAACGTCACCCATTGATTTGTGGACAATCGTTTCGAAAGCTTGAGTTTGTCATCATGGACGTTGCCATCTTGGGTTTTTTTTGTTCCAGAAGTGATCACATTTTGAGTATGGAGCTGGTGAGTGATGTATTACGAGTTGGGCTGCACACGGTTCTGACTCAGGTTTCAAGCAGGGAAAAAGGGTGGCTTGTCTGCTCACAAACTTTCTCGTATTACAGCAAAACAGTGCACTACAATATTTTCCTGAAAACATTTGAGGTGAGAAATGGATAACGCGGTAACATAATCCTAATTCACATTTGAGCAGCCTAGTTTGACAGTTTGATCTGAGCTTCATGAGCCCGGTGTGTTACGACGATTTGTCAAACACAAGGTAGTCAAGGTAAATCATACCCTGCTTTATCGTCTAGTTTACTCTAAAATGGGATAAAAAAATTACAAAGTGAACATCATGCTGTGTGGAAGAAGACTTGAAACCAGCAATTGAGACCACAAACTCACGAGGAAACTCTTTACTGAGGTAAAATATTAAGCTAGAAGTAAAGTAATTTCCCCATAAGACTCCCAGTCTAATCGGGATGCCCCCTACTGGCCATTGAAAAGAACGCAGGTTTAAGACACTTGCGTGTTGGCTTCACGTCACAGGACTAAAAGCTCCGTCCACTAATTATATACTGTTGGTGGTTGAGTCATTTTCAGACCCAAGTGACTCATTTCCTCAGAGGGTTGATGATTTTAGATGAAAATCTGGAGGTTTTTTAGAAGCTCTCAGAAACTGTTCTTATTATCACTATTTAAGTTTCACATATATTTGGATTAAATACATACAAGAGTTAAATAGATGTTTATAGTAAAATACACAAAAAATCAAAATAAAATGTGTAGCCTAAAAAAAAAGACATGACCTCAATTAAAACTTGAATTGAGGGTTAAAAGACGGAAATGGAAAACGTGGCAATTAACTGTGACGATTATGATGAGGTTTTGTCATTTCAGCAGTAAAATTTATGAATTGTGCCTCATCATAAGAACAAGCTGTTCACATGGAACGAAAAAGTTAATTAATTTTAAATTGGAATAAGTTCATAAACTAAGGGTAAATTATTTTATGTGCCAACTATTTACTGAATCTTGTACATGCAATTAACTCACTCACTCATGTTTAAAAAGTCTGGAAACTCTGAGAACAAAATGACACACAAAAATAATCATCACATCTCAGCCAGTTATATGAATACTTGTCACGTTTTTTTTTTTTTTTTTAACTCTATTCGTGTTGCCATTGTTTCAAAATAAAAGTGCCCTGTGCCCAAGAAGACCCACTTAGCCGGATGAGAATTAACAGGATCTTTTTGCCTGATAGCATGTTTGCAGTCTCGGATAAGTGATGCAAGAAGGCTGATGTTTGGTCCAGTTTCTCTGTTTTCATGCTTGTCTGGTTAGAAATGCTGTCCTTCCCAGTGGAATTTAAAAACTGCTGTCTTGGTTTTTCCAGACGTTGAGAGAATAACAGAAGAAGCATGAATTTGAGAGGGAAAAAGAAACTGATGCAGTGTTTTTTCACATTTTGCCAGAGCTGCTTTGTTTTTGCCGTTTTGGCAGTTCTGCTCTTTACCCACTGACCTCTGCAGCACCATGTCTCTGTATCCTCGCATTTCTAAATCTTTATTTGTCTGTCACACACACAGACAGCTCAGACAACTCTGACCTTGAGGATGACATCATTTTATCCCTGAATGAGTGAGGAGCCATCGGCATCTGGGACCGAGGACCAGGACAACATGTCAAGACTTCTGCCTCATAGACATTTGAGCTGCAGAACAGGAGGCAAGAAAAGAGGATAAAATCAGCAGATAAGGTGGGAGATAACTTGGAGCACTGCCAGTTTGAAACAGTAGGTGTCTGCACACATTGAGACTCAGAGTGACAGGACCAAGAAAGAACAATCTCATAGAGATGGAGGAGGGGGAAACCAAGGCACACGAATTAACTTACTGGTGGGCAAAAATGATTGTATTTGATATAGTTTTATAAAACAAGTGGGCTTGATGATGAGTGAAATGGCTAGTGTGTAGATGCAGTGAAGAAAATCTTTTATATTTTATCACATTCACGGCTCTTTAAATGAGTTCATTTGATATTGATTCACTCATTTTATAAGCCTATGTTTGGTCATAGATTAGAGTTTGTAGGGGGAAAGGCTTACATTGCAGGGCTGTGCATCTGCATTTGTGTGGCAAAGGATACAGTGCTCTCTAAAGCTTGTATTTGGCCAAACCACCTGATCACCAAAAAGTACTAAAAGTATTGAAGTAGGCAGCTAATGCACAAACATGTTGCTGATGTCTTATCAAAAACACCGTTCAGATTTTCACCATAAAACCGATGACCAAAATGCCATACGCAGCAGTGCCATTCGTGAACATCGCCTTCTGATTTCATCTTGTAAATAGGAAAATAAATCAGTTTGTGCTCTTGAATTGCTGAAGAAACCATAACTAGTGTGGACACTGTAACAAAACTATTCACACCTGCTCACTGTCAGACATATAGAGGCTTCTTCAACTCTGTACAATTGTGTATTTTCTTTATTTTTTACAGCCCTTTTATCCAGTAAACCCAAATCCTAGACTGGATCAACCACTCGAGGATTTGCTGGATGTTTTTACAGGGTTTTGTGCTGTTGATAACGGCACAAATCCAATCGCACAGTGAAAATGTGACTTAAATGTTAAAAACCTTCACGGTAACTTCGGTTCACGACTGATAAAAAAGCAAACCTCATCCATTGGAATAAAATCTGCACTTCCTAAATCTCGAAAGAAAACTTAGAAACATTGGAAAGAAAAAATGGTGTTAAGATTCAGCAGGCTTCAACCTCTCTTCTGAAAACAAAATGCCTTGTACTTGCACACTTTTTGAAAGCAGTGCAAACATTTCATGATTTTTCTGATGTTATTTGCCTTGTATCTATTCATTTTGCCTGTTTTCTTTTCCACAAGGAGACTTTTCTGTTGACTTTCTTGAGACAATTTATGTACAGCTTGTATGTATCTAAAGTATTTTTACTATAAATAAAGCCGCAAAATTTGTTTGGGGTTTTCCTTTAATGAAATGTGAATGATGCTTGCAGATACTAGACACTCTATAAGCTGTTATTAGACGGTGTCTTGAAAATAGGTGGTTCTTGAAAGGAAGAAAATCTAGAGTGCGTGCCGAAACCGGTGTCAATATAAAGGGCTAAATAACACAAACTTCATAATTAAAACCTGAAAAAAGAAACTTTTTAGGGAACTTAATCTTTAGTTTGACAGAACACAGGTGATCTGTTAACCAAGGGGAGTACCATTAGGTTTGTGCTTGGTTGATTATTATTCAAAATCTACATATTATTCCAACACAGACATGTAGTATCCATTTTTATGCGGATGATACAATCTTATATATACATAGTTCTTCTCCAAATCAAGCCATCTCTAGACTCTTTTAACAGTCTTCAGATATTATCTGCTTCACCTCAAGCATGCACTAGAATTGAAGTTGTTTAATCTTCTGGGAATTTGGATAGATAACAGTCTTACTTTTAAACCTCATGAGGAACAATTGGTACACTTTTGAGAATTGAAATACCACATGAATACTCGTTGAACTTACATTTACATTTAGTCATTTAGGAGACGCTTTTATCCAAAGCGACTTTCAGAGAAGGGAACAATCAAGGTACAGTATAGTGCAATAAGAGGTGCAGCAATAAGTGCTGTAACAGTTCTTAAAGGGGTAGGTTTAGCATGTCTAGTTGTTGGTAGTGCCAGGAGAGAATCTATGCTCTGAAGAGCTGGATCTTCAGGAGTTTTTTTTAAAGGTAGAGAGGGACACTCCTGATCTGGTAGGAACTGGTAGTGTGTTCCACCAACGGGGAACAACAGACAAGAAAAGCCTGGATTGCCTTGAACAAACAGGTGGGAGAGCCAGGCGTCGTTCATTGGCGCTGCTTTCTGGTACTTGACAGCATATAAATTGAATTAAATACAAACAACTGTAACACCTGTTAGTTTGGTCCCATTGGATCAATTTAAGCTCATATTTTTAGAGCTGTCTGTAATTGTTCTTGATGCTGTCTGTGTTGTTGTGTCATGTCTTTTCAGTTTCTCCTGCTGTACTCTGGTCTCCTGTGCAAAACAGATCTACCACAATAAATACACATAATGATAATATTAATTCTATCAACAGTGTCCCTCGGCAGTCAGGAAAAATCATTATCTATTTATCAGTAAAGTTTTGGTAAATTATTCTGATTTCCAGTGAGATTACAATTTTCCAGGTGGCTTTTAAACGAGAGAAACACGGCAGGAAACGGAGCTAAATTGTGCATTTACATTAAGAATAAGCAGCAGCTGAGTTAAGACATATATATTAGTCATAGATTAGTTATGCAATACATTTGTTACATATGAATAATCACATCGCAATCACATTTATTGTCTTTAATGTGCTAATATGCCTTGCATTTTTCCTAAAGTAACATTACTCCCTTGATTGTTGAATTGTGCACGCAGGGATTTGCCTGCTAAACTAAATTTTCCTGTGGCCTCCCCCACAGTTAATAATAGCACACATTAAAATAGTCACCCAAACCACATTAAGAAGGATCAAATAAGTCTTTTAAATTGTGTGTGTGTGTGCGCGTGCATGCACGTGTATGTCCATGTGTACAGAGTGATTATGTGTACAGGGAAGCACAGAGTGCATGAAATGTATGATCCTGAGGACTGTAAAGAAATGTGCGTGTTTTTGTGTGAAGGCAGGTGATGGATGAGTTGGTAGGACATGCTTCTTATTACCTCCTCGGCTGGCTCTTATTGTCTGCTGGCTTTGGGAGTGTTGAAACAGATAGCAGCTCTCACTGTATCAGGCAATCCCTGTTTGCAGTGGACCTGCCTCATCCTCACAGCACTGCTGCTGCTGCTGCTGCTGCTGCTGCTGCTGCATCAGAGCTAAATGTAGCCACTGCTCTTCCCAAGCTGAACAAGTAAAATACAGAGCATTTCTCAAATCTTTTATCATTTAAAATGTCCTGTATGGCAGTTTTTTTTTTAACCATTTGCATGCAGTAGTGTCACTTGAGCACAGTATTACGGGAGCTTTTGTTATATTAGATTTTTTTTTTTTTTTTCCTCAAATGTTTATTAGCTGGGATGCATATTTAGCTTGTAAAACGCCCCACACTCCTCCAGCTTTATGTATGTGATTGGAACACCGCCCACAGTGTTCCACTTCAAGTAATAGACAGATGGGAGTCAGTCACAGCGTCGCTATGATGGAGAGAAATTACCCTGCTGAATACTGCCCTCCCTCCCACACTACATCAAACTCACTGGACGCTCAATATTCACCAAATCACTCTATTTTTCTGCTCATGATTGCCTTGTCTATAGACAAGACAGCTTAGTGCATTGAAATGACCAGACGTGCATCGAAGCTTCTTTTTTTCCCCTCGATGAATAATGCATATTCATCTGGTTTAAAACAGCGTAAGTCTCTAAGTATGTTCTGTGTAGTACTGTGGCTTTAATTCTTCTGCCCTTCAGCAATACTGAAATAATTAGGCCATATTGGTGGATTTGCACAGACAGTTAACTTCACAGGTTTGAAGCTTCACGGGAAAGTAATATGCATAGTGTTCATCATTACCCCACAGACTATTTTAACAGCAGTGACTCACTTCATGATACAGCGGTGTGCCATAAACTCAATTCACACATCGGTGCTTCTGGTACGTCATTTCAAATCAATCGGCTTCCAGTCAAACTGTTTTCTCTAAATTGGAACACATGGTGTGTGTTTTATAGGCTGACTTACAGTATTTGATGTGACTTAAAGGAGCAGTGCGTAGGATTCAGTGGGATCTTGTTGTGCAGTTGCTGATTGCGATCACCTCGCCTCACCTTCCTGGTGTGAAGGAGAGACTACAGTGGCAGTGAAATGCACGAAATTCCTTATCTAGGAGATAAGATATACTTTATTGATCCTACAAATTCACTTATTTCAGCGACTCACAATATACAAGGTGAATAAGAAAAATACTAAATAAATATAATTTATAAATAAATAGGTGTGACCTGCTGGCTCAACTGGTACTTCCTGCAGTGACCCTGTTCTGACGCCGGCCTCTGGTCCACGGACGTTTCCTTTGCTGCATGTCTCTGTCTCAGCTTACCTGCCTGTTTTCAGCTGTCCGCTCTCACAACTTGAACACCGTCCAGAATAACCAGCAAGATACTACACTCAGTCCATGTTTGCACATAACACAGCTTAAGACTGGTGTCAAAAGAAATACTAAAAACACAACACAAGTGTTCAGGGCTAATGTAACGCCGTGTGGGTGATTTGTCCGTTCTGGGCTACTGTAGAAACATGGTTGACTCCATGGGAGAGGACCTGCAACGTCTGCAGATATAAAAGTCACAAAACATGACAATTCTTATTTTTTAAGGTGATTATACACAACAAATATGTAATTTCTGCCATATTCTTTAATAGACTTTTGCTCTTTGTTTGATGTGTTTCAGGGGAGCAGTCAGTGCCTCATTTATTTTCTGCATTGTCTGCTATGAGTAGTGTATCATTGGATCTTTTGTTCTCATAATTGTTCATTGCCTTTGTTTGTTGTCTTGTGGGTTGGGCACATTTGGTGCATGACACTTGAAAAAATAAATGTATTTACTTGCTTACTAGAGCTCCCTAAATCTTACACACTGGACCTTTGATTTACTTACAAAGTTAAATATATTAACGTGGAAATAAAATGTACAGACAAGATGATTAAACATAATAAATAGAATATTAAAACATCTAAATACCAGTTCCAGGGATGCTGTTGGAGAATGCAGCAGATGTGGGAATCACCATTAACAAATCTCAACTCAAGTCCAAAGTGAAGTCTTCTGGTTTACATGAATCTACAACAGGAAGCTGTGATTAAGCATGAAGTCACAGGTGAATAAATAACAACACTAAACTTCAGATTCCGTCATTAATTTTTATGTGAACGCCATTGATAAATCAGCCAGCGGGTTGTGTGATGTAGATCTGATGGGAAATCCACAGTTTGCCGAAGCCATCAATCAAGCTCAGAGGGGAAATTGTCCGTTAGGAATTTGTTGCATCTCATCTTGTGTGTGGGAGCATGACTGCACTATGACAAAGCATCGCCGGTAGTGGGTCTAGTTTCTTTGAAATGACTCAACCAGGAGGTGCTTCCCCACATGGTCCTGCTCTGATCTGTAACACCGGGAGCTACTTTATGGCCAACAGCCCCCAAAGCGACACATTCAATCAAAAAAGGCAGACTGCCAGCCAACATCCAAGCATCCAAGCAAAGGAGGGGGGAAATGCAGTTTGTGTTTGTGATGGATGCAACTGCCATGCAGAGAGAGAGAGAGAGAGAGAGAGAGAGAGAGAGAGAGAGCGCATATATTTGTAAATGCTTGACACATCAGTGTTGACAAAACGAGTCATGTGACGACCATGAAGATGGCGCAGCTTATGGTATATTGCTGTTTTCTTAGTATTTTCTTGCACCATTCTCGACTGAAGAAATATCAACGACCTATCACCGACTAATTACCGACCGATCCAGCCTCAGTTCACGCGGGCTGAGCAGCCTATTGTGGATCAGCTGGACTTGAGCGCGATTGGCTGGGTGATAAAACAAAAACAAAACAAAGAAAATTAAATATATATATATATCTAAGCTACATAAAGAAATCCCTGTTCCACTTGAAATGCGGCTTTTTTTTCTTTTTTCTTTTTTTTGAAGGAGAGCAGAAAAACCGCTCGCCGTGTGCGTGCGTCAAGTGCGTGCATCCCTTTACGCGCGCGCGCGTTTGTGTATGTGTGTGTGTGCGTTACATTAGGTGGACACGGAGACTGCATCAGACTGGAGACACACGCCGGGACATAATAGAGCGGAGATATTGAGGCTTTGATGGTCCTTTCCTCCTCTTCCCACCCCCCTCTTTTTTTGGTGTGTGTGCACACACTCACACACACACAAACGTCAGGATGCTGATTCCGGTCGAGACATGTAGGTCCCATGTATGAGAGCACCCAGGATCATTTGTAGCCTTCAGCTCTCTGTATTTTTTTATTTTTTTTTTTTATTTCCAGCAGCATCATCTCACGATATCGACATAATGTGGCTTGCTCTACCGGAGGGAAAATAACCAATTATGTGGATACCTACAGAAGAGGAGAAAATCGGAGTTGGTGAGTGAAATGCGCTTGTTGTTGTTCATTAACGACGTTTGATTTCGAGCTTCTTCTTCTTTTTTTTAATTGACTTTAATCATGCACTGTTGTGATGGATGAGAAACACCCAGCTTTGCTCATCGACACCCCGCATAGCCTCTCCAGCATTCATTTTTTCCCCCTGTTGTTATGCCCATTACACCCAGTGAAAAACACATAGACTTATAATGGCTGATATACAAGGCCAGTGACTGCATAGAAAAGGGAAATTGCGTGGGTTGGTACAGCCTACAACCCACCACCTTTAAGATGCTATCGCAGTTTATACACAACCGACCACAGGCGGTGCTTCTCTACATCAGGCTCCTACTTTGTTTTTTTGTTTTTTTTTAGTTTGTAAGAAAAAAAAAATGCGTCAGTGTAGCATTTTAGCCTTTTCTTTTCTGTGAGCATATCTGGAGGGGGGGGAAGAAAAGGAAGAGGGGGGAGAGGAAAAAAAAGGCGATTCATGTTGAAACCACGAGGGGGCATCGTGACTGCGTCCCTCCAACAGGTGTAGGCTGTGGAGTGAAGCTGGAGTCTACCTGTAGACTGGAAACTGTCTTGCTTGCTGCAGGAGGGACTGCACTGTACCACACGTTTTCTTCTCCACGCATGTGTGCACTTTGACCCCCCCCCCGCCCCCCGTCCAATGCAACATCAGCATGCCTCCACTCAAATCAAATATCAAAGCGAGTTTTTAATGACTGTGAGGTCTCACACGTTCAATGTAAAGTGGTCGCTGAACCCCTGCGGACACGGCACAAGTGTTTATAGCTTGTGGTTATACTATAGAGGGTTTTCATTAGAGAGAGGGGGGGGGGGAGATGAGTCATGTCCAGATGCTCTACAGCTTGATACTTGCAGGGGCTACTCATGCTGCCTCACGCATGATACACCCCCCCTCCACCCTCCACCCTCCACCCTCCGTCCTCCGTCCTCCACCACTCCTTCCTTCCTACATACACACGCCCACACATACACACTTTGGCTTGGTGGCACTGGATTCATCATGATCGTTTCATAGGAGACTGCAGGATGAGGTGCCCTAATGGCAATCCACCATAATATCAGCACACCTCTGCCACTGTTAACAGTAATCTTAACGCGCTTAATCGCCAGCCAGCCATCCAACCATCCATTTATCCATCACAGAGTGACTGCAGGTCTTTTTCTCAAGCGCAAATATTATCGGAGGTCTCTTTTTTTTATATAAATATATATATATATATAACAGAGGAAGGGAGGGCAGGGAAGATAGTTTTGTGTGCGGGGAAAAGCAACAGTTCGGCGCAGCCTCCGCAGCAGCAGCAGCAGCAGTCGGTGCGGAGTGACCTGACGCTGTCCACGGTGCTGATATGCGGGGAAGCAGAGCCGCTCTGTACCTACACAGTACACACTGTACCAAAGCAAAGGCAACCCAAATTACTCTGGTCAATCCCCCCCACCACCACCTTCCTCCTCCTCCTCCTCCTTCTTCCTCACATAACATGTTGACATGCAAGGTTTAATATTTCTCCAACATCGTCGTAGGTGAAGCCCACGCTGCTGCTGCTGCTGCTGCTGCTGCTGCTGCTGGCCTGCTATGTTAACTGGCTCCATACAGTACACCTCTCTATTGCCTCATTTGTCTTGTCTATTTTTTTTTTTTTTTTTTTTTGCATATTTCTTTGCTTATTCTGTCTCATTAATGTCACCACACACGCCGATATGTAACCAAGCAGGCCTCTATCTTTCTTTTCCTCCTTTCTTAATGGGCACCTCATGAAACCTTAATGCCTTTCTTAGAAACGCTGCCTATTCATTATGTTGTTCTTGGTTGTGTTTATGCAGGAAATAATGTTAGTTTGTAAATCACTTGTGTGACTGAGTGGCAGCAAAGGTGGTGCTGCCCGGCTCTTTCCTTACTCTGGAACTGCAACTGATGATTATTTTAACCACCAATTAATCTATAATTACTTGTTTTCCTCAATTAATAATCAGTCTGTGTAATGTCAAAAGAAAGCCCAAAGTAAATACTCGTTATACCATAAAAACATTACCAACTAACATCAATTCGCTAATCAGTCCTCAGTGCAGTCTTCTTCAAATGGTTTGCTTCTTACTTTTTCAGTCTGATTTTCAAATGAGTCACTGATGGATCTCTCTCATATATAAGCGGCGATATTGAGAGAATTTATTTACACTTTTGTTGGAAAGAGCTCCGACTGTAAGTCAGTACCTTCCCACATGAGAGAGGGAGTGAGTGAAATGAATCAGCTGGCTTTCGTCCGTGGCCACATGGACGCGGCTCAGACACAAACTACTGTAGCGCTACGTGAAATAATCAAGCAATCTAAGGCCACCATTATCTGAAATGGACAGCTCTAGGATCAAACGTTCTTCATGAAAGAACAACAGATAGAGCTAATGTTCATCTGAGAGTGGGATTAGAGAGATTAATGTAGCCCAAAGTAGCATTTCTTCATGGTTTTAGCCGTGATTAACCGTGATTTTATTATTTATTTATTTTTTTTAGTTGCTCAGCCTCATTTTTGGTGAGCAGGCTCTTCATGAGTGCTCTAGTTTTATGCACCTTAACTGACATGCTCAGTAAATACACATAATGTTGCACATGTGATAGTCACGTATGCTAAATATTGTATGACACCAATTTGGGATCAGATATGGTAAAACGCTTCTCTGCCTGTGGCAGAAATCTCTATAGGTTTGCAAGACTTCAGCACATCTCCGAGTAAGTGAGTGTGCCTTCAAGTCGTGCTGAACAACATGACTCAGTGGGCGAAGCCCAAAGAGCATTGTGTAATTTTTAACTTTAGCAAGATCTGGGACAAGACAACTCAAGCCAGGAAAGCAGGACCTTCATGGTCTTCATGCTCACACGGTTCAGCTTCAGTTGTACCAATCCGAGAAAGTTCATTTCAGTGCTGCAGTTTAGATGAGCGCGGCGTCCTCTCTAATAAATAGTTTCTCAGTACAGTGGCACCATTAGCGCTCGGTTGTTTTGAAAAAAATAATCATTTATAAGCCATAATAGTGTTTACTGTTGTTCTGGCAGTTTTTTTTTTTTTTTTGATGACATCTCAGTTTTCTCTGCAGAATATTTCCCTCCTGGGGGCCGTTGTACAGTTCGGTACTCTATGTGTCTCTCACTGACTCTAACGCAAGGTCATCAGGCCATGCATGTCGTGTTTTAAGCTTCACTATATAACATGTGGAGGAAAAATATTTTTCAAGACATGGCAGCATGTAATAATATTTACACTGGAGGATGATACTGGTCTCATTTCATCTGTCTCAAAAGAACAATAATGTTTTTGAACAAACTGTCGATTACATATTGGATTTGACCTTAAGAATGCACGACAGCAAAGTAGACAGGGGGAAAAGGTCAAAGGTCACCCTCAGACATACCTGAGACTAGTTTTCTATCGAGTATGTAGTGAACACAAATTGGCTGGGTCTATTTGTGTCTTTTATCAGTGGTTTTGGTGGAAACAGACGTAGAAAAGTGACTCAAACACATTCAAAACTCTGAATGGTATTATAGTTAACGTGATCCAAGAGTGTGCCTGTGATACAAGACAAACCTCTCAACATAGACACAATGTTTGCAGTGCTACAACTCTCTCTCTCTCTCTCTCTCTTAACACTGTGGAAAGCTCTGCATTGGCACATTTTTTTTTTGGTTATTAGGTGCTGTTATGGAAAATCAACTTCAGCTTCTGTTCTCACTTCACGCCAACACAGAAAAACTGAATCCTTAAGAGACTGTTTGTAGGCAATAATACTGCTGGGTAGATTTGTGAAGAATAAATCGGTGCAGGAAATAGCGGATGTTGCGTGCTTTGAGTTAAATACTAAATATCTCATCTGTGACTGTGAATCTCTTTCAGTCTTTAAATTGAGAACATCAAAGTACCCACAATTTTATTTTCTAATGAATCCTGCCTGATTATAGGTTGTAGTTCTGCTTGAGTTCATTTCAAATGTTTTACGTCTCCCTTGTTTTGCCATACTAGTAACAATGTAGAGACATGAACCAGCATTTAGTATATGCAAGTAATATAAATCCACTGTATGTACAACAGAAAAGGGCGATATAATATTATAAATAAGGTGAATTCAAGGAAACATACCAGCACATAAACACCTAAAACCTTATTTGAGAGACAGATATTTGCCTGGCAGTTTGCAGAGATTGTTTGTGTAAAGATCAGCTGATGATCACAAGCAGAAGTTTGATTTTAAAGCAGATTAGTGTGTGAAATTCACCGGGCAATAGTTTTATATAACGATTATTAAGTTTAGGAAAACGCTTATGAGCTTGTTTGTGTTTATTCTGTTATGTATCGAGGCACACACATACACAAACGACAGATCGTATATGATAGACCATATATGTTAGGGAGCAGGGAATATAGGATATTTTCATCTCCCTGCTCCCTTTTTGGTCAAGCCATCTGCGTATTGTGCCGTTTCACACTGTAGCTTATATGTTCTGTTGAAAGTTTACACTGAAGAAATAAATAATGAAATGAAAATGAAATATCTATACTCACTATTTTTGTACTTTTTGGAACAATGATTCAGCTATTCCCACGACCTTGTTTTTGGTCTTTATTCATTTGCCGGTGTTGATCATCATCTCTTTGCTGCCATCAACAACCAGATTACTCAGAAGAATCCATTCCCCATCATATTGTACCATATTGTAAATTTGCCACTTTAGGGAACTTCTTATCTCTATTGTAAGAGCTATAGCTCCTCACACCTTTGAATTCAAGTCTTTTACTCTGTGGTGTCATATAGTGGAGGAGAATATAAATTTTGACAACCCAAACTGAGTAGGCTGCCCTACAGAGTCTGGACCAAAGTGTATTTTATGCTCTTTATATTTAGTTTTTACTTTTAGTTCACACTGAAATGTTCTGAAACACGGATTGGACCAGCTGGAAGATTAATATATGGTAACATTTTATCTTTGCAGGCGAAATATCCCCAAGATGCCTTTTTAAAAGCAAATTTGAATTATGTTACAGAAAGTTGACATCTATGTGTCATATATAGAACAATGGCGAGGAAAGTGGAGGACAGCAGGAGTCTCCTCCTGTGCTTAAGCACCATAATTCGCCCCAGTGAGTTACTGGTTACACAATAATGTCCATAAGATGCCATGTGGACTATGAATGCAATTAATAGAGGGACAGTCTGGACTGATATACTGTTGCTGAGTAGAAGTGCTCTCATTTGCCAACAGTTTCTACTGCCCGTCCCGTCAGTCCTTCCAACATCCTACGTTCAACATGTTGAAGTCTAAAGATGAATTCTTGTTGGTTGTGCTTTGAGGATATGCTAATGCTCTGCAGCTTTTTTATGCACAATGAAAGAGTGTTTACACAGCTTGGAGGTTTTGTGCGGAAGGACTATGAAAATATGAGCCTGTGTGATGCTCCAATCTCTCCGGAACATGACAATCTCATCTTGCTCTGACGTGGCCTCCGCTAAAGAGTTTTCAAATGGTATGAGTGCAGGTTTTTGCAATTCAAATGAAATAGAGGCCATTAAAGAACAGGACTCTCAAATAGGAAATACTTAGCCCTGGCTGGAAAAGGGCCTGAGGCAGACTGAAAAAGGTGACAAGGAGCCTCTTTAAGTCCATCCATCTCTCTCTCCGTCTAATACATGCCCAATACGCTTGACTTGAACTCCAGTGCCATGCAGCATCCATAAGCTTGCCATTTTAAAAAGCTCAGATCCCTGCAGCAGTTACAGTGAAGAAAGAAAGCCCTCCAGTTTGTAGATGATCTGTTGCCATAGTTACCCAAGCACAGGAACTGAGCACTTGTTACCCTCAAACAGGCAACGGAGCCGAGCCCAAGCCCCTCCTTCTCTTCCTCCCCCTCACTGGGTCCCCTGGCTAGTTCATTAGCATAATGATTCACACCAAACTCTCCTTGAAGGGCCACCATTTGTAGGTTTTGAAAATCGTCAGCGGACTCCTGTTGTCATTAAACAAGTTTGCCTTGCGTTACTGTATGTTACATGGCTCGTGGTGCAGCGCTGCACAGATAGAAACAGGCTCCAGACGACAAGATGTTTCTGGTGTGTGGTCAGTGATTGCATGATGCTGCAAAAGCAGGCGGCGTGGAAGATTTATGCTAATATCGCCTCATGATAAAGCAGTGTTTAGCCTTACTGCTTAGCAGTTTGTGTGGGCTCTATTTTGGGATACAGTTCAATTAACTTAACATTGCACAAAAATCAGGCCGCTTAAGAATTAATTGCCTATTAAAATGACTACCCACTTCAGGGTGGGAGCTTGTTTACAGTTTGCTAAGCAGTGGTTCCTGTGTGACGCTGTGTTTAGATGTTTGCATTAAACAGCTTATTAAAAAGCAGCGCTACAACCCCAAAACACTTGCTGCGTGGAGATACAGCAGCGTAGGGGAGGCACCTCTGCTTAATCAGACGTCACAGTGATGAAACCAAGCAGAAATCTTTATTTGTAATGTGTTTACAGTCAGGACTAAAACTACTATGAAGTCAAATACTGTTGTCGTCTCATGATTTTTGTCTCTTTTTCTGCACAGTGATCTGCAACTTCCGGTCACCAATATGTCAGGCCCTGGTCCTGGAGATTGGGGAAACTGTACAGATTCTGGAGAAGAGTGAAGGTAAAGATTTCATATTGATGAACAGTGGCATTATTATTGTTTTTAATTAATTAGAAAGATATCAGCTACATGAAGTGGACACTACTGTTGTTCATTTGTTTTTTTTAAATCTGGGAATTTGGGGGGTTTGCCGGTGGGGTGGAATTCACATCCTACAACTAAAATATCTTTTTAGTGTATAAATTTGACAACCTTTAGGCCATATAGATACATTAATCTATATTTCTCCACCAGAACATTACTCATAGAAACGGCTTTGAAACATCTATGGTCTACAGTATCTATTGTGGCTTTTTATGGCTCCATAATTTTCCTAAAAATTTAAAGTAATAAAGTAGATTCATCTTAATAACTACATATACTCATACTAATTATAGTGAAACACAGGCAATGTTCTGATCCTAGAAACCTAGTTTTCCCTGTAATCCTTAAATCCTTGAAAGAACAGCAATATTTTAGTAAAAATAAAGGCAATATCTCTGAAACTTACTCAATAAACTACACATAATCAGAATATTTTAGAATTTTTAATGTTTGGTGGTTACTGCCCTGTTTTAACCACCAGTCACCAGAGTAAACATAATTTCAGAGAGGTATTGAAATGAGTATAACCCTTTAAATAGCAAGACAAACACCAGCAACATACTGTTGCTCATTTTATGTAACGTTTGTAATAACATAATCACACTAGTACAGCCATCGGTGTCTAGAAAGCCACTCATCTTATTTGTATCCATCATATTGTCCCTGTGATGTAGCCTAGGTAACTGCTAGCTAGCAGAACCCCGGCTAACGCAACCGCTGCCACAGATCTGTTACACTACTCCACTATTCAGTGGTCAATAGATGAACTGACTACAAAGTATCAGTTAAAACAGCATGTTTTAGTGTCAAAAAGCACATTTCAATAATTTTGTTTAGGCTGTTTTATAGAAATCATGCTGATACTGTCCCTCACAGGCCTGCTGGGCAATGTTAGCTAAGCTAGGCTAGTAAGGCATATAGTTAACAGTAGTTAACCTGACTAATCTATCCAAATATTATGTTATAACATTGTTATAACTGATATTTCAAGTACAGTTTGATTTGAAATGATAATAAAAACCAAATACGTGGCTGGCACCCTTCTTGTATCATGTCAAAAAGTGCCACAGTGTGCAATAATGTGTTTCATTGTGAGGTGTTTTTTTATGATGTGCACTTTGCTCTTCTTTCAGGTTGGTACAGAGGCTTCTCCACCAAGAAGCCGTCTATCAAGGTAATTACAACAGCACAAATTACTGTTTTGACATTGTGTTGATTCCTGCAGGCTACATACAGTATTCTCCATTTAAAATGAATAGAGAGTGAATCAAACACATCCCTAGACTCATGCGCACGAGGCAAAGTAAATAAAACATCTACTCTCACTGTACAAATGACGTGAACACATTCATAGCATTTTCAGTCTCCATAGGTTTTATTAAAAGCCGATGCATATTTGTGAATGATTATGATGTGAGAGATCCCAGAAATAACATCTAGACAACAAAAGACTTTAATGACTGAGTATCTTGTTGAATAGAGCTTTGTTGACAGAAATAGAAATCTCCTGACCTGAATTTCCAGAGGTGCTTTCATAAAGACACACTTTTAACGGTTCGAGTACTTCACGGCACATAAGCACACAAGTAGATGTAGCGCCCTTTCCAAGATGTCATTAAAAAGATAATAAAACTGAAGTACAATACAACAGATACACTGTATGTGCATCGCATGCACCGCAGCCATCACTGTGAGTGAATGCTGTACATCCACTCTGTGCTGTTTTCTCTCCTGTCTCTCCAGCAGATGGTGCAATTAGTAACCAGAAAAACAGTAATTTTACCAAAACAAGCTATTTTTACAAACATAAAATGCCAGTTCTCCTCCATACCTCTCTCCTGCAGTGACTTGCTGTTGAGTTATACCTCTGATCAGGAAAGAAAGAAGGTTAACGTGGACGACAGGACGGAGAATCCAAACCTCTGTTCACGTAGCATCGTTAGGATAAATCCCCAGTATCCTCAGACCATAGTTGCAGAACTCAGAATAATACAACACCATCACTGCTGACAGAGATCAATACTCTGCACTGCAGTAAGTGGTTATCATATTGACTGACACATCTGCTTCCCATAGGACTGATTGTTCGGTAAAGGATGTTTATGACAGACGCAATCCTTGATCACCTGTAGCAGAGCTGCAGAGTTATTATACAAAGTTGGAGAACAAAGACGTAAACTTTGCACATCCACAACGCAAACAGTAGCATCATCAGATGCACATATGTCAGATATATCATTAAAACACAACAGCAGCAGTTCGTTTTTGATATTTCGCACGTCCACTCTGCTTTAAACTGAGAAGTCAGAGGCTGAAATGTTATGCGATGCTGCTGGGATGTTTTAAAGAAAGCGCAAAAGCTGTCCAGTCCTGCTAAATGTAGGTGTTAGTGGCTACATGCTGTCCTTCTCTACTCTCATCAGCTATTTACAGTTCTTACTAACACCCCTCCATTTTGTTATGTACTCCTCTGCCTACATTCATTCGCCCCCATCCTCTCTCTCTCTCTCTCTCTCTCTCTGTGCTGAGAGAATTAGTTGTGCTCACTGTGGCCAATTCTTCACATCTGGCAAATTAGAATAAGAAAGATGAACTGCAAGGGTGGCAGTTGGCACCACTCAGTCTCTCATGCCCTTCCCCTGCTAAGCCGAGGCACAATAGGGCTCCTGCACGCTGTTCCGCTCTCTCGTTTCTATAGCGTGTGCAAGCAGTATGGCTAAAAATGTCGCACACAGCAAGGCAGATATTGTCAAATTACATATAAAGGAAGTGTGATCGCGCCTTTACCTCAACATATAACGCATAATACAATGCTTTTAGGTTTTGGTACGTGTGTTGCAGGAGAATTGAGAACATAATCTCGTCACACTCACTAACATCTCTGCTCCTTCCTCTGTCCACAGGGTATTTTCCCAGTCAGCTATGTCCACTTGAAGAAATCCACAGTGACCAACAGAGGGTAAGTTGTATGATAAAGTGTTCTGCATCACAATTAAGATTACATTTATTACCTTTTATATACCTTTTATATACATACATATATTTTACATATATGTATGTATCCCGCCCTATTAGATCCAAGTAACATACATCACTATGGACATTTTTGTCCATTCGGGCACATTTTTCTGGCCATCATTTTGGCTCCGTTAGTGCATATGGCACAGTTTTTTTCTCTCTCTTGACAGATTTTGGAATTCAAATTTTAATAAATCAATAAAAAATGTACTACCCTCTTAAGTCATAAAAATGCCCACTTCCCAAAAACTGCTATAAAAACTTAACTTAAAATCATTTTTTCTGCTTTTTTTCCTGCATAAACCTCTAAAAAACTTCAGCCCTGTTAAAAACTTCCAAACACACAACACGATCGAATGTTTGATTTTAAGAGATCTATCGAGAAAAAAGCAGAAAAAAATGATTTGTTGAGTTTTTATAGCAGTTTTTTGGAAGTGGACATTTGTATCCTCAATGACTCAAGAGGGTAGTACATTAAACTGATGCTTGAGTGTTAAAAAGAAAGCCAGAGTAGCAAATAATTGTGCATTCATGTCCAAATATGCTTTATCTTCAGTGTCCACATCCACCGTCATGGACATATCCATACAGGCTTAAATTATCTATTATTTGTCACAGTCTGAGGATGTACAAAGAGTGAGGTAGTTCAAATAAACTGCCACATTCAAGACAGTGCTGCTTTCTGACAAATCTTAACAAATTCACAGTATGCGTCAGATGAGGTGTACCCAATCTCCAAATAAAGACAGGAAACCATATCACTGAGCTACTTCTGAACACGACGGGCATAATTGAAGCATGCTGGATCTCATATCTGACATTTTTTCTCTCTCTACTGACTTTGATAGATCATCTCAGGGTATCTGCCTTTACCATCCTTTTTCCTCCAAAATTTAAAGTCTGTACCTCAAGCTGTGTGAAGCTCAGGGAAGTCATGGGACCAGGCATTTCTGTGGTTTCATACCTAAATCTATAACCCACTGTGACTGAATGAATGTCAACTGATAGAGCAGAAACATTTAATTTTATAATGACACTAGCAAAGAAGCTGTTTTTAAAGAATGGTGGCTTCACTTGGAAAAAGTTGTAGAGTCCTTTTAGTATATCTGACTGTATTAGACCACTATAGGTTATGCTATGAAGTGAAGCCTATACGATCAAAAAACTGCAATTCCTCGAACAGCCACTTGAGGCTGGCTACAAAACGAGTCAGTCTCCATAAGCCTCCATGTTAAAATGTCCAACATCACAGCAGAAATGTTCATGACAACTGTACTGTACTGAATGCAAATATGTATTTTTTAGGATATATTTTTAATCACCTGTTCAAATTATATTTAGGTTACAGATAATTTACAGCATGGCCACTTTGATTGACGCATTACAGATGGCTTGTTTGAGCACCCAGCCCGCTTCGTTCAGCCCGCCGATGATGCACGTCTTTGCCAATTTTTAGATTAGCCGAGAGGTGGAAGAGGCAGGACTGCCAACATGACAGCGGCGAGAGCCACCACACTCTGAGCTTCAAAGAACAAGACAAAATAACACACACACACGCTGTCCATTCTGTATACTTTCAGTGATACACACCGGTGAGCCGAACCTCTTTATGGCAAAAGTTTTCCAGGATTTATCAGTGCATTGAAGTCCCTTAATTTGTGTTTATTTCTTCCAAAAATAGACTTTGTCATCAGTTATAGCCTTCTTTTTGGTCTACCTTTTTTACTACATAATGTAAGATGGTATCCATAACGCCCTACAACTCAGCCACGCTGAGATGAAAGTGAGGGAACACACATATAGGAAACATTACATCATCTGTGTGTTATGAAGTGGACACATAGTAAAAAAGAAGGCAGTTAAATATATTTCATTTTATGTAGGTGGGGATTGCAGCTCAAAATACTGAAGACTTGTTGTTTACGACATCAGCAGTGATTTCTCCGTGCAGCTCCATCGCTACCGGACCTTTATTGAGACATATCGGAGGATGATATGAGCACGGACGATAAAAAACAATCCTGTTTGTTCTTTACCGGTCAGGAGCTCTCCTTCACTCATTACGCAGGAAGTGTGATACAGATTGTGATCAAAGTCAGAGAATTATGATTTGTGGCGATCCAATCTTCAAGGCAATTACCATCAGACAGCAGCTGACATGCACACACGCGCACAAACATGTACACACAGTGGTCATCTTCAGTTCAGTCACAATAGCCAGCCCATGGCTGTAGAGGCCAGAATAAAGGCGAAGACAAAAACAGGCAGCAAAGCTCTTTATCAGCCTGAACTCATGGATGTTAAATCTGCATGCTGGGATCTATGGCTCATTGTGGACTGGGAGTTTACTGCTCTATCACCATCCTCCAGTTCAGCTACCACAAAGCAGGGTGACTCTCGTTTGCACAGTTAAAAGTTCAGAAATTGACATTGTTATACTTCCTCGCTCTAGGAGTTGCACTTTGGGAAATCTGCTTTGCTGTCTCATGGAGTTAATGAGGTGACACACCTTCTGCATATCTGTAGTTCTCCCAAAGCATCCCTGCCTACAGATAAGCACCCCGGACTCACTGTGTAATGGATGGAGATGCTTCCCTTGTTGCAAAAACTATGATACAGTATTAAAGATAATTCTTTGCAGCATAGGCCAGAGCTTAGTGAGCAAAGTGCAAAGTGTCACAAGAGAGCTAACCTTTGGTTTAATGTTTCCCTATGAATGTGGTCACACAGGAAGGATGTGAGTTATGCTTTTTACTGGAGTGCTCTACCTCCGCTCCTATCTGGAGCCAGAGAAAATCTCATTACTCTGTGTGATGTTAACTCTTTGTTATTACTGAAGCAGTGACGTGTAAGTGTGTATATTTGTTGCTTGAAATATAATTATTGACACGTTATATACAACTAAAAACTAATCGCATTACTTCACCAGTCACTTAACAACAAATGTAACAAAGGTATTTACTGACCTTCAACAGCTAGCTTAATGGTCAACTTAGCCCTGGTGAATCCAAGCCCCCAGCACCTTCACCAAGCTAACATGTAGCTAACTGCTGGTGTTACACCACATTCTGTGGCCATGCTAGTGTGTCCGCATTGGGCTCTGCCAGAGATGTGGACTTGGGTCATTGTTTTATTATGTTGTAGTCTCACTTTCAGTATTTCACATTTTAAAAGTGATGGGTAGGAACAATTAGATAGATTAGCCAATAATGTCACTATTAGACTGGGACTTTAACTTAGGACTTGAGTTGACTTGACTTGCCTGAGACTTGGACCAAAGACTCATATCTGGGAAAGAAAATACCTTTAGTTGCTGCAATTTTATACTGCATATTTTTGTTCAATTTTCAGGCACAGTTGCTCGGAAAAAATACAGCTAGCTACATCCTGTAATCGGGTACTTAGTTACAACAGGGGGAATTTTTTTTACAAGGGTGGTCAACAGACAGACATAAATATTGTCATGTTCTTTGCCTTCCTTTTACCAGTTTTAAAGACTGAACAAAACAACATTTATATAACATGCAACATTGCTTTACAATGGTCACAGAATATGGTGAACATATACTGTGTACATGTCCACCAAACGCTGATATCAACCCTCCATCAAACTACCAATAATTCAGGGATGTCCCTGAAGGTCGACCAGAGTGATGAAGCGTGACTGGGATTAGTAACTTTAATTTATTCACTGAATTTCAGATTTGAATCCCTCACACTACTCCTGACTGAAATGCGTCACAAAGCGATGCAGTACTGCTCATCGCTGATACTCTTGTGGGTTTCTTTGTGTTCGCTCACGTTCATGAACATGTTTTTTTTGTTTTTTTTCCCCCTTTCCTTTAGGCTGTGTGAGACGGTGGTGCCCCTCGAGGACCCTATTATCACAGAGACCACCTCCACGCTGCAGGAATGGGGTGTGTTGTGGAAGCAGCTCTATGTGGTCAGTAGCAATATATTACAGCACATCACACTCATATGAAAACAGAACACTAAGCAATAAATGCGAAACCGGATCTAACATAACTGAGATTTCCATGGGAGTTGGGAGAAAAACAGCTTTTGCAAAAAGAAATTGCATCCATGGTTGTTTCATTTGCATCCTCCTAAGGGGGTTTGTTGGAATAGTGTTTTCCGGTATGTTTTTCTTCCCTTCGCCTAATTCAGCACCTGGTATAACTAGGTCTGCTAGCAAGAGAGGTGAAAAGCCTGAGATGCAGCGCAAACATACAGTGACAGCTCCTTTAGATATTTGCCCATAGCATGTCGCTCTGACTGTCACCCTGCATTTTCATATACTATCTATATAGGAACAGAAATGGTGGTCCGACACAGATAATGGCACACAGACCTGTCGTATGCAATTTCATGCTGTGTCATTCAACCATTGATTGATCTTGGCCTGCCTCTCGTAGTTTCTGCATCATCTTAAGATCCAGCGCCGCTTACCACCTTCAGTCAGCCTTTACTTGGCGGGCAAAAGTGATTACTGGAAACCCAAAGCATTCTTAATCCTGCTACATGTCGAGGGGGCAGAGAGAAGTGGTTGGTAGGGTTTTGAGTTGGGAGCTGAGTGGATATGTTGCAGAGCTGGCAGCGAGTTTTTACATAACCTCTCACTGAGGACTGCTCATGCTCTGAGCAACCGTGGAGCCTGAGGCATTGGCGTGGTGATGTAACTTCCTCTGAAGCTCGACTAATGTGAAGCGCTGATTTAACAGTGCTCGTTTTGGTGCTCACCCCCTGTGTGATATGGGCCATGTTGCCACAGTTGCATCCATAATAATAGGATGTAGGCTAGATGTTGATACATTTCACCTTATTGTTGTCAATTACAATTCATGGTATTACTTCAGGGAGCAATGGCCTAAGCATAACTGTGTATCTGTTATAATGTATGTAATTAGCCCCACAGAATAGATGTCGGAAAAGGCTCATCAACCCTGACAAAAATCTTTGTTTTTCAGCACCTACCAACCTTTGAGAACACGCACTGTTTATCCTCATTAAATTTACATGGGCATTGTGCTGGCGCTTAATCTTTGCATTTATGTAAACAAACCTGGGTGGTAATGTGGACTTGTTGTACCATTAGGGAGAGCAGAAAATGCCTGAATTAAAAGTGTTGTCCTTGGTCTAGGAGAAATGGTGATGAAATTCATTACCACGAGGAGGTCAAAGCAGACGTGCAAGGGAATTTTTTTTTTGTTTGTTTCATTAACAAAACCAGTGGGCTTTAAATCTCAGTAGCAACACCTAAGTGGTTAGAAGGTGATTTCTGTCTTTTACTGAATGTAAAATAAATCTGATATCAGAGACGTTCATGTCGGTTTTCTGTGTGTAATTAAAACGCGCCACCATATAAACTTGCAAAATAAATTGCGGCAAGAGTTTCAGCATTAATCTTTGCATAAATGCTGCAGGAGGACATAGTGTATCCTAACTAAGTCTTTTTTTGGCTGCTTCAATAGAAACACAAGGTGGATCTGTTCCATAAGCTGCGTCATGTGATGAATGAGCTCATTGACCTGCGTCGGCAGCTGATCCAGGGTCATCTCGCCCAGGACCAGACTCGGGAGATCAAGCGGCACATCACCGTACGGCTTGACTGGGGCAATGAGTGAGTTATTCTTGTACTGAGTGCATTATTGAGAGAGTGGGCATGCTCAAAAGCAAACATTTGTTTTAACTGTTGGCGACTGAGGAATACCATATTTCTTTGGCACTCGGAAGATCTACAACACTGGATGAGTGGGTGCGTAATAGCATCCTCTATGATGTAATTTTATGGTCATTTAGCAGATGAGTGAATCTCAAGCGGCTTAAAGTCAATGCACATCTCCCTGGAGGAACTTTAAAGCCATAGTTTTACTGTTGCCAGTTTCAAACTCCATCCAGCTGAGCTGTGACAGGCATCCATAACAGAGATAAAGATGTGAGGGCTTCGGCTCGGCTAAGGAAGAGCTTTATGTGGAGGGGGCCATCTGTCAGTTTAATATAACACTTGCACAAAGAAGTACGCAGATATTCACTGGATTTGGTCATAATAAATAATCTATGGTGAAGTAAAAAAACACTCAAAAGTGGAGCCTGAAATTCACTGTACTTTACACCGAGTGTGCTGAAGTCAGTGCTCTGCAGTGCACGACTGACCTGAGAGCTGTAGTAATCTCATTTCATGGTCAGAAGATCACAGCAGAAGTGATAGTACTACATGATTTGAGGCTGCACAATTGTGTTTAAGCGAAGGGTTAAAGTACGATATATAACAGGAAGAACCAGAGGCAACAAAGTACATTCACTTCAGTCCCGTACTTAACCTCTTTAATCCCACAGACCCTTTGGTGGCTCTCTTGAACACAAACTCATGTTGAGTGCTGTTCAAACTCTAAAGATGCAAAAATGTCTTACAAAGACGATCGAAATTTGTTGTTGTTCTGTTTGAATATTTAATTCATTTTCACATCAAACTATAGCTGGAGGTCCAAACTGATACAGAATAAAGTTTATATGAACATACACTTTAAATAGGGAACACTTTTCTTTTGTATTTTTCATTTTTTTGGTACATTATATTTTTTTACTCCACTTTCATTTCATGGTGAGTTGACACTATCTCCTAAAAATGATGGTGATAATAAGAAAAACACTTGTTGGCCTTTTAGAGTGGTATATTATACACATTACATCATTGAATATTGAAATTAAGTATTAATACATAGGTATCATTTTAATGTTGTAGTTGGTGGAGCTACATTTATCAAATTTGTACCTGTAACTATTCCTGATATCTGAAAAATCCATCCTGTGTTTGTTATTTTAAAGCAAAAGTTCGACATTTTGGGAAATTCGAAAAAATTCCACCATTAAATACCACAGTTACTTGGCCCTGAGCTGTTGCCAGGCAACCAGTGGAGACTCCAGGAAGTTACTGTGCTTAGCCAAGAGATAGTCTGGCACATAAACGCCCCCAGTAGAACAACAAACTGTCATTTTTACACTTTGGTTTTTATTTCAGATTAAACAAACAAGATATTACATGTTAATTATTGAGCTGTGGAGTTTTCTAACTTTGGATAGAGCAAGGTTTTTTTTTTTTGTCAAGCTAAGCTAACCAGCTGTAGCTTCACTGCGCTTCATTTACCATGCAGACGCGACGGTGTTATCAATCTTCTCATCTACTCCTCCACCAGAAATTGTAGAACGACATGCAAACTCCTAACTACACGTGTCAGACAAACATAGTGGGGTAAAAAACTATATCTTCCTCTTAAAGGTAGCAGGATAAATTATAAAGTAGCATGTCACAGAATTTCTTACACGTAAGTACGGTACCTGAGTAAATGTACAAAGGAATGAGACATGTTTGGACAGTTCTTATTAGCTTTAAAAATGAACTCCACGTGAAAATGAACACCTCGATTTTTGTGCGGAATGCCTAACTCTAACCCTTTGACACACTTTAAAGTTAAAATGTGATACTGTTTGACTCAGAATCTCTTTTCTTTTGTTTTCTTTGTTATCCACCCATGATCCTTCATGTCACCAGGCACCTCGGCTTAGACCTTGTTCCCAGAAAAGAGTTTGAAATGGTGGATCCGGATCAGATCAGCATATCAGAGCTATACAAACTGGTATGTTGGGATTATATTTGAACCAGTGCATGCTGTATAAAAATTCACCTTCTGAATTATTAAATACAATTAATAAAGTAAATGTATATTCTTTGAAGGATAAAAAAAAATCAATTAATTACCAAGTCTGCAGCACACACACACACACACACACACACGCATACTACAGGATATCTGTTGCATGACTCAAATGATGATGTCTTTACACACTGAGATTATTTTTACTCGCTGTGTGCCTTTTTTTTTCATTGCACAGCCTGGTTTTGCATATAAGAATGTGTTGTTTGATGTGTAGGGATGTGTGAATTTACCGATTATCAAACCATCCATAAGAAGGTGACTCACGAGAGAGAGAGAGATAAAGAGGGAGAGAGAGAGAGAGAGAGAGAGAGAGAGCACGATTCAGCTGCTGGAGCTGCCTCATGTGACCTGTTCTTTATGCTTATCTTGCCACCATATTGAATGTGTGTCCCTTTCCTTGCATGCACGTGACTCTCACAAGCATGATTCCTACCACAGCTACCACTGCTGACATAATGCAAAGTGACAGGCCCAGGTGAAGCTATGGGAAAATGTGTACAAATTAATTTTTCATTGATATTTAAAAAAAAAAAAAAGACATATTTTAGTCTTAGTTGCTTTAAACCACCAACCAGACAAGCGACATATTTCCATAAATAAATGATCCTTCAAATGTATTTTAGTAATATGGGATTTCAGATCTATACACATACACAGACAGACAGAGAGAGGAGGCTTGCTGAAGCGGATCCAATTTTAGAAATATGCGATTACAGCACAGATGTTATGAAATCTACTGCTGGAGACTGTTATCTAGGAGGGAGATCCTCTCTGGTCAGTAGTTGAAGCTCCATATGCTGATCAAAACACCATCCAACTGCCCCGCAGCCTCCCATTATCTCATTGCCATGTTTCTCAGCCTTGCACGCAGAATGTTTGTGCACTAAATGCTCTGTCCAGAAACAACAGCGTAGCTCTTCCTTGCCAAAAAACCTCCTGACTCTGTCGATGAAAGTGAGCTTGTTTTTGGCAGGGCACAAAGGCCTTGGCACCTCTTCAGGTAGGGGAGTAGAGGAGTTCTTTTAGGCTGCCGAGCAAAGAGGTGTGTGTGGGCGACGCTGCCTTTGTCCTCTCCTCTCCCACACACTCACGTTTTGCCTCATGTGGGCTTGTATTAGCGCTGCAGAAGAAGTAGTATAGCCACTTGACAACGTACGTAGGTGAAATATTTGTCAGATATGAAGCATCGACCGAGGCTTCGCTTAGGTAGTGTGTGTCTGAAGCTGCTATAAGGTAAATAAGTTCAATGCTGTGTGGGAAGAGTAAAGAATGGGCCGACTAATCTGACATCTTTCCTTTGAACTCCGCTCTTTTTTAGCATGTATCCAGCAGACACTGTGGTCAGCAAAGCACAAACCAGGTACAGTCTTTTCAAAGATGTGTGTTTACAAAATCATCAGAACCTTTCATCCTGTGTCAGTCTCTTCATCTCTCATTTTATGTTTCTTTTCCAAGCACCGAATAAGTATTTTAAAGTCAGGGCACTCTATCTATGACACTATAGCTGTTACATTTAGACATTGTTGTTGGTTGCCTGGAATTCCTCTAGTTGCAATAGCAGAGGATGAGAGCTTGCAGGATTAATAAGCCTTGATATATATATATATATAAAAAAAAAATTACAAGGTGTCATTGCCATGCTCCATAAGAACCTCACACCAAAGCTGCCAGAGTGGGTTGTTTCCCACTGGGACCACATATGCCCCAAGATGTGTTCACAAATGGTACTGTAGGGCATTTTAGATAGTTGTGTCCACTGAATTTCATTTGTGTTGAAATGCCAGTTTTTGTTTGGTGCATTTTGATTTTTAAAATGTATTTTCTGGCTTAGTTATTTCATCTAAACCCCAATCAAATCTCCCATTAATGCCAAATTGAGCTTGCAATTATTGAGAGAAAGCCTTAAAGGAATAGTTTATTTATTGTGACATTGTGAGAAAGAGGCTTGTGTTAGATAAGGAGATTGAGTAGCCAGTTAGCTTAGCTTTGCTTAGCACAAAGACTGGAAACAGGAGGAACGGCTAGCCTGGCTCTGTTAGCCTACAGCTACCTCTAAAGCTTTCAAATTAGCCTCCTGTAAAACCACAACGCATTATTTCTGCACTTTTGTACAGTAAATAAATGTAATATTAAGTTGAGCTTTAGTTGTAGAGCTTTGGGACAGAGTTTCCAGTTTTTATGCTGAGCTAAGCTAACCGGCTGCTGCCGGTAGCTTCATATTTAACAGGCAGATATAGATCTTCTCATCTCATTCTCTGCAAGGAAGCATATTTCCCGAAATATCTCCTTTAATAGGGATCCTGGCAGAGTCCTTTGCAACGGAGACAAAAATGCACGATGCGGTGGACATAATCACTGTTGTCATACATCAAGTAAATATAGAAGTGTTCATTAGAGGAATGCACCCTCCCTGTTACCCCTAAATAAAAAATACAAACTAACCAGAGCTTTCCCATAGTTCATTCATCATTTCTTTATTTAGATGGCATCTTATATGTCTACTGAGTTTGCTGTAAACAGCTTGCATTTGTGACAGGATGAAATACACTGCAGAGCATATATCAATAAATTATTTACCCCCTGTGGTGCCCCCATTGATCTATTAAATAAGCTTATCTATATACAGAATGGCAGGTACTTGGCCTGGCTTGCAGCAAGGACCTGTCTTGTTAGCGGTCACTTTCTTCTTCGTTCCCAGGGTGACAGCACGAGACAGCGCCATGGTGACGGTTGCCGTGTCCCCGTGTCGCACCACCTCTTCATCAATCTGAAGAGCTTCACTTACAACAGCATCAGCGAGGATGCAGACGTCTTCTTCTTTCTGTATGACACTCGCGAGGCCAAACAGATCAGGTACACAGAGGATTCTCATTGCACAGACAACAGCCCTGAATGATCCTAAAATGCATATTGAATGCATGCAAAGGCAGACACACACACACATGTCTACACACTATCTCGGCCCAGCAGATTGACTGAGGCGTTTTGTGGTTGACAGGCACTTTAAAACTGTGCACTGGCTTCTTTTGCAGTGAGAAGTTCATGGTGAAACTGAACAAAAATGGAGGACCAAAGAATCCAGAGAAGGTTGATCGTCTGTGTGCTCTCTTCACGGTAACATATTTCCACTTTTTAGACACAAAGTACACAAATTCTGCATTTCAACTTTCATACGAGTCTGACATGTTTCTTTCGATTTGTCTTTAGGACCTCAGCAGTAAAGATTTGAAGAGAGACCTGTACATTGTTGCACATGTCGTAAGAACTGGTAAATAAAAGGCAAAACTTTTTAAATGCGTGATTGCAGACATTCCTCATTTATTTGGGTTTCTTCTTAACGTGTCCCTGTCCTTTTTTGTCTCCAGGTCGTATGCTGCTAAACGACTCAAAGAAAGGCCCACCTCATGTGCAGTACAGACGACCTTACGGCTGCGCTGTTCTTGCCATGAGTGATGTTTTCCACACCATCACAGACCTCAAAGAGGAGAAGGACTTTGTGCTCAAAGTTTATACGTGAGTCTACGTGTAAAGTATAGTAATACAAAAAAGTGTGAAACAGAATTAGATTATTATAAAATGACCTTCAGTTTTTCCGAACAGTCAGTACTTGGAAGTTGCGTGGCTTCTGTGCTTTCGGATATAAAGTTGTAAGAGTTGATACAGTGAGTCGTGATGGTGTGAATGTTCTGCAAATGTCTTGCATGACAACTTAGTGCTTCAGTGTTGATGCCTGGTGTGTTTTGACCAGAATGATAATGAAGTGTCCTCTGGAAAATCAATAGCTGCTCACCCTGGGCCAGCGATAGGGCACTTGGCGTGTTGTGAATCTGGCTGCTTCTGTTAGGCTTCGCCACAGAGAGCCACTCCTGTACGCCGGCCAAGTCAGCGAAGGAGGAGAAGGGTAGACACAGAGGAAGGAGAAAGGAAGAGACCAAGAGAGATGACACTTTGATAATTGAGCAAGGACAAAGAAAAATAACACCAAGCTCAGCGTTTTCTCTTGTCGGTCGACTAGATTGTCTCCTTGTGTCTCGTCTGTCCTCCTCGTCATCTGCTCCGGGTCAGAGGTCATTTATACACCTACAACATCATGTTGTATGACATTTTTCTTATGTAGTATTTTCAGGGTAACTATATGGCTCCGTGTGAAATAAAGATTTCTAGAATAGAAAGCTGTCGGTTTTATTGGATTTCTCTGCCGAGGCGAAGTGCTCTTCCCTTTAAAAAGCAAGCAGTGATTCAGTGCTGAGCTGCTTCCAAACTGTCGGCTCCTATAACGCTCCAGTCTGTGCATTTCCCCATGCCATCCCAGGGGCCTACGGGCCCACAGTAATGAAAAAGGCTGGTAGAGAGCTGGCTGTCAGGTTTGCTTAGTGAGCTGTGCATTTGGGCTAATGTGCTGCTTGATAGCACCTCCCCCTGCTGCTACCTTTTCTCCAGGAGGAAATCGTCTGTGGGACACATGCTGTTCATGTAGTCCCCAATGCGCACAATCCTGATCCCTCCATCTGGACCCTCTAATGGGTGCGTTGTTAACCATCCTACCCCACTGTCTTTCTCTGCAGATGCAACAATGAGAACGAGTGGTACCAGATACACGAGAACATCATCCGCAAGTCCAACACCAAGTACTCAGCTCCCAGCACTAACTATGGTAAATAAGTTGTCTCCATGGATCTGTTTGATCTCCAAGGAGTTAAATTTGCACCTTTTTGTTCTCTTGGTTAGGATTTAAATAGAGAGAAGTCAACTTTGTTGCTAATGTTGACACACTGAGTAAGCAGGTACGTCGTCTGCCATCCAGATCTTGCTCAAAGACAATCAAATGAAGTAAGTTAAGTAAACTAAATTAAGCTCAAGAGTACAATATGCAACCATGGCTTTTGAAACATGACTTATTTCTGAAAGCATTAAAAAAAAATCACATTTAAAAATGATGCAACAACATGTTTTTCTAGACACAGCATCACGATAAATCCGCTGTCCTCAAACCCAGCAGGGTCAGTGGATTATTCAGAGAAAAGAGGACATTGTTTCTGGAGACAAACATGCTGCTATTGGCTTACAATAAAATCAATAAAAACAAAATGATCCCCAAGAACAACTGAAAGATATTTGTAATGTATAATCTTATAAGAACTTGTGGATTAGACATTATTTGTCATGATACACTGTGAATAGTGTTGAGTTGATGTGACAGTAGGTGTCATGAAATGACAAAAATCATGTAATGTGTCATGTGATTTTATGCTGATTATACTGAGGTAACTACCTCTGGTTGTATTAGGTTAGTTCATTAATGAAAAAGCTGGTTTAATTCTGGATTTACAGGATTTTTTCTAAACAAAAATAGAAGTGTAAAAACGTCACTTTGTGGTTTCATGAGGAGACTATTTCTTTGCTCCTGGGTACTTAAGCTAAGCTAAGCTAAGCTAAGCTAAGCTAACTGACTATTTCTTTGCTCCTGGCAAGAGGGAAAAACTTAAGCTAAGCTAAGCTAACTGACTTATGGCTGTAGCTTTATATTCAAAGAACAAATAAGATAGAGTGGCGTCAATAAACTCATCTTGCACTTAGTAAGAAAGCAAATAGCTCTGCAGATAATTTTCTAGATTGACTACCAGCCCTACCAGAACAGAGAGTAGTCTACCTCCTCTTGAAGCACTACCGACAACTGGACATGCTAAAGCTGAATGCAAGTAGTACTTATTGCAGCACTAACGCATCCTTTTTGGAGCGTACCTTGATTGATTCCCCCTTTTTTAAGTCGCTTTAGATAAAAGTATTAGATAAATAACTAAATGTAAAGTAATGTTAATCGTTCTTCTTTAAAATGTCTGAAAATAGTTCCCAGAGCTCTAGGTGACCTTATTTTGTCTGACCAACTGTTCAAAACCCAAAAATATTCAGTTTTATATCACTGAAGGCTAAAAAACACTCAGCTATTCAATATTTAATAAGCTTCGATTCTGCACTAAAATTTCAACTATTCCTTTAATTCACTGGATAAGCCAAAAAGAGACACATCCACATATTGTATCTATAAATGGTTTTAAAATTGAAGTACACATAAAGAACACTATACCCTGATACTTATTAAGTTAAATGTACTTCATTACAATACATTACAGAAGATATATCACTGTCACATTGATAATAATCACCTGAGGGAGAAAACACATTGTAACGCAGGTCACTTTGTGCCGTTGGTGTTAAACAGTCTTGTTGTGTGGAATCTTCAAAATGGCTCCACTGTAAGCGTGAACGCTCCTCATTCACTGCTGCTTCTTTTTATGAGCATCTCACAGTTTGAGACGTGACTCATGCCTCACCAAAATCTGTCACTAGATTTGTGCAGTACCCATATTTTTCCTTTGCTTCTTTGCGTAATTCCACAACACCATCTCTCCTCGCCCTCCCTCTGTTCTCCCTGGCTCTGATCACGTCTCTCCATCCACTTCTCTGTCTGTCTTCTCCTCCCCCACATTCTGACTAATGTCCTTTAAATACCCCTCTGTCCCTCCCTTCTTCTTGGTCCCTTCGCTTATTTCCCATCAATTCCACTTTCCTCCCACAACCCCACACCTCTTCATTTGCCCTTTCCCCCCTCCATTTACACACACACACATACATATATATATATATATATATATATATATATATATATATACATATATACCCACCCTCTCCTCCTTCTGCACCCCAGGCCTCATCATTTCCCTGCAGCTGCTTCGGGGTGAGCTGGAGCAGATCAGACGGGAGAACCAGGCTGTGTTCAACCGGGCCCTGGCACTCACACGCAAACTGGGTTTCCCAGATGTCATCCTGCCAGGTAAGGAGGCAAAGAGCAGTAGGCGGTAGTGGGGGCAGAGAGGTTCAGGGAGGAGGTGGAGACCAGAGGCCAGATGGCTTGGAGGAATGAAAAGAGGGGGAAGGTCACAGATTAGGGTTGCGGAGGATGCAGATGAAGGAGCAGAATAACAGGGCAAGAAGGATGTCAGAAATGTGAGGATGGTATTTAAAGAGCGAATAGATGAAAGCAGCAGGAAACAGCATCAGAAAGAGGAAAGAGCAGAGAGGGCGAGGGTGATGAAATAGTCATACATAAGTTAGTTTCACAGCACGTGCTGTGTCTGTGTTTTACAGTGGTGGTACATTTACTCAAGTTCTGTACTTAAGTACAACTTTGGGATGCTTTACTTGAGTATTTCCATTGACTTTATATTCATACATCACTAGACTTGAGCCTCTTGTTACATTTCAGATGTCTGTGGGTCATTCCTCCTCTAAACCTCTCTGAGAGTTTAATTTAAATAACAGTTTGAGGGACAAATAGGCACATTATCACAAGGACAGCCAAATTACACAGAAAAATGTGGAGTACAACTTTGTTGTTTCTTCTTTCAAAGCTCATTAATCATTTCATGAACCCCTCGATTTATCTTGGGAACTTTTCCCAAGAGGGTACGACCCCTAGGTTTGAACACTTAACTAATAAACTGTACATAGTTAGATGTAGATACATTATGTTCATACTTTAAGCACATTTAGCTGATAGTGCTTCTGCTATTTTACTTCAAATTTTGAATGTAGGACTTACTTCTACTTGTAATCCTTCAATTGTTGTGCTGTTACTTATACTTAAGTAAAGGATTCTTCTTCCACCACTGGTACTCTCAGTCCATCACTCCCAATTTGCATGAGATCGACATTTAGGTCATGTGCTGAGGAAATTATGAGGAGCAGACGTCTTCAGAGATAACTTAAAGAGAGAGAAAAAGGGAGAGGTGTGTGTTTATTTCCATATATTTCATCAGATAATACCTCTCCTCTCCTCTCCTCTCCTCTCCTCTCCTCTCCTCTCCTCTCCTCTCCTCTCCTCTCCTCTCCTCTCTCTTCTTTTCTCTTCCTTTCTGCCCTTCTCCTCTCCAGCTCCTTTCCAGTTAGCCTGAAATGCCTCCCAATATCAGCCTCTTGTGACTCATCCGTCCTCAAGGAAATGAGACTTGGATATAAATAACCAGAATCAGATTTTTATAAATAACTGCAATATCTTTCTCCCTTCCACTGTTGCCACTGATATTTATTCCATTAAACACTGACCTACAAAAGGTGCTGAGGCAGCCGCGAGCTACAGTGTATTACAACTCAGCGGGCCATTTCTCATTGGACAAGAACAATGATGTGCGGGCGCGTGACATCTTAGCTCCGCGCGGTATCCCAATTTATGTTGACCACTGCAGTTCGGGTCCGTGAAGCAGAGGCTGACGCGGTACATTGTAACTTATTAACATCGGGCAGAGCAGGAGACATGTCTGGCGCCATCGCAGTTCGAGAGAATTCTGGAGAGTATTGGTCTTGTTGTTGTGGGCGATTGAACTCAAACAAGAGACTGTGCTGCGGGGCAGTGATTTTCCTCATGACATCCTAGCTTAAAGGAGTGCTCCGCTGATTACACTCCTATAACATTGTTGCAGGATGTGGATATTGTGATATAAACATTACTTTTATGCACAAACCTCAAAAACATAATATACCTCGCCTAAGCTGCAGCTCTGTTGAGATTGTGTGTTATTCTAGTGGTGAGCAATGCGTGTGCCGCTAGCCTTAATCACAGACAAGCAAAGGGCTACAGAGGTTGGTAGTAACTCACTTGTTTCTTCACAATCGTATGCAGCAGTTTTTCACAATTGCTGAGACACATTTCTTGGAACTCTTGAGCACAAACTCTGACTCTTCTGGCAAGATAAAGTGCCTCAAAACCATTTATCTTTATCATATTATACGTGACAGTATATAATATCCCTTTGTTAAGTCCATTACATCACTACATCAAAAGATGGAAACACATTGTTCAGGGTGTGCAGTTATGGAAAACCTTTATTGTGTATAATAACTCATTTTGCATTCATTATACACACAAAAATCTGTAAAAATGTACATTCACGATTTAGCACAGAGCATATTGTAAGACTGTAAGTACAGCCAGTGATATGGTAATACAGACGAGGGCGTCTGTGTTTGTGCTGGGGGGGACCAGAGGACTTCATTCACTGTACATCTGTATGATGTGTCCAGTCCAACCTGACAAGACTACACACCTATGTCACCACAGGCTGTTCACGCCTCTGTAGATTTTTTCACTGCTATATCATCGCCATGCAGAGAAAAACTCCTTTGTCCTGCCCTTGTTTATTGTTTTGGACCGCAAGTTCATCACAAGGCAGTGCAAAATGTGTTTTAGTGGGAGGAGAATGTGGTTAAAAATGATTCAATAAACGGGTTACTAGGGCACAGTGGGAAACTGTAACTGTAGGAGCTCTTGCTGACAGTTTGTCCCAGTGGCCACTCACAGTACTGTAACAGGAAATCACCTGCAGGCCAAAAGTATTTCCGGCAGACCTTTACTGTAAAAGAGACGCTCTGTAAAACTGTTGGACAGGACTTTCAAACTGCAAACACAGTAAATCATAGCCCTCGGTAGGTTTCATAATAGTAAAACTTTCCAGAGCCTAGAAAGCAAATTGTATTCGTGTTACACCATCTCGGTATAAAGTGTGTGGGTCTATGGGTGTTGGGCGATTGAAGATAGGAAACTTGCTGTATCCACTGACTGGTTGATATTGAATCTGAAATATATGTATATATATATATATATATATATATATATATATATTTAGAGAGAGAGAGAGAGAGAGAGAGAGAGAGAGAGAGAGAGACACACCGCCAACACCATTTTTTATGCAGTAATACTCCCCAAGACGAGTAAAAAAAGTAGATTTCCCCTTTAATTAAAGTTTCTTTAATTAATTGTCGTAGGTGACACACGCAATGACCTGTACCTGACCCTGGAGCGTGGGGAGTTTGAGAGGGGGGGCAAGAGCGTCCAGAAGAACATCGAAGTCACTCTCTACGTACTCTACGCCGACGGGGACACACTCAAAGTATGACACATATGTTCATGAGCTCCTGTGCACCATATCATTATGAGTCACAATGAATTTAACTTCCTCCCATACATGCACACGCTAATTTGATACATCATTATCCGTATATGTCACTAAAAATAATCCACCGTGCTGCTTTTCTTCTCAGGACTGCATCAGTTTGGGCAGCGGGGAGCCCAACACCAGTGAATATCGCTCTTTTGTCCTGTACCACAACAATGGGCCTCGCTGGAGCGAGATGGTCAAACTACCAATTCCCATAGATCGTTTCAGGGGGTCCCACCTACGCTTTGAGTTCAGACACTGCTCCAGTGAGTCATTAATACAACTTCCTCCCATACATGCATACGTGTAGATGCTGCATGATTAATAAAATGATGTGCTTCATTTTTAGCTAAAGACAAAGGAGAGAAAAAACTGTTTGGTTTTGCTTTCACTCCTCTGATGAGAGAAGACGGGACCACACTGTCAGACGAAAGCCATGAGCTGTATGTGTACAAGGTATGTAGGTAACCAATGCACGCTGTAATGTAATCATTACAAAGGTGATTTGAAAGACACACTCGTCTCTTTTGGCGTCTCTGTAACTTTGACCTCTTCATTTATTAAAAGTTGAGTGCATTAAATTGGCCCAGCAGTGGTGGGTGTGTTTCTGTGTTGGTGGGGCGTCCCGTGCTGGATGCCAGCTTCTGGCAGCTCTCTGTATGACTTTATTGTATTTTCTCAGCAGTGCACCCTGGGTCATGGTCTGCTCTAACTCTCACGACACATAATAAAATGCACCACTCATTTTGTCTGCTCTCCTTCACCGAAACATTAACAGTAGCTACTCTGTGAAAGTTGAGCAGCCCTGAATGCCTGTACCATAAAAAGTGTTTTGTCGGTAGGCTTTTCTGTCCCGTGACTCCCGTTTCAAGGCCCTAAAATTCAAAAAAGACCACCACAGTTAGGGTATACGCAGCAGTTTATCCCTATCAGACATGCTAACATTTCTATCATGCTTGTATTATGTACTATGATCAATGCAACTTATTGTTAGCGTCTTATTGTCACCCCTAGAATAATATTGTGTGGTGGCTCAGATAGCTCAGAAAGCTCCTCAAACTAATGAATATTGTGCTAATATGTTAAAGGTATGCTAAAGTATTTCAGTTTCTGTCTTTTGTGGAACAATCAGAAGTCTCCAAACGTTAATGAATCATCTCTGTCAACTCTGGTGTCTATCCTCTAGTGTGATGAAAATGCCACCTTCAGTAATCAGGGCCTGTACCTCAGTCTGCCCTGCTGTAAAGAGGACTTCAACAGCTGCCCCAACCTGCCGGCCAACCTGCCCTTCCAGCGAAGCCCCAAAGAAACCTTCTGGGTCTCCACGATACTCTGCTCCACCAAACTCACACAAAATGGTAATCTAACATCTTACATGCTCATCTTTATATTTAATGAGATCGCTCTCTGTTTATTTAATTTCAACCTGATTTTATTCTGTTTTCAGTGGACCTCCTGGCTCTTCTAAACTGGAAGGCCCACCCAGACCGGGTTTTGGACATCCTCGGGCGATTACGTCAGATTAGCGGAGAGGAGATTGTCAAGGTCGCTGTCATCAGATTATTTATCTATTGATACGCTACAGAGAATATTTAGCTTCAACAGCAACAAAATGAGCTCTCTTAGAATATTTAGGCTGAGAAAGAGGAGACAGATTCAGTTTCGTGCATTCAAAGTGCTTATAGTGAGTTATAGATGGTATTCTAATATTAATCACGTGATTTTATATCCAGAATGCATGTTGAGCTTTTAAGTATGAACAAATAATTGAAGTAAAACATCAGAAAAAAAAGTCAGATAATGATTTCTGAATGTGTTCGGGTGAAGGGGCTACCCTTTGTTTCTATTTTAGTCCCCAGTGAGGCCTTTAATGTGATGATTGTGTTGTTGCTTTCTCTCATCACAGTTCTTGCGAGATGTCCTGGATACGCTCTTCTGTCTTTTAGATGACAACACTGATAAATACGGACCGCTGGTTTTTCAGTCACTGGTAGGAAAATTAAAGAGCAGAATCATATTCGACCGTATGATTTAATTTTCCTGCAGGCAGAGGAAATAACCGTAACATCTATTTATGTGTGTGTGTGTTTAGGTGTTCATCATAAACCTGCTCAGGGACAGCCGTTTTTACCACTTCAGACCCGTCATGGACTCTTACATCCAAAACCACTTTGCTGGCGCTCTCGCATACAAGTACAACGTTTACTCAATTGTTTTTGAAAGCAAACGTAAAAATCTGGATTCGGACACCTACAAAGTTACACTTGATATTGACTCTCGTAATCTCAAACCTGCAGAGAGCTGATTCGATGTCTGAAGTGGTACATGGACCGCTCGGCCGAGGTCGTCCGACAGGACCACATCCAGGAAGCCATGAGGGTAAAGCATCACACACACTTCCTCTCTGGGCCGTCGTGGCTCCTTCCACTGGGATTGATTAGTAAGACGGGGAAGTGGTCAAACAGAAGGGCTGATAAGGAGTAATGTGACTCCATGTTTGGCCTCTTTAAGTGAGGTCCCTGTTGAGAGAAAGGAAGTTATCAAAAATCTATCTGCAGATATTGACGTGCGCAGAGTGAAACGTTTCCACGTGGTCTTTGTATTTCCTTTTCCGATGAGCTCATGCGAGGAGATATTCTGTTACAAGCCCTGAAAATTGGAAACATTTGTTTTATATATTGATTTTCTCTGGATGATCAACCACAAACTTCAGTCAGTACTCAGTGTTTATTCATTGTTTGTTGTGTTTGTTGGAAATGCGAAACGACGCGTGGCTTAGCTGAGTGTATGTCTCTGTCTGAATCCTGCCAAAAACCCGCCTCAGGCTCTGGAGTACCTGTTCAAGTTCATCGTCCAGTCTCGTATCCTGTACTCGAGAGCCACCTGCGGGATGGAGGAGGAGCAGTTCAGAGCAAGCATCCAAGAGCTCTTCCAGTCGATCCGCTTTGTCCTGAGTCTGGACAGCCGAAGCTCAGAGAACCTGGTGTTCACGCAGGTCAGATAGTTCACACCTCATGACCAACATTTTCACTGTCTGCCGCTCATCTGATGACGCTCATTTTATCTTTGGTTTGTTTTCTCTTTTACTCGTCCTCTCTGTTTGCATCCACGATTCTTTGATTCATTTTTGTTCCTTAACTTGTTTTTTCTCCTTTCACTTATTTCACTATTTTATTTCGTGCATTCTGTTGACTGATGCTTCAATCTTTCGCCCCCTCCCCCCCACTGTTGCCCCATCCTTGGCTTGCTCTTGGACAGTTTAGGGGTGTGATCAGCTGCATGCCTTTGTGTGGTCATGCTCTGGGGCTGTCATCCATCTCAGTAAGTCACAGCGCCCCCACAATGCAGCAGAGGCTGCACGTCCACCAGCCTGCACAAACAGGATGATGTATTCTTAAGTAACTGATATGCAGACGGTGCTTTAGATTTGGCTGTTGTGCAGATTATTTGAGACTAAACTGGTAAAACGAATATTGATTGGTTGGGGAAAACGATTAATCCTTGGTGGTCCTTTATGATATTAAAAGCAGCTTAATTTAAAGGCTTAATTTTGAGATATTTTGTGTCTCTCAGAAGAGAAATATCTGTCTATAAGTGGCATTTATTGTGATGTTTTTAGACATGTAAGTGTAGCGTCTTTGACACGTTATTCTGTATGTATACTACAAATTCCTTCTCCGTGTCCTTGTTATGTTTCTCCCCCCAGGCAGCGCTGTTGAACAGTTTCCCTGATATCTTTGATGAGCTGCTGCAGATGTTCACTGTTCAGGAGGTAGCTGAATATGTCAGGGGCACCCTAGGGAGCATGCCCAGCACAGTGGACATCGGCCAGTCTATGGATGTGGTCAAACTGCAGTCCATTGCTCGTACAGTCGAGAGCCGCCTCTTCTTCTTCCCAGGTGAGACAAATGTGAAGGTTTATATGAAGTGTTACCAAAGCAAGAATACATGTAAGTCTAATGTGAATGCAGAGCTTTTCAGTTTCATCCTCACTCCTTTCTTCTACTTTCTCTCCTCTCTCAGAGTCTCGTAGTATTCTGCTGCCGGTAGTTTTGCATCACATCCACCTGCATCTGCGCCAGCAGAGGGAGCTGCTCATCTGTTCTGGGATCCTAAGCAGCATCTTTTCCATAATTAAGACTAGCTCAATGGTATGTACAGTGCTTCAGACATATATGTCGGACGTGATTACAATCTGAACAATCTGAACATCACGTTTCCTTTTGAAATATTGTTGTGCACGTTAGCACAAGCACTAAGGCATTTCTGCTGTGTGCATCTCTGTTGTTGACTGAGTGTTTCTCTGCTTCCTTCTACTTCCTCTCTGCGTCTCAGGAGTCTTCTGTTCAGGAGGAGGTCGAGATGATGGTGGAGAGCCTCCTGGACGTGCTGCTGCAGACTCTGCTGTCCATCATGAGCAAGTCCCATTCTGTGGAGACATCCAGAGGACAACGCTGTCCCCAGTGCACTGCAGAGATCACGGTAACCTTCTACTAAATGTAACAAAAGCAGGTGGAGTTAAGTGAATATCTTGAGTCGATTAACTAATTATGTGTATCTCTATCTGTCATTTTCATTCGTGCAGGGGGAGTATGTCTCCTGCCTCCTCTCTCTGCTCCGACAGATGACAGAGCTTCACTTTCACCATCTACTCAACAACTTCCATAGCAAGGAGGAGCTGAAGGTGAGAAGCTCTCTGAGTCACGGAGCCGAGCGTGATTAGAGCGTTTAGCTGCAGCCTGCACACCACATACCTTAACTGCATGCACGCTCTTAATATATTCCTTGGCAGGAGTTCCTGTTGAAGATCTTCTGCGTGTTCCGAAATCTGATGAAACTGACTATCTTCCCTCGAGACTGGAGTGTCATGAGGCTTCTAACTAGTCAGTGAGTCTGTTTTTCCATTTCTGTCGTGCAGCCTTTGTTCCGGAGATGGTAAGGAAATACAGCCAACCATTAGATCAGACTCTCTCTTTAGATAATCCCGCTCTGAAGGTGACGCTTGTGTTGCAAATTTCTTCATCTATTTTTGGCAGCTACCCCGTTTTGTAAGCTGACAGTGTAATGTTTGCTTTCTGCAGTATCATCGTGGTGACAACACAGTTCCTCTCTCCGGCTCTGCACAAGAACTTCTCAGAGGCAGATTTTGATTTCAAGGTGTGTGTCTGAACAGCGGAGGGTGCACCACAAAGTCACAAAATGTCTGATGCTTTTCCATAATTCACTTTCTGAAAATGAATGTTCAAACGTGGCTTTTATTCACTTTTGTTTTCCCCTGTTTTAGGTGTGGAACTCCTTTTTCAGCCTCACTGTATTGTACATCAACCAGCCCAGTCTGCAGCTAGAGGCGCTCGGCCCGGCTAAAAGAAAGAAAGTCCTTGACAAGTGAGAAACTAGTGTATTTTTTTATTGTGTGTACTCTTTCCAACACCGTACTTATCTAATCTACATTTCACTTCCCACCCTTTTCTATGTAGGTATGGTGATATGAGGGTGATGATGGCTTACGAGCTCTTTAGCATGTGGCAGAAATTAGGTGCGTCGCCTCGTCGAACTCCACACACGCGCACATGTATCGCGGTGAATCAACATCATTTATATTTTTATGATGTTAACAATGTGAATCTGTGTAATCCAGGAGACAACAAGCCTCACTTCATCCCAGGAATGATGGGTCCCTTCCTTGGTGTCACCCTGGTGCCTCAGACTGAGGTTCGAAACATTATGATCCCAATTTTCCACGACATGATGGACTGGGAGCAGAGGAAAAACGGCAACTTCAAGCAGGTCATCATGACGTTATTATGTTATGATCTACAGATTGTGTGCCGCGGCAGTTGTTGTGATAAAAATGGACAGCTTTTTGTCACAACATACCCACATCTTTTTGGCTGAATATGCGTCCGTGTGTGTGTGTGTGTGTGTGCGTGTAGGTGGAAGCAGAGCTGATGGATAAGCTGGACAGCATGGTGTCGGATGGGAAAGGCGATGATAATCACAGAGAGCTCTTCAGCCTTTTGTAAGAATCAAACCCGTGTTTAGTGAGCCCGTGAAGTGATACCCAGATTAACGCTGCTCTCCTGTGATTTCCTTCTAACGTACTTCTCCGTGTTTTTTTGGCTGTCACACTCCAGGACGCAGCTGTTTGGTCCTTATCCAAGGTGAGGTGAAATGCCCTCACAGCTAAGACTAAGACGCATTTTGATTCATATCTGTTCGCTTTCCTGCGCTCGTCACCTTTAGTAAGAACATCTTACTGTATTTCCTGTGCAGCCTGCTGGAGAAGATAGAGCAGGAGACCTGGAGAGAGACGGGGATCTCGTTTGTCACATCAGTCACAAGACTTGTGGAGCGATTGCTGGATTACAGGTATGCTCAGATTAAGTTGCACAAGCGGTAATAGTAATAATGGTTTGTGTCATGAAATTGAAAGAGCAGTGACAGAAAAAAACATTTCTTTTCATGTTTAGGGACTGCATGAAAGGAGATGAGATGGAGAACAAGAAAATTGGTGGTTCTGTCAACCTAATGGTGAGACACTCATCCAGACATTTAGGAATATTTCCACACACGGAATCAGATTTATCAGTTTGTTTTCTTTTTTTTTTTTCCAACCCCAGAACTTCTATAAATCAGAGGTCAACAAGGAGGACATGTACATCCGTTACATCCACAAGCTGTGTGACCTGCATCTCCAAGCAGAAGACTTCACAGGTAACAGAACAGACTAGAATAGATACTTTATTGATCCCTCGAGGTATAGGCCCGAAATACAACCCTACGTTGGACGGTGCATGGTGGAAGTTTTGTTCCAGGTGAAGCGGTGTAACATTTTTAGGCAAGCACTGAGAAACATCAGGCTTTTACTTCACCTTTGAGTGAATAGAGGCGCGTGGAGAAGAAGCAGAACGGATGGTGGTAGAGGCTTGTGTCTGCAGGAGAGAACATGATATGTAGAACAGAATCATCCAAGTATTTCTTTTGGTTAATGTCCCTGCATACCCAAGGCCCAATCACACAGGCGATTACACTCATTGTAGCTGATCTTTGTGGTCAGATCGTATTTCACTTCCCATTCATTTCTATGACGATCTGGTGTCTGGAGTTTTATTCGCATCCGGTTGTGTTTTGACTGACTTCGAAAATCACATTGCTCTCCCTTGTCCAGCCAGTGAGAGAGGAGGCGGGGTTGACTTCTCATTCATGAAATATTGATTGTTTCTTTATTTTATAACTGCACTGCATAATATAGCAGCAGCAGAGAAGGAGGGATGCAGCTTGCAGGTAGATTTTGCCTGCTGAAATCCGACTTTGACTGCACCTTCAGGGTTGTGTGGGCGTGCGCAGACCGCGCTTCGTCCTCACTCTGCAGTTAATTTTGTGGCTCCTGTTAGGGCGGCACGAATGTTTGTCATTTATTTTTTATGACTCCTGTTAGCACATGCCGCCCTGAGTGGAGGTCTAATCGACGGGAGTAACTGAAAACACGTCTTTAAATGTGATCGTTTGCATCAAAAAAAAAGTACAGTAGGTCTCACTGCAGCAATCAAAAAAGAGACTCTGGGGTAATGTTATGAAAACCGGTGAATCACACAGCTGTCTGGAGTCCCTCTTCAGCCATAGATAATAGATAGTTTGATGAAAACAAAGACTTTGCAAGGTAAATACATTTGACAGGCTAAATGTCAGGAGAGAGGGTGAGATAATAATGCGTCTTGAACACCGGCTCTCCTCGTGATTAGTGTGATTCTGACTTTTACATTTGTGCATTACATGTTAGAAAATGGCTAAATTAGTCATTCAGACAGGATTTGGTGTAAAGTGTAATCAAATCTGGTAGTGCCGTTCTCCATAATGTAAACAGGAAATCAGCTGTCAGTTTATGTAATCGTGTAAAGGGCTTATGTGTTCTTGCTTTACTCACATTATTGGCAGTGGAGGCTTTATTGTGTGCATGTAAATGCAGCCAAATATGACTAATTAAATGCAACCTTATTCATCAGTTACGTAAAACAAACAACAGGCAGCTGGCAAGATAATTGAAACACATATAACTGTGCTGCGGAGTTGGCTGTGATTGCACATGTTTTTATGGTGTGAATCATTGTCTGCCTAAAAAAAACAAAAACTTTCGGATCTCCAAAGATGTGAATTCAACTTGGAAAGTAGTTCCACTGTGGACTGGGGATGTGATGGAGGTTTAAGGTTAGCTTAAGTTATAATATTATTTACAGAGACTCAACAATTCCCACCATTAGCAAGCTCTTGGTGACAGTGACAAGGAAACTTCCTTATAACAGGCAGGAACCTCGGGCAGCACCCAGCTCATTGGTGGGCGTCCATCTGCCGTGACTGCTTGAGTTAAGGAGAGAAAGGGAGATAGATAGAGAGAGAGACACAGATGCGCAGCAGCAATAAAATAAATAATGATAATAATAGTATTTGTAGTGGGTGTCATCGGGACCGCAGCAGCAGGCTCGACCAATTACCGATCTCGGTGTAGTCACGATCCACGAGAACCTGCAAGACCGGAAAGCAGAGAGACTCTCTGCAAGAAGCTAAGTTTGTATCATGCATCGATGGGACGTGAGACGCAGAGACGGAGAGAGAGGAAGAGAAAAGCTCAGTGCATTGGATTAATGAATCTGCTGATTGTTGATCGAGCACGACTCAAAAACTCAGAGACTTTTGATTCATTATCATAAGAAAAAGGAAAACAGAGTCCTCACAGCTGAGTGGCTTTTTACTGTCAATTGATTCATCGATGAATCATTTCAGCTTTAGTTTATTAGCTTACGATACACGTCAACAAAATCGGTTCTTTGTTAGAGTCAAAAACATGTTTCAAAAACTATTTCAGTGTGACAGGAGTCACTAAAACATTACAGGACTCATTTACGGTCAGTGTTTGAGTCAAGACATTGAGTCTTTATAGTACGTGCTTTATACGTAACAGTAAAACACAGGATACAAAGAATAAACAGTCACACAATAACAAATGGAAAGTAGAAACTATTTAGAAATGTTAAATATTTCCAAATCGTGGTTTTTATTTGGGGATTGTTCCAAAGCAACTGAAAAAAAACTAATCAGGGAAGAGAGCAGCTGATATAATTTCATCTGTGCAGGTGCACTTTGCACCTCTGGTCACCAGTATACCAAAACATACTCGCCATGCTGTAGGCAACTTGTGCTCTGCGCCGCTGACTGCGCTTTGTGTCATACGCCATCTGTTCATAAAAAAACTGGACCCAAAATCTCAGTTCATCACCGTGGCCAGACAACAACATCTGTAGCTGTAGAGAGCAGATTATCACCGAGACACTTTTATTCAGCTGATCTTTGACCTGTACCCCCTCTACTCTACACAACAGAGGCAGCTTTCACTCTGCTGCTGTACTGGGAGCTGCTGCAGTGGGAGGACCGGCCTCTGAGGGATTTCCTCCATTACCCTTGTCAGAGTGAGTGGCAACGCAAGGAGAACCTGAGTCGTAAAATCCTCCACTACTTCAACAAGGGCAAGGCAAGTCAATTTTTATTGCCGTATCTCTTACTCCTGTTTTGACTGACTTCAAGCCAGTTCAAAGCACTGCATCATTTGTGACCCGCCGATTTGGCCGAGCTACAACTGAGGCTCACGCAGTAAAACGTGGAAATGGAGGAAAGGCCGAGTTAACTTTATAGAAGTGGAACAGTGTTAGTAGGTTTGTGATGGACGACTCAGAATCTAAAACAACTCAGATAAATGAAAGCCAGTTAAGTTTTATAGCTTTTTAAAATGTTTTTTTTAACAATGTTCGAGTGATTGTTTGTTCACATCTGCAGTGCAGCTGTTCCCACATTACATTTCGCCCTCATTAACCCTCATTAGAATCTTGTAGTCTTTCTTATAATTAAGTTTTTACCATATTTTACTTTTACTTTTGCCAGCCCCCTGTGATTTTTCCATAGCTCAGTTATGATGCATCCTTTTTTATAGACAAATATATTTTTCAGAATAATTACTTTTGCTTGCACCTATTTGACCAGGTGAAGTACTGACATCCTTGTCTTAAGTCAAAGTAGCAGTACCACAGTGTAAAAATACTAAAAAAAATGTAAATATTACTTAGTCCAGTTGCCCCAGATTTAACCCTTCTTCAAGAAAACGACCTGGATGACTGAGAATCTTCACTTATTACTCTAAAATGTACAGAAGTATTGGTAAAAATGCTTTATAATTATAAAATTTATAATTGTATTATTTGATTATTATTACTGATGGACGATTCATTAAAGTTTAAGTAGCACTTAGATGTTGAAGTTTGTGGAGGTGGAGTTCATTTCAACTATATAGTTTTGGCAGCACCATTTTTTTCCAAGCTGATTATATGTTTGACTTGGAAAATCATATCGAATGTAGCAAGATAGAAGTATAAAGTAACAAATGTAGTAATAAATGGAAATAGTCAAGTAAATACCTCAGACTTAAGCACATCACTTGAATAAATATTCTGGTTCCACCACAGGATTTTAAGCGACATCCTCTCTACATTTCTGAGAACCCAAACTGTCGATTATCAAAATAAAATGCTTTGGCAGATATTCTGTATCATGATAGAGTTTTCTGCTCTGAAGCAAACATTGAATACCTTATAGATACAAACATGTAGCCTTTGTCCGCATCACAGGGTCACATGTCTGCTCAAATGTGATTAGCTTCCCCCAATCACTCACACATCCCTTGCTGGTATTCATCCACAGAATTAAATTAGTCGACTGGTCTCTGTGCTTCGGAGAGGACAATGCCCTCTGGACTGTGGGAGCAGCTGAGAAGGAAATAAAAGTGGCCCCCTTCATTAACTCTGTGTCATCTCTCATTTTTTAATGCTGCTCTCGTACGGCAAATAAGTAGCCGCTCTGTACCTGTGGAATCAGCTGCTCTCACGAATGTTAAAATTCATTCAGGACAAATTTATATGTGCTCAAAGAGCAACTTGCAGGTTTGGCAACACTAATGAATTATTGCTGTGAAAATTATAGATCTCTATTTTTACAACACGTGGTGTCATTTCCTTTTTCTACAGCACAAATCAGATTTTTTTCATGGATAAATATGGATCCCAATGCCAAATCAGCACCACAATTACAGAGAGTAAAACAGAATAAACCAAATTTCTGTGTTAATGTCATAATGGAACTTATAATAATATAACCTAAAATTATATATTGACTTGTTAAATAATCACATTAAATATAAATTCAGCACGAAATTCAACCTTTAAGCTGTTTCTAGTGGTATTTAAAAATTTAAGCGGATGCATGTTGATGTACGTACAACTTCAGAAAGTCTGACATCAGATTGTCGTCTTCAGTGATCACACACATTTTGAAGCTATATTGAATTCAAAATACGATATTCCTGCTTTTAGCACTGACCTTTGAAATATAAATATAGCTCAGTCGGCAGACGAGGCTCATATGGACTCGTGAAGGTTTTTGTTGCTTTCAAATGACGACGCTCTTCAGGCTTCTTTTCATGTTTCGTATGCTGCTCGATAAATCTCTTCCTTTAGTAAATTTGTGTTCATATAACAGCTTTATATATTTTGTATGCTTTCTCTACACAGTCCTCCTAATCTCACATTGTTATTTTAATGATTTCTCATTATCATAACGGATAAATTAAGCTTTAATGATTTCTTCTACATTTACCCTCGGCCTCATTTATCTATGACTTTGCAGTGCTGGGAATATGGAATTTCTCTCTGCCGGGAGCTGGCTTTCCAATACGAGACGTTATATGATTATCAGAGCCTCAGCTGGATACGGGTGAGTAAAGCCTTGCATACTTCCTGTTTCTGCTGTCATTATCAAACCAGCGTCTCTGTTATGTTACACCTCTGTTATGCTGGAAGGTGCGATTTTTCCAGCTCCCTCTGTCATTGTCATCCTCCTATGCAGTGTGATGTGCGTATGGCGTCAGACACAATGCCCTAATTACCTGTGCACACCCACACTCGCCGCGAATTGCAGAGGATTCGGTAATGTGTGTGATTAAATCATTATTCATCATGACTCCTTTGAATGTTTATCATTCTGTGACAGAAAATGGAGGCAGCGTACTACGACAACATCATCGAGCAGCAGAGGATTGAACCAGAATTCTTCCGAATGGGCTTCTATGGCAGGAAGTTTCCTTTCTTCCTCAGGGTAAGACTCACTAAATCTAGTCTCATCTGGTCTGCGTTGACACAGTTATGATTCTGCTGATGCAGACAGTCACACTGCTCCTTCATGCTTTGGCAAGAGACAACGCCAGCTGCAGTAGCTGTTGCTGATAATAAATACCTCTAAATCTAGCCATGGATTGATGCTGAATTCATTCCCAGCAATACAATGACTGCATATAATGTGCAGTAAGTTGTACCAGTTTGGCACATCTAGTTTATATGTGGTAATATTGGTATGTGCTGGCGGGAATATCAGCGGGGGGATTTAGCAGCGGTAACACGACTAAAAATGGTGGGGCTAATTAAAAATCTGGAGCTGCGTGGGTTGTCCCTCCACCAGCCATCTTCGATATTGATATCACGAACGTCACATGAGTCTCAGTCTCATTTCATTTAGTCAGTCATGAAACCAATTCCAGTTTTCGTGTGCAGAAAAATAACAAATAAGTAAAATCCGCTGTTGATTTTGTCTGACATATGTCATTAAAGCAGCTTTAATAGATATTTTTATAATAACAATGTATAAAAATGTCGATGCCTTTGTCTTTAGCTGTCCGGCAGCTACTTTACTGTTTTGAATCAGTCTCTCCACTCAAACAGCTGGAGCAAAGAAAGCTTTAAAAAGCCGCTGTACATTACCTGCTGAGCACCACACGACAAGACGTCATATTTAGAAACTAGCTGGTGGACCAACTCTACTGCTAAGGAGACAGATATTTCCTTCAGGAGATGGAGACCAAAAATAGATTAAAAAAAAGAGAGGGCTTAAATTTGTCAGGTGACCAGAAACTCAAATCCAAATGGTTGTTCTGTAACTGCCAGATTTGTTAGTGATAAATTAAACTTGAAAGGTGATGATATGTTAATGCTGTATTCACAACTCGTTTCTGCTGCCTCCAAGTGGCCAAAAACAGCTACTAACAGCTACTATAGTACTAAGACTAAAACACTAGTTCACTTCATTATAGCCCTCAGAGTCATATGCATCAGTTTCTCGTGAACATGTCACTGTCAGTCTTGAATAAATCCAGCTGTCCCCTCTCTGCAGAACAAGGAGTTCGTCTGTCGCGGTTATGACTACGAGCGGCTCGAGGACTTCCAGCAAAGGATGCTGGGGGAATTTCCACAAGCCATCGCCATGCAGCATCCCAACCAACCTGACGACACCATCCTGCAGAGTGACGCTCAGTGTATCCTGCAGGGCTAAACCCAACAGTTATTTCCATTATGAAGTAAAGTGTGATTTATTGTTAGGACTGACAAACAGCCTCAAACCCAGAGATCAAAATTTAGTGAATATTTTTCATTTTTGCTCGATGAATAACTTGAACGATTAATGGCTTATTAAATGTGTTGGCATTAATTTAACTCGATTAACAAACTAACAGATTACACTGTGAATCCGTTTATATAGGATCACTGTTGAGGTTGATTTCCAGAGTCAGACAGTGAGAGCAAACACTCTCTGTAAGCATTTCCTCTGAATATCCCTCGTGCTCTTCCTCCTCTGTGAATATGCATGTCTGTCTGTCTGTCTGTCTATCTGTCTCTCCGTCCGTCAATTCCTTGACACTTGGCTTCTAGACTTGCAGATCTATGCGGTGACTCCAGTGTCAGACATCTCTGATGTGCCTCAGCTGGAGCGTGTGCCCGAGAGGATTAAGAGCTTCTACCGCATCAACAATGTCAGCCGCTTCCACTATGACAGGCCTTTCCACAAGGGGCCGAAGGACCGCGAGAACGAGTTCAGGGTACGGCGAGCCAGCAGTGCAACTCTCAGTTTCTTATTTCTGCCTCAAAGTTTGTTTTTTTTTACAATGAAGAATTGGGATGTAAACATGAAAAGCATCAAGCTTGATTCAGAAAAACCTAAAATACCCTTTAACAGAGAAAATTGAAAGAAAGAGCAACCGAAGATGGATTTTACAAGACGTGCAGACATGCAGTAAATGTGTGTAAAGAACAGACTTTTAAATTAAAACTACACTATAGGGAATGATTGTTAATATAGATGGAATGTAAGAAATAATGCATGACCTCCTCTCCACCATGGCGACCTGGAAAGAGGACAGACTACGCAAACACACAAGAGGCAAAGCACGAGCACATCATTTACACAGATAGGGAACACACAGAGGGAGAGAGAGACAAGGACAACGTGCACACGACGGAGAGGGAGAGACGAGAGGTGAGGCTGAATGTCCTGGAGGACGAATATGCAGATCTAAAACATCGAGAATGAGGCACAGACTACCAGGGGGAGAGACAGAGGTCCTAGGATGGCTGATGGTCCAGACTGAACAGTGAGGCCTGGGTGAAAATAAAGGGAGAGGACACTCGTGGGACATTAAACAAACAGGGTCAGAGAGATACAGCGTTTTTTTTTTTTTTTTTATAGTCCAAACATGGACTATAAATACAAGGCTTAACAGATTAATTGGGACTGAGAGGAATATAAGGTTTAAGCAGATCAGATGGGCATGAAGGAGGCGAGCCCATTTACAATTTTGCAAATCATCAGAAGCACCTTAAAATCTGATCTGACAGGGATACGCAGCCAATGTTGCAAAGCTAAAATTGGTGTAACGGGGGTGACATTTTCTAGTTTTAGTTCAAATTCTAGCTGCAGTATTCTGAAAGACCATTCAAAGACTTTTAGTACAATCAAACAACAACAAAATATTAAAATAATCAAGTCTGAATGAAATGAAGGCGTGAATTAGGGTCTCTGTCTCTATCGGCCATCAGAGTTTAACTAGGAAAACATGATTTCTTTAATATGCTGATAAAAAGAGCCAGAAGGATCAAATGTAATGTCAATACAATCACAATCATGAACTGAGATGTTTTTTTTAGAAGCTTCTTCTCGGCACATCACATCATGTTTTGTTGAAACCTTAAAATTGTGATTGTGACATTAGATATTCACCCAGAAATGACTTTCCTGTGTAGCAGCCTTTGTAACTGTGAGTGACAGTAGTTCCCTGCATGAACCTGCAGGTGCATTAGTCATAAACACTGCAAAATGATGTAATGTGGCAAGAGGAAAAGTTTCCAGAATCATGACGACATAAGCCAGAGAAAGAAAACTGCACAGAGGAAATGACTTGAAATTGAAGAGATATTTCAGTCAGTGATTACTTTAGAACCAAAATCCAAATCAAATCTTCACATTTTGAGAAGCAGTTAAGCATTTTTCCTTGAGAAATGACTTCAGTGATTAACTATTTTAATTTTTTGTCAGTCGACTTATCAGTTAGGCGTTTTAGTGCGAATTTTATTGCAAGCTGTCATTACTTTTCTCACCCCTCTTGAATCTAGTACAACTGCAGCTAACAGTGCTAGAAAAACCTACAACCAGCAGGGCTTTAGGGACTTGGACCAGACATGATACTGTGCTGTAGTTTCCTCTGACATAGTAACCTACATTTTGATTCAAACCTCAGCAGGACTTTCTCACTTTAACTCTTTACTGAACTGACCTACATGCCGCACTAAAACTCTGTTTTGAGGCTTCACTTTTCCCAGCCTGATTATTTATCCATTACTAGGCCCTCAGTGTGTTACCTAATGTGGCAGACTGCGTAAACTGTGTTCTCTGATGTTTAACAGAGTCTGTGGATCGAGAGAACGACCCTGATCCTGTCCCGTCCTCTCCCTGGGATCTCCCGCTGGGCTGAGGTGGAAAGGAGAGAAGTGGTAAGGAGCTCAAGCGTTCGTTCTCTAGTTTTTTGAAGTCACCTTGGTAGCCAAGCTTCTGAGGGAGTATGAAAACTGTTTATGTACACTTCCTCCCCTTTTATTGTGGATTAGGGTGAACGTATCTATTTATTTCCAGGTGGAGGTGAGTCCTCTGGAGAACGCCATTTATGTAGTGGAGAATAAGACCCAGGAGCTGCGGACTCTTATCAGCCAGTACCAACACAGACAGCATCATGGCAACATCAACCCGCTCAGCATGTGCCTAAATGGGGTCATAGATGCTGCTGTGAATGGAGGCATTGCCAGATATCAGGAGGTAGAGTGGATTTATTGAATTTGGTTTATGAATTGAATCGTTGTTGTGATAGATTCTCATCTTTTGACTTCTGTACACCAGGCCTTCTTTGACAAGGACTACATCAGCAGTCACCCAGAGGACACAGAGAGGATCACACATCTGAAGGATCTGATGCAGGAGCAGGTCAGACTTGGCTTTCAGTGTTTATCATATGTAGAGCTGCTGGTCAAACAGACTCACATAGTAACGGTGCTTTATCCTCTCACTTCCTGGAACAGGTGCACATTCTGGGAGTAGGACTGGCCGTTCACGAGAAGCTGGTGCATCCAGAGATGCGTCCCCTGCACAAAAAGCTTGTGGATCAGTTCCACATGATGAGGACAGGTTTACATCATGTGAGTAGTCCCACATGTGCAGAGTAATGATGAAGTGTAATGAGCGTGGGCGGCTGTGTGTTTTAATGCATGTGTGGGCAGTGTAAATATTCAGAGCAGTATATGGTTGGGTCCCAGCAGGGTGTGCCCGGCGTGGATCGATTCGGCCCTGCAGGTTGCCAAGGGGTCAACTCTCCCAGAGGCATCCTCTCCTCCCACAGCCACATGAGCCCTGAGAGTGTGCGCCTCATACACAGACACAGGTCAGTCACACACACACACACACACACACACACACACACATACACACACACACACACATTTGTACTGCATCTCTAATCTCAATCCAAAATTTCCATAAAAAGTATGGTCAAAGTTTACAGTTAAGTCTTTTTTTTCATTTTCTAAGTTCAGGTGATCATGTTCATGATCTCTGAACTTCACAGGAAATACACATATTAATAAACACCTCCACACTAGAATTACTTTTGGGCAAATGCAGGTCCCAATTAGAGTTGCAGCCCCACCTGGCTCATAAGGTGGGTGTATTGTACATTAAAACATTTCCTAGAGAAATACTTTTATCAGTACACGCAGCATATTAGAATCTGAATTAAACTCTTTAACTAAAAGTAAAGTTTAACCCCTCTAACGAGACACCAAAGAAAGAAAAATGTCCTCTCTCCCCCAAACGTTTGAAAACTGGTACATAAAATTTAGCTGCACAGGTTCTACAGGAGATAAACATTCGTGTCCCACATCATCTCTCTCCGTCCTGCAGCCCTCTGAACCTCCAGGGTTCGATCCGTCACTCATCCTCCTCCCTGTCCTCTCACACATCGAGCGAGGCGGGAAACCTTGTCATAATGACCGACGGCCTGATGGGGGAGCACCCCGAGGAGGCACTACACATGCAGGTGAGGCTTGAAATAATAAAAAAATAAATAAAAAACAAAGATGAGATGGAGATGAATTGGTATTTCACATTAAAAATGGCAACTACTATGAAAACGGGTCTTTTCAGGCTGTAAAACATTATATAATACTCCCATGATTCAACATTGATATTGTGGCTGTAACTTAGTTTCTTTTCTATGAGTTTTCTATTACGGGACATTATTTGTTATATTTTGAATATATTTTGTTTTGCAGCCGAGCCCCTCCTCCTCTAGCCTGAGCTCAATCCGCTCCAACTCTTCCCAGATTATTAACTCTGCTCCCTCGAGCGCCAGAGGTGAGTAACACAGCAGCAGAAATCATATTGATTGTTGTATGTTGTTACGGAGGTTTTATCAATGACGGACGCTTGAGAACAAAAAAAACAGATATCTCATAAAGTATATTTAGAAGGCAGCAAGACCTAAAATATCTGAATATGGATGATGTTAAGAAGTCTCTGTTGTACAATAATAAATGTTGTCACGTCTTTCGTCGGTCCAGGCTCTCCATCCTTACCTGATAAGGCCAAACACAACCGGGAAGTCATGATACTGTTGCCGTCTCATCGTGAGAGGGCCAACAACTCCATGTACTACAACATGGCAGAGAATGGACAGGTAGGGCAGATCAGGGTGTGTAAAACATCTCAAAATGTGTTCATAATCATAAATGTTGATTCTTTAAATCATGCCGAAAAATACAATAATATTACCAATCATGATGTTTACAAACTGAAAAATGGAGTTTTCTGAAAAGTTTGGTCTTTAAAACGAAGCTGTCACCAACTTTTAATAACTACAAACTCTTTTTACAGAACAACCACATGCAGCGTGCCTTACTCCAGCAAGTTAGCCCCTGTAAGCCGTGTGCTGATCCTCACATGAACCTACCAGAGAAAGGTAAAGGTTGAAGGTTGTACAGCGTTACGTAGACGAGATGTATCACAGTGTGTGCTGACATATTAATGTATTCCTCCTCAGTGTTTCCAAACGCACCCAGCAGCTGGAGTCTGGACGGGGAGAACAGGGAGCAGGTGTCCTACATGCCAGCCTCTACTGGAGGGGTAATCATGCCCCCGGTCCCACCCAGGTCCTTCCCACCAGGTACTTTATCCATTTTTCAGCTACCGAATAAACAAAACCTGAGCTTGTGAGGCACTTTTCAAGACAATTTGAGCTCCTAACTTCTTGTATGAATTAATAATCATGTGACTTTCACGCTCCAGGACACTTCCTGATGCACTGTGATGCATTTCACCATCAGAACAGTGACCCTCCTCCTGCCCTGCCGGTCCGCTCACTTCGAAAGGTACAGCCGTCAAAGAAATATTATAATCATGACAACAGCTCTGTAGCAACATGTTTTGATATGTTATGAATATTTGCATCAGTTTTGTGCCAAGAAGAAATTTGAGCTTTAATTTCTGGAACATGTTCTGGAAACTGGTTTTGGATCGGATAGAATTTATGTGCAAGCGGTTTGATTTTTGGTTTTGCTGTGCAGTAGTGGAAGAAGCACTCAAAAGCTTCCTTTAAGTGAAAGTAGCAATACAACAATGTAAGAATACTCCATGACAAGTGAAAGTCCTGCGTTCAAAATCTTACTTAAAAGTAGAAGTACACGATTATCAGTATTCATTCTGCAGAAATGTGTCACTGTTTTTATGTTTGATTGTTAATACTGATGCATAAATGCATAAAGAGCGTTTTTACTTGTGTGTCAAGGTGAAGGTGAAGCCAGTTTTAGCTACTTTACATACAGTTAAGCAGTTTAAACCAGTGGCTCTGAACTGAAAAGGGCCAACAGATAAATCTTGAAGGGTTGTGACAGGACTGATAAGTCCTGCTGTGTTTCTTTTTATTCTAAAATAATAGTTATTTTTAACATCTATAGGCCTCAAACAGTTATTTGAATGAAACAATCAGAGAATCAGGGAAATATTAGAATATAGACATCAAGAGGCCCCTCATTAGGTTTTTGGTCACCAGCCAAAAAGATTGGGAACCTCTTTTTTAATCCATAACAGTGTGTTGTATTTTATGAGCTTATCATGTAATTGCTTAATGTAAAAAAATGAATATGAAAAGTGTCTGCTAGCTATAGCTGTCAGATAAATGTAGAGGGTCAAAAAGAATAATATTTCCCTCAGTATAGTGAACCAGAATCGTAGAAACAGTAGAAAATCTCAGTTAGTCAAACACGGCTGTAGTCTTTGTGTTTGTCATGGTAACCCGGCCTTTACAGAAAGAAGCTCCCGCACATTGTTTTCACTTCCAGTCAATTTATTAAATATATAACATTGCGAGGCTTGATGATTGAGTGTAGACACAGTATAAGTCATAATTACAAAGCCATATTCAAGTGGCTGAATGTTTGAAATGCAGACAGTGTCAGAATGATGAAGCAGTTGTTGACTCTTCATCTGCTCTCATTTATTTAACTGTGTAATATTCCTGACGGCATGTGTGAAGAGAAATTCAGGTTGTGACAACACCGCGCGCTCCGTCCTTTAATGTAGATCACTGGTTCTCAAACCTTTCCTGGCATACCTGTCTTTAGAAGATGAAAAAGGTTTATACCCCCGAGCGTACAATATTTATTATTAACAATGATAGGGGAAGAGAGTGATAAAAAAGGGATCCAAGTTGAATTTCAAATGTTAGTGCAAGAGCATCAGCAAACTATTGATTTTTTATTTTCCTACATAAATCATTTTCATTCAGCTTCTCTCTCTCTCTCTCTCGTTCTTTCCAGTCTCCTCTCCACCCGATTCCTGGCTCCCCCACCAGTCCTCAGTCAGCTTTGGGTGGCAGTAACTCCACTCTGTCAGGCAGCGCCAGCAGTGGGGTTTCCTCTCTGAGTGAGAGTAACTTTGGAGGCCAGTATCCAGACCCTGGCCCCATCAGGAACGATGCTCTGGAGCCTCTTCCCAGTCATCTGTGGTCCCCTCCTGATGAGTACTTGGCCTCTCCCTACCTGCACATCCACTACGGCGGATCAGAGATCGACACCATGGACCAGGTCCGCCCCTTCCACTACCGCAGCCCTGCCTCACACCCGCACACCCACCCACATCCCCACGCTCATGCCCACCCCGGGCTGGACAGCCACTCCCACGGGCCGCCGCCTCACCACCACGCTCCCACTCACGGCCCTCACCACATCCCTTACCGCAGGCCTCAGCCTCCGGCCGTGCCACCGAAACCCTACCTGAGAGAGGGGTGCATCCCTGAGGAGGAGCTGCCGCCTCAGCCCATCCCGCTGCCCCGCAGGATCTTCCACTCCCCTCACGGCCACAGGGAGGACCAGGGGAAACACGCCTGGGAGCAGTGCATTAGCGAGGAGCACGAGGAGACACAGTGATGAGGAGGCTCCAGCTGCAGTTCAGTCAGAGCTTTCTCCTCCTTGTCTTCTTCCCTTCATTTGCACCAAGTTAAAGGGGCAGTAATAGAAAGAGTCGTGAAGAGTGAAACAGTGGCGCGTGCTCCCCTTCATGCTTTTAACTTCAGTGCTCATGAAGGAAAGAAAAAAAAAAAGGAGCGAACCTCGATGAATCTACACAAACTACAGGCACAAACTGCCGTCACTGCTCCGTGTGGCCTCTTAGATATAATTAAAAGAAAATGATCTGTTGAACGATGTGACAGATCAACTCTGTTCCGAAATTGATATTGATTGTACACACGTGTACAATTTCGTCTGTGAGCATGTTTTTCATTCGAGAATAATACGACAACAGTTTTGTGAAATATGACAACCGTGATCATAACCAACGTGATCCCAGGTGCAGTATAAGCTCTGAACTCCCTTAATCTTTGCTTTTCATGCCATTTTCACGACGCGAGGCGACGACAGAGGGCGATTACTCACGGTGAAGTGACTTCTCTGCTTTAAATGCTTCATATATATGAATTCTTATTTTGATAAATAAATACATTATACAAAATACATTATAGTGTTTTCAAAGGCTTATGTCCATTATGTTTTTCAAAACACTGTTAAGTGCTCCTTAATAGTGAATCATATCAAATGGCGCACTCTAATCGTGTTGCTGCCGGGCTGTCATGAATCGCAGGTCTCTAAGGTTTGGACTCACAGCTCTCCTCTCAGACCGGCATCTCAAGGGACATGAACTTCAGTCACAGATGATTCCCCGTCCGTACCACACGTACGGAAACCTACGTGAATGTATTCAGACGAGATGTTATATTTGTATTGCACAAGCTGCAGTGCTGTTTTTTTTTTTTTGGTTTTGTTTTGTTTTGTTTTTTTTGAGTGCTTTAAGTTCAGTCTTTGTTGAAGAAGTCTTTATTTGTCTCTTTTGTGTGACAAAGATATCTCTAGAGGAAGACTGAGGGGAAACTGAGGACAGTGACAGACACCCATCATGTCTCGTGTTCATGGCGAATGAAAGAAGGGACGGAGCGAGAACTCTCCACACCTCAACCACCTGCTAGACACTGAAAACTAACACAATTCTCTCTTTTGCTCTTTCTCCCGCCCGTCGTTTTCCTCCTCTGTGTGGCTGTCAGACCATATTAAGCGGTGAGCGGCTGAACCCTGGACAGCTGCAATGGCATTTCATTGTGTCTGATGACACTGTCTAGAACCCCCCCCCCCCCCCTCACCCGCTGAGTGGTCAGTCGAGGAGCCCACTCAGACAGCGTTGGAAACGCCTACCTGCCTTAAGTGCACTCAAATGCAGTTTGACCTCTCCTCCGGACTGTGAGAAGCTCATTTAGTGACAGCCGCTCTCCTTTTCACTCTGTTCTTTCACTATAACACGCTCCCTGAAGGAAAAAAAACAAAACAAAAAAAAAACTAAACAAAAAGATATCTACCTAGTGATGTTTTTGTATGGTTTTGTCCCGCTTTGGTTTCAGGTTGTTGTTTGGTTTGTAGCGCTAATATTTCTTATCCTGCCTGCGGCTCTTTCTCGATCACCTTCTGTTGTGTGAAAACTAATGATGTGTTTCAAGAAGGAAGGCGGACTTAGAGAGGGAGGTTCACTTTTTTTTTTTTTTTTTTTTGTGGAGCAGAAGAACAACACTGTTTATTGCAATGTAGTGGGGGTTGGAAGGATATAGCTAATATTTTAACAATTACTTGTTTTCCTGGTTGTTTTTTTGCAGGTGGATGCTTTGTGTTACTGTACATCAAGTTGTCAGCTGACTAGACAACATCTATTTTTGTATGTGAGATCATCAGTTTGTGTGAACATATTTCAGAAAACCGTACCGAGACAGAAGGCCCGGGTACCGCACAAGCTGCTGTACTCTGTATGGAGATGAACCTAAAGATAGATAGATATATACACTATGTGAGTATCTCCTGTGAGCCTGATGGCTGTGAGGATAACTGGTGACTGAAGGGATGCTCAAAATATAGGTACAATAGAATTTTTCAATGTAAATTCTGTTATTGTACATACAGCAGTATTGTGAAATATTTTTGAGAATTATTGCAGACGCCCCAAAAAAGGTTTATCGTTGTTTTGTGTATATACATGTACTCCAGAGATCAATGTAATTGATAAATATCTATAATCAGTGTTTGAAAAAGGACAAATCCATTAGACTGTGGCCGTCTCCACCGTTCTTGACTTTGAGTCTTCTCATATAAATACTTTATACACTTTTCAATGTGCTTTCCTGTACATATGGTGTTAGCATGATCAAACAGTGTTTGGTTGTAAAAGTGGTTTTCCTACTCCCATAACTGCTGTGGTATGGAATTCATTAACGATGCCAAACATTAAAGACAATCTTTTATCAGCTCTAACTCTTCCTCCTTTACCTTTGCTGTGCTGTGATTGGTGGAGCAGTATGTCAGCTAGGACAGTAGAGGGCGCTGTTTGTCATGAAACGACATGAAGGTGGGGTGAATGCATCTTTTTGTTGTGTTTCTTTTTTTTTTTTTTGAGTGAGTGAGTGAGTGAGTGAGTGTGTGAGCTTAAAGTGTGTATAATCTGTATATTGAAATGTGAAAGATGTCACGATCAGTGATGAACCTTTAATACATTTAAATGTCTCCCGAATCTGCAGCTCTTTCCAGCTTTACAAGAGGCTTCATGGTGACTTTCATCTCATTGCTTTAGCTGCAACATTACTGCTTTGATCACTGCTCTCATAGCATTGTTTCCAAAGATCCACTGTACACTGTCTGCAGCCAGACACAGTTAGCGATGAACACAGTGGAGCCTTTAGCAGCTAAAGAGACAAGATATCTCCCTCAGGAGTTCTCAGGAGACCAAAAATAGGGCTGAAATAAGAGTAAATATTGGGCTTATATTCACCAGGTGGCCAGAAACACGACTCCAAATCAATGAAAATGTTGCTCTGCGCCTGCTGGGTGTGTCGATAAGCAGCTGTTTCCTAATAAATTCACCATGGCAACATAAAAGGTGATGATATGTTAATGTTGTGTTTCCTTTAGCCCACAGGCGGCCAGAAAAAGAAAAACTGTTACTGCAGGTTTAAATAAAAGTAGGAAATAAAAATAGGCCACTACAAGTTAAGCAACATCAAAAGTATTTGTTGTGCTACATATACAGTACATATGAACGGAATATTATTACTGATTTACATTTTAAAAAGTGAAATAAACGAGGTGGGGTACAATAACTGAAATGTAGTAGTGTAAAGTAGCCCAAAGTACTTGATGATATAGTGTTTGAGTGAATGTACTTAACTGTGTTTACACATTATCACACAACCTCTGGGTCCACCACAAACTTTGAAGTGACAGCTAAGCTCACGCTTGTGTGTTTGATATGTGGTAATGCAACAAATATGTTGCTGTCTGTGTAGCGAGTCGAATTTCTGTGAATGTCATAAACACCGTCTCATTAACGAGTACTGATGTGCGGCCTACAGGTGGCACAAGTGACCCGTTAAGATGATTCATAAAGCATGTTAAATACACATTTAAATCATCAAAGTATTTGGCTGATTCAGAAATGTTAGATAGATAGATAGATAGATAGATAGATAGATAGATAGATAGATAGATAGATAGATAGATAGATAGATAGATAGATAGATAGATAGATAGATAGATTTCCTCTGTGGCTCTTCCTGAGGTTTCTTCCACCTTTTTTCCCTGTTAAAAGGGTTTTTTGGTGGGCAAGTTTTTCCTCACTCGAACCGAGGGTGTCACTCCCTGTACAGATTGTAAAGCCCTCTGAGGCAAACTGTGTTTTGTGACTTTGGGCTATATAAATAAAATTTGATAAATTTAATAGATAGATAGATAGATAGATAGATAGATAGATAGATAGATAGAAAGAAAATTCAGAATGTGTTATTAATTTCAGCCTCCTCTGTGTCATATTTTAGCCTTGTCACTTGCTGAACTTCAGCTGAATGACATTGAAGCTGTCTGTTTGCCTCTCAAAGCGAATGCCTTTGCTAACAATGAGGACTGTGCACTCTCTGTGTCTCACATCTCCCTGATGCAGTCACAGAAAAAAAAAAAAAAAAAAAAAAAAAAATAGAGAGAGAGGAGCGATAGGATGAAAGGATCCTTGCTGCCTCTCCAGAGGATGATGATGCTGTGGTGCATGTTGATGCAGTTACTGAATTTCATTTTTACAGCATCGCCGTGGCTCACCTCATTTTCCCACTTCTCGCTCTCTCTTTTGCGTCCTTTTCTTCCTCACAAACTCCTCTGCGCTAAAGTCTCGCCGTATTTTGTCTTAAGGGACTTACAGTGAGTGAATTCAGCTGTATAATGTCTCCACGCAGCACAGAGCACTATGTGATTGTGTGTCTGCTTTTTTTTGTGTTGTCGTTGTTGTTGTTTATGCACACTTGCATGCATGTCAGTGCATTGCTTGGCATGCAGGCAGAGCTCTTTTTTGTATGTGTGTGCGTGCCTCTTCTGGGGTTTTCTTGCTCTGTCTCATTCCGCTGTTATTGTTTGGGGCACAAGAGCACAGAAATGATGTGAAAAGCATCCCTCATAAATTCTGGCAACTGGAATGACAAGCTGCCATCCAGCCTGTGTTTGGAAGAAAACAAAAATAACCTGGATCTGGCATCGCATCTCTTTGTGTACAGTCCCCCCCCCCCACCTGTGCTATATTAATTTGACATTGAATTGGTTCAAATACTGCATATGAAGCAAACGAGCAGGCCGGCGGTGTTTTGCGTGTCAGTGTGCTACAGATATAGGAGACAAATATGTCAGGAAACAAAGACTTTTAATAAATGAAACAATACTAATAAATAAAGATTAAACAAGTTGCACATTCAAAATAAAATCCAACAAAACGAACATAACACTGAACAGTAAAGTACAGTACCATAGCACAGATTATTAAAAAAAAAAAAAAAAAACAACCCCCCCCCTCCCCTGGACATTTACAAATTTTCTTAAAAACTTCAAGAGGCAAACATAGACATTGTATAAAAGCATCATACAGTAGAGCATTTGTCATCTGAGTATAATTTACAAATTTATTGAAGGATAAATACGTATAGCTGATCTCTAACTTGAGATACACATGTAAAAATCTGAACATGTGTTTCTCAGGTGAGGTTCCAGCCCTTCTTTTAGTGATCAATAACAGTGATGAGGTGACGATGAAAGCAGTCCATCAATTCATGGGAAACTCACAAATTATCTATAACCGTAAATAAGTTTTAATAGCTTTATCCACACCTCTATTGGTCTCTTCTCTGTTGGTGCATCATAGGATAAAAGTCAAGAGCATCTCTGCCAGCGGATATGGCTACATCAGGCGTTTGTGGAAGAACACTGCAGCTGTCCTTCATCTGACTCTCCAGACACAGAGCTCGGAGGCTCCGTCAGTACGGAGCAAACTTCTGTCTCTCTGGCTTTTTGATGCAGTTGGCTGAGGAGATTTTGGCGGTGTACGCGGCCAGAGTGGTGTGGGACGGCGCTGCGGTGACAGCCACGGTGGGGGCGGGGCTGGACAGAGTCAGAAAGGGGACGGACTTCATCCCCAGCAGGCCGGACAGGGGCATGGCACCGTACGGGGTGCCCAACATGTGAGCCGGGGTCAGGGCGCCCACGGCGGCCAGAGTGGGTGTGGGGGAGGCAGCTGGGGAGGCTGGCTGGGTGAAGGCCATGTTGAGGTCGACCGGAGCTGCCATGGTGGCTGCCTGGGCTGTGGATTTGGCTGTCTCTAAACTATGAGGGCAGAGACAGGGAGGAGGGAGGACAGAACATGGAGATTAGAGGATTACACTGTTGCTGCAACACTGGGAGAAGTTTCTTGAACTCCACTGAGTTTACACATCAGAGTCTGTTTATGAGCATTTTGTGGCTTCACGGGGCTCAAGTGGTGTCAGTTACCGAGTATGAAAATGAAACAAAAACTCTGGAGGTGTGGGGTTAGAAAGAAGTGAGGTTACCAGACCTCTGTAGGCTGGTCCTCGAATCTGCTTGAGCCTACATCAGCCACTACTAGCATAACACACCTGAATATCTGATTTAACAGTCGGGTTTGAGTTGCATTATGGGTAACGGAGGCACCATTGTTTTGATAAGGAAGAAGCATGTATCAGAGACATATCTGGTTCTGCTGCATCTAATTTGATGTTACATTAAATGAATACATACAATTTCTACATACAATCAGTTTAATAAACTCATAAGAAAAGTAAATGTGTTTTAAAAGGAATAAAACAAGTTTCATTTTAAAACTGCTTTATTTTATTTGTACACAAAGAACCGTGACGTCTTTGAAATGCCAAATGTGAGGTAAGTAAATCTCGACAAAACACCAGGATTAACGCGGGATTGTGCTTTTGTTTCTCCTCTTTGTCAGCGAGTAAACAAAAGTATTGGAGAGTGGTTGCATAAATAATTTCCACACTGTGTTTTATATTTCTCTTACAGTCTATATCCAAACAAGAATTATTATTATTGTTGTTCTCCGTCATCCAAGTGACAAAAAAAATCGCTAAAATTAATGTCAGACAGTTTCTCTTTTTTGAAAATAAATATTGATTTTTTTTGTGTGTGAAACGTGAAGCCTTATTTTTCTTGTATTCATGTTGCATGTATTTTTTCTTCTTATTCTGTTTATTTTCTTTGTGTTATCCAGATTTGTTCTGTTATCCTTTCTTCAATAACTTACTATAAAATTGTCTTGTGCTGCATTATGATCTTGGAAAATTTAATTTAAGCTGCACTGCAAATACTGAATACCAACAAGACACTGCAGCTATGTCGAACAATACAATACAGCTTTTACTCATTCCCTTGAGTCCAATTACCCACAGCACAAGGACATACCTCATTATCACTTATCACTCCATAGTGTAACCTTTGACCCTTTTAAACCAATGCATTTCTCCTGCGGTGATTCATTAGATGACTGTACACTGGGCCTTACCAGGAGGTAATGAGGTACTGGGCCAAGTTGATGCTGACCGGTGTTCCTGTGATAGTGACATGGCGGTCACTCGTCCCGTCCAGCTGGCTGCCGATCTTGATCTGAGCTCCTGACACCTGCCTGATCTCGTTGATCTTAGTGCCCTGACGGCCGATGATCGAGCCGATCAGCTGCGGAAGAACAGAGGCGAGACTGGTCGGTCAGTTTTAACGGGGGGAGATGGATTATTGTGTAGATGTACTGAGGAGGACAGTGGACATGCTTTACAAGGAAGAGGTTCAATAAATCATTTGACTGAACGCAGCTCTTTTTTTTGTTGTTTTCTTCTCATTGTTGCTGCTGATGAAAGTGATTCTGACGCAAGGGGCAACAGCAAAACACTAAAACTGTTGAGCTGACTTAATGCAAACCACTTCAAATATTGCAATTACATTGTCTTCAGTGGATTGGTCATCCATCTTGCATGTCAAAAGCACTTCCCCCCCCCCCCCCCTTGAGTCTCCCTTAATTGCTACTGTGTGCGCACCGGTAAAAGAGACGAGAGAAGGCACATTTGCCTCTCATTAATCTGAGTGGCTAAAAGGTTATTGATTCCTCAGAGTGGTGATGACTTCCCAAACAAATCACTTCCCAAACACATGCCAGCTAGATGCATCTCCGCACTAATGGAAAACATAATGGGAAAATAACTCAAATATATAATATACAGTCCCATCGGCTTGAGCGCTCCCTCTGTTGAGAGCAGATTAGACAATGACATGAGTTTTATTGCATTCCAAAATACATTATCACTTTTGTTCTGCTTTCATTACCCAACCTGGACCCCTGCCTATTAGCACCAATAGATATTTAACAGAGCCGGAGCTCGGGGCTGCGTATCAGCTCAAGTGCAGGGTGTCAGGGCTCAGCGATGGGGTTATGCTGCCAGAAATGTAGTGAGTGGGACAGTGATGAAGTGCTTGTAGTGACTGTGTGTGTGTGTGTGTTTGTGTGTGTGTGTGCTGGCAGCTTAACTGACGCATAGGTAGAAATATACAACACACACACACACACAAATACAGCGTTCGTGTCCCTGCATTTCACATTCCTTTCCTGAGCAGTAAGCAGCCTGTTCCACAATGTCTGATTTGTCACACAGCGACCTGGTTGGTCTGCCTGGCTATTATTGGCTCTGTAGTTTATTCAGGGGAGGGAGGTTAAGACACACACACACACACACACACACACACACACACACAAACACACACACACGGGGAGCAGACGGCCTAAAAAGCAACTCTAGAGACAATGGCCACTACAGACCTCAAATCACTGATAACGTCTCTGCCCCACTGAGACTAAGAATCTCCACTGGACTCTGGGCTTTTAAACCAGCTGTCAATAGATCCCAGCTGTCAACAGCTCACCCATTTTGGCGTGCATGACCTCAGAGAGGAGGATTCCTATATGAACGACCTTAAAAAAAACACACACACACACACGCAGCCAGACCTAATAAATGACACAGGAGACACCAAAGGTATGCTGGCAGTGGCAATTATTTTTCCTGAGCATACAAATAACATTAATGCAGAGCGGTGCTCCTGGTCTTCAGCTATAAGTGGCCTATATATTGTTGAGTTCCTGCTGAGGCATTCATTTGAAAGGACACAGGAAGAGGGATGGGATGGCGAGGGTGTAGCCATTTTTCTTCTGGCTAAATCTTCCTTGCGCAGAAGTACAGTACATACTGCTGACTGGGTGTAAGCAGTTTCTTAACGCATCTGCGTGTGTGTGTGTGTGTATGCACAAGCCTCCTTCAGCATTCAGTGTGCAAGCACAGAGTGGGATTGTGTGGTCGGCCCGAGGGCGGACGGAGGGCTGAGGAGGCTCAGTCATGGCTTTAAGTCCTCTCTTCTGGAACAATGGATGGAGCTCACAGCTGTCCCTGTCACATATAGCACCGGACTCCCTCGTTCCTCTGATGCATTGTGCCACTTGCCACGTGGGGGTTTACTTATGGAAAAAAAAAAGCCTTCAGGCATCCTAGAAATGTTGTTGCAGCGTTGTGGCTGTACAGTACAGTGAAATATAATCAATCCAATTCTGCTTTTTCTTTTCTTCTCTCCATTGTGAAACAAAAAACTAAAAAAAAAAAATCTATTTTATCCTCTGAAAATCGCTGTGTTTTGCAGATACTTGTAATTGAAGGAGTATTTTTGAAATGCTAGTAGAGAGAATTCCAGGTCATGAATTCTAATATTGTTTAAAAGATAATGGAATATTTTATACTTTAATTACTATTAAAATTTCATAAAAAGACCAAAGAAAAGACAAATAATAAAAAAAAACACACAAATGAGTTGCACTGGGAGACATGAACATGAGCAATGAGGAAATTATGAAGTCTTGAGAGAAGGGCTAACACATTGTTTGTTCTTAGAAGTTTCATCCTTGAATTTTCAGAGAACTTTAACGGCGCGGTTCTGTTTTCTATGCTGGATATGAAAGCTACAAATGAAATAGACTTTATAAATGGCTTCATTAGAAATTTAACTTCAGAAGAGAGCTTTCTCCCCCCCCCCCCTCATTCTTCTTCATGAAATCGAATAGGAGGCAAATTACAACAATTAATAGCCTGTCCAAACCAGCCAAACCTAATACAAGAGGGCCCATCTGAAGGGGGAAATGTAGCCTGGTTTTATTTTGAAATGAATCTATCCATTGTGACCCCCCCCCCCCCCCCCTCTCAGATCGTAGAGATGTTTCATCAAACCCTGACGGAGGCTAAGCGAAGAGGGAAAGGATTTTTGTCTGTTTTCTTATTGGCTGTTTTGACAGCAGACAGCCTCTAAGTAGGTCAGGGAACATGAGAGGATTTACTGAGCACTCATGGGAGTCACTCTAAGACACTGCAACTGCAGCCCAGACAATAATGCGAAAGGATCCATATCAGCTCAGAATCCCTTTAACCTTGGGTTAGTCTGGGGTTAGAATAATGAGGATAATTAGTAAGTTGCCAACATGTCTCTCGTCTCTTTTGAAGTCACACCAGACATTTTTTTTTTTCTGCATTTGCAGCTACCGCATCAGAAGTCACCTGCTCCTGCGCTGCGTACATGTGAGAGGAGCGCTGATTTGCTTATTTTTCTTGTTGTTCATGTGGGAAAACACTAACAGCATGAAGAATAGAAGAAGAAGAAAAAAAACTCTCTAAAGTTTTGAGTTGCTTCTCCTTACATCATTGGGAATAAGTAGCTCCTGAGATGTCTGAGAGTTGGAGTCCATTCCTGATGAGAGAAAACACAAGCGCTGACTGAATAGAAATGACAAATCAGACATTTTAATATTCATTCAACTCCACACAAGCCGCCATTGAGATGCTGGAAAAGCCCTTTGAGCAGAGAACTGCTAGATATAGTGAAGCAGTTAATTTCCATTTTAATGGACTGATGTTTAACACGGCACTCATTCTTTTCTTTCTCCCAGTTCTTTGACTCTGCGGAACATATCATTTCATATAATAGTTTCTATGAGAGAGATATAAAAACCTCTTCTCCTCCTTCCTCACTGACACAAGCATATAATCAGTACGGCTAATGACAGCAAGCTTTTTACTCCTCACGTCTAAAAAGGCAGGTTGAACTTCTACAGCAGGTGGAGGAGCAAAAGCGAAGACAAAACTCTGCAAGCTGCTTATTTTCTTGAAGAAAAAAAATGCAATTGAAAATTGTTTAATTCCACCGCTTGTTTGACTCAGAGAGCAGAGCAAACACCGGCTATTATTACTGCCACACATACCAGGTATGATAGTTGACGCAGGCTGGGCAATTGGACTCAGGCCTTGCTGCATTGACAGCTGATGTAGCTTGGCCAGCTGTAAAACGAAAAAAGCAGGACTTAATGCAGTGTACACCAAACCATGGGCTACTCGTGTTATATTAAAATATAATATATCCACAAACGCTCGTACCTCTGAGTGTGGAATGCCATATTGGTTTTGCAAAGTGTAGGCCTGAAACAGAGCATCCTGCATTAGGTAAATTAGAGCAATAAAACATCACACACAGGCAATAAATCTGCAGACTCTTAATGGAAGTGCTTCACTGTCAATACATGCCTGTTTCTCAGACTAAGAGAAATGAGTGTTTATAGTTCAGGCCTGAATTTATAAATTAGGAGAGGCATTGAAGCAACTGACCATAGCAACTATCCAGCGGTCTCTAATGTACCTTGGGTGGATATAATACCATAGATCTGCTTTTATAAGTCCAGGTTTTGAAAATATCCATCATCAAAATGTGGACACAAATTCAATATCCATCTTTGAGATTTCTGCCTTCGGCCCCAGTGTAATGGAGGTGAATGGAAGTTTACTTGTGTTTTTTTTTGCAGCCTTAAAAATAAGATTCAACAGGAACATCTCTTTCCAGACACAGTGTCCCTGTTACTCTGGGTAATCCTCACTGCAAACTCTTGGACTACTAAGCATCTCCCGTGAGAAGTGTGACTTGTGTGAAATTCGCACTGCTGTTGGATTTTTTTCTGTTTGTGTATGTGTTGGGTGTTTTATTGAAATCAGTCTGACCTCCCCATTGTTTTGGGTCCAACAGACTCCACTGCTTTATGCTTTCATGTTTTGGACCCAGAGAGGTTTAACTTGCTGTCAGACCTCTTATACAAATTGAAAAAGAGAAATCCAAATAGACTTCTTTAGAATTTGGCACTGCAAAATCAAACACATCATCTGTTCATTTGCTGTTTATGTGCAAATTCTAGTAAAATTGGGAAAATGTATTAAGTATCAAGCCGATAAAACATTGCTGAGTATGTCTTTAAAGCTACTAAAAGAGGGCCTGGGGTCTGCAGGACACCATCAAGATTTTGCTGTGAGCAGCACTAACAAAATTCCCTTCATTCCCTCCGTTGTATTGGCTAACAGACACCCGGAAGCTCAAACATCCCAAAACCAGGACACACTGGCTGGATAGCACTCGAGGTATGTAAAATTCTGTATCTGTAATTTGGCTGCAGTGACCTTTACAGGATTCACTAAAGGCATATATTTATTGCAAATAGTTCCTACTTTTGTGCTTTCCCACATTATTTGATCAATCCTGCCTGTTGGCTGCATCTAAAATTCAGTGTGGAAGCTTCCAATCTGGGGGAAATTGTCTTCTTTGTCTTCTCTCACAATGGTTCATTATTTATTTATGTTAAACACTAAAATATAATCTATAATATTTGACTGAAGCTCAGTCTGGTGCTTCATTTCTCTCTCGCTCATTAACAATTCTCACATCGTCTTTGTTTCTACCTGCAGGGTTAGGGGTTATGGTCATTCTCCCAATCATCTTTAATAATGCAGACTCACATATGTTTCTCTCACTCATCTATCTATCTATCTATCTATCTATCTATCTATCTATCTATCTATCTATCTATCTATCTATCTATCTTAATTCTAATCTGCCTGACGCCAGCAGTCTGGCTGCTATTAGCGGTCTGTCCTATATGGTCATAAACTGGAGAGATGAGCCAGGCCCTCACAATGCATTAGTACATTACAGCTGTGTTTATATAGGAAAGCACAAAAACACCACAGATTAGCAGCAATAATCCTGTCATTTACAGCATGAGTGATCTAAATTGTGAACTCTTTAGATTTCATTACCAGCCATTACATTTTTTTTTTTTTTTCAATCTGGGGCTGTTTTGTGAGAGGCTGCTGTTTCCATCCTGATATTATGACAGTATCTGCTACTGCTGTCATGGGAGGAATATTTCTAAAGCTGGAATGTTTCTGGTGCAGAGCTAGGTGGGACTAAAAAAGAGACGGCAGCGCTCTGGCGGTGGTGGGTGATGGCATCGTGTTTCAGGAGGGGTTATAGCTCTTATGACAGGGGTAGAACAATAGCTACAGCTTTACGCTCAGCTGTTGTTTTTAATGCCTCATGCCAGATGATGGACTGTGTAAATTTGGACATGCCACACAACCCCTGCTCTCACTCACCACCCAGCCCTGAAACTCATTCCTGCACTCCACAGTGATGTTTATGAAGATTTTTTAAAAATATATATTCATAAGAACAGAGATTATTTACAGACTTCACATTAATGATGGTGCAGTTACCTGCTGGAGATCCAGGCCACCCTGGGTGACTGAGTACATAGGGTGGGGTGCAAAATCTGATGCCTCAAACACCTACGGAGAAGCACAAAGGGAGAATATGTAGCTCATTACTGAAATATCTTCATGTTTACAAAGTCCAGTCATTACTTTTGCTATGGGAGTGATGATTAGTGTCAGTAAATATGTGCTTATTAGCTCTCCATGGTAAATTTGATGTAAAAATAATGAATAAAAACTTCCAATTTATTATTTTTTTTCCTGGGCTTTCACTACAGATCAAATTTAGTCTGAGATGGAGGCTCTCCAGGCTGCATTTCTGACACTTAAACACACCTAACAGGCTTATAGGCCATGACTCATCCTCCAGACCCTTTCCCATTCCACTTCATTTTCCTCCTCTGACAAATTATAAAAACATCCGTTATCACTGTGCGGCCTTCATTAAAGACATTTCCCACTGACCACGACCTCGCCCCAAGTTTAATTTGATAGCTTATTATGGGGAATATCAAAAACACAAAGCCATTCCATAAATTGACCAGAGTCTGAGGCAGCACAAACAGTGTCAGAACTGCTGACAGCTATGCAGAATATCTGACTGCTGCTGTAGCCAGAGGAGACGGCAGGTCTCCAGTCTCGCTCGCTAATCTTGTGACTTGCTCCATGGGAGGGTGGTATCTGTCCCTTCTCTAACAGCGGCATCTATACCACTCAACCACACCCCGACACACACACACACACGAAAAAACATTCAGTCCCCCACCAAGAGTGAGCCAAGAACTTTAGTGAAAGATCTGATCAATGGTCACAACCTCTGCAAACATTCTCCACTGAACATTTCTACTTTAATTTACTTGTTTTCATCTTGTTAATTTATTTGACAGGGGCAATAGATTTGTCAATAGCATTGTTACATTTTAACAAAATGCACCAGACGCGGAGTATGTAGGACTTCTAATCAGAGCTGATTTGCAGACTTCATCCCCGGTTAGGCTTTTAAAGAGTAAAACACAACATTAATAACGAACACTAACACAACTTTAACACAGAGACGGAGAACCAAGCCCTTCAAACAGTAACTGAGACAACAATGACTGAAGATGTCGATTAAAACCACCTCAGTGTTCACAGATTAACGGTGAGTGTGTTAGCCCCATATGCTATTCCAACGGTTCTCAATTTTTTTAGCCCTGTGAGCAGAGTACGGCTCTAGAGTTGACAGTAACGGCCAATCACTGTGGTCCACACTAAAATATCTCTATAACAACAAGATGAATTTCCATGAAATGCTGTACAGACATTCATTGTATTGTAAAGACTGATTCTCTGATTCCTCAGTTAGCGCCACCAGCAGGTCGGAGTATTCCCTCGTTCTGTGTCTGGTGCCGCCATGAGGTTCATATTTGTAGTTTTGAAATCAAAGGTTAAACAACTGCTCTGAAATATAGATTCGTTAGTTTGAAACAGCAAAAAAAAGGGCTTGGTGATGCTAGAAAAAGAACTGCTTTGTAAAACATGCTGTCAGAAAGAAACATCAACAACAACAAAAAGCTTTGTTGGACACAGCCCCCCTATTAGAAAGGTTTCTTTGGACATGCAGTTCTGGTGACACCTTAAAGAAGCAATGCACACTTGAATGTGTTTTTTGAGCCGTAAAATAAATTACATGACTGTACTGTGATGAAAAACATCAATGCTGGTGTTAACGTTGACATTCTTCATGGGTTGAAAATGGGTCAATATGTCATCTGCTGCTTTTAAATGACCCTGAACCTCGCAAGGCCAATGCTGACACAGAGTCAACCATTTGGGACTCATTTACGTCATGAAATTTATATATAAAAAAGGGAATGTTAATGCCCTTTAATCAGTCATGGGAATCACGCTTGACGCACCATTCACAGAAGCTGCAGTGGTTCGGACTTTCTGCAGAGGTGTCACCAGACCGCACTCCCTGCCTTGATGCTGATCCCATGTTAAACAGCAGGGCTAAGGTTACGTACTGATGCTCCCCCACCTAAGCGGTGGTCACTCTGTCACCCTCTCTGATCGTTGTCGAGGCCTTGCCCCCCTTACAGTGGCAGGCAGCCGTGATCAGTCCTGTGCTGCCGGCATTTTTAAAATGTGCTGGCAGAGAGGGAGCTGGCAGAATTTGGGTGTGTAGTTGCACTTGACACACATGACATTCCCATCATCCTCAGCTGCACTTTGTTGTTGGTGCTAAGTCATTTGCAAATGCTAACATGCTAACGTGCTGAACTAAGATGGGGAGCATGGTACAAATTACCTGCTAAACATCTGCACGTCAGCGCAGTCATCGTAAGCGTGTTAGCGTGCTGACATTAGGTCAAGGCGCACAGCTACACAGAGCCACAGAGTTAGCATAGCTGAAGACACCCGAAGTAAACCTCCCTAACCTAACATTTAAAAACTTGTCTGCAGCACTCGAAAATTTAGCAACAGATGAGCTAACCAAATGTTGTTCTTGAAAATATCTAGAGAACAGACAACTTTTGCTGAAACCGTCAGCGAATCTGAGAGCAAGATAATCATATTTCTCACCAGTGTTTGTTTACCCTTACTTGCTTGAAAGCACTTCAACTTCTTCTCATTCAAGACTCACATTCCCCCTCCACAGACCAACCCTAACCCCCTGCAAACCTGCCTGCGCTGTAAAGGTGGATTTGCCTCACAGTTTGACTGTTAGTATCATAGACATGCTGCTCAACTTGCGTGGTTAAAATCTCTCACCTGGTTCCCCGCGATGAGGACTGTAGCTGGTGAGGGGCTCGGTCGATAGGGGATGGTGGCACCCTTCGGGGGAGACTGAGGAGTCAGAAATAGGACAATAAATCTGGATTATAAATCTCACAGACTTGGATAAACACACTCCGAAATGACGTCACCACTTTGGTGCTAAGTGCTAAACAGTGTTGGTACATTAAGACACAATAACAGTTAATGACGAACTAAACTGCTAATGACACTGACATTATTGCCTTCCTTGTGTTTCTTTTGATAATATTAGTCATTCATTGAATAATTGGAGCAGTGTAGCGCGAGGTCTTTGTGGATAATAGCTCTGAGCTTTAGTTTGTGTCGGAGCTGCAGGCTCTGGAGTGGTTTGCCCTCTGGATAAATCAGGCATCCACCGACAAGGAGACACTTGAAGATAAAGAAAAGGAGATTATCCAGTGTACATGACACTGTATATCTTATCAAGTAACTGCAACGCTGGTGATACAGTTTTTTGGCTAAAATGTAGAGCATCTTTTCTGTGGGAGCAGTCACGGCAATTTCTTTGTATAACTTTGCATAATTTAAATCTTGGTGCCAAAAGCAAGAGGCCGCTGGTACAGAATCCTAATGAAACTTGCAAGCCTTTGAAGAAAGCCCTGGAAAACTGGATCAAACTAGCAATTAGTCAGTCAGGTCCAGCTGCAATGCTAAAACAAAAAGGACTTGTGTACTTCCATGAACACACAGGGAGAAACTGTGCTTGGGGTTGTTTTTCTCTCATCTGCTCCTCGATTTTCTCAAGAGAGCTGTTGTCTAGAGGTGGACAGATTTTGCTGCAGGCCAGTTTGTTTTCTGTTAGCAGCTTAGTGTCCTCTCCAACAATCCTGAGCTCTGACCTGAGAGCTGCACCTTTTGACTCCATCTGATGTCTTGCCCGGCACATTAAAGCACAGAAGATCCAGCGATAAACAAACCGCGTTTCATGATATTTCCTATGCCAGATGAGGATAATGCTTCAGCAGCATACTGAATATAGTCGACTGCTACGCCACACTGTCATAGGTAGCGTTACATAACAAAGAAGACTTACACAGCCTACTAAAAATGCATTAACTTCCGCTGCAGTGGGATAGACAATGACTGCATGCTGGTGAAATGAAAACATGCATGTCACCGGCAATTATTTCCTTCACGTAGCCGCAGCAGCACAGCTCTGACAAAATGTCAGCCAGGTGTGGGTATGTGGAATAAAGAGAGGAATGGTACACTTCCTACCTCCAGGATTACTGTGCAGATGAGCTTGACACACTGGATTACAGAGTCCTGATTCCCAGATATCGTCACTCCTCGCTCAGTCGAGTTGGGCAGCAAATCCCCTGCCACCTGTATCTGAGCTCCGGTGCTCTGCAAATGATAGGGGTTTTAAAAAAAAGATTAAGTTTGATTCTGCAGATAAGACAAGTCATGATTACACTGCCATGGCTCCTCTCTGTGCCTCCCTGTTGGCTTTGCTGACCTTATATTTCACCGCCTATACTAAAAGAGAACAACTGTGCTGTGGTATGCTTGACACCGAGTCCTGTCAGGTTCGAGATAGATGAAAAGTCACCCATGGTCAGTAGACATTCCCTCCATTTTAGCTGATATATTCCTAATATAGCATGTCTGCAGGCGAGAGGGAGTGCTTTTTATGATTTATCTATTATTTGCTGATGTATGACAGGCTGCAGGGTTTTTGGAGGCCATTGTTGAACCACACACATCACAAATTGCTTCTGTAAGTGAACATGTGTCCTGTGGCAACCAAACAAACAAAACAAATCTGTAACTGAAGCAAATTTGGGACAGGAAAATCCGTCTAACCGCAGAAAATCGACTGAATGCCATTGCCGTTGAAGGTAAAGCCTAAAATGAGAGAGAGACTCTATTTGTAGATCGGTACAGAGCTAAAGTTACAGTGTCAGACATCTCTGGCAACAGATCTGATAAGTTTAATCCTAATGTTTCAACTGAGCCTCAATGTAGTCAGGAGTTTTTCCCTTTCAAAGTTGCCAGTGCTGAGTCATACTTTGTGTTGTGTAAGGTGATCCATCTGAACTGGGTTGTCTCACTAATTTCCTGCCTTAATAGTTGAAATCCAATTTTCATCTGGTGTCAACCGAAGAGCAGATATCATCACATTGGTGCAGAGTGAAATATCTCAAACTACTGGAAAGACTGATATGAAATTCAGTACAAACATTCATGGTCCACAGAGGATGAATCCCAAAGACTTTTCATCTATCTTCAGATCAAAATCACTTTGGTTTTTGATCAAATCACTGCAAAACAAAGGATGTTCCCATCAATCTCAGCTGTACTACAGCTGTTTATCACTGATTAGCGGACATTAGCATGCTAACCAGCTAAACTAACCTGCTAAATGAGCAACACTTTACTGATTTCCGCACTTTATCAGCTTCAACAACAGATCCTTGTTCTGTTTCACATGTGATGGAACCAACCAACCAGAAGCTGGGACTAAGAGTACATCCAGACAGGATCAGGCGCTGCGGCAAATCGCTGCAGGATTGTGTGGCGACGTGTGGGGCTGCTGGGGAGTGTGTCTATTTGTGCTGAACAGAACCGCTATGAAACAATCAGCTCTTTATTCTGTTGATTAACCGGCTTTCTCGATGCCAGCACTCCTTCACTCTCATTCACCGTCTATGTCTCTTGACCAAAGCTCAAACAGTCAGACACAAACCAAATTGCAAACCAGACACAGTTTTAGATTTTGGGTACATGAAATAAACAAAGCCAGAACACAACAGGTAGAGTGTCAGAGTTTGGTCCATGAATCCACCTGGATAGCCTCAGTTTCAGTGACTTTTCAGGCTGACTGGAGGATTTGGCCAATCTGATCGTCTGATTGGCGACTGCAGCATGACATCGGGTAGCGTTTTCTCCAAAAGTTGGATCCGGCCCAACTTCTCTGCTGCAGGTTGCTGCGTCTTTTTGGCAGACAGCCCTGCAGCCCACAATGCCATGTCCAAAATGTACTACCCCCATTCAAATAAATGGAAAAACCTGCGTTTCTTTTTCTTTTTTCGCAGCACTGGATACTAAATGTAGCCTTAAACTGAGGTAAACATAATGAAACCAGTATAAAATAGTTGATTGAGTATATTGTGACTGTTTTAAAGATGCAGATGTAAAGATTTAAACATGTAAATGTGTAAATAAGATAAATATGTAAATTGTTAATTATTTAACCACTGTAAATGTTTTTAGTGAATTAATCCAAACATAAATTGTATTTGCTTACTTACTAGCTGTGTCCAGCTGTTCTCTTAGTCTTGTTATTCACTATTTACTAATACTGCAAGGGCATATTTTGTATTTTTTATGTAAATTCTTGTCACTCGTCTGTTGAGGTAGCTCTGATACAGTTTGCATGTTTTTTTTATATATGGCTAATTATTCATATATTCATTTTTTATATGATTTGGTGCTGTAGATCAACATAATCACCACCTTACTAACACATCATAATAACATACTTGGGAGGACTCACACTAAAAAGTGTTTACAGGGCAAAAAAAAAAAAACAGCAAAATTGTATAAAATGAAATATTTTTCACTTCCAGCTGCAGTTTTTCATTCCAGGAAAATCTCCAGCAAATCTCCAGAAACAGATTTGCTCTCTTCATATTTCTGTGTTCGACCTGCCTGTGCAGCGAGGACAGCAAGGATGGAATAGATTTGTGTTCTGGCTGCTCACCTCTCTGATCTCCTTTATTTTGGCCCCTCCCTTCCCGATGAGAGAGCCACACTGGCTGGCAGGGATGACCAACCGCAGGGTGACTGGTGGCTTGGAGCTGATGGTGCCGTTGGCCACCAATGCAGTCAGATCCTGGAGGGAGATTAAAAAAAAAAAAAAATGCGGTGAGAGTCAGCAGGAAAGAAAGAGGAAAGAGAGGCCCAGAGAGAAAGATCAGACAGCAGAGGTCAAGGTGGAAAAGGTGGAAATAACACCGCTGAACAGGCATTCAATTTGAATCCAGCTCATTGTATTGTTCAGTTTGAGCTTCACGTTAATCTAAATACAAGTTGTTGCTCATCAGGTAATTCGACTGAATGTTTTGAATACTGTAAATCAAAAAATAAAACCCCAATTATGCAATGTCATGATGAGCAAGTATAACTGCCCATTAGCATTACCTCATAATCTAAAAACTGTGAAAACCAAAGCAGGCACTGTACCCATAAACAAGACTGAACCGATCACAACACAGCAAAGCTGAATTTCTACTGCGTCAACACAAACAGGACAACAGAAAAAGGCGACGAGATCTGTACTGCATGTGGCAGGTGGAGCTGTGTGGGAGGCAGAGAGCAAAGAGCAATCTGGCATAATTAACCTCCACCTCTGTGTCTGTATGTTTCAGTATGTGCTGGGCGAAGTCTGTTCAATCATTTATATGAACCGCTGAATTCTCCATGAAAGGAGAAATATTCATTTCAGCCCTGGTCGTGAGCAAATTGTGCTTTGAGTTTTAGATAATTTTTTTGGCCTTTTTGACCTTTATTTGATAGAGACAGCTTGAAGAGTGACAGGAAATGTAGGGAGAGAGAGAGAGAGAGAGAGAGAGAGAGAGAGATGGGGAATGACATGCGGGAAAGAGCCACAGGTCAGCCGCGGCGGCAAGGACTGAGCCTTTGTAGATGGGGCGGACGCTCTACGGACTGAGCTAAACGACACCCCTGTGCTTTGAGTTTTAAACTCAGCTTTATAAAAGTGAGCCAGAACACATTGTCCTCATGTCCTTCCTGCTGCAAGCTCCTCACCTTGGGATTTCTTTCGAGAGATCTTTTAAAAACAACTGAATGAGCCAATCTGTATGAAATGTTGTTTTTATATTACCGGACGAAAGGAATGAGTTTAACTTGTGTGGCCTTCTGTTGGGTCTGTTGTTCTGTAACTTTGTAAACCCTGTTAGGTCCTATATCAATAAAGTTACAGTATTATTATTATTAATATGAAGAGATGTATTCAATAATTTACTTTTATTTTAGGATATACGAGATATGAGAATATCAGTGTGGTAAATATGAAGCTATAGCCATCAGCCCATTAGCTTAGCTTAATATAACAACTGAGGAAACGGAGTGTCTCCGCCAAAAGCTGAAAATATCGCCTGCTTTTAAAGCTCAGTAATGAAAACAGTATGTCTTGTTTTTGTTTTTTTTTTGTTTATTTTTCTGCACAAAATCCGAAAACAACAAGATGTTTCTATCTTCAGCTTCTTTATGCTAAGCTAGGCTAACTCTCCCGGCTCCAGCTTCATAGTTAAATCACAGATAGGAGAGTGGCATCAGTCAGAATGGTTTCACTCCAAATGTACGTCAATTTAAAGGAAGCTATAAGCTTATCTAACATCAGACCCCCAGTGGAAGTTAAAATGTGAATTAACATATGCAGCTAACAATGAATAGCGGCAGAATATGTCTATGTTGTTTATCTGTATTGCATGTATTTGTAAGTCTGGATTGAGAACCTCGCTGACTTGATGAGTGTTTTTACAGTGCAGGTAGCAAACATCTTGTTTGTCCTCTGCTGTGGGCGGAGACTGAGCTCTTTAATTAATGAGCCATGTGTCTCTGCGAAGCTTTGAAATGTAAATACGCAGCACTGTCTGTCTTCACATCAGGTTCAACTCCCAACAAATGTGCAAAGCATGCCGCTCGTTTTTGAATGGTTACTGTTTGCAATAAAATTAGCAGAGTTTGACTTAAGAGGGGTGAACGATCAACATCAAGGGATTCTTCTGCTTGGAGGAGTGCGTAACGTTTCCAATAACTGTGAACTTTTAAATTTGAAAAGCACATTCGGATGTGGCTCTTGTGCCTCTCTGCACGGTGTCTATATTTAGTGAGGCGGATCAGGCTCTCTGACGTCTCGTCTCATTAGAAGGGGCACACGGCGCGTCTCTACAATCACAAGACTCTGGGCGTCATTTTCTTGATTTGATCTAAAAATATGAACCATCTTAACAACGTTCCCATATTTCCCTGTGCCGTCCTAGCTATATATATATATATATATATATATATATATATATATATATATATAAAAGAAGACTCAAAGCAAATTGCCAGAAATAAGACATGAGGTTACACAAGCTCTGCTCACAGAAGAGTTGCTTGCCGTAAATCCCCAAAGCATATTGTATTGCTGGTGGGATAAGGACTCCAATACAGAAAGATTATGTGGCTTTCATGCATGCTGTGCCTCAACACCTGGGAACAAAATACATGTACGATACTTCAGTGAATTTATTGTCATTAGGGCATGTTTTCTTTTTTTTTTTTTGTTTCCAGATTATCTGAAGTGTTTCTGTACTCATGCTGCAGCAGTTGGGAGAAAAATGAAATTCATAAGACACAAACACACATAACTCATGCAAGTGATCATCAGCCAAATGTGTGATCATGAACTACTGAGACAGAAACAAAACGCCAAGTCTAATACTCGGTGGCCAAAAAGCAGATTATTCCCCTTTGTTTTTAATTAAAGGTGTCAGACATACAATAACTCAACGACGGTGGAAGAGGCACGCAGTGGGTCAGCCAACCCGTTGCCATGGAAACTCAAGAGTTTCAGGGTTGAAAGGAGGTGAGTGTGAAAGATCTTTAATGAATACTGCACTGTGCTCCCAGCCAGCGTGTGTTTACTGAAGGCTGTCGACCTGAGCAGGGAGGCACCTGTTTCCTTGCCAGTGTCTGCTGTGATGCTAAATCAGAGTGAAGCTCTCATTCCACCATATTAATTAGTGCGGTGATGGACAGTCGCCATGGGGATTAATAGCACAAAGGACCTGTCATCTACGTCTCATTAGTAGACGATGAGAAGATGTACAAATCCTTCTCGTTAACAGGTACAAATTAGTTTTGTTTTTTTTTGTTGAATGAGCATGTGCAGCCCAGTGAGAAGTGCGATCATGTTTATGTGAAACTGTACGACGCGCATCACGTCATTCCACTTACAGTAGTCACAATCGTTTTACAACAGCGGCTCAATCCACTTATCCCAAATTTTCATCTGCAGTGTAACCTTATCCGAAAGAACATCAAGTGCTATGAAACACGGCTGAAAATTTTCCTTCCATCACTTCAGTTCAGAGTACAATCGATGGCGATAAGAGCGCATTAGTGGTAATGTTGGGAGGAAGCACAGGAAATGATTTCTTGTAACAATGTGGTGAAATTCTTTTCTCACCTCTCAAAAACAAGCTATTCTGTCTCCCACCCAAACTTTGACGACTCACAAAAACTTGCCTCGTCTGACCTTGAGAGACACGAAATGATGTCTGCTTCTGTCTCGGTTTTATAAAATTGTTGCAATGACTTGTTTATGAGCTGGATTCCACTTGCTTGTGCACGACGGCACGCATTACAGTTACAGTTACCTCCTCCAATTTGTATGTGATCATGGTGAACGCTCTGAAGACGCAGTCTGTGGAACCGGTGATGGTGATGATCCTCTCTGGACAGGAGCCCTCTGAGATGTTGACCCGAGCGCTGCTCTGTGGAGAGAAAGAGGTCATGAGGTCAGTACATGGTTAACATTAACAGAATGGTTAGACATTACGGGAAAAAACAGGATTAAAAGATCGATACCACTCTCAAGTCTGTCTGTTAAATGTGAAGCTACTGTAAACAGCTAGTCTGGATGGAACAAAAACGATAAAATGGGTCAGTTGGTCAGTGGAAATGGTGTTGGCTGTGTTACCGTTGGACATAGCTGTTTTCCTGTTTACCTTGTCTCGTGACAATTTCTTGAATTACAAGAAAAAAGACTAAACAAATGAAAATATACAGAGAAAAACCTCTATACAGTAGCTCACAAATGAACACATTATGTGTTTAAAAATCACAATTAGTGGGTATCTGTGGGGTTATGTGCCTGATTGTTTTTTGGCTGGGTGCGGTAACACCCCGGACATGCTGATAGGTGGTTGTTTTTCAGCTTTCAACAGAGCCAGACTAGCCGTTTCCAGTCTTTACGCTAGAGTAAGCTAACCAGCCATGACTGCTCCTTCAGATATACTGCACGGACACAAGAGTGGTATTGATCCTTGCATCAAAGAAAGCGTGTTTCCCAAAACCCAAACTTTCCACAAACTATTCTGTTAGTCTTCCTCGGGTCAGGTTTCAAAATGTCAAAAGTGTTTAAATTGACCAGGGACCTGCAGTACAGAACAACACACCCCAACGGGTAGGAAAATCAAGTGACATGAGGTAAGAGGAGGTGAGACTAAGGGCTCTTACAGCACATCTCTGGTTCTCAGACTGACAATCTAATAGCTTCTTCTCGGGGCATTGCCCTTGGACGATCAATCTCCTGCTCCTTTCTCCTTCCATCTCGTGTCCTTGTATTTCTCTGAGTTGAAGTCACGTGAGCAGAGACAGCACAGCGCTGTGACCTCTGGGATATTTTGTTCAGTCATGCTCCCACTGTGACTGTAGGGCCTAGGGATTGACTGACAGGATAAGGCTTGTACAGTTGGGAAGTAACAAAAGCCATAACTGGCTGGATGAATGGATGGATGACTACCATGGGTGAGTGGTTTATCCGGCAGCTCTGCGGGGCTGTGTTGTCCCATGACCTCACTATTCCTCTGTTTATCCTTCCGCCTCATAAAGTACGACATAAAATCTTAGCGCAGCCAGAGAGAGAATCAAACATACCGCCACGGCATCGGCTTAATTACCTTTTGATACAAAGAGTTAGCAAGCAGCATTAGTTTGGCTGCAGCCTTGAGATTTCTAAAGAAGGGATGGAGGGACAGACAGAGAGAAGAAGTTGTTTTAAGCAGGAAAAGGGAGATAAAAGGGGATTTGGTGAGAGAGCAGAGCCAGAGGAGGGGGAAGTGAAGGATAGAGAGAGAGGATTTAAATTGAAAAGGTGCTGTTATTGCCCAAAAGGCAATTCGGACAATGTACCTGTTCTGTATGCTTTTCAGACTCAAAGCTACCAAACAGTCAGAGAGCACTGAGCTTCATTATTAATACATACAGAAAGCCTGACCAATATCAGAGGCCTTCTGAGATTTGAATTATGGCAGAAAATAAAACAGACGTGCTCATGTCTTAGTGGAAGAAATTGCTTAATTTGGCCGTAAGACATGGTGACACGCACAAAGCAGTAAACAGCTATGCTAGGAAATTGAAACATGTCACTGATAACGCAGATGATGAAAAGTTACATACCTCTTCTCGTATTCGCTTCACCGTCTCTCCTTTCTGGAAGAGACAAGATGGAGGGCAGCTTTAAACAGAATCAAATGTGCTTCAGTTTGAAAAAAAACAAAAAAAACCCACTAACATCACAGTGTCCCCGACCTCTGTGTGAAAGCCTTGAAAACACGAAAGTCTGATTGGCATTTAGCAGAACAAATTTCAGCTCCGGTTTCATTGTGCAATGCGTCACAGTGGTATCCTTTGCACTGCTGTCTCCAAAAGATATCAAACACATCTGAGCATCTGTAATGGGTGTATAACTAGTGTGTGCGAAGACCTCCTGCCAGACACAAGAACATTTTGTCAGACTTTTGTCACATGTCTGACAGACAGCACATCCTCTCCTGTTCTTCTCCTGTCACGTCACCCCCCGCCCCCTCTGTTCACACCTCCATGCATCTATTAATGAACACACAAGTATCAAAAACTGTATTCTTATTTTTTGGGTCCATTGTGACTCAGGTGCCGGCCTTCTATTAATGAGTACGAGATGAGAGGTCTGCCAAAGAGATAGGAAGGGGAAAAAAGGGCTTGGAGGATGGAGTGACAAGTTATTAGCCCAAGTACTGCAGATCAAGTGCCTCCCTCTGTCGAGCTGCACAGTATGTGCCAAACTCGTCTCTCAATTCCTCTCCCTTTCTTTTCATCCCCTATCTTCCCTGAGATATTTTGATTCCTGCAACACATTGCCGCAGCCATTGTGACATCCTTCCTTTGCGGGCGCTCTTTATTTTCTGTGTTCATTTATTTCCTGTCCCCATTCTTTCTTCTATTGATGTCTTTTGTAGGTGTTGTATTACAAGCCGTGATTGTTGGAGCTAGCGAAGCAGCATAGAGCATAGCCAGGCTCTTCCTAACAGACACTTAAAGTGCCCACAAGAGGCCAACAGTAATATGTCTTCGGAGCTCAGTTTCAACAGGAGGCTTGCAGTCGGTGCACTAATGTTTTTGTTTGATGGATTACTGTGTTGCATTATGGGTGGTGGGGGTGGGGGTGAGGTCTTAAGAGGGTTGGTTTAAGGCAATTACATTTAGGATGGGGATATTCAAAGCAACAATTGTTTGTCAGAGAGTGAGGGCTTTGAGGGAAATGATTCCACAAAGGCTTACTCACATAAAACACACCAATAAGGCATTTGGTTTAGAACAATGGATAGTAACTATAGCTTTACATGAGATTAGACCTCATCTGATGAGGGAATATTCTGTGTTTTATGAATAATACCTTCATATATATGCAGTATTTTGTGAGAATAAAAGTAGGAATTCTCACCTTTCCTATGATGCTGCCGACCTCCTAAAATATAAGAAGATGAAAGTAATTACAAATACAGAAGGCAAAAACATTTCTAATCTTTCTAGTAACATTTCATTATTCATCAATTCTTTATGGTTTATTATTTATGAGGCTCGGAGCCCCGAGTGCTGCAGCGAGCGTGCGTTCATTCGTAAACAATGCGAGTGGGAGGCTTGTACCTTTCCATGCATGAGCAGTCGTAGTGTGAGGGTCACTCCCAAGCCCCCGTCTCCAAAATCCTGCTCACAGTTCATGGTGATGTGGGAGTGGCACGCAGGGAGACGCATGAACAAGGCTCATTCGCTGGTCACACAGTCAAACGAAGGCCAGCACTCGTTCTCTGGCTCTCCGAGGTCCTTCAGTGCTGCTCTGAGAGAGAGAGAGAGAGAGAGAGAGAGAGAGAGAGAGAGAGAGAGAGAGAGAGAGAGAGAGAGAGAGAGAGAGAGAGAAAAATAAAATAAAATAACAGCCGAAGTTAAAATAAATTATTTTAAAAGAATTTGCTGGAGAAGTGTGTGAATTAGGTCACTCGTGTTCACCACTGTTTGCACACAAGATGTAGAAGGAAATTCATTAGGCACTGAACATTACGTGACGCTATTAAAACTAATGGCCGTGTTCTAGTTCATTTCTCGGAAACTGCTTGCTTGTATTGTATCTAATTGCACTGTTGACTGAATGATAATTCCCAGAGATCAAAGACATTCAGATGCAAATCAAAGCTGAAATCAAACAAACACATACATCGAACACCTTTGAAAGTGCACTCTGAAATCCAGTATCTATGTGAGGAAATTCTCTATTAGTTTGAGTCGATAGATCAGTGATGTTGATTCCTAACAAAGTCATAATGAAGGCCATTGTGTGTGTGTGTGTGTGTGTGTGTGTGTGCAGGAAATTGACCAGAAGCATCAGCAGTGTCAGCGCTGTGAGCTTTAGAGGCCTAACAGACGGTGGGTGGCCATCGATGACTAACACACTATCTTCATTAACTGACAGGCAGTTTCTCTCACAGTGAGCTGAGTGAAATCTGAAATTGGATGAACAAAAAAAAAAAAAAAAAAAAGCCACCCCGCAAAAAAAAAAAAAAAAACGTGCTTTCAAATGAGCGTGGCATGAGATTCATGCAAAGTTAATCAAATTCAATTCGAAACAGTTTTCATAAAATTGAAAATGTTTGGAGTTTCTTCAGGGACCTGATTTTATCTACTCCATCACAGTGAGTCGGAGAGCGAGAGAGAGAGAGAGAGGGAAAAAAAAACACTGTTATGGGACGACAGAGCAGAATTTATCCACAGACAGCAAATGAGAAGCATCTGTGCTGATCCCAGAATTACAATGTGCCAGCGTCTACGTGCATGTCAGTTATGTGTCATACGGTATGATGATTAATGTGTGAGTCACCTGGCTGCTCGAAGTCTCGGCATGATGTGTATAATTAGTTCATAGAATTATTCATGTTTCTCCTTCATATATATTTGCTTACATTTGTCAGCGTGGACAGCGGACGCAGATAGATAAATATGTGAGGCATAAATATAGCTGCTGTGGATTTAGCACAACTTAAAGGCAATGATTTCCCAGAGGGCATGACAAATGTTTACAAATGCTATTAATTAGGGCTGCAACTAAACGATTGTCTCCTTTATCGATTAGTCAGCTGATCATTTACTCAATTGAACTCGATTTTTGGTCTATAAAATAGTAAAAAATATATCCTAGAAACCTAATATGTAGTCTTCAAATGTCTTGTTTTGTTAGATCAACAGTCCAAAACAGATTCAGTCACATTGATCAAAGTAAAGCAGCAAATCCTCACACTGGAGACACTGCATCCAGAGAGCATTCAGAATCTTCACTTAAACTAGAATAAAGCTGTCAGTGTACGTTGCCAGAAGTGCTAGTTGGACGGAGGTGTGGGGCTGTGTCCACTTCACGCTGTGACCGGTCAGCTGTGAGGAGTTGAGAAAGTAAACATGGTTTGAACTTTTCTCTCAAGTACCCGTTTTTCCATCCTGACACAGTTATTTCCGTCACTGTTGGTTTGAATGACCAAGAGCGACACTATGAATGTCTGCCAGGTGAGGCTGTCTGAAAATGTGCGTCATTATCCCCTAATTTAAACAATATCACGTCAGTCAGCATCAGTCAGGCTGTGCTTTGGCACCGGAGAGCTTTTGGGGAGTTTTCCGTTATCTGAAATGAGGGTCTTAGGATAGAGAGTGTCATATGCTGCACAGATTGTAAAACCCCTTGAGGCAAATTTATGATATTAGGCTATTAAAATAAAATTGATTTTGAGCTGAAAAATATTAACGTCAGCATGCTAACAAGTTCACAATGACAATCATAACATGTTCATTTTTGCAGGTACATTATTTGGGGATCATTAGTCATCCAGATACGTCACCTGAGGACCATAAATGATGTCTCTACAAAATTTTGTTCTAGTCCATCTGGTGGATTTTAATAAATTTCAGACTTGCTGATGGTGCTAAATGAAAAGTCAGGAAATGAACAGAGTGATTAGGATTCATCCTCTGGGCACCATGAATGTTTGTACCAAATTTTATGGCAATCTTCGCAGAGACACAAGGCATCACCAAACTCATTAGGAATTATCATCTGGGAACCATGAATTTTGTGTCAACTCTTCAGATAAATATTGAGATATTTCAGTCTGGACTGAAGTGGTGGACCAGCCGACTGACACCTCTGGAGACACTAGTAGGGTTGCAAAATTCTAGGAATTTTCAAAGTTGGAAACTTTCCATGGGAATTAATGTGAATCTATGGGAATAAATGTGAATAAACCAGGAATTTACAAAACTGATGGTTGGCCCTTAACAGGGAACTTACACAGGGTAGTACACATGAATATCTATGCTATTTTTCCATCACATGCACATATAATTTCCAGAACCCTGGACCACACTGTTCAGCACAGAGCACAAGACTATTGAGCCACACATTTCAGCCTGTGGACTACAGAAAGTAAGTTTTGATGATATTATGGGGTAAATGTATTTGATGTGTGGTATTAATGTTTAACTTACAAATAGCACATGAAAATGTATTCATACAGTAGACAGCTAGCTGATAAGTTAGATGCTAGATAAGCTATAAGCTATTCACTGACAATTTATCATGATGCTAGCTTGCCTCCAATTACTAAATTAGCCCAAATTTCCAGTTAATTCCAATAAATTCCCATAATTCCCATGGAAAATTTTTGATTTGTAATATTTCCAAAATTCCCCAAGTTAACTTCCCATGGAAAGTTCCTAGGAATTTCCACCCCTTTGCAACCCTGGATAGCTAAACATGACTTCAAATCAATAATTACTGCTTAACTTTCTATTGACTGACTTACTGATTAACTGACTTTTACTGACAGCTCTACTTTTAATAGTACAATAAATTCAATTTGATCTTAATGATGCTTTTCAGATATTTCAGTAAAACAACACTCTCCAGTGGAATCCTTGATCATCCTGCGCCGTGTTAACCAGTCCTATTCAGTGACAACACAGTAACAAACTATCCTCTCCTTTTTCACTCATCAAGGCCACTTGTTTGTCTGCCAAATGCATTCCAACCAGCCTACAATGCCACTGTATACCAGCCTACTGATGCAATCCTGCAGACCCCGCCTCATATGTGTGCGTTTTTTATAAATCTGCATGCCGTATGTAGATTCCATGAGCAATGTGAGGAGATCATGTTTAATAAATGGGTGTTATTTTAGATGAGATCCACTTCCTGAGAGACTTGTTGTAGGCAGGTTTATTGCTTTTGCTTAGTGCACAAGGCCGTCACTGCTTTGCTGATTTATTTATGCATTGGATGCCTGCAGAGACACATTCAAATACTCACAAACATCCTTCTTAAGTTGTCACAGAGCTTGACTGCCTGTATGGATTCCCTCCATGGCTACGGCACAGTCTGACGTGTCAGCCGGTCAAAATTTGATAAGCGGAGCTCTTTTTTTTTTTTTTTTTTGCTCGTCTAAATTACACCAAATCAAACTTCCTCTGTTTTTTTTTGTTTTGTTTTGTTTTAAGAGAGAGAGAGAGAGATGCTCATTGGATTGACTTACAAAACCATCAGTTAGAAGCTCATCTCCATACAATTCCCATAAATATCAAATAAAGCCCCCGGGGAGTCGACTGGAGATAAACAAAAAAATGGAACATTTTGCTCGCTGTCAGCTACAGATATAAGGCCAAGTAATCATGATTTTAAGTTGGATCGATGCATCCTGAACACATGTGTTATCACAGAGCACATTTGTGCAACCCGTGGGCTAACTTCATTATGTTTAGGCACTGAAGGGCATGGCTAAAATGTTAGCACTTTATTGCATTACGAGCTAATGGTTGGAGGGATCATTATGTGCTGCTCTGTGGGTTGATAACAAGGCATGTGCTCTGTGTCTGTGTGAGGGCGGTGAGCCTCTGAACTCCTCATTTCCAGAATCCCAAGCAGCAGCGTTCCAGGATGAACAGAGCTCCTCTGTTCTAAATTAGACCTGGTAACTCAGAACAGGGAATTAGCAAAGTGCAGACTGCAGCACCAGGCTGCCAAAACACAGTCAGAACAGGAGGGAGAGGCGGAGAGCACATCCACCGTCCTGCTCCTCTGTCACTGACTGTGTAACCTTGGTCCTGTTCCGCTCTGCCCGACTGAGTCCTGTGAGAAGGAGCTGCTGTATTCATATTTATATACACTGAATTAAGCATGAAATCAAATGACTGACACAAAAACAAATGACCATAAGAGGCAAACCTTCAGTCAGTCAGTAAAAAGAACTGTGCTTTAAATATTAAAAGAGGACTAACATTTATTACAATCCATGCAGGATGAATTGTGTTCCTTCAGGTGATCCTCTGACTGTTTTTATCTGCTGCCATCATTACATCAAATGTTTCTTGTTTTTTTTAAAGTTCGTAACCAAAAATCTAAAAAGACGAATTATGAATCTCATCGTAAAAGTCACACATGTTGGCACGCTTACTTGCTAAACTTGCTAAGTTGGTGAATGTGGGAAACATTAGCACTGTCATTGTGAGCATGTTAGCATGCTGACGTAAGCATTTACATCAAAGCACCACTGCCCCTAACTCACAGACTCCCTCGCATGCATGGAGACTGTTAGTCTTGTTTTCTTCTAAATAACTAACCCAAGACCGCCTAGTGTGCTGTGATTTTTCTTAGCTTTGACTTCAGTTTAATTTAACCAGCATTCTTGTGAATGAATCCAGTGAACTCTCAAATTTAGAAAAGAGAAAAAGAGCTGGGCGCAGCTTTAAATGTCTGATTGTAACATCATCAGAGCAGTCTCTTTCCAACCTCATGTTCTGTTCCATATTACACTCTCTTAAATGATGTTATCTGCTGTTAACACGGCCAAAGGCTTGTCTTTACATCTGCACCAAGTATTCTTTCTGTCAGAGTGCTGATTCTAGCTGCTCTGTGTGAGGATTTCCATCTTTGTTTCTTCTCTTATCAAATTTAAAGATTATTAAAATACTTGAGTGTTGATTTAGACAAAATATGCCATTTAAATACCTATTCCTGAATTACTTTTTGTAAATAAAAAATAGTAATTTGTCACAAGCCAAGAAGCAATAATACATAATATAAGCAGATTTTTAGCGTAGTCTAACTGTAATAGACATAATTCAAAATATACATAAAGCTATTTTATGAATTTGGATGGATATATATAAAATGTGATAACATAAACAATTTACCAGATGTGTGTAACCTAGGTAAAAAACTATAAAGTAAGTAAATCCCAACGCCCCCCAGCAGATAAATGCCTGAACTCTTAATAACTCTTTAAACAAGAAACTGGAACTAGAAGAATAAATACAGATTTCTGTTTTCTTTATTTAAAAAACTGCAATACAAAAACAAATTTGTTTAAGCACACCTGTGTGTCTGTGATAGTGTTCGTACACTCCAGGCTCCAATCCCAACCTACAATTTTTCTCATATTTCTGGTTTAATTAATCCCACTTGTTACAAGTGTCATAATTACATATAGAAATCATGCCAAACATCACAAAAATAAGACCCAATTCATTAACCGAAAGCTGTAATGAACTGAAATTATCCCATAAGATATAAAGAGGTGTTTTTTTTCAGTCTTTCTTGCATGAAGCATACATCAAAGATGTCAGGGATAAAAGCAACCAGCATACATCTCTTGACAGCCGCCAGCAATATTTTTTTCTCCATTTTTTTTTTCTGCCAATGTTTTTCAGGAGCATCTACGCCAGAGAGACTGTCGAGATGAAAAGGATGTTGTACAACCCGCTTGTCTAGAGGACTGGACACCTGTTCTGAGGCAAACATGTCCCTCGCACAAACCGGCAAACAGACGGCTTAGCGGAAATGAAGGAGGAATGAGGACATGGCTGATCTCATGGTGAAAGGGTTCCACTCTGCATATACATATACAGAGGGTCGTGGGGTATTGGGTGTCTGCCCGATAAACACACAGAGACAGAGAGAGGATGTCCCCCGGGTGGGCACATATAGAGCAGTAAGTGAGAGGGTGTCAATGTGTGTACACGTGTACAGTAAGGGCAAGAGGTGAGAGAGCATTCACAGACACGCCTGACGCAGAGACAGCCACGTTCGCAGGTCTGCGTGCACCAAAACAAAGTACACACGTACCAACATGCAGCTGCCGGGATGAAAGAAGCCAACAATTCACACACACAGACATAGAGCATGAAGCTGTTGAAACACAACAGTGGACAAGCTTTGATCTGATGAGATGTTCCACAGGAGGAGAATCGATGCGTCATGACCGAACTCAAAGTGCTGCCATGTTTGAGAACACAGGATGACAGCGTCATCTCCTGAGTTGATTAGAAATAGAAAAAAAAAATACAGAGTTTATGCATGTGTTCCTCTACATCAGTGGTCAGCCAATCAGAGTTAAATCAGATCCTTGGGGAACAAACGTGTGCACGCATCCACACGTGCGCATGTAAACAAGCCATTTGGAGTTTACGCAGCTCTAAATAGTGGAAGGTGGTGGACCGTCAGCTAAATTGCGACATTTTGCAGCGGCTTCCTGATTAAAGGAGCTCAATTTCTATGTGAATGAAATTTGCAAAGAGGGGCTGCATGTTTGGATTAGCTTCAACCACATCACAGCAACAAGTCATGCTGGGATTCATCAGTAATGTTGCTTCATGAGCCGAGCCGAATGGTGATTTCAGCTCAGCTGAGAGGAGGCTGTGTGCGCAACCAAAAAGTCTTGTATAAATGAAGCCTGCTTTAAACTTCCTCTCATGAAATGATATCTTATGCTCTATCAGCTGTAACTACAGTAAACTAGGCTGCTCCAAATCCCCTGAAAACTTGGTTTTCTCAACAACAATAAATATTCAGATTCAAAAACTCAGCTAATCTGCTTCCTCACTTACAGTGCTTCTTGCAATTTAAGCAAAAAAAATAACACAGATACAGAAATCTTGCATGGAAAAATAACCTAGCTGAAAAGTGGCTGTTCATGAGTTGCCAATAGTCAGAAGCTGATTGAGAAAATATTGTTTTCTGACAGTACATACAGTATATACTATGACACTTTGACAGGCAAAGTTTAGGGAGACTTTAAGACACGTTATTTAAGTATAAAAAGGTTTCTTTGCCATTGTTACCCTTCCACAATCTCTCCACTGAGATGAGAGAGGGGGGAAAAAAAGGAAGAGAGACAGAAGGAGAGGGCTTTAGTTGTGAAACAGGAGAGGCTTGAAAGTAAAGAGCAGTGTTTCATCTCTCGGCGTGTCTGTCTCAGCTCTGTCACATATAATGGGAGGGGTCAGCCCTTGGCGCAAAGGGGACTGTCCTCTCCCATCAGCCTCCAGCTTCATCTGGTGTTAAAGCATAACGGTGTCAGCCTGCAGTGCGAGCTGCCTGTCAACCACAAGGCCCCAGAGAGGGTTATCAGACCCCTAGGCTGCCTGCTGCTCCTGGAGCCAGATCGGCTTCCCTGCAGCAGAGAGGAGGCCAACAGGCGCGTTCACTGCATCCACTGCACCTAAATGTGGGCTGACACTGATAAGATTACCCCGAGGCTGTGTGGTTTTAATCCATAATCTGCGGTGCTGTAAACCATGACTACAACTACAAGATTCCCTGCAGATTGTATTAAAAAAATATCTAATGATGTCGTAATGAAAGCTTTACTGATTTTCTAAGCAGCTGTCATTTCTGCCTGACATAAGGTACTAATTCATGACAACAACAAAATACTGTAATATCTCTTAAACTAAAAGTCTCTTATCTATGCACAAAGATCATCTCTCACTATTATACCAAGGTCTGTCATATCTCAAAGTGGTGTGAATCAATACTTTCAGGGCTTCTTCGTGTCACAGTAACTTACAATCACGTCAATCTGGCCTCAGAATCTGCATAATTACGAGTGAATTCGACAGCTAATGAACAGCGCCGTAACTGACACGCCATTATTGCAGTCTATCCTAAGCCATCAGCTTCTGCGGCTGGAGCGGCGTTTAGTTAGTTCTGGCTCAGTGGTTATTAATAAGCATATACCCTTGAAAGAACATGGCCACTCTGTGAGAAACATACATTGATCAAGTGTTGATGCGGTTGTTTTTTTTTTTTTTGTTTTTTTACAAAGGATCCCATCTCCTCATTAGAAACCCGAGTTCCTTCCTCCTTCTCATTATTGCCAGGAGGGATAAAACAACACAAACATACAGATAATGAAGCGTACAGGGCCGTGTTTCTGGCCTGTCAATTGTTTTCTCCCAAGCGGCTGCTGGTTCCAGACACACAGTGACACCGTCTGAGCTTGTATTTACACTGGCTTTAGTTAGCGTGGGGACAGTGTGGCCCAAGCCTATATACTGTACGCTTGTCATTTAGCTTTGTTTATATTTATCTTAGGTTAGGCCTGCAAATAACGATTTTATGGATTCATCATTTTGTAAAAAATATTGAATTTTTTTGAGTACTACAGCAGCTGACATCTTCCAATTCCTCGTTTTTTCTGACAATCAGTCCAAAGGTTAAATATATTCTAATTATACATTAGCAAATCACCACATTTTAGAAGCTGAAACCAAAAAAACCCAACAAAATGCTGAAAATTCAATATAAAAAAAATGTTGCAGATTCCAGACCTCTAACAGCAAATTTAGAAAAACTGTTTTTGTATGTCAGTGCTGTTTTCATTCGATTAAACAGCCTGACTTCTCCAGAGTGTTTATCCCTCTGGATTCAATGCTGGAATTTTCGGTTCATTTGCCTTGCCTTGACTTACAATGGCACGCTTCTTATTATTAGAAAGCTTCTATTAGGACCGTATATCATTCTGAATGGTTTTTTTGGCATGCTGGAGAATACACTTTGGCAGGGTATTAACTCCAGCTTTTATCCCATCCCTCTTACTGGATGAAGGTCACTCTCTCTATCTGCAAAATGACTTTCCTCTCTTCTCTTTCATCCCTGCTTTCCTCCCATCCTCCACACCAGGGCATGAGTCAGAGAATCTGACACCTCAGAGGAGAGAGGAGAGGGGAGGAGGACAGTAGAGAGAAAAGAGAAGGAGGACAAATTGAGAAAGAACGAGGGAGAGATTGGGACAGTTGGAGGGAAGTGAGATGAGTTGATCGATATCTTAGAGAAACATGAGAAGATTTGGCTTGGCCTCGCCTCCTTGACGTACAAAACGCCATCTTAGAAATGGCAATTAAATTAATCAAAGCGCAGACGGCACAGGAGTCCTTGCTCCTGTGGTCTCAACAGTATTCTTTGGAGTGCTTACTGCTAAATCATATTGTTTACAGCATCGCCACACTTAAGTTAGCCGAGTCTCTGCTGTGTTATTTGGTACACAACGGCATCATGCACGCTGAGCTGAAACTACATATTACATAAGCTCCTCAACAAACCGAGCACAAACCCAAAAATAGTGCAGTCCCTGTTAAATATTTCAGGCACTCGGCAGCTGAAGGGGGGGGGGGATAAAAAGCTTCTCTCCTTCTTGGTCGCAATACAAAAACAGACACACACACTGATGCAGATGGCCAATTGAAAGAAAACCTCCATTTAGTGTACTGTAGAGCAAAGCGGATTACTGTCAGGAAGGCAGTCTTTTAGTTCATTCGCTTGATATACAGCACTTAGTCACTGTAGTGGCATACTTAGCACACACCTATCCTTATTTGTTAAGTAACTTTCTGCTCAGTATAGACGGCATGAAAGCTGCTCTTTGAGGCTAACTTCTGAACTAAATAAATCACGCTCATGGGACTCTTTTAAGAGACACAACGGGAGAGTCATGAGGCCTGCTGGGTCAATCTTCTGAGCTCAACACAGTGCTATCTTTTCATAGCAAGGACAGCCTGCGGCTCTGTTAGCCACAGGGTCAGTCTTAAGAACAGCAGCGAGGGGTCACATTCTGTTTCCGAAGAAAGGCTCTCTTCATAACAAGAACAAGAAGGTCTACGACAAAAGGATGTACACTGTTTGTTTGCATGGGAGCTGCCAGATCACAGAATCAGTAAGCACATGTGATTTTTGTGCTTTGTGTTCAGCTTCATATACATAAGGATTATAAAACTCTATTTCAATCGGCTAAGCTGGAAAAGAGGGAGTTAAGCCTCAAGAGTCTGTAGTTATTAGACAGCGACAAGCACAGGTTAATTGCTAAAATGCAGGTTAATTGCTACGGGGGATTTATCTCAAATATTGGAGAGGATATTAATTTGTATCACAACAACGCTCCTGTGACAACAACAATTAAATTAATGCCTGAGTGAAGATGATGATACTGATTTGCCTCATAAAGCGTGTCCAACTCCAAAAGCACTAGCAAAGTTATTAGAGGGATTTTTACAGTCCACGTGTCGGAAAACAGAAACAATGATATTGGCCATGAAGAGAACACAATAAAAAATCACTGTGTCCCTGCACACAATTCAAGATGTTTTGTCAGTGGAAACAGTTCTGTTCCCACGTGCTGTTGATGGATAAAATATCCAGGAAAGCTCTTGTTGTAAAAGGTGATTGAATATCCATGATCTCTCTCTGCAGAACTGTTTAATAGAGTAAATCTGCTGCACTGGGCTGCATTTACTTGATGACTACAAACTAAAACTAAGCACCGTGCCTGTTTCTTTTCCCCCGTCAGTCTGCAAGAGCGGCATCTTAGTAGATGAGTGGGATTACTGGCAGTTCCCAGACGCTGGAGCAGCACGTGTCAGGTCTGGTTTCTGTTATTTATGAAGCCTCACGGCCCCAGCCCTCACTCTGCAGCAGAGATGCAGGTGGGGTTTCATTATTGAAGATGCTCTTCCACTTCTTATTAGATCTCTGACTCTCAGAGTGCATTAAGGAATTACATTTGGACAGAGAGTCAGCAACACATGACGGTCTGTCTTTGTTCCCCCCGGAGTACCTCTAAAAGATATGTGTGCCTCTCACATCAGCCAAATTGTATGTCCTATTCCCTTTTCCCCTTTCAGGAATAAATAGTGCATTTGCACTCGAGCAGATGCCCCCTTCACATACACAGCAGAGAGTTTTATTCCTTATTGATCTCTGTTATGTGCTTGGAAGTATAAATCTGAATCATGTTCTCCTACTTCCCCGCTGGTAAAATAGTCATACACCGCATTAGATTCATATGAATTCCCCCCACAAACAGCTTTCAGTTTACACTCTAAGTGATGTGCAATTCTCCAATTGTGCCCCATTTATCTCCACTTTTGTTTGAGTGTAAACACACAGGAGGTGCACATGCAAGATTCATGAGCATATCGAGGCAGCCGGGTCCACGATTTTCTGAATCAATCAGCTGATCCACTATCAGATGCTATTTTATCGATTCTATTGTTCTGAAGAGTCTGAAGATGAGATAAGTCTTTTGTATTTCACGTGGGCCTGTTGTGCTACAGTGGATAAACGGGGGACAAAATATGTAATATATGTAAGCGTCAGTAACACTAGAAGTGGAAACAGGGCTTATTTTCTTTCCAGCTAAAATGTAATGTAGAGAAATATCAAGATTAACTTGTTTTTTAAGGGTAATTAAAATGCTGACATGTTTCTGTAAATGCTAAATGATTATTGTGTCAAGTAAACAAAACGCTGAGGAAATCTGGAAACTAATTAAAGAGTGTGTTTGTGTACTAAACTGCACGAGTAATTTGCCAAATGTGACCAAAAAAAATCCTCCAATTTAATGGCAGAACCGAAGCCAAAAAAGCATCTGTTATGGTTTTCATATGGGTCAGCTTATCAGGACAGTTTTTCTATCTAGTGTAAGACTAATGCAATTAGGCATCTTGGTGAATAATGGTGCTGTCACACACACTCGCTGCCTCAGCACCAGGCAGGCGCCCACAGTACCGGACTTGTTGAGAATGATCTTTGTGTTCAGGACTGGCCTGGCCAACGGAGTCCACTTTCATTATCATAAAACCGTCCACACACACACACACACACACACACACACACACACACACACACACACACACACACACACACACACACACACACACACACAAGAGACCGATTGTCTCCTTGGTCTTATACTGTGTCCCCCCCCCCCCTCTCTCAACCCCACCCCCTGCTCATCTGGCGACTTTGTGCCATATGCTGTATTTAAACAGCGCTGTCAGTTTATGGCTTCATTAATCCTGTCTAGGATTTCAGTTTATATTCTTGCAAGTAAAAAGAAACAACAACAGCAGGCTGTAGTAATTTAGAAAGACAGTAAAAATTTAATCGCCTAGTTTGTTGGCTAAATTAAATAATACGCGTCTCTGTTTGGCTTAATTCCAGGTATAAAGACGCTAAATGTGACAGTGGATAGCCATAAAGAACGTCACCCATCGGACGAGAGCTGTTTCAAGTTGGAGATTTGGGAACATGCTGTCCAAAAATGTGCCTTTCTAAATAACACAAGTCACTTACCTGTTTTCATGTAAAAGGTCGCAGGATGCAGTTCCCACTAAAGTATCCCCATGGATTTGTGTTGACCGGGCTTTGTATCCACATAGAGTCCAATGACACGGACGTGTAGTGCGGACTGTCCTCCCGGTGTGTCAGCAGACTGGAGTGCAGGGCGCCTGTGCGCTGTGGAGGGGAGACACGCACACAAACACACACACACACACGCACGCACACACACACGCAGAGAGATGCAGGCGGCGACCACCCCGCTCACCCTGATCACAATTAACCGAGGCAGCCCGTTTGGGAAAGCCGAGTGCTCCCTGGGTAAAAAAAAAAAAAAAAAAAAAAAAGTGCTATGGTTCAGCTGCCGTCAAGCCTCTCCAGTGTGTTTATCTCCCCGCCTCGGCCGGTTGTGTGGTGCGATCCTGTCCCTGCAAGACCTCTGCTAGGAGCGCAGCGCGCTTCTCCCTGCGCGTCGCACCGCAGATCAATGAGCCTGTGCGCGGCGTGAAATCGTAGCATGACCGGGGAAATTACATTTGCTTGAATCAATCAGACATTACCAATCAATTAGGGTGAGCGTTTTAGCGGAGAAATTGACAAAGCCTGAGTGTCTATTTATATTTCCTTACACAACATCACATGTTTTTAATTCACCCTATAAATATCCCTTTTAAACTCCAGTTATCCAGTTATCATCACAGGGTTTACTGTCAAGGTTTGAGGCTAATAAAACATGTAGATCTAATTAAAAAATAAATAAATAAATAAAATATTCAAAGCAAAACACTCTGATTAAATCAAACTTGGTGGAACAAATGTAAATATTGAAGTTTTTGGTGTTTTATTTTGAAATTTGTAGTGCGTATGTGATCAGTAACTTTCTCTCACATAGCGCCATCTAGTGTTTTTACATCGATACTGCAATTTCTCAAAACATTACTGTATTCATCGCTTTATATTTTACATTATTATCATTTTTCATTCTCGGTTTGTACACCCTCTTCTCCATCACAGCGTCTCCCACTGTAATATTCTTGTAAATTATACAATAACAAGTCCAGCAGGTATCTTCAGTAAGAGGCTCTCATCCTTTTTTCTTTGAGACATGTAAAACAAACAACATGAAAAGGGCAGAATGACATAAATAAGTCTATTTCACGTCGAGAAAAACACGTCGATGATAAATATTCACATGACGGACGCCTCGTTAATTTAAAGACATTCAAGCAAGACAGCTCGCACTGCTCCTGTGTGAAGGAGGGAACGTCTGGGTAATTTGACCATGACATCTCCATCTATTTCATAAATGATCTCACTTGTTTCTTAGGTGCCTCTCATTTTGCCGCAAAAAAAGAAACGAGAAGAGGATGGATGTGAACTCTGTATTTACATTTCTAAATAAAAGATCTTTATTCATCACCGCTTGACATTTTTACTACTGTCTCTGCACGCTGTTACATTCTGCTGCTTTGTCTGTCTGATGGTGACATTTTCTCTTGGCGGGGAGTCAAAGAGAGGCTACAAAAAAAGTGAATAAGATCAGGGGTGGACAAATGAGTACATATTTACAGCAGATAAATTCAAATAGTTTATTATTGGCTGTTTATTTCCCAAATGTATGAAGTGAATTATGTTGGGATGCGGCACATTTTCAGCACTTAGAGTATCACTTATTGAGATGAGAGAAATGCAATTATGTCATGATTACCCACAACTCTAACCCAGTACAGTACCACTGAGAGAATAAAGCCATATTAGATGCGAACCTTGAGGGAAGACACTTTACAGTTTGTCTTAAATCTTTTGACAGGCTAACATAACTTTGAAGCAACCAGTAGAAGAATAATATGGCCTATTACTGTTTAATCTGCCACCCATGCAAAGGAAGTCTATGGGAGTTTTTACATAATGGCACCCTATGAATCAAACACTTAACCATATAAAAGCTTTTACTCACTAACTTGCTGTGGTCCGTCGGATCCAGTGATGCTGTTTTTCAAACAGTAGGAGGTGCTGTGTGATTTCAAATCTATCTTGCAGAGACAGGGTGCTTTGTTAAAGAGAAAAAAAGGGGGGGAAAAAACTGTCACCACCACCACTAGGAGTGTGTGGGTCAGAACGACATCAGTCACAGTGATGTGGCTTTAAAATAGCTAAGGTGCACTGTCAGATATGACACAGCAATCAACTGGGAGAAGGAATTGTGATTGCATCAATACCCTTGCCACATATAATGCAGGATATAATTAACACAGTGAGATCTGCAATGAATCACGGCTGGACAAGCACAGAGAGCCGCACTAGGAGTGGGATTTCTTAGAAATTAATCAGATTTCCTCCCTGCTGTGTGTGTGTGCGTGTGTGTGTGTGTGTAGATGTAGTATTTCTCTGAGGTGTGAGGCTACAAGAGAGAGCGTTACATGTTCATTTTGGTTTAATTTTATGGTTTGGATTTTAGTGACTGAACTGCACTCTGGGGTTATGCATCTTTTTTGGGATCATTTCTAATTTAGTCTGGTTAAGCCTCAACCGCTTGCATGTGTTTTCATTGGAACATCATCATTTCGAAACTCAAATCATGCTGGAAATTAGATTGCGATGTCAAAATCATAAAAGCATTACGTGTGCTGATATCAGCCATGGCATACAGACCCCCCCCCCCCACCTCCTGTTTGCTTTGGCAAACACAATGTATATCATCCCTGCTTGTCTGGGAGCATTCAAGCTTAACAAATACCTTTCATACTAAATGGCACTCAAACAACTAGAGATGACACCAGGGCAACAACTACAATTACTCAGCCGTGGAACATCTCTCTTTTCTTCGTTTCGACCCTCTCATGCACAAACAAACATGGCTTAATATTCGCTGCATTGAATTTCATGGCATTTTTTTAATTTTTTTAACTTTGTCTTGACAAATGCTGATTGAAGACATATTCTGTTTTTGTCTGCATCCACATGCCAGAGCGCACAGAAGATTCGCCTTCTTTCATTAAAGTAACTTCTGCAGTAGCTTGATCTTCTTGAAAGCTGCAGTCGTCTTTGATTCCCTCTCAAGCAAAGAGCAGTGATTTGAAAATTCTTTTTTTGATGTTTACTTACCAAACATGAAAGTGGCTTCTTCTACAAACCTACAATAAGTTTCCTTAAAACTTACATGGTCAGACTACAGAAGCTACAGGTGTAGTTTATGTAGTCTACCCATGTAAGTGATGCCTGCTGGACTGGTTAAAGAACCACGAATAAAACGCACATATATGCACAGGCACAGTGAACTCTTTTATAGGGTTTGGGCTACCACTGTGCATTTAGATGCAGAATCCTGATTTATATTAGAAAGCACATTTCCATATCCTTCTTTGAAGATATATGGCTTTTGCTTTGAAGCGAATGCATTATTTTGAACAATGGAGTCGAAGGAGACATAGGACAGAGCAGACTGGAGTTGGAATACTAATAGGAGATTTAGTATTAAATAGCTTACAGAACAAGGATTATGTTTGCCATGATCTATGAGTGTTGTTCTGTTTGTATGTAATTAACGGGGAACAAATATCATGCATAACAGCCACCGATGATTTCCATTTGTTTTCTAAAAATGTGAAACAGACGCCGTGGATGAAATGTGATTATGACACAGTTCATCCACGGCGTCTTTTTCAGTCAGTCAAAGAAATTTCATTGATGCAGGTCTTCCAAATACGGTAAAGAAACATGAAAACTACACAAAGATACAAAAAAAATAATAGATATACTGCATAGATTTTTACAAAAAGACAAGGTTAAAGTAGATACATCCACTGATGAGCTTCCCCCAGAACCCCTGAGGGCCTGTTCCAGGTGATTAAAAGCACTTTTAGTTATTTATTTGATATATTCGTATCAAAGCTGAAAGAGGTCATTAGCAGTAATAAAACTACAAAGAATTATGCAGGTTAAATGGGAAAAGTTTGTATCAGAACCACTTTAATGTTATAATGGAGTCCAACAGGGCACCATTTTATCTCCTTCTCTTTGGATTTGTCATGACAGTTAAATGCACGCAACACAGGGAAATGCCAATATCTGAATCAATCATTTTATGTCTGCAGATGATTTAGCAATCATCTCATCTATATAGAGAGATGGTTTAATATCATATATGGTGCTAAGAAGAGTAATATTGTTTGATTGAATGTTAGAAGTAAAGAAGATAGAAAATTAGGTATTGGGTGTAATATCTCAGCCATTATATTATCGATGATTAAGATAAGCCAATATACTTGCTCATAAATTCAGTTACTTTGAAGATAATATGCTTTATTTAGAGTATTTTGCCCACGTTGAGCCACTGGCACTCAGTTTGTATGGGTGGGTGCAGTTAGCAGATTTCTATCTTTTTATATTAGGTTACATATGCGTTGCTATGTATTTACTGTTTCTGTTTCTTTTTGTTGTATTTTTGTATGTTGTCAATTTTTATCTAATGGTGGGCCAATGCAGATGCCAACAGTCCATGTGGAAACCAAAAGAGAACGTTTTTGGCCGAAAATGCTATCTCACATATCACGTTGTTAATCAGACAGACAGAGTCTTAGCTGGATATCCGCTGGCTGCACCATAAACATAGCCGAAATTGTCATGACATGATAGCTGATGGATTTGAAAAGACAAAATAGTTATTGTGGTTTCCTGACTCTGGCAGTTACTTAAGCCTAATCAACATGGTTTCTGTTATTGTGAAACAAATACTAAAATATTTCTCCATGTTTTTATGTCTACAGAGTATTGATAACCAAAAACAAGTCATTTTATGACACATGGACCAAAATATGAAAAGATTTAATATATTTATGACGATGTAATCTACTTAAGTTCTTACATTATCTGATTTCAGGAGCAGTGATAGCCTTGTGGTTGCAGAGGCAAAGGTCAAATCCCAGCAACAGCCAGCCAGTAAAATGTGACAGTAAAATGTGAATTATGAATGCTCCTGCCTTTCAGCTCTCATCAATATGTCCTTCAACAAAGCTTGCTTTCTTTAACACTGCATGAGCACAGCTTAAAGGTGCATGACTGTCTGCACAGTAAACATATTATTTAATACAATTATAAAGCTAGATGGCAACAGCAACCAAAGAGGTGTGAAAGGACAATTAAACATTGTATGTCATATTTCCTATGTTAAATGTGCAGAAAATTACATATACACCTATATGAGGTGTTTTTAGATACAGATGATAAAACAATTGTATTTAAATTAATGGAATTAATCAGTGAAATGGCAAAAGCATCCTTCATTGTTCATCACAGCATATTATGACACCACTTAGTGCCAAAAAATCCTTCATTTAAACATAAGAGAGGATTTTAAAAGCACTGTTGTGGATGAGATGCAAGACTTCCTGTAAGACCCTCCACAGTTTTATAGAATAGACAGATCATTACTGCATTCCTCTTTCATTTAATAATAAAAAGTCTCTTCCTACACCCAGATAAATGAAGCTTTGTTCAAAACCGTGTTCCAGTTTTAATTGAACCACTTAAAAAATGGAGATTTCGGTCACGTCTTCTTCTTCTTCTTCTTCTTCTTCTTCTTCTTCTTCTTCTTCTTCTTCTTCTTCTTCTTCTTCTTCTTCTTCTACGTGCAAGTGTTTAATGTCTCAATAACAAGACCACAGCCCTGGCTTCAGTTCATGTATGCCTTAATTCAGTGTCTGTTTAAAAAAAAGAAAAAGGGAGGGAGGTAGGATGAGGTCATGGCAGATGTGAGAGGAAGTGCTCCTCCAGGCTATGTCTCGAACAGACCAAAGGATAATGTGTCATCCGCAGGTGCACAAATATGCAATGTAGGCAACATTATGATGATATGGTTTCTAGTGTTGTGGTTGGAAACAGCCTGTAGGCAGGAACTTGATCTGATAAGCATGGCGGAAAGTGTGGGAAATTCTGGCATTCATTTCAAAGAGGTGCAAAAGAGGGAACTTTAAACTCCATACAGCAAACAGAAACGGGAATAACAACGTCAGGGAATAACTATTCATTTCAATTCTGCACTAATAAAGTCTCTCAAATGATCCGATTCTTATTGACAAATATGGAGCAGATTTAATATTGTAACTATTGAATCTTCACTTTGCATTTTAAAACAAAATAAACCTTTCACATAACTTTCTAATAACTTCCTATACCAGGATCCCATCAAAGCTCCTCACTGTAACTTCAGAGACATGGCTATCTGCTGAGTCTCATGTATCAGGTATGATGAGTACCTTCAAACAGTGTTTGATCTTGAAAGTGCACCAAGGTGGGGAAACAGGTAATGAGATCTGGTGCTGGAGCACAATACTACACTTTTACACAATACCGCAATAGTGTGGCAAGACCAACTATTATGAAGTTCTTTTGTAACTTTGGGAAGTACTGAAAGTTAGCAATTGAGCAAAATAAGAGCCTGAATTTGCTGACACTGACACCGGGAGAAATATGCATACAAATATTTAAATGTGAATACATTTGCATCTTCAAATAACATAAAATCCAACACTCAAGCAATGGAATAACGAGCCCCTCATATACTTGTTTGTGTGACATCTATTGAGAGCAAAAGACAAATATTTTGTCAGGCCTTAATCAGTTCAGATGATTTGCAGTGAAAAAAGGTCTGACATGAAGGATAAAGGCTGAATGTTTGTAAGTATGCAGCCAACAAAAAGGACAAAAACAATTAACCAAGAAACACTCCGTTAGAGAGCTGCTTAGCGTGCCAGTGTGTCCCTGTTTCTGTGCCCTGGGCTTTAATTATTGAAACCATTGTTTATTCATCAGTTTTTAACCCTTGGTTGTACCATGCGGTCTTTTCCTGGGTACATGTTCAGTTTACATGTACTCAAGTAGAGGCTAACTAGCATAGCCACAGTACTCTGCTGTTGGCAGCTGAACAGCTGAACTGGAAATTAGGGCTGGGGAACCTTTGGTAATAACTGACACTGGGTTCAGATCACATGCATGTACTATCAGGTTGTTTACTCATGCTTTGATGAGACAGACCATGATTTTAAATCTGAATTTTTTTATCATTGTTTTAAAGTAATAAAGTAATATCCTTGTATAGTTTCTTTTATTCAGCTTTTTAAAGGGGTTTTGTAGAAAAATATGTTTATATTAATTAAAATAAGGCATCAAAATGTATCGTTTAGCACGGATACAGAAACTCAGGTACTGCATCTGCACTGTAGTGTCAATTCTCTAACAATGCTCCCTCCCCTTTTTTACTGACTGTGTTGATAATGGAGGAAAGACTGACAATCTTTACAATATGCATACATCTATACTCTAAATACTCAAGTACTACAAATATTTTACCATGGACACTGATTATCTGTGCAAATGCAAACATCTTTGCACCCACATCGCTGCACTGCTTGGGACTATGTTTCTTTGTTTGGTATTATACTGCAGAGTGAAAAAAGAAAGGAACAGCTGTAATTTACATATGTAAAAATACAAACAATCCAGGCTGATAAATAGAATAAATACATTGTGATTTGTATTCTATAACACCCTCTGAGTCTGAGGGGATAAGAGAAAAAAATATCCTTGAGGTTTTGTTTGTCTGCACATGCCTATACACATTCCAGGAATGTGAAGAATGGCGAGCAAGCGACAAGAGAGGCCTTGTATTTGTAGGTCTATCTCCTGCCCACCCTGTAGATTAGCCTCTTATCTGCTAAATGAGACAGTGCCGACGGATTTGGATAACAGGACTTTGGCATCAGTGCTATGCTCCGTGCACTGAGAGTTCTGCTATATCACAGAGAGTTCCTGTGCCAGAGCTAAGCAGCACAGACAGCCTTGGACCAAGCAGTGGGTGGATATGGGGAGGCACATAATAGGCAGCTTCAGATGCTACCATTCCTTTTACTTGAATGCAACTGATGATTTTTTTCTTCTTCTCCTAGTTGTCTCTCATTGAAGTGCAGTTAACATGAAATTATGGGTGATACACCCGAGAATCTAGATTAAATTCACACCTTCCCACATATCACCTGGATTGATGTGTGGCTGTGATTCCTGTAGCTGTTGACTCATTCCATCTCAGTGTGCACGGTTGCCATGTGACTAGCCAGGCAATAAGGGAAGCAGAAATGCATCCTGCAGCTCTGACTCATGATTTGACCTGGCTTGTAGTCTCCCTCACCCTCGGCCAGAATTGATAGGTAGCGTTAAGTGTACACCTGGGACCCAAAGCTGTGTATGTGCACTTTCTCCCCATTTCCATCGTCCCTAAGCCCAGGGCGTCAGCCAGACATTACGCAGGAGTACTGCTCCACACACTCGGCAACCCACGCAGACTTCCTGAGACAGAGCTGCCTGCCATGTTAGGCGTGAGTGCCAGTCACCGTCAAGTCCAATGGACAAAACTGGAGCACATTCCTGAGACCTTACACGTAGCTTGCTAGTTAATAAATCTCTCAGCCCGCAGAGAACAGAAAACACAGGAAGGTGATTATTATCTCGACCAGAGAGGTAATAAGAGAGGACAGAGCGTCAGGTTACACTGAACAGGCTTGTCACTCTGTGCAGGGACTTGACTCTCCCAGATATGTAGGCCACATACTAAAGGTAAGTCCGACATGTAAGGTTACCTGGAAGGACTGAATGAGTCTGCAGCCATGCTAGGCACATTTTTACTTTCAGCTAAATGCTAATGTCAGCATGCTAACATTCTCAGAAAAACAATGCTAACTTTAAACGTTAAGGTATGACCGTTAACATGTTTACTGTCTTAGTTTTGTGTCTTTGCATACTAACATTTGCTAAATGCCACTAAAGCGCAGCTGAAGCTGATGGCAACTTTATTAATTTGGTGTATGTTACTCCATAAGGTATTGGACAAATTTAAAGTTAAACCTCATGGTGGTGCTAGATTAAAAGTTAAAGGATGACCAAGCTCATCACAATATCTAAAAGGGAACATTAATGTCTGAACTTTTCCTGTTTCAGTCCATCCATGTGACGATCCATCCATTAGCTGGCAAAACAATTCACTAAAAGCCAGACATGTCAACCTCATGGTGGTGCTAGTGAAAAAGTTAAAAGATCACCAATGTCAGTCGGCTTCATCCTCCAAGGATCATGAATGATTGTACCAAATGTAATGGCAACCCATCCACTATTTGTTGAGATAATTAAATCTAGATCAACAAACAGGCATGCGTTGACATCAATTAAGTCGTCCCACTTACACAGGAATTTTTAGTCGACCTGTCATATAACATCCTATTAATCATTCCATTCAAATGGTTAATTTGTCATTAGAGGAAGAATTCCGGTATGAACTACAGGATATGTTTAGATCATCTATTAAACTGATTACTTTAGTTACATAACTGGCCCAAATAAGGAATTAATGAGAACTTGAAGGTAAATCATAGTTAAAATGTGCAATGGCTAAGACATAGGGCTGTGTAATGATATTACTGTACTGATGGATTGGTTAAGGGTATTTCAGAGAACTGCTAAAGAGTCACAGTACACATTTAGAGGCAATTGAGGGCGTTCTTATTTGATTACTGCTCTTCATTGGGGTCATCCTGCGGCCATTCCATTTGCTGATTTCTATATTTGCTGATGTCCTCTTGATGTGTTTCAGAATCATTACGCCTGTTTGTCACTGATAACTAAACTATTATCCAAGTCACAGAGGCCATTAGAGCTTTTCCACAGATTTCCATTTAGCATGAGGTCTTCTGAGGAACTGTTTACCCTGTAATGGACTCGCCTGGTCTGCCACTGGTCGAACGTACAGAACTGCTAACAACCAATCCCATTTAATTGCCTCTGCGGTCTCTCATGGCGGATTAATTATGCAGTGTGATTTTGCAAATTATCAACTAACTTACCTCAGCAACACTGAGATATATCTGACAAGATGAAACTACCAGTTACCAATTTGCATTTCTGTAAGACATAATATTTGATATATTTGAAATAATTAGCGTGTACTGGCTTGCTATTTAAGTGTAAACATGCGCTAGTGATGATGGTACCTCTCAGAAAACCTTATTTGGGTTAAGCAGCGAGAACAGATAACAGGGGGCAGGCACAAACAGGAACAGTACTCTGGTCTAAGAGCTGTGCTGAAAAGAAATCCTCCTTGTTCCTATTCTATTATTAGCTTAACATAACAAGTAACAGAGTAAGCAGACACCCACTGCAGACCGAAAACAAAACTTCTAACAGGTAAATGGTGTGTTCCTGAAACGTTCTTCAACGTGTTTCAAATGACTGTAGCCCTGTGCCTTCTCATGTGAAAACCACAATAGTATTATAGGGCAGATGAATTATGACCATGACAAAAAAAATGTTGGCGAAAGGAAAGATCTGTGAGCACAACATATAAAGAGCAGAAAGGGCCTATCCGTTTGTTATTGAGTGAAGCCGAGAAGGGTTGTCTAAAGTAATCTACCATTGTGAGAGAGGAAAGATTGGCTCTATTGAGGGTCTCACTACTCAGCCAACCCCCCTCAGCGGTCCAACAGTCCACTCAGAATAACCCTTCTAATAAGTCACTTGGAAGAAAATGTGGGGAGTCAGCTGATTTGTAATCCGCTCTCTTTCTCGGTCTGTGCTCACACATCAAGAGTCAGACTGATATGTGCAATCACATGAAAGACCCTCTGCGTGCGGCGGAGCGATCATGGTCTAGTAGACCTGCAGGTGTTTTTGTGTATGTGTGTTTGGCAAAATGAGAGCTGTGGGTGATGCATTTGCAATGAAAATCCCTCATCCATAACATGCCTCAAGTGTAAACAACAGGATGGAAGAACAGCAACAACTGCTAGAAAATGCATGTATTTCTCTCAGCTGACAGTGAAAATACACTGAAATGCCTGTATATATCAACACAGGGGTCTGTGAGAAATGGCACCTTGATCCTTTATATGCCCTGTACACATGGCAGAATCGACAATAAAATTGACTTTAGACTAAAGAGTTATTCAATCTGGTGTTAAAAATGATCAATGAAACTTGGTAATACATCCTTGTATTTGGAAACATATTCTGAAAGAGTTTCATCACCTGTTTGACTAAACACATGAACATTCATTTATACTCAATTTTAAATATTATCTCAAGTCTACATGCAGATAATACATACATGCTCTTTTTTTCCATACAGTTGCCTTGCAAGGGGGGAAATAGAGCCAGTGTGCTTCAGATGATTGACAGCTCTGTGAACTATTACAGACAAGCTCAGATTCTCTATCTTAAAATCCTAATCATACAGTTGGGTTGCCAAGGGTTTTTATTAGTATATGATTGTTTGTTACCATGAACATTGAGACAGTTTTTGCTCCAAGATATTCACGCAGTTTATAGTTTATGATAATGCGTGATGATGGCATCACATAAATGACACCACATATTTCACGCAAATATTTTCCGCAGAGTAAAAGACATCTAATCATTTGTTGGCAAAGCGAATTATAGGAATATCCATTTCCACTGTTTTATTTGGCAGTATAATGACATCTGTGATGGCAGGTTCATTTTTAAGTTTTTTTTTACTGTGCCTCTTCTTCAATGCGAGCTGTCAGTCTGGGAGATGTTTCTCTTTCTTTAAACTTTCTCTTTCCTCCTCATTCTCCTTTCAAGTATTGCTCCCAATAGAGCTTGTGCCCTATTTAAAACCATAATAATGCAGGCTAATATAACCAGTCATTCACACAAGCTCAAAGAGATGGCAACAAAGAAATGTCACCTTCTTTGTATATATTTGTTCCACCTTAAAAAGGGGAAGGTGAGAAGTCGTCAAGGTGAAGAAAAGTAAGCTCAAGGAATCTTTCGCAGTGCAGAAAGCCTGAGACCAAGAACTGGATTGAATGGCTGCTGTAGATTCATAATATAAGTCATTATTTCCATGACTGCTATAACATTAATTCATTAGGTATTAAGTGTACTTGAACATTTCACCCCTTCTACAACCACATGCTTGCACCTTGTGACTAATATCACAGTTGCCTTCACTTAGAAGTCAGTGAGACTGAATGCACTGATGTAAATGCACATTATTGCAAACTGTGTGCAACATGTTTCCACGATAAACCTTTTCTGAAGATATCCTACACAGCACGTCAATAAAATCTCACAATATTTCTCATGCTGCTGACGTTTGAAGTGTGATTTTCACACGGGACGTTACAAGTATTGATACCAAAATCATTATTTGTATTGACAAAGAAACTTGAGTTTAGAAATCGTCTGTTTTCGAGGTGGGTAGAAATATTTCAAAGATAAGATATAATACTGACTGAATTTTTCACCTGCACAAACAGCAAATGAGTCACTGCTGTTAATCATTTCAGCACAGAACAAATATAACCTTTAGAACGTGAACGTCATCTCAACTGAGTGACTAGAGTTTCTCATTTTAGAAAACAACAGCAGCATTTGACAGGCCAATATAAGTCTATTACAATAAATGAGGTGGAAGACCAAGCACAGATAGTAGCAGAGAGACATCTTCAGGGGTATATATATAACTTTTGTTACCTAGTACAGCCACTACAGGACATTAATGTAAGTTGAAGTACCATCCATTATCCTGTTAAACACACTGCCTCTTACTCCCATTTAATGCAAATTCATTGGAAGACTGTCTTTCCATAACATGTCATGCACATTTTCTACATCAAAGAATATGCAACCACAGACTCTAACTTTTTTTATCCTCCAGACATAGCACTGGATCTCTGTTGAAAACTAGCAAATCGACAACTTTGCTAAAAGCCAAACAGCAAGCAATAAGACATGGCAGACAGCTAATATCAACGACGAGAAACCCATCTCGGTGTCTGTCTTTCAGCTTTTAATTTCACAAAGCTCTCGCCAACAACTAGAAGTCAGTTCCAGATTTTGTTTTTTCCGATGGCCTCTTGTTCGGTCACTCTCTCCTTACTCTCTTCTTATTTTCCTCCATCACTGTTCAATCTTTTCACCTCTGACGTTATGTCCATAGAGGCTGCTAAGCCTGATTACATTCCCATTTCAGGCACGACATAGACTCAAATGCCCGTCGGCATTTCCTGCACACTCTAGACCTGAAAACCTCCTCTTTACGGTGGTTCAAAATGCCTACAGTACAAACACCCCTCACAGTGTTAGTGTTAGCTCACAGTCCCGGAAGCCAGGCTAACAAACTGAACAAACATTAGCTAACAGCAGCTATAGTTTGCAGCAGATTAGGGTCCTTAGGGAAACTGCCAAGTGCACCAAAATGAGTGAAACACTTGGTGGTGTGACTTAGTGCCGTAAAGAGGTACGCACTCCTCACAGGTGATCGTACCCAGATTACAAAGGGACACAGTGTGATAATAGGCACACAGGGCACAGAGTGGGGATGACAGCTACACTATTGTACGTGAGTGTAGCAACGGATGATTTGAGATCTGTTATTTTGTTATTTTTGGGCAGGAAAGTTACACAGTGTTCCTTTAACATTATATAACATATTTGATACTTCCCTGGGGCTGAGTTCTTGCATTTGGCCAGAGTCCTCTTCAGCTCCTCCAAGGTAAATGGGACATTGTACTTGTCTGCTGCATTATCTTTCCTCTGTAAGGCCTCAGCATTTTCTGCTCTTGTCCTCTCTCTACCTCGTCCCCCTTCATCTGACCTGAACTCTAGCAAAAGTGTTTACCATTAATTCAGCTTTCTCTTTATTGCACACTACAGTTTGATCTAGTATTGGATAGTTTCACTCTCCTCCATCCCCCATATGTCCCCTATAGGTGTAAAGCTTCCAATTAAGTCACAATACTTCCTCCAATATGTTCTTTTTGTCTGTCTTATTGTCCTTCTTGCTATTGAACTTACTTGTACACAATTGTGCTGGTAGTTATGAGTTCTCCTTATTACTCTGAATGCTCTCTTCCTTCTTCTCACCACAGCACTGCTCTTCTAATACCTTCTGTCATCTCATTTTCAGAGGTTTCTCTGTTTCTTTCCTTACATTTCTCCCAATTAGCCTTTTCATAAACCCAAAGCTCACTTCTGTTTGACCAGAATTCTAATAACATTTATTTTGCATAGCACAGGCTGATGGACACTTCCTATTACTCACCATACAGTGGGCAGAAAATGTCTACATCTATTTGCCGCAGTCCGCAAATCTATTACAGTGGGACTTCATTTTAATTTCAAGTGAATTTAATGAATAAAACTTCTTAATTTATAAGTATACACCTCCTTGAGTTAATATCTGACAGCTTTGACAGCAACCACAGCTTGTTAGGTTTTGCTGACTGACAGCAACTTTTGAATCATTCCACAGATTTCTAATGGCATTTAGGTCAGGGGTTTGACTTGGCCACTCCAGGTCAACCACCTATTTCTCTGCAAACAACTCCATGATAGCTTTGCTCTTGTACTTTGAATCATTGACCTGATGGAAGAAGAATTTGCGAACTATTCCTTGATGTCCTCTTCAGGTTCTTCTCCAAAATCTCCTTGTACAGCACAACATGATGCTGCCTCCAGCTTGCTTCACAGTTGGGATAGTATTGTTTTAGTGATTGGCAGTGTTGGTTTATGCCAAAAAGTTATATTTTGGTTTCATCAGACTACAAAACGTTCTACCAGTTTGCAGCATCCTCAAGATGTCTCATTGCAAACTTCAAAAAGGCTTCCAGATAAGACTTTTTTTTGCAGAAACTGCTTTTTTCTTGATCCTCCCATATAAGCCAGATGTGTGCAATATCTTTGATGTACTAGTGTGATGCGCATGTTGCCCTCTGTTGGTCATAAAAACCTGTTGGTCTCACATTGCTGGTCATCTAGTTTAAATGATGGTCTTAACGGCACTTTGAGGGATCTTTGAGGGATCTTCAAAGCCTTGGAAATCATTTTATATCCCTCATCTGATGTGTATCTTTCCACAACGTTATGTTAATTGTTGTGATTCCACACCTGCGCCAAACACTTATTAAGACACTTATTCCTGGGATTCAAGTTTAAGTGACACTTTAGTAAAGTTATCACACTTATTTGTTTGTAATGTTAATGTTTAATGTTTTGTAATGTTACTTTTTTGCATTTACTATTTAGCCCTTTAAAACTGTTGTGTGTATGTTAGTATGAAAAATACCTAGACTAATTTGATTTGTAATTCAAGGCTACAGGTCAACAAAAACATGAAACTGTTCATGTCCACTGTACCTCCCAGTCACATCAGCCAAGTCCAACACTTACCTGTGTTGCTAGACTCCTTACCTGTCCTAACATTCAGCCTGATCTTGTTTCCACCATTTAAAAACACCAAATTACCTCCATTTAATACCTCCTCTATTACCTGCCCATTGTCTGACTTTTCACTGCCCCATAAAGTGTGATGTGCATTTAAGTCCACGCACCAAATAACATTAGTTCTGGCCTTCTGTTTTGTCTAGTTTACTTAGCTCTAATTGTAATAGTTTATCACTATCAGCCCCTCTCCCTAAACCACACCTCTGCTACAACATATTCCTGCTCCAGCCACACTCCAAATACCCAGTACGGTATTCCTTTTTTAATAAAAGTGCTGCCCCCATCTCTCCCCCCATCTGACACCACCATAATCATATGACAGAATCTAAATTTGGTTTCAACCAAGTTATGAATATATATCTAGCTTCACTCTCTTACAGTCTTGAGCATCAAACCTCTTGCATACCACTGTAGTACTAACAATAGTAAAGACAGTAGTTGACTGGGTAGTGAGACTCAGTCTCATATTTCCTCTCTGCTTTTAAAATGAATCATTTCTGTTTTGGATTTCACTTCTGCCGTTGCAATTACTACTCCCGCTGTAAATGTAACCAGGTTTATCTTCGCTTTCCCTTTTCCTTTGTTATCTCCATTGTATCATGCTTTCTCCTGGCCCTCATCTAATTTCTTGGACAAGCTGTCTTCATTGCCTCTGCATATGATACCTCTTTCTTTCACTCTTGTGTGTTGGATTTCAACTTCAACACCTTTCATTACTTAAGTATGCCAAGCTGTGCGCCCTGCTGCAACTACACCACTTTGGTCACACCCCTTCTAAACAATGACCATCATAATGCACACCACACCTTGCACATTTCCTTTCCCTTTGCTGAACCGTACGTCCACATTTCTGACATTTGAAACACCTCATTGGCTGCATGAATCCAAAATTGAGCTGTTTTGCAGGAGCCTCAAACTCAAACGCTCTTCTTCCTCTACCCCCATGGTCATTCTTTTGTCAAGTCAAAGCTCTTTTTTAGGTTTTCAAATAGCTCCTTCCTAGAGCCTTTAAGAGGATTTCCCCTTACACCCTGCTGTTCTGGATTCCCCCACTTTCACTACGTTGGTTACCTTTTTGTCACCCTTGATCATCTTCAGTGCTTTTCCAACCTGGCACTCATTGTTACACCTTATCATCCTGTTTCAATCCTCCTAAAAACTTGAGCATATTTTACTTCCTATACCTGTCCTCTGATGATTTTTGTCAATATCAGTGGATCTATGTTGTTCACTCCCCCTCCTTTAAACCTCTCCGCTACATTTAATGACAATACCCTACCATAGATCCTTCACTACACACTCCCAACCCCCACTCTCTTTCTTCTTTCTCTGTCCTGGCGCTACCCCTTTGTCCCCACTTGTTCTCCGAAATGTTTTATTCAGTATGTGGCATTGACGTGGGAAGCAGGGGTGCTGGAGCAACCTCTACAATCAGGCATAACAAAACCCATCAGTTAAACTTATAATGACTTTCTTCCTTACATATTCATTGTGTACTAGTATCTGTGGTAGAGGTTTGACTGATTTTTATTTATTGTTTGTCAATAATATGTCTATAAAACAACCTTATTTCTGACCCAGATTAAGGCAAGACAGGTTGGATCTATCACACATGGGCACATTGAGGTGTTTTAGAGAGTTTAGAGTGTCTTACTGCTTAACTGCAATTACAGTCACATGCAGTGGCCATTAGTAGGTCATTAGTACAACAGGGTGCGTGATTTAGTTTTGGAAAGGTATCAAGTAACTACAGCTTGCTCTAATTTTTTTGGACTTTTAAAAGTACTGTACTGTCTCAGCCTTGATTCTCCATTTACAGATGTTACTCTGTTAACAGCAAACAGATGATGAACGGGTACATTGCTAATAAATGAGCTTTGGTATATAGTGTTTTTAAGAATTAGCTGAGGGTTCATGCTTGTGTTGTTGCTGTGGCTGCTTAGATAAGCTGGTGTTTATGTTTACACTGAATGTGCACTGAATGACTGCTGCGCATCATTAAAAAGACTAAGTTTCTCTCAGCACCCTCAACTCTGACTGACTTCCACCGTCCCTACAAGATGGTTAACTGAAGCATGAAGAAACAGAAACAGTCAAACCTTCCTCCACGGCTCCAGTCTTCCTCCTCCGTTGATCTTTTCACCTGCATGTCTCCGGATAAAAGGGAGGCGGAGTCATGCTGGTACACACGATTGGCCTCAACCTGTAGACCTGTCTCTGCGAGGAGGACAGAAGCAGCAAGGGAGGGGTTGCTATCGACATAATTACAATATAGAGCAGTGAACTATCTGTAGACTAACCGAAAAACCGGAGAGGTATCACTTCCCTTGACTGTGCTCAGATATCCTACTTGCCAAAATACAAGATATCTGCCTGTGCCGTTGAGTGGAAAGCGCATGTTTAATGGCATTTTGGATGTCTCCGCGGCGCTCTCCGGGTAGAAGAGGAGACATTACGGCGCGAGTTAGCTAACGTTAGCTCGCTAACAAGGTCAGTTTGAATTTTGGGTTGTGTCGTTGTTTTAACAGTAGCCTCGTTAGAAATGCCACATTGGTCGTGTTTGCTAACTCGGCTCGTTTATTAGAAATAGCACGGACTCCTGTCCGCTGACGGGGCAGGTAACGAGCTATTTTTGTCATCGGCTTACTCTCTTGCAGTTAGCTTGTTAGTTAGCCTCGCTCGGCGGCTATCATCGCTCGGTCCGTTCGCTTTTTGATTCGACTTTGATGGTGCTAACAATGCTTTATGGAGCCAAGAAGAACCTTTTTGTTTTTTGTTTTTTGTTAGGACAACATCAACAGAGCTAATGTTAGCTGCATAATTATGAGAGAGAGAGCTAGGCGTTTGTGTGGTGGGTGCCCCAGCAGCAGCGGCAGCATCTCGCTGCTTGTGTCCGCCTATAATAAAACAGGTGCATCTCTGCGCTAGCGGTGGGCAGAAGTAGGATAGCGCTTATCGTAGTCGGTTACAGTATTTTATCAGCGTTTTATATTCGGACGTTTTAGGAGTTAATATTCCCAAAAAAGAAGACAGAGCTTACTGTGGGCTGCTAAATGATTTATCAAGGTTGAACGTCGTAGGTGGCGTTATCATTCATAAAGGCCTCGTCTACCGACTCCAATACAAAACAGGGCAACTCAAACGGGCCCGGTAGCTAACGTTTTAGTTAGTTAGCCAGCCAACGTTAGCTGTAAGACACTTAACTGCACAAATATCCGTTTACAATGTAAGGTTTGTTTATGATATCGATGTTTTAATCAAATTTCAACCTCAAAAACTGCATCTGTTGTCAGTCATAACGGGGTCGTTATCGTTGCAGATGTTAAACTGGGAAGAGCTGGTTTAGCCAAAGTTACTATTGTGTTAGCGTGAATTTACTAATGTGTTTAACGTTACAGCAGCTCCGGTAGCTTCGCTTTAAGCATATGTTGACGTAATATTTACATATAGTCATATATATTTGTGTCTAATAATATAACGAGTACATGTGTGTATAGTAACCTCACAATTGTCAACCGTTGAAACAGTTAATACGAATTAAGAAAATTAACCGTTACCTCACAACAACAGCTAATTTTCAGATACACGTATATAAATGTAACTCGTTTTTTAAATTTAAAGTTTTACTCCTGTTTTTAACTCCTGAATTCATAAAAAAAAAAAAAAAATACACCAAAGTGATTCGTTGACTTCTAACACCAGAGGTTTTGACAGCATACAGTACTTTTCCCGTAGACGTTAAACAAGTTGCTCTCAGGTCATCATGCCAGGTTAGACTTTCACTCAGCCAGGGCAGATTTTTTGTTTTTTTTGTGTGTGTGTTTTCTCGCCACATATTTCATTACTTTGTCGAACAGTGTAGAGGGCAACACAAGGGAAACATCCAATTGCAAAGCAAGCTTGTCTTGTGGATATGTTTGTTATTCAGCTCAGGCACTATCTAGAGGCTGCTTGGATGTGGTACGTCAATTCAATTGGCCCTGAGTGCCACTGTGCATCGGAGCCCTAATTATTTTTGATGGTTTTCAAGTTTTAACTACTGTAGAACTGCAAACAGCATGGATAGCATGGTTGTAAACGGTTTCACCCCCCCCCCCCCCCCCAACAGTAGTCCAGGCCTCAGTGTGAAATGGCCAGAAGTCACCCATACTCAGGTCTGTGTCATTGTACTGTTTACCATACATAAAAAAAGGACTTGCCATAGAAAAAGCGAGGGTTTAATTAAAGCTGTATTATATTTAACTCTCAAATAAATACAAACACTCAGCACTTTATGTTTCGAAACTACATTTCCTGAATCTTTTAGCATGAGTGCCGTATACCTCAGCGTCAAAGATATTCTCAGGATGATAACGGTGAGATGCAATTATCCCCTCTGTTAGCAGTGAGAAATGTGAATTATGCAGGTAGTATTTTAAAACAAAAATAGGCTCTGAACCGTGCGCTCTATTCTCGGAGTGATAGTGATAAAATGCATGATATAAGTTTTACCTGAGGCTTTTAAGGCCATTCCTTTCCGACAACAGGAAGTAACGCTTCGCATATTAATCGTTGGCCTGACACATCCTCACATCTGTTGAGGTTTACTCATCTCAATCGCATCTATTATGCTTCATTTTTAATATTTGTTTTGCTGTTCATTGTCAGAACAACGCAAATCGACGTATTAAAACATGTCACATTTCTTAATGAGATGTTGTTTTAATTGGATTTTGAATTGCTTACACTGAAATGAGTGCGTGATAGAATCTAGGGCACATTGTGGAGAGCTTACTTTGATGCTCAGATGTTTTCTTCCACACGCGTGTGGCAACAGCCCTCTGAATTAAATGAAGCTTATGGGCACACCTATTTTCATGTTAATGTTGGTTTTACATATAAACACAAATGAATAGATGAATCAAGCAATATGTTTTTGTCTTGACACTCACCAGGTATATCGTAGGTCATTGAAGATTCAGCCTTGAAGTATTCTTGCAGGACCATGTGTCTTAAAGAGGTTGCCTTGTGTTTTTTGTTCTTTTATTTTGTCTAGGATGGTTGTAAGTCAGACGGCTGCACAGGCGGAGAGGGGCATGCTTTATAAATCACACCGAACTGACTCAGTTGATGCCAGATAAGGTGCATGTCTCAACCTGGTTAATGGGTTGGGTGAGACATGACTCACTCCCATGTATTTTGTCAGTAGTTGCTAAAATGTCAAATTAACCAAACGGATAGCCAGTGTGTCGCAGAGTGACTTTTTCGTTGATATATTTGAAATGTTATTTCTTTGATGCATCCATTTTTTCAAACGGCAGGATGGTGCAGGGTACAGTAGCCCCGTGGATGTGAGTTGATTGTATGTTATAGTTTTCCCAGCTGGTAGTCTAGTCATAACAGTCCACTCCTGTACCAGAAACGCCACACTATAAACCAGCAGTAGATATCAATAATTTACACTGAAAGCAGAATACACAATTACACAATATGGCTTGAGTTGTTTTGTCTTGCATACATTAACCTACATGTTTTTATTAGTCACTAACAGTACATGATCTACTGACACAATTGATTTTCACAGAAAACAAGTAGATGCCTGAGTATGTATTTTTTTTTTTTTTTTGTCTAGTGATGAATCATACATTTTTGAAAGCAACAGCAGTGGGTCGGCCTGTCTCATTACCACCAGCTGAGCTGTAAACCACCATAGAGACACTCCTTACAATTGTAGGACCAGATCAGAGCAATGTGGGAAGTTATTGTAAAAGGGAGGGAAGGAGTGGGACTGTACTTGTATCCACAGAAACTAAAGTTGCAAATGTAGCTGTTAGAGGTGTGAATTTAGCAGTGGGCTAGATATTGACTTTCCAGGTCTGAGATAATTTGAACTATCCACTTTATAGTAATGTGTATTGTTTTTTTATTGGCTGAGATATCTTTGATTTCAACTGAACTGCGTGACCAAACATTCAATATGTTTTGGCGTAGTTAAATTATAATTATATCTATGGCTATATTGTAAAGAACTGTTTTTGTCTATCACATAAGAGTTGAGCCTCATAAGATTTTCATTCTTGTATGTTTGGTATTTTAGTAAAATGTTCTGAAAAGATGGTATATTTTAATCTAGATTTTTTTTTTTTTACTTTGAGATTGAGTTACTAGATAGAGGTCTGTACAAATGTTCTGGTTTTCCAGTCATTGCTGCCAATTCCCACAGAGATTCTGATCTCCCCAACCTGCAACATTTTTTCTACTAAAAATGTTTCTGCCCCATTCAGCAGGGAAAATACAGTCACTTAGCTATTTAATAAACTGCCTTTTTAGAATGCATAAATTGCAAACAAGCCTTATTAAATGAGTTAGGCTGAATGGAAAAAAAGCTAGATAATGAGAACTAAAATGTTATGGATTTTGCCCTAGTTTTTTAGATATTTGATGTAATTGTCCATAGGATACAAATCAGATGTTTGAATATCAGATGACACAGCTGCAGTAAAACTATTAGTGTTAGACTTTAGATTGGAGTGCATATTGTAATGTTGTTCAGGGTTTTTAATAAAAAAAAAACACGATTGAATGTCTGACTTAAGAGAAAAGGGAGTGGATGAGTAAAACAAGCAAACTAATCTTCTGAAGCTTAGTTTTATTTGCTGCCGCATTTGGAGGTATAGACTACAGTTTACTGGAAGACCAAGCGTTTGTGTACATGGTTGATTTCAGTAATGACTACCTCTAATTATGTTCATTAAACTTTACAGTTGGGACAGCAGGCCGAGAGTCTGTTCCTGCTTATCTTGGGGTAAATACATGTTTATTTTGTGATTGCAACATTTGTGTTGGTTCCTGCGAGATCCCTATCCCTATCCCCATTGCAGTGCAGCCCACTGTTACTGGCTGTTTCTTGTGTGAGTCATCCAAATATTGCGGGGTTTAGATAAAATGGTATAAAACATTCTCAGAGATACAAATTTAGTTTGGGCTGGGTAATATGATTATTTTATGTTGAGATCATGATCTAAGGCATCCACAACTTTTCGGGCTACTAGACCCTCTTTTTAAAGAAGATTCATCCTTCTGGGTTTGAAGCCGTTTAAGATAGACAGTATTTTGAAGTGTAAAAGTTGACGTCACAGCCTTGTATCAGTCAGGCATTAAGATTCAAGGCGATTGGATGACCCTCCTCTGCCCGTTTCTGAGTGCTACAGGATTGAGGTTGGCTGGGTCAGCACAACGGAGACTCTTATGCCAACCCCCAGGGCACCTAATTAAAACTTACAACCAAGACAAACAACCTTTTTGACACACGCATCTCGTGAGAATCACTATTATTGAAAATGCCATGACAGAAGCGAAGATCATCGGGAGATCAGCATATTAATTTTCATAATAATGTTTATGACTTTGAAACTACAAGTTTATAATCTAAATAGGAAATAACCCTGTGATTTGGATAAATTCAACTCCAGTAGAGAATAGCTCGTGTTTTGGGTTCAGTGTTTTGAGTCTGTCTTCTGTAGGGTGATTTATGAATTTCAAATATTGCCTCAGTTATAAATTATAGTGGGAGGACAGATGCTGTGTCCAATGTCACTCCTTCCATATATAATACACTCAATACTTGTTTACTCTATAGAGAGCAGAGATTTTAGATACCATGAATCATTGTTATTTTGCATTGTTGTTGACAGGTATAGTGTTACTCTTCTGTCATTTGTGCATCTATAAAATACAATGCATTGCTTCTCAAAGTAGGGTGTAAAATGGCTAATATGCAATTTTGTCACATAATATACAAACTATATTGGTAGTATATGGGTGGGAGAATCTGTTGATGAGTTTACTGTGTAATGCTACTTGTATTTTTGCACTGAAGTTTTTTTTTTTTTTTCATTTGTCACTTCTGTCACTTTGTCACACTCATGTTTTATTTTTTTCTCATGCAGCTGGCTGACATGGCTGTCTAACAGGCTGCCAGAGATCTCTTCATGGATCACAGAGGACAACAAAGAAAAACCACTGCATCTGTGAGCATAGCCAATAACTAGAGAATCTCACCCACAAGCATATCATCAGACTGACTTCAGTGCATGTGGCCTCTTAAGTTGTTCACAGACATCTGTTGGGCAGCCCAAAGGCCTATTGCTATGCACTATAAACGGAGAGACATGAGCTGTGGGGATGCTGGGAGGAGCAGGCTTCTTTCGTGCAGGACTATCCCTCTGGTAGTAGGGCTTCTGGTGACCATGGCCCAGGGCACTGTGCCAGAACAGCAAGAGACACTGGTGGAGATGATATCTGTGGAGCTAGAGGCTTCTATGCAGTCCTCTGTGCTCTCTGAGCTTCAGGCTGCAGCATCTTCGGTTGGTGAAGGGCCTCCTACAGCTATCCCAGATTACTCTGCAAAGAATGGGGGAGTGCACACTGGCATTCCTGACTCCTCTGCAATTGTGGGCCAGGTGTTCCAGTTGAAGGTCCCACCAGGACCTGCCAATGCAACCTGTAATGTCCATGTAAGTACACTGACAATTAGATAGAACAAGTAAAAGTCAATGTTGAGATAAATCTATTGAATCCCTTGTAATATCAGCGTGTTAGTATTTACAAATAAGTATGTGTAAATAATTTAGGCTGAGATCACAATCAACCTGTGAGCGAGAACAGTATTTGTGTTGAGAGAACGCAAGGGAGTATGGGAGGGCTTTGTTGTTATACTGATGGACTGAAGGTCATTATTTTCTATTTTTTTGGAGGTGCCTTTTTATTTGAATAGACACAATCCTGGTAGTATGTGTGTACTAGCTTGAGGGTTACTAAAAATCTAAAATGTATTTCTCCCTAATCTTGATGTTAATTCACAATAAAGGCCTGAAACCTTCAGGTTGTTTCAAGTACAAGATTTAAAACAGAGCTGAATCGTAATTATGTTGAAAAATACTGTATTTTGGCTTTAGTTATACCCAAGTACAACTGTGTGTATAGGTGAACTTTAGGGTAATGAAACAATGAAAAATGTACTACTTTTTTTATTGTTCTTTTATGTCCCTTATGGGTACTACAATGGCTGTGCAGTTTTTGTAGCTGTGGAGATACATATTTATCCCTTCAGTTTTTATCACTGTATCACTGCTGATTGAAGCAGACTGTGGTGCAATTTGCTCCAGTCTGACTTATGAATGAGATGAGATTATTATTGGCCCAAGTGGTTATGCAGAATGATATCCTGTCATACAGTAATAACTCAAAATGAATAGTGATGACTCACATAGTTATTATGAATAGAAGCTCACTCTGCTTCCTGTTCATATTTGGCAAGATTTGATAAACTGAATGGAATACGGAGGGACGGGCGGGGGTTGGGGAGATGCTGAAAGCATTTCTGCTTTTACTCTAGATATTTGAAAGATTCATATCTAATCTTCAATCATTTTCACTGGCAACTCAGTCACTATCAAACTGAGAATTAAATAAAAGTTTTTATGTATGTTAATTAATGCATGGTTTTAGCAATTACCAAACATTTCTTACATACAACTTCACAATTGCTCATACCTACTTTATCTGTATCATTATTATAGAATTTTAAATTCCTAATCAAACTAAGTAAGTACTTTTACAACACCACTTGGGTCCTGGTAACTTTTAATGGCCATTCCTAATTATTTTTTAACTGAATTATCACTTAATGAAATAAGTAATGAGTTTTTACTTTTCGGACTTAACTTAGAGAGAAATATCCCTATAGTATAAAACAGTAATAGTGTTTCTTTTTCCTCCTGTAGCTCACTGAAATGGGAAAGGAGACTTTACCCTCCTGGCTATACTGGGACAAAGAAAGCTGCATTCTCAGAGGCTTGGCCCTGGAGCAGGATAAAGGTGTGTATCATATTTTGGTGTCTGGAGAGGAGATAATTGAAAAGACTGCCAACCAAGTGTCCCCCAGCACAGTCTTCTCCATTGAAGTATACCCAGAAGAACGGGCAGACACTGAACCGGCACTGCTCACCCTACAGTCTGATATCGTTGGCATCCAGCCTTTCACCTGTGGCTCTGAGGAACCTGTCACCGTCCTCACTGTCATCCTGGATGCAGACTTGACAAAGATGGTTTCTGAACAGAGGGTCAACTTACTGGGTATTATGAGAAAATTCTCACATGTGCCCCTGGAGCACATGAGGGTGGTCCCTGTTGTCAACAACCGCTTATTTGATATGTCTGCTTTTATGGCTGGACCAGGGAATGCCAAGAAGGTGGTGGAGAATGGGGCCTTATTGTCATGGAAACTTGGATGTGCCCTTGACCAGGGCAGTATTCCTGACATTAGCAGTGTCCAGTCCTCAGCCAAGGATGGTACCATGTCAGCCAGGCTGGGATACCCAGTGGTTGGCTGGCACATTGTCAACAAAAAGCCCCATGGAGTAAAACGGGTCAGACGGCAATTGTACAATACTCCTACTCCAGTGCCCTCCCTGCTTCCTCCAACTACTCATCCAGAGCCCCCTGTACGTGTTGTTCCCACTCCAACTTCACCTTCAATTGCCCCAGCCACAGACAACTCTGCTCCCCCTGTCCGAGGCCCTTTGCCCCTTCCGGTGAAGCCCACTATGAGGGTTAGAGATCAGATAGCCCATACACCCGTCTTTGGACCTCCCCAACCCACAAGAGTACTAGGGACTACAAGCACCATCCCTATTCAGCCTACCATGACCCGCCCTACATTTGTGGAAGCCACTGCTTTGCCAACACCCCCAAGCACGACCAAAAGACCCAAACCATCTGCCACAAGGAAGCCCAAGAAACCCAAAACCTCCACCCCAGCTCCCCGGGAACCTAAGTCCACCACAGCCAAACCGCCCAGACGCACCACTACTGTTTCTTTGGCTCCAGACTTGAATAAAAACCCGGAGATTCGCAATGCCATTGATCAGGTGAATGCATGGGTTGGCACATACTTTGAGGTTAAAATTCCTCCTGATACGTTCTTCGACAGAGAGGATGGTACAACTGATAAGCTGCGTTTGACTTTGAAGAAGACCCCCAAGGAACCAGTGAGTGAAACGTCTTGGATTCAATTTAACAGCACGATCCAGCTTTTGTATGGCCTCCCAGAGGAGCAGCATGAGGGTAAACATGAGTACTTTATGTTGGCCACTGATAAGGGTGGGAGGAGCATCATGGATGCATTTGAGGTTCAAGTCAACCGTTGGTCTTCTAATGATAAACCGTCAGTTGTGTTTGCGGCTCGTTTCCATGGTGATCCCAAAACTTTAAGCAATGATGTCCATAAGAAGATTCTTTTGACCAAAAAGTTGGCTTATGCACTTGGTGATCGCAACAGCAGCACAGTAACCCTGAGAAACATCACTAGTGGTTCTATTGTGGTAGAATGGACCAACAACAGTCTCCAGCAGAGTCCTTGTCCAAAGGACCAAATCACGGTTCTCAGCAACAGGATCTCTGATCCCAAAGGGACACCTAAACTGGCCTTCATCAAAGCCATGGAGCCTGAATTCAAACCCATTAACATCTCAGTCCGTGGCACCAATAAATGTCAGAGCTACACATTCATCCCACCAGGAGAGTTGCCAATGCCTGTTCTTCCTACAGCTACACCTTCACCTGGGACAGGTCGTAGAAGCAGTGATGATGTTTACCTACACACCGTCATTCCAGCTGTAGTGGTAGCAGCCCTGCTGCTCATAGCCGGGATCATTGCTATGGTCTGCTACCGCAAGAAGCGCAAAGGAAAGATGACCATCGAGGAGCAGGCTACCTTCATCAAGAAAGGAGTCCCTATAATATTTGCAGATGAGTTGGATGACTCCAAGTCACCCCCATCCTCCAGCATCCCTCTTATCCTTCAGGAGGAAAAGCCCCCACTTCCTCCTCCAGAGTATCCCAACATGGCTGGCCCTCACAGTACCCTGCTTAACCAAGATCTGCTGGAAGAGTATTCTGTTTATCAAGATGATGATCCTAACGCGCCTCCTTACCAGCCCCCACCACCATTTACTGTCCCTATTGAGGGCAAAGGCTCTCGCCCCAAGAACATGACCTCATACAGGTCACCACCTCCCTACGTGCCTCCCTAACGCACACTAGAGCTTTCAGTTTGGAAAGCGGGTGCAATGTAGGGATGCTTGTTGAAAACTACTACAGGAGTAATTTTACATGTGTTAAATGAAACGGCTTTGACTTTGTAGAGGAACAGGCAACCATACCCATATATTTGACCATCATGGATAAGACACTGTATCGTACAATTCTACTACTGGCACAGGGCAAATGGATGGGGAACAATTTGTAATTCCAGCAATTCTTCTCTCTTTTTTTTTTTCTTTTTGTCCTTTAGATCTGCTTTTGACTTCTTGCATATTCCCTTTTTTTTGTCTGTTTTTTGCCAAGAAGAGTCAATTTTATCTTCAATGATGTTCTATTTCTATTGTATAGAAAATAATAAAGAAGCAGGAAAGACTGAAGCCCACAGGGCCTTTGAGCAGATGTCACCATGACAACAGACTTGAGGCTCTCCCTCACAATGTTAATCTTTATCAGTTCTGTATCACTCTTATCTGTCCTTCGGCTAGGTTTACTAAGATTTTGCACCTGTTATTTCTAGAGGGGAATGAAACACAAAAAGCCAAACTGAAAGCATGAAATACTTTATTTACACAAAAATCTGTTTGTTTCTTAAACTTTGATCTTTCCTCGTTCTCTTCTATGCTTTGCTCCCTCTTGACAATAACACGCAGACCTTGCACTTATGCAAATTCTTTTTAAACCTGGCACAATGTGTCTTGCGCATATTTTGAACGCAGTACATGTGTAGTTCAACAAGGAGAAGTAAATTCTTTTGGTATCCTTGAACTCACCACATGACTGAGATTCCTCTGGTACTTGTTCACATTGATTACGCTTGTTGTAGATGTAGCCTGATTAAGTTACAAAACAAATAATGAATTATTTCTTTCTTTTTCTTTTCTTTTTTTCCTTTTTCTTTTTTTTTAATGTGTGTGCCACTGAACCTGCCTGTGAGATGACTGGTTTTGCTGTTGCCAAGGTGATGTCTGGTCACAAGGCAAACCTTGTGGGGTTGCTACAACAATAATGAAGGGGGCCAATGGAATGCTGTGGTTCACAGCAGGGTGCGACTTGGCGACAGAGTCAATGAGGTGGATCCACTGTCTTATATTCAGTTGGTTTTGTTGGTATGAGGGGTGGGTGGGCTTAGAGTACTGTATTATCACTGCTCTGCCTCCAGGTGTTGCACTGCTATGACGAGTGCACTGCCTGTTGTCAGTTCAGGTGAGGCATGGGGACAAGGGGATGTACATAATTGTGTGCCTGTGAAATTAAACAACTCCATAATGTTAGTGTTTTATCAGTAAGCCTAGTTGGGAACGGGAGGGCCAGAGTGGGAAATAATTTTATTTTTTAATTGTATGTCTAGATTTATGATCACAATCATGGAAGGAAAAAAAAAAAAGACTTTATAGTTTGTGAGGGTACAAAACAACATTTACGTGCCCATCACAAAAAAAATAATGCATTATCTCAATATGATGGGGAACAAAGAAACCACAACATGTGAATTATGTACATTTCATATCTGATATCACCATAAGAAAAAATGGTTAAAAATCTAATGTTTCTACTGAGTTTTTGATACAGTCTTCAAATTGTTTTACGAAAATATATTAATAAAATGTAATACTATTTGTAAAGCCTCAAAGATGGTGTATAGTCCCTCTTTATTTTGGAAAAATGGAACTTTTCAGTATCTGTGTATAGGTGTATTAAAGGGCTGACGAGCACAGCTAACCAGATAAATTAGAATACAAAATACAGTAAATTCAATCTGTGTTGCTTGTATACAGTACATTATAGTCAAAGCAGTTGTAAAAGCAGTAATGGACTTTGTTTCAAGTGGGAGAAATAAGTGCAAACTATGATAAATGTTAAGATTAGCATTTTTGAAAGCTAAAAAATTAAGTTTGAAATATCTTACACCCCACTTTGCTTTCCAGATTTATGTTGCCATCAAGTATACTGTATGATTCTACAGTACAACAGACCTGTGGCCTTTTTGTTGCCTTGCTTTACAATATGTTGTCATATTCTTGACAGAGTATATGGAGGCAGACTACAATAGAGTCTAATGGTTGGCTGGTTTTGGCTATAACGTGAGCTATACACTCTTTGTTGTAATAAACCAAATACACAGCAGGCAGCCCCCGTGAGACAGTGTGATATTTTAAGAGAAGTGTTCGCTTTCTGTGGCATTTAAGTGGGCAGTTTTTCTTTTTTTGTTGCCTCTGTGCTCCTACATCTCTTGGAGAAATATCAATAACAATGACTAATATCTGCACTCAAATTCTTTTAGTATAGAGCTTGTGTAATGATGGCTTATTCAGGAAGGGTCAAAAACGGTTTCATGGATTGGTGACAAGTTGCAGCACCATGCTGCATTCAGACTGCAATGCAAGACATTCTGATTTGTTCTTGCATTGTCCTAGAAGATTATTTCTGAAGATCTGTAATGTACTGAATATTCTTCATCTTGTACCTTTTTTATTTAAAGGTCCAGTGTGTAGGATTTAGTGGCACCTAGCAGTGAAGTTGCAGATTGCAACCAAATGAATACTCTGACACACTTCACCCTCTCCTTCCAAACATGTAAGAAAAACTCTGGTTGGCAAATTCATATAAAAAGCAAAAGACCATATTTAGATCAGAGTTTGGTTTGTCTGTTCTGGGCTGCTGTAGAAAAATGGCAATTCAACATGGTGGACTCCATGGAAGAGGACCCGCTCTTAAGGGTTCATTTCGAGACAACAAAAACAACACGTTTTATATTCATGTTATTATAACCCTAATAAAAACATACGAATGAATGTTATATTAAATTCCTGCAAAGAAATACTCACACACTGGACCTTTTTAAAGAGCATTCAAACCCTGAAACATAAGTGTGTTAATGTTAAGTTTCCCTTTAAGCTCATACAAAATCCCTGATGATCTCTAGACTGATTTACTAGACCAGGGGTTCCTAAACTGGGATTCAGGCGGAACCAGAGGGGGAAATTTGTACATCATGTTAATCAAAGTCATAATAACACGCTTAGTCTGGATATAAAACTATAATTTCTTTGTTTTTGTTCTCACTCAAATAGGCCACAACCTCTGTGACCTGTGCTTTCAATCAGTTTCATCAGGCCTGCTTGCTAGCTCATCCTCATCCTGCAGTAAGAGCATCACTATTTTATGAATCAAACATGCCTGAGAAACTCAATGGTAGCATAAAAGAAACTACAGCGATATATCTGCAGTTATCTTAACTCCATTTTTCTTGAAGGACAGGACATTTCCTCTCTGGTCAGAGGTATGTGGGCCCAAGGTGGCCATTCGTCTTTGAATGAACAAGTTGGTACAAAGAGAAAAAAAAAAAACACACATAAGGACGAAGTTATTGATTGTTAGTGCAACTGTTGGAGCCAAATTAACACATACACTACAGCAATGTGTGCGAGTGTGTTCTTTTCTTTCTTTAGATACAAGTAGAGGAGACTCCAGGGGAAAAAGTTGGGAACCACTGTGCTTCACCACGACTTATTGGAAAGAGAGCTCTGTATTCGGTTTATGTAGAGTGTGTACTCTAGAGACGTAGAGTGTGACGAACTACTTTTTTAAATTTTTTCATTGTCGGCGCTGTAATTCTGTTATCTGCCCTGCTTCTTTTTTCTCCGTCTTAGTTATTATAACACATAATTGGTAATTATGAGTCGGGTTACATTGCAAATTGAACGTAATAATCATTTATCAATTAGGCAAAACTCATCTAACTGTGGGCGACTGATTCATTTACAAGAGACTCTGGACTTCAAGGCTCTGTTTACTTCAAACACTTGACTGTTATTGAATACAGTTTATAAATACACCAACAAATACTGACATTTCACCCCTTTGTTGCATAAATACTACACCGTTTCATATTTTTATTTGCATGTTTAATAGTGTGGAGAACAATAGAGAGATTGTACTTCTTAATCATTCATTATGCTTTTAATTCCTACAGTCAAAAATGTGATCCACATCTCCCAGGCTGCTGACATTACAAAGGTTGCAGAAGCTATGGTTTTGTTTTTATAAAGGAGCCGCTAACTGCAGGAATGAATGATCACCTCCGGCTGTCTCTGTTTGACACCTGACACGGAATATGTGCAGTTGTAGGATGATATTTTACTATGCAAGCACATGACAGACGGGGGTCATATATTCTGGTGTTGCAATTCAGGCGACTCTCTGAAGGTGAGGTTGTGAAGTCACAGTAACACACACTGATATAACCAAGGCCAGCTGTGTCATGCTTTCAGAAAGGGATTTTAAAGCATCATTCAAACTGGACCTTGCTAGGAAAAATGCACCGTCAATGTATCACATCACAAGTTGCATATGACTTTAAACTCTCTGCAAGAGCACACTGCCTACTGTAGCATCAACTGCATCGATGTATGGATATGCTTTCTAATAATACTTTCCATAAAGGATCGTCTAACTGCTACATCAGCAGTTGGGAGTAGTTTGAATCTACAAATGTAGTTGAGCTAATCGATAACAGCAGGCCAGGAGTAGGTAATGAGGCTGTATCAAAATGTGGACTTGAAGCTATTTTATGCCCTGCCAATCTCTTACTTCATCAGCCTTCCCCCAGATCTCATTAATAATGAACCGGGAATGAAAGTTAATGTATGTGATAAAAAATGCATAACCCTCATGAAAACCTATAGGATGAACTGACCTTTCAGTTATTGATGTGTCCGATGCTCTGCACTCGAAACCCTGCTGTTGTTGATGCTTTGCAGGCCCGCGCTAAAAAAATCGCCAGTCTCATCCATTTCACGTCTTTTGATTTGTGAAATGAAGAGCAATACTGGATAAAATGGCGATGAATGGAAACGATTTGCTTTTTAATTGTTTGAAATTGCTTCACAGATTTCTACATATCCACATTTGATGTTTAAAGAACACCTGCTGCACCTTTGTTTTTTTTCAGACGTTGGCAGACCACTAATCAAAACTGGTGTTTTGTAAGCGTGTTTGTAATTCCTGGGGTCATAACAAATTCTAATTAGGCTTGTAGCCATGCCAGGCCAAATTCATTGCAAACAGAAGAGTAATTATTCCCACTGCACAGTATTATTGCCGCAAACTTTTCTATTGATTTAAGAAAAAAAACAAAACAACTAATCAGTCTTTGTATGCACCATAGCGCTCAAGGAGGCAGTAAGGTGATCTCCTACTTAGCTGTGGAAATAGCAGAAGGACTATGATGGTGGGGAGCACCACATGATATGGACAACTTCGTAATAGGCCTCATTAGATGCCCAGAGCCCAAGAAATGTGGCACTCTGTTTCCCATTAGGCTGAAAGCGCAATGATAAAAAACAAAAACAAAACATAATGATGAAAGATAATTGTCAGGAAAAGACGAGGGCATAAATTTCATACTTTATTGTATGCAATCCATAAAACTGTCGTAATATACAATATTAGATCATACAGATTGTGCTAATACAGCACATCTCTATCTATGCACAGACTTCACCCTATATGTTAAAGACACAGGCCTGCTGATTTAATAGAAAATGAATGAAATGTGCCGTCAGTGCTTGAATCCTGAATTGTAGCCATGTAGACAAATTGTACGTTAAAATATTAAAACTTAACATGCTTGAATGCAGCCCTAAAATGTGAACATTTATAGCAAAAATTAGTAGGTGCTGTTGTTCTGGTAACAACCCTCATTAGGCCATAACGGAATATATATTAAAAAATTATCCAGATTTCAAATGTCCGAATAATTTTGTCAGCATGACACTGATTAGCATCTCATTATCAACCGGCCTATTAGCCACTGTCATGTACACTTGTAGGGAACAAAAATGAACTCCACAGTCTGTGCTTCATGAAATATTTATAAAACACCAAAAAACATCATCAGCTCTCTGCAGTGTGTGTGTGAGTCTTTCAATTTGGTGAGCTAGCTAATTACTTTCTGTACCCTGCTACCTAGCTGCTAATCAGTAGCCTTTTTAGCTATCTACTCAGAAGTTAGCCAGCAGCTAGCTGTAGTCATGAAGTGTCTCTGTCTTTCAACAGAGCTTCTTCAGCTTACTTCAATTGTGAGTAACAATAACACGTCATTAGATATGACCAGCTGAATAAGCTTGGATAATCTCTTGGTGTACACACATAGAAGGTTTGGTGTGTGTAATAAGTGCATGTTGTGTGTTTACTGTGTATACTAATAACACTTTTTACACAGGGCTAAAAAGCTGATTCCCACAAGGCAATTCAGGCCACTGTAAGATTATGATAATTATAGTTGGGGTTAGACATGTAGGCTTATGGGGGAATTTAGTATCCAGGGAATTAACATAACTCAATGCATTGTCCCCCTAGGTAACAAAAACAAGAGTATGTGTGCGCCTCTGTGTGTTTTATATTCTCTTCCAGTATGTGAAATCATCACGATGAAGTCCTTGCCTAATCTCAGCCTGCATCTCCACCTCCCACCAACAATGGCTGCGGCGCCATCTTGTGAACGAATGAAGTAAGTTCCTTTGAATGCTTTGTAATGCTGACATGAAGAGCTTGCTTGCCCTGAGCGCCGAACAGGAAGTATATTCAGAAGTACATTTTGTCATCTGTCAGTACTGGTTGTACAGCTCTTATATTTTAAGACAGGGTGGTGAGTTCGCAGGGCTTTGAGGCAGGAGGAGACACAGAAATACAGCGATCACTGCAGCATCAGTAGATGGCAGTAGCATCACACCATGGCAAAGGTACTGATTAATAACCATTGCATGAGATCATAAAATCCTTTGTAGACAAATAACAAGTAGCCTTAAGCTGTGGTAAACAAAATACAAAACTGCAATTATCATTTATCAGATACTCTGTGTGTGTGTGTGTGTGTGTGTGTGTGTGTGTGTGTATAGGCAACAAGCCTATTATAATATATTTGAGTTTATTTAAATTCATTACCTTCCAGGAGGGTTACCGTAATGCTGCATGTGACTGAGGGAGTGTATCAATGATGTTTGCTGTTTATTAAACATAAGCAAAGAAGCGATCCTGAGTTAATTCCCTCCCGATAATAAAATGTGTCGGCTCTCTTTTAAGTCACACTCATAATTAGAAATTGAGATAAGTTATAACAACTGCGAGACGCCGTAACTCAGTCACAGATTTAGAAAATGTAGACTAATTGCATTTCGCTCCTTATCTCATAAATTGGATCCATCCCAGAGCTCGGATGGAAATCCCCGTCTTCAGTCACGCCCGTGCACGTGGATGCTGTGGGTTTTCAGAGGCTTGACAAAACTAAGAAGTTGGGAGGGGTTTCGTAATCATCATCAACTCGAGGAGGGGGGGGAGAAGAAGAAGAAGAAAAAAAAAAAACATGACAGATGCTGCCTTGTACTTGCTGCTTGCACTGGAGTTAATGGTGTGAGTAGCATGTTAAGTTGAGGCTTGCTTGCGGGGGCCGAGGCCACTGCGCAGACACTTGACATACTGTATGAGAGGTCGTTAGAAACATTTACATGACTGTGCATCTGATTGTAGAGGAGAAATGGCAGCGCTGAGGTCAGGTTTAAACCCCCCACACCCCCCTCTGCTCTGTATAGTCATGTCGAAACAACCTCCGCCTGACTTGGAAAGATCACAGCTGAGTCAACATGTTGTTTTTGCTCTAAATTATACACAACACAGCAGCAGGATCCCTGTTCCTATATGTACTATGTAGCATATTCCTCTCTGTGGTATGCGTTTAGCAGGAAATTCTTTGCCCTCTGTTCTTCTATGCAGTCCACCACACACAAACATCTCAAAATAAAACATGAGGGTTGCTCAGTATGTGGTGTGGTGTACACCATTCCTACTTTTTTTTTTTTTACAGGCATTGTGTGATCTGCCAGTCTCATGTTAGCACAGGATGTTTGTGCAGAGCTTTGGTCTCTGCATCGTGCCTGCTCCCTGCTGGCCCGTTGACCAGATGGGTCATTGACTGTGTAGTCGGGGGCTGTGGCGGACCCCTTCTGTTCTCTGTGTGCATCCACTCATGGGATTTAAACTCCAGAGACCAGAATCATAGAGGCTGGATGACATGCGCACATATATGAATTCAGAGCACACACACATACCCCGCGCAGGTACATCGAGGGATGGCAGAGAATGTATGTTCGTATGAGGATGTGTGCTACATTTTTTCATTCCCGGCGGAGGAGCCGGATCTGTCAGGGGGCGCACTGTTTTTCAGATTAACAGAGAAATTAACAAAGGAAAAATGTAATTTTATTTAATAAGCTCGAAGCAGACCTGATCTTTTATCATTTCAGACAAGCTGTTCAGGAGGGTTACATTACTGAAGTGAGATTTTTCTTGCCATGTCATGTGGAAATTTAGTCAAGTCATCTTCAACTGTTATTGCAGTCCATTAACTCCATTGTGAAGATACATAATTGATGCAGCCTTTGGGTAGAGTTTAATCAAATGGAGAGTGCTCCACACTCCACCGCCAACTGAAAAATGAGACACACAATCCTCAGCGATGTAGTTTGCATGGTAAGACTATAATTCACACTTTGAATTGATTTATAATCATTTGACTGCACACTTCCTGCACGACGTCCCCCAACCCAAAAAAAAAATTGTAGCTTTTCAGGTGGATCCAGGTGAAGGATTTATCTGCCTGAATTAGGATCAGTTTTAAGAAGAAAGACTAAATAAAAGCATAACACCAGAGAGCTGTTCTTACTAATCTACTCCCAGACAAGCAGTCTGTATTCTCGACACCTTTCGGGGTTTTCAGTTTCGTTTCATCTTTGTTTGATGTGGATTTCTATCACTCACCTTCAACTATCTATTTCCATTTCATATTTTGTTTCTTTTTAGGTATTTGCTTTTTCTTTGAAATAACAGCGCTCTGTGTGGGATGTGGAAATGCATTGTTTATGCCATGCTCCTTGAAATCAAGGGCTTAGCTCTCTAGTTTAATTTCACAGCCAGACAGCACTTATCTCTGTCAACTCCCTGTTTTAAACCACAGATGATCTGCCTCGCTTTAAACACTGCTGGCTTTTGCTCGTGTAACCTGAGCTGTCGTTCGGTGTTAAAAATGTGCCACTTTAATTTATACAAGCCCCCGAATGTGAGTTGCATCCTTCATTCAGCCAAAGCATAACAAATATGCAACATATTCACGAGATCCATGCCAGCACTCGGTACTTCTTTTCTCCTTGAATGCGTTTTTCTGACAGGGGAAATTGGGGGAAAGCAGAAGATTAGCGCACCTACTCAGCTGCAAATTCTGAAGAGCATTCGTCTCACTCAGCTGTCTTAATAACACAGCAGTCAATTAAATCCATGAAGTCAGATATGTAATTTTCAAATAATCATTAACTTGGGGATAGATGGAATTAGAAGTTTGGATATCAGAGGGAGAGATGGGAGGGGAGGGCGGCAGGAGAGGCATAACCGTCGTTACCGTGGAGGCAACACGTACTAAATCCCCTAGCCAAAGATGAGTGAAGATAAAGGAGGTGACTGAGCTAATTGTGTACTGTCAGAATCCATATCTCTAACGACTGTCAAATGAGCAAATTTCAAATGTATTCTCTCCACCCACCCAACTCCCCCCAGGAGTAAAAGTGGAGAGAGAGCGAGGCAGAGGGAGAGAGGGAGGAATAAATACCAGGAGACACTAATGTGATGAGAATGATGCCTGGTCTCTTCCGCTGATTAAAAATGCAATAACACTGTGGCAAACACACACACACACACACACACACACACACACACATGCACCACTCACTGTGGAGCCTAAGCAAGGCCAGGAGTAGTTTTGTGGACCCACAGATATGAAATGGCAGCAAATGACTCCAAACTAATTTATTCACTCAGAAAAATAGGCTCTATCTTTTTCTTGGATCTTGTAAAACAAACACAGCATTCAGCTCTGGAGCTTGTTCATAAAAGTTCCGCGTGATCTTTCTTTAGATGATAATTAGTGCCTGTGAGGAGATGTGGATGTTGTGATTCATGTCTAACTGAAGGCTATCTTACTGTACCACTAATTATGAAATCTTAGTGTCGCTGTGTGCTGGTAACAGTAAGAAAGAAAGGGGAAAGAAGCTTGTAAACAAAAAAGTGCCATGAGGAAGTTTTGAGAACGAATGCAGTGGGGGAAAGAATAAGAACAGTGAGCAGTGTCTTTATCCACCCCACGTTATATCAGGCCTCAGTTGGTTACTGACGGGAAACAGATAAGGTTTCACTCTGGCTGGAGTTGGATAATTGGACATTTATGGAGAGATAGGAGAGCCCAGGGCCCAGGAGCCATGAAACGGAGCTAATCTAGACTCAGCATCAGTAAATTGTCTGTGAAAGAGCGCATCAGGAGTTCTGACAAGATAAGGAAGGCTTTCTTCAAAGGCAGAGCTGGACCAAAGTGACATGAAAACTCAGATAGAAGAGAGCCCGAGTGTTTGGTGCCAAGACTTCTACATGGCACATGAGGCGCAGACTGAAATGTACATTTCACATAGCAGCGAGCAGCCTCACCCTGTCATCCAAACTGGGTCAGGCAGACAGCATTCTTTTACAGTTTCCAGGATAGTTTTGACAAGTTTGTAACTAGACAGCTACTTAAGAGTCAAAACTCTTGGCGAGTGTGCACTCTGTAAAAATTTGAAGAGTCTTTAATATCTATTCTTCGACTTCAAATGATCCACGCGTAACAACCTGCGACAGCCAGTCCTTAGAATTTGAAACATTTAAGTCCTCCTTATGGAGTGTGCCTTGCTCTCGGTCCACCGTGATTAGTTTCCTCCCTTTGATGTTTTCCCCACTTGATTCTCGCAGGAAACTGCTGCCTACAGAACAGGTGCATACCGAGCAGGTGGGCCATCGCATAGGAGCCTGGAGAACTTGGAGCTGGAGTAAACTATACTTCACACTATTTTAGGCTGGTAAAAACCATCCCTGAACATGCTTGTGTGTTTAGATTGTTCTATATTTTCTGCCTATCAAAGATCATCTCTCTCTCTCTCTCTCTCTCTCTCTCTCTCTCTCTCTCTCTCTCGAAGTCCAGACCCAAAATACTCTTTGCTGTTTTAGGATTTCTTTTATTTTTGCTGAGCTGCAAATCTAAACTCTGTTCAGCCCCTACTGATTACGTGCACACTGACACACGCAATTAATTTGGTGGGGGAGAGGCTAGTCTTAATTGGGCATAAGTAGGATTTTTCTTGGCTGCGTGGAACAGAAAATGACAGACTGCGTGTATGAGAAGTAAAGACCATCTGGTCCCACAGGAGCTGAGAGAGATGCCAGACAAATGGAAAGAGAAACAACAGAAAACCTGTGTTGGTAAGGATCTAATTCCCCCTTTTTTCCTCCCCCCTCTCTTTGTCTCTCTCTCACACACACACTGAAACAAAAAAAGAGGATTCAGCATCTCTCGGTCATATATCATTTGCCCATGTAACCGCCTAGAGGGAGATACTTACCACGTGAAGAAACAGAAGTCTCTCATGCATGTCCTATTCATGTTTTTATATAATGATCAATTATGAAAATAGTAACATTATGCTTGCAGGCAGGAGCTGGAATAAAGAACGGTTAGCTCGTAAAGTCTTGGTCATCAGCAGGACAAATTGATCTGACATGTTATATTATTCATCTAGGGGGATTGGTGGAGGGAGCAACAGCGAGCGAGAAACAAAAGGATGAGACAGAAAGAGCAAAAGGTGAGTAAACGAGTCAGCTAGTGGACATCCTCTCCTCTGCATGACAGCGCTGCTCAGCGAGCTCGCTAATGTGCCCTGTCATGGGGGAGAGACAGTAAACGAGCACATGACATTTCCATCGGTATACATAAACACATAAACAAAGCGGTAATTAATTGTAGCTCTTCATCCCCCTGCGATGCAACACAAACACTCACGCACATCCACAGAAATAACTATGATATGCTGTCTGCTTTAATAGTATAAAAGATAACAAAATGATTTTTTATTACATGTTCATAATTTGACAGACATCACAACATACTTGCATGATTGCTCTGATAATAATGCTTCCCACACCATAATTAGGCATAATATACCCAATACGAAACTATATAAAACAAACATGCTTGCAGATACAGCGGGGGTCAATTCAACAACAGATTAAAGCCATATTCTGTTATTTAATGAAGTCTGGTTCTTGTCAAGAAAACAAACGGCAGAAGGATGCTGAAGCTCATTATCATTTTCAGAATTTATTTCTCTTTTTTTCTTTTCATTTTTTTTTTTTTTTTTTTTTTTTTGGTTTACATCAAATAGAACAGACATACATTGGCACATGCAAAGTGAACACTTTGTGGTGCTTTTCATTACCATCCAAATCCAATTGAACAAAGACTGGATATCTACTTTTGTACTCCAAACATGAAAATACTCTCGAATATTTACAAAAAAAATATACTTACAATGCCCATCACTCTAACATAATAATCATCTGGGACTGATTTGAGTTGGTAAAACAAAATACTGTATGTGGCAGAGCTTGCTGTTCAAGGTAATTAAATCAACTGCAAGAAAAAGAGGCACAGAAGAAGAAAAATCACTTAGAAACAATACAAAACAGAAATCAGATAATGGGAACCCCAAGAGAATATGGCTTTAATGACATTTTAAAAGAAAAATATCTTGAAAGCAGATCCACTGTCCTTTTTTTTTCTTTAATTTTTTTTTTCTTTTTACTCGTGGTCGTCCTCGTTCACAGTGACCCCTTTTAGCAGGCAAGTTGTTCTCTGTCGGAGAGAAGGGGGCCACAACACAAGTTTAAAACCTACAGTTGGGTTCGTGAGGCTGATCCAGCCACACTGGCCTACAGCTGTGCTAGTCTCTTGTCAGGACTCATGTATCATGTCTGGATGAAAGTTGGATGCTATCCACAGTCCTGGAGTGCATAGGTACTGCAGGTGGTGCTGGGATGCCTGTGCTCGCTCTCCTGTCTCTCTCTGTCTGTCTTTCTCTGTCCCCTCCCTTTTCAATCACAGATAAAGGACAAACATCATTCACGTTCAAGCAGATCAGATCCTGAGGTTGTTGTAACTCACATACGTTTTCTTGGTGGCTTGACCTGAGAACAGAGTGGGGGAAAAAGAAAAAAGATGATTTACTTTGAGCGCTGCTAAAACAAACCAACCCCCTCCTCCCCAAGAAAAAGAAGGAAAATATGCATCTAGCAGAGGCAAATAAACATCATCTGCTTTTGTAAACTCATCCGACTGTGCAGCGCATTCTTATCACCAACTGCGTGCAATCAGAAGCAATATTTTTCTGGCCTAGTGTATCATTTCAATTCACAATGCTCCAGTGTAAAGCCTTAGTTTCTATTTTCAGATGTTAACTAGTGATAAAAACACAAACACCACACAAGTGAGCACCGAACAAATGCTAGGGCATGCAATGTGATCCCAGTCTGGATTGCCATGGAAACATATCAGAATGTGGCTGAGTGCCTAGGTGCTGCGTGTGTTTGTTTCCTCCTGTAATATCTATCGTCATGAGAACCAATTTGAGTTTCAAGCACATGGAGTGAAGACATTTTTTTTTGTTGTTGTTTGTTTGTTCTTTTTTTTTTGATGACTTCTGTAAAAAAAAAAAGAAAAAAAAAGGCTGTTTTAGGTAATAAAGTCTTTGGATCAGGTTGATTTTAGGGTAGGCGCTGATGCATGTACAAGAAACTGTGTATATTACGCAGGTGCGTCGTCCTTTCTGCATGGTGGAGAAGGCGGGTGTACATTTTTTTTTAATCACAGACATTGCTATAAATTCTCATTCTGCTGCTTTAATGTTGCTACGGCAACCAACTCCCATGGGCGACGCAATTAAAGTCGCACCATTTCTTTACAGCTGCATTTTGTGGTCTTGGCCAGCAAGAACGATGAATAAAACATTAGTAAATGTACAAGATATCCTTCCTGTTAACCATAAATAGTCATCAGGAAGATCAGTCTTTTATTGAGCAAGTGTGTGTGTTTGTGTGTGTGTGTTGTCTGGGATGGAGACGTCCTACGCTATCATCTTAATTTGCAATATCAATAGTTGATTATTCATCTCATCCTAAACCTTTTCATATCTTTCCCCCTGTTTTTATTTTAGTCCTTTTTGCTCATCAGAAATTCGTCTAAAAACATCCAGTCATCCACATATGCCTGGACAGAATAATGAAGCATTTGAACATGTCTAATTCGCAGGTTAAATCCTCCCGTCCCTTAAGAGGTGTAATCATGAAGATATTACACCATATCAATACCAATGTAAATCTGCAGAACTGCTAATGCTCCTAATCTTATAAATCACTCCGAGTCATCTCACATAGGGCTGATGGGCCCTGAAACGGAGGTATTTGGCGCTCTGATGGTTACAGGAATTGACGGACAGTCTCCCGGGATGGTCGAGGCACAGTTCAGGTTTCGGGGCGGTCATGCACATAAATTCACCATTAATAAATGTCACTTCTCCTGCCGCTAAAAAAGAAGGGCAAGAGGAGGAGAGGGTGTGCAGGGAGGGGAGATGAGGCGAGAAGACGTTCGTGTAGGAGAGGCAGAAGGTGAGAGACACACAGAGCAGATGACACGGTGCACTTTTGGGAGGGACTCCCAGAGACGGCCTGCTTCGCTTGGGGACTTTTGATGTGCTGCTGCGACAGATGTTAAGGTTTTGCCCTCAATGCAGAGTATTTGCTCATCGAGCCACATGTGTGACTGGCAAGGATGTGCTCCCCATCCCCTGTTACACTTGCATCAGCTCTCTGACTTATATATATATATATATGCGTAACTCACACTTTGAGTCACACACAGATACACACATTGAAAACCGCACGCACAGTTGCACCCTCGCAGTTGTACGCGTACACACATACACAAGCTTATTCGTCTCATGACAGATGAGTGTGACAACTGTTCGGCTGTTTGGAGAAATTCCCAGGAAAATCTGTCATCTCATAGGCATAATTCAAAGAGGGGTTGAGGGGCTGGTGCACCTGTGGGTGCCATGATCGCTCTATGTGATTAGAAGCATTGCGGGAGAGGAGTCCTTTGGAGTCTGTGATGTGTGATTTGCATGAGCTGTCAATCATCTCTGTCTTCATCCTGACAACTAGAGAGGAGCAAAGAGCCTCCATGGCAACGCTGGTCTAAAATCTCTAAGCGCTAGCGTTGATGTTTTTCGCTCAAAACAAACACTGTATCACCTAACTATGGAAGAATGTAGGCTTCCCCACTCATATACTAATGCCCAGTATTATCCTTTACTAACAGGATCATGCTTACTGTTTCAGATGAAGGGTGGTATGAGTAATACACAGCTACAGAGACAGATTATCTGCTACCATTCCTGGTGACAAAGCCCTCGCTTCTTCAAATATCTTCACAGAGCAAGTCCCCCCAACTTCTTTCACGCTCACTGCCGTGCACTTGGGCTAAAGGTCTAACCATTTATCATGGAACAAGATAACTGTGTCCATTCTATAGCGTATTGTACACAGTTTTTTTTTTTTTTTTACCGAAGCAGCCATCCAATTAAACTGCCCAAATGGGACTTCCTAGTATAAGAAAGGAAATATGAGAAAGGTGCGAGAAAGAATAGAAAAACATCTCATTCACCGTCTTTATTAAAATAAGATTTGAAAACCAATTGAAATCTCCATAGCAGAGTTATACAGTAGCAGTGAAAAGTTTGGGCCCACCTTCTCATTCAGTGTTTTCTCTCTATTCTTCTAGCTTCCTACATTGTATATATTCGGTGTCAATCTACAATGTAGGAAGCTATAAGGAAGCTATAAGAATAGAATATATATACTGTGTATACGGTCTGTATAATCTGATATCGATGTAAGCTTTATTAATTGGACAGTCACAAATGATTTTATAATGCCGACTTTGCGTGCATAACTTGCCTTGATAATTTCACAACATACAGTGATACACTTAGGCTGTGATCATAGTGTGCAGTTACTGCTACTCCCACCATGTAACAACAGCTGTAAAAAAAAATCTTTAACACAAGCATGACTCAATGATTTTTCTTTTTTTCTGTATATTTCTTATTTATGAGTCAGTTCTTACCCATTTTTGAATTTCCCCGGTGGGGGATCATTATAGTCTATCTTATCTTATTCTGTACCAAATACTAACGATTGCATTCTGAGCTTTAAAGTAATAGATGGTTAACACATGAAATGAGGTCTAATGTAAACTTTAATGAGCTTGGTTCATGCTGCACACGTGCGTAGCTCTGGGGCTTTGAGATTCTCTTAGTGGGTTACTTACTCATGGGGTCAGCAGCGGGGTTCTCACACAGCTCAGTCTTAGCCTCTCCGTTTGGCCTCTCGTTGGGCTTCTGGGACAGACGCGATGACATTGTGGCAGCTGTGACCACAGCCTTGAAGCTACGCTTCCTCTTCTGTACGTTCATCTCAGGGTGGAAGATAATGATGTACACCTTGGGCATGTAGAGCATGCCCAGTGCTACCGAGGCACTGAGGTTCATGGAGATGGTCAGGGTGGTCGTCTGAATGTACAGCTGGAAGAAACACAGACAGGTAAAAGAGAATTAGCACACATAATGTAAATGGACAATTTGTCTCTGTGAGGTATGAACTTGGACTTGGCAGCTCTATGAGGCAGACAGTTAAGCCAGGAGCAGCGTTTAAACCCTTATCAAGAAAGATGAGAGACGAGGCAGTTATGATGGCTAAACATCTGTGGCCAATTACAGAGCAGTCACACTGTTGAGCACAGTGAGGCAAAACCTAATAATAACATCGCCTGATAATAAAAATGTGAGTATCCAGCAAAAAAAGCTCATTGGTCGTCATTTTTAAAAAAAAATGCTAGCGTGTAGAGAAGCGTCCTGAGAGACGGGATCTACATCACAAGAGGAAATTATATACTAATATAATACAAAACCTCCTGACAATAGCTGATAAGTCTTTGATAATATTATTATCAGATATGTAGGTGGATAGTCTACTTGCTATGTGTAGCTGTCGGAAAAAGAGCAGCCATGTGTACGGTACTATAATCCAGCAGCATTTATTAAAGCCTGACCTGCAGCTACTCAGTCAAGTCAAAGTCGGTTCAAGCGTATTAATGACAATAGCAGAAGCATCACCATGACTTTATCAAAATGTCCTCATATGGCCTCCTTTCTACCAGCCTGTCCGCCCGGACCCTTGACTAGATTGATAGACTACACTGTCGAGACGAGGATCAGCCCGTGACATGCTGTCACCTTTCCTCTGCCGTCATAGCAGATGTTTTATCTCACCACTCAGGCATTCATCAGACCAATCTACAGCCTCTGAGCCACTTCTTCATCCGCTAACAGTTTGTGTGCTCTGTGCATTTTAATGTAAATTCCTCCGAGAGCATAACAAAAAAGACTTCTTTCCTGGTGTTGTCAGAACACCGCATCTGCAGTAAACAGCAGGTCTACGTTCTCTATCCCGCAGCTCTGCACACAGTGGAGTGCAGCCAGTGAAAGGCTCTCACTGCGTTAAGTGGTGAGATCATTCATAAGGCTGCCATTCATGTGAGCCCTATGCTGGTACATTCTCTCGCATGCTTCCTCCGCGACCTTCCTTCTCAGAGGTTACCTTTCACATTGTCAAGCTGTAATTGCGAGCTTACACAACAGTACGGTTTAGGTTAATATGAATTTCATATACGGACTTCATCAAAAGGTAGTCATTTCACTAAGAGGTAGTGGAGTCAGTAATTCAGCAGACACGCGAGAGACTCTTGTGTCATTTAAGGGTCTTGGAGGAGAAAGACTAACTTCAAGAGGGGCTTCGAGGGTAGATCACCAAAGCCTCCTCACTAATCTACTGCACTTGAAAGCATCAGATGTGACTTATACGCTGCCTTCCAGCCAGCCACTGGTGATGCGGATGGGGGGAGATGATACAATTGTAAACACATTAACCACCATAGTGTATCTGCAGAGCTGAGAAATGCTCACTGATTCAGGGAGAGGAGGAAATGTCACCATTTGCATACAGTTTTTCTTGGTAAATAGCACGACTAATGGTAATTTCTTTCATACAACATTCCTCATTTACATGCCACCCATGTCATTGTCTTCCAATCTCCACCAATAATTTAGTTGCCTGATATCAACATGCCAATACACTCAACCACTTCTTTCTCCCCCCCCCATCCCCTCCCGTTTCTCGGTGGAGCAGCATTAGATGCTGCCTGGTGCACAATGCATTAATAACCATATGAATATCACATTGCTCTCGGTGCATTCTGTTCTGTGTCACACGAAACTGGGCGGGGGGTGAGCTTTGGCTGTTTCGTGTTTGAGCTGCGAATTAGCAGCGTTTATGATTAGATATTGGAGCGAGCGATCAAAGCGCGTGCGAAGGAGCGCACGTGGCGTCAAATATCACCGGGGAATCTCAGCCCTTGCGTTTGGTAGTTGTTAACCCGTCCAGTATCCATAGCAACACTAGAGAGTTTGGTGTGAGCAACAAAACACGGCCGGAATGAGCTTCTAATGAGATTCTGATACCATAGATGCTGACCCTATCAGAACTGATTTACTGACCACGCAGGAGAGTTGATCCAGAAACAGGCACACAAAAAACATCGGTTGCTTGCACATACTCATCACACCCAAGCGAGAAAACACACACACACAAAAAAAACATGCGGATATGTAGGCCTCCATTCCCTTTAATACGGCTAACACATGCGCACAAGCATAAACCGAACCAAATCCCTTTCCTTAATGTCTCTAATCAGCGAGTCAGGGTTTCTCATTGTGCCTCTCTATGAGCTTGACCCAAATTCGTAGCCCCTCTCACCCACCGCTCGAATGTTTAGCTTGTCACAGAACATTCATAATTAATTCCTGTTGCTTTAACATAAATAAATACATGAAGTCATTTTCACAACTGCTTGGCAACTAACTATTTATAGAAACAGTAATGATTTATTAACATCCTCATCAGGAATCAAACGCTTGCATTTGAATCTTTTTTTTTTTTTTTTTACATCTCATTGACAAGCCAAATTCCAACATCCAGCCACAACAAACAACATGTCTTCCATTTAGACAAAAAGCTGCTGAGGGTATTTCTCATAATTATATCCACGAGGGACATGCTTACTGAAAAGGCAATTTAGTCGGATATGGTTAAGTACCATGAATGCACACAGCTATAAGGACTTCAGTGAGTGACAATTGGGATGCTCTCTGCCCCGTTAGAGAATGCCTTCAATAATGGATCCAGGGGATTTGCAGTTCCCTCTCAAGTACCTGGATGTCTCCTGTTGTTTGGGGTGGCCTACTTTCTAGCCGGGCCCATGTCATGAATAACTCTGGATTTGCGCTGCAAAGCCCTATCCCAGATTGGAGACACCACTCTCTGTATGGTATGTGGACGGTCTCCCCTTCATTTTAATTCTGCACAGGAGGTCCCCATTACTGGAAGAGATTGGTAGAGAAAGAGGTTGTGACACATATTATCAGCTCTGCGGGTGTTTAGAGCAGGTAGTGGTCAAAACAATCCGAGGAGTTTTGATCCTTCCTCCTTTACATTGTGTATACATACTCTTTGGACAAATATTCTAGCAGTGGCACATTTTTGATCCAAAATCTAGTACTGGGAGTAAACGTGTATTATCTTAGTTTAGCTTCCAGAAGTGTCCCAGAAGTCAGAAATAATCTCTGAGAAGAGAGTTGTTTCGGTAATGCTTGATGGCAATAAGCTTATTAAAAGATTTTGTTATTGACAAAAACATTTTTTTTTTCGTGACTGACTTTGTGCCGGTTCAAAAAACACATGCTGCCTATGCAGACACCAGTGTCCTCACCACGTTATGCTGCGACAGTGATAATTCTGTCAGAACCGAAGAATTAAGCTGCAATAAATCAAACTTTGATCGCTAAAATAAAACTCTGATCACATTATCTTCACGAGGCGGCATCATTAAGATAAGCTGGAAGACAAGGTTGCTTAGTGAAAGTGCAATAAAACGTGTATTTGAGCACGATTATGTCCCCCTCAAGAAGGGTATCTCATCTTAATTGCAACATTTAAAATTGAGTTTATATCTTATTTCTTATTTGTTTATTTCAAATTATAGCAGAGCTACAGTAATTCAGGGAGAGGTGTGTTCATATTGGTATGGTGCATTTCTTGGGTAACATTATAGAAATATATTTCCTCCCACCTATAGAGGACGTGAAGTAGGAGACAGGCGAGCCACAGCCTGCAGAGGGTTTCCAACATCATTACTGTATGTGTGCAACACTGAACAATACAAGGAAAGGGTGACATGTTTTGGAACAATGTGTTTGTATAGAGTTTATATGATATATAATTTCACTCAGAGTTGACTTAACTGCTATTTTAATTTGCATACATTAAATAAGATGAGTTGCTTGACCCTATTTATTAGTTTTGGTTTCATTTCCCTGGCTTACCTTGGCTATTTGCCTATACTCAAGCCCTACTATTAAAAAGTGTTGCTACTTTCTGCATTTAGTCTATTTCTCCAAACTGCAACTCTCCCAATATGTCAATACTTCATTATAATTTCTACTTTGTGTCTCGGAGTGTTATAAAACACGTCACACTCTCTCTTCCACCTGATGAATAAATACAAGCCCAGGTGATGGTATCCTCTTTATCTTGAGGGATGTTCAGCATCTAGTTTCAAAATAAAAACTACAACCTTTCCTTGTCTCCATTACTTGTGACCAGTTTTAGCCTTTTGCCTGCAGTCTGCCTCCGGTGCAATCTATTTAAGGTTTCAAGCATAAAATAACTGTTGATATTCTCCATATCTGTCCAAAAAAGTGTCAAGTGTAACTCCCATCAAGTGCAGTTGTTTGCAGAGAGACGGGAGGAGGATTAGAAAGTGCAATTTTAATTTTACCTGGAATGAGAAAGTTTTTACTAAGTATATATAGTCATTGCTAATGGTTTTCGGCAGCACTGCAAGAGTGCTTGTGGGTACAGGAGACATCTTACAAGAGCCTAAGTGGTTTCTAGACATGTATTGAGGTATGTACGTTTTCATGACATGCAGTCCTCCTTTATGCATGAATGAATCTTGTGGATGTTTCTGTGCCGAAAGTTTCTTTGCCTCAGGAAAAATGTTTCCGTATATCATCGTCATCATCATTCAGATCTGCAAGAAACGTTCAATTTTGTGGTCACAGATGTTTCTGAATAAGAGAGTTCTCGTGTTCAGTGACAGCATCCTTTTGAATCTATTTTGCTTGTTCCTTTTACATAAAAAGTAACTTTTGCAGTGAATATATAAAAAACCATAACAATGTTTTGCACATTTCAGCAGTGACTCTCAGGCCTGGTGTTTGTTTCAAAGGTCAGTTGATCTCCAGGCCCGAGGACAGCTGAATGTGGATGCTGGTGCCTCTCACAGTAATTAACTTGAGTGTGTTGAGTAGTTGACTGAGTATGTGCAGGTGCAGGGGAGGCGAGGGGATGCTCTGTGATCTTTTGTTACCACTTTCGCATGGCTTCCCTTTAACATGAGTTTGAATGGACACAACAGAGGGAGGAGGGTGAGGGAGTCACAGGTGTGGAAAGTAAAGGGCATCTAAATGGTGTTGAGTTAAAGAAATTCCACTCAGAGCGCAGTGGCAACTTTTGCTACAAAACCGTGCAACAAAACAACACAAGGTCAAACAGCCTTCTAAATTGTTTTGGATTATGACTGGAAGCTGGTATCATATTGTCTGTGTTTTAATAAATCTTTTGATATCGGGCAACCTGGGGCGAAGGAGATATTCAAATCTGCGTGGGTGTTTGGCCACATCTGCTTTTAAAAACACAACAGGGCATGGCGCTTATAACGCGAGGGTACAGTCAAAATCCGTGACATTGCATCACATTTAGCCTCCAACAGTTCATTCACATGCAGATCCACACCCACTATTTTTTGTATTTCGTACCATTAATTTAAGTAAAGTATTCACGAGGGGATCTCATGAACCAGTCTTAACAAAAACAGATGCGAGTAATGTGCGTTCGTACTGTAGAGCACAAGTAAACTGAAGCGATGGGCAGGGCAGCTTCGCTTCACTTTAACTACAGGGCAGAAGCATGTTATCAAGACATGAAAAGGCACTTCTCACTAGCAGTGGAAAGGGAGAAGGAACCAATACACCCACAGAGGCCATTACACCAGGATGCTGTGGTGTGAACTGGAGGTAAGTGGAAGGCAAGACGCGGTGTGAAGAAAGAGTTAACTGCATAAAGGGAAAAGATAAACACATTACTGCCTCACTAGTCGCCGCGAGTAGCATAATGAACTCCTAATCGCTGCTGAGGGTGTAATTCATCTATGAAATCAGCAGCAAATTGAGATGAGGAAAATCAGTTTTTGATCCATCTCATGCCGTAGCTTAGCAGGAAGGATATTGAACGGCGTGCCTCTCAAAAGGTTAGGAGTAACACTTTCCTGTCGGTATCGATATTCTGTCAGTGGAAAACTTCCCCTCCGCTCCGTCTTGCACACACGGCCTGCCAAGCAGCACGCGTAGCTCATGAGATCAGCAGGCGAATGCATCTGTATTCTGTCCGGCGCTGGCCACATAAGCAATGACTAGCACATCAGGTCAAAATGTCAGATTCTCAATCAACTCCAGTAGCACCCCAATGTCAAATGCTTTGTTGAGTCAAGCGCCGCTGTCATAGACGGAATGTGTTGAATCAAACTTCTATTTACCCCGCATTTCTCCCTGCCTTCCTCCTCCCGCAGCTCCTCATCCTCATCTTCCTCCGCCTCCTCAACCTGCTTGTCTTCCTCTCCAGCGAGAGACATAATAGTATATGTTGAGCCCTAGGCATAAAAGCTGAGATAATGGCATCTGGAGGCATCTGCCGGCATCCCCATCCGTATCACTCCTCAGGCATTTCAGGCATTCTGGTGCTTAACATCCAACCCTTCCGCTGTCTTTATACGCCTATTTCTGTCTGTGTCCAAGTGTGGGTTTTCATGCACATCAGAGCTATGTGAATATGAAATGAAAAGGAAATGAACCCCTAACTTACACTGAAACTAAATGTGTGTGTATGTGTGTGTGTGTGTGTGTGTGTACTCCCTTTATGTACTGTTTGTGTTTTCATTTTGTATTCGAACAAATATGCATGTGTGCATATGTTTGGACAAGATAAAAACAGGGCTGAAGGAATGAAAGGGAAATTTGTGAGAGGAGGGAGAGAGACAAAGAGAAGGGTGGTGACGCGGAGAGAGAAAGCAAAAGAGAAAGAAATGACTCACCTTCTCCGCTGACTGGGCCGTGCCAAAGAAAATCGGGATGAAGGCCAGCCAGACTATGCAAGTGGTGTACATAGTGAAGCCAATGGGTTTGGCTTCATTGAAGTCTTCCGGTACATCCCTTGTCTTGATGGCGTAGATGGTGCAGGTCACCATCAACAGGATGCTGTAGCCCAGCGAACAGATTATCTGCAGGTCTGTGATGTCACACTTCAGCACGCCACGGGCCAGCATGGGATTGATGGTTTTCTGCTCATCGTAGTCGACGATGGTGTTTGGAGGGTCGACGGCAAACCACACCAGCACACCCAGCAGCTGCACGCAGATCAGGCTGGAAGTGATTGCGATCTGGGAGGTGGGACTGATGAAGCGAGGGGCCGTGACCGTCTGCTTGCCTTGCTCGAAGATTCGATAGATGCGGTTGGTCTTGGTGAGCAGTGCGGCGTAGCTGATGCACATGCCCAGGCCGAGGAAGATCCTCCTGAACGCACACACAGCCACGTCAGGCTTGGCAATCATGAGGAAGGTGATGATGTAACACAGAAAGATGCCAGTTAGCAGCACGTAGCTCAGCTCTCGGCCTGATGCCCGCACGATGGGTGTGTCGTTGTAGCGTACAAAGGTCGCCATGACGAAGATGGTGGCGATGATACCAAGCATGGCCAGGAAGACGGGAATAATCGCCCAGGGTGAGTGCCACTCCAGCTTGACTATCGGGATGGGCTGGCAGGCTGTTCTGTTGGGGTTGGGCCTCATGTTGTACGCACACAGTCTGCAGGAAGTTTCGTCGTACTGGTACTGGTAGCCGTCACAGAGTTCACAGTGCCAGCAGCATGGCATGCCCTTAACTCTCTTCTTCCTCTCTCCAGTTTTGCAGGGCAGACTGCACACTGAGATAGGCACCTCCTGCTCCCCATCTGGCCACTGTAGCTCCTCCAGCTGGGAGAGAGATGACACACAGCACAAGAACAAAGGGGTGAGCAACCAATAAGCCAGAGGTGCCACTGAATATGAGAAATTATGAATATGTTCCAACAGAACCTATTAACTGGATGCTAATTACTATATTATACTTATGAAGTTACATTCTTTTCAAAAACAATGTAGGGTACAGGTTTTGCAATCAGCTGAAACAATTTAATCGTATACAAAAAAAAAAAAAAACACGATTAACCTAATACAGTACAACATCTTTTTTTTCTGCCAATTTCTTCCAGGGATTGCTTTTTTTAATACTTGAAAGTAATTGAAATCACCATGGCAACAGGGCTTACCTTTGTTCAGTGAAATAAAAAATAAAGAAATGTAAAATGCAAAAGACATTATGTTTTAATACAAGAGCCAGCGAGGTATGAAATATGTGACAATAAGGAAGGAGAATGGGATTTGGGATTGCAAAATGCCACTTTTAGAGTTTGCAGAGCTATTTCTATTTATGATCTCGTCGTCAAAATGAAAAGCGCAGTATACAGATGCACTAAAGAAGCATCGAATCCAAAAGGCCCCGAGGTGTTGCATGATTTAAGCTCAAACTATAGTCCCAACATGCAAGACAACCTTTAAAAAGCTGTGAAAGAAATAGAATTTTTTAGGGCTCGTGCATATTTTGTAAGGGCGTTTTAAAAGAAGCTATGATTGTACTCTGCATTTATCTTTTGATTTATCTTGAAAGTGTACTGATCCGTGGCTTTAAAAGCACCAGAAGATTAACGATGCACCAACAAAGTTAAGTTTCACAGCGATATATCAGCCAGGTGAGCAAAATAAATCACCTGGAGTTCAACAAACAAAAAGTAACAGTGGTATGATTATTAAACTGATTTTACTGACTGCTTAAATATGACAGATTTAAATGGTGCTTTGAGACAAAGAGTGTATAAAAACCTACAGTACAATAAAATCAGATGGCATAGCATAAAACTATATTGGAAGTGAACAGGAATTAATTATAGTGATATTTTTAGCATATATTACGCCTTGATGTGAAGTGAACTCAAGCCTTAAAGGTACCCTGTGGAGTTTCCGACCTCTAGCAGTGCTATGAAGTCGTTTTTTTTTTTTCCAAGTGTGTCCCCATTTTTCTGTTTGTCTCATGTTCACAAGGACGCACATGCACACGTGACACTATACACAATCCTGCCAACAGTTTCATACTATTCCACTGATCTACAGGTGGCAGGAATGTGCCAAGAAACACAGCGACGTGCCAACAAACGCAGGGAGGAAGAAGACTTCAAGTAAAGATTAACCATGCGAGATATGAAATATTTAAATCAGCTTTGCAAATGTTTCATGAGGAAGGAAATGCATTCAGCACGTCCGATAGATATAATTTTTGTGAGTAGCACTCAATTTAAATGTATTTTTTTTTGTTAACAAGAAATACCACTTAAACCATATTAATTAAAATAAACAGTGTGACATTTCTGGGAGATACACTTGAGATTGACACCTTTTAAATATGAAGCTACAGCCGGTGAGCTTAGCTTAGCATCAAGACTGGAAGCAATGTGCAAACAGCTAGTCTACCTCTGTCCAAAGGTAACACAGTCTACTGGAGTCTTTAAATCTCGCTAATTGTTATTTCACGTTTGTTTAATTTCTACAAAAACCGACTGCCGGTTGCCTGAAAATGTCTGCTAGACTCCAAGAAACAGTCTGGCACATTACCAAGTCCAAAACCACAATTGCTTATTTTTACACATGACATATTATGTGCTAATTAGAGGTGTTTAGAGGAATTTAAACCAATGTCAGCACTCATAAAACATTCCCAAAGGCAAACCACTGTCTCACCACCGCCACTTGTAACCGTTCACTCACATAACACAACTAAAGACTGTATGAATAAACAGATTAAAAATTCCACCAGGTGCAAATATTATCACATACGAGTCCAACTAAGAATACAAACAGCACTGCTTCCACCAAATCCAGATGTGGCAGCTGCCAATTATTGCAGGTACAAAGCCGCACCTCTGCAGCACACACAAACATAAAGACAAACAACACATACCCTCACACTGACAGTGCATTTATGTTGTGCGTACCTGTATGAAAAATGTGTTTTTTCTGTGGTGTCTAGATAGATTATCATCTGCCATTTATCTCGGGGCATGAAGGTGCCATTTGTTATTTGGACAATGAATGGTGCTCTCTGGAAAACCTCCCGATTACACACAGTGTGGGAACGGTAATGAGACCAACAGCTCTGTTGCCATGGAGACCAGAAGCAAGATTTTTGACACCTTGGACTCACACGGCTGCCATAGTTTTTTTTCATTTGGTTTTGCTTTAGTTGTTAACTTTACACTTAATTTGAGCTCCTGTGAGCTGGAACAGCGTTATATTCTACTGCTTTATCAATGATCACTGAGTGCATCGGGATGCACGTTCCGGGGGTAACCTTTAAATTAAACTGCTCTTTATGTGTTAAAGAACAAATAGCTTTTGCATTGGGATATAATTGCATTGTAACAGCATTTGCTTTGTAATCACACTAAAACAGAATGAAGCACAAATCTCCAGCAGCAGACGTTGTTCCACCTGTGCTATCAAATCCATTGGGTTGAGTTTAATTCTTGTGATCCGGAGAGCCATTATGCAAATGTTAACTCATCTGTATGTAAATGTCATGTTGTTTTTTTTTTTTTTTTTCCTCTCTATAATCTGAGTTACATAGAAATACCTGGAAATCTCAGCTCAGATATCATGCAGTATTGGCAATTTCAAACCATGTTTTCCTTGATATGAAATCAGTTTCTTTATAGTCCACATGAATCACCCAAGCCCATTCTTGTGCTGTGACAGTGAGATCTATTACAGTGGCTACAGACCAACACCTTGCTCTTTAAAAAGCAGCACGGCAGCTGTCTCCAGCTCCACACCTGATATTAGACAGTATTTTTTGTAGGTGAATTAAAGTTGTTTAAAGCTCACATGGAATGAGGTGTGCCTTTTCTATGTCCCATGGGTTCGACTACCTTTTGGATATACTGAAAGCAAAGTCAGATAAATTACATTTTCACACATTCAAATCATACAGTCTTCCTTTAAAAAATAAAAGTACCGGGGGCTTTCACACGATTTATCTGGCGCTCTCGGGTGTACCTTAAATTACACCTGACAAAATGCGCTCGTAGATTTAGAGTTTCATCATGTACAGTAAAATCTGCAATAACGCTACAGAGCACCAAGAGTAACACAGGAGGTGTGTATTAGGCTGTCAGTTTCCAACAACATCACCATCTTCTGTAGCTCTCTGCTGCCAAATACTGAACACATACGGCCTGACACTTGGGTTAAAAACATGTTCTTCCTCCTCCTCCCACTCTCCTTCACCGTCAGTCCTCCAACCTATGCTGCGGGCGGGAGTGATCTCCAACGGTGTAACGTCATTGTCTGTTTCCTTCCGCTTTCTTCTTGCTCATTCTCTTAAGTGTTCAAGAACTCTCAAGTCAAGCCCTCACTGATGTTCTGGTCCTGCCCTAACATCCTTCTACAGGTGGAAACATTTCCCATCCTTTTTAATAGCGTACAAAATGTGCCTGAACTGAAATTGCTGCATTTTATCTCCCTTCACCTGCCGATTTAAAAAAAAAAAAATCCAGTTTCTCTTTTCTCCTTAAAACCAGCTGTTGGAATATTTGATAAAAACATGTTTCAATTATGACTATAAACGTCTGTCTTATTAAATAAAGTCAGAATTTTTCCAGGACTAACATTAGCAGGCAAAGCATCAACTAAAATGTGTGTGAGCATGTTTCTCTGTTGAAAGATAAATGTTCCATCATTTATCTTCTGAGTAAAGATTAACACTTTTTCTTGCTAAATTACACAAACAGATTCATTTTTTTTTTTGCACCAAGAATGCATCAATTAGACTGAAAGTAAAACACACCTGCACCTGAGCTCTCTCAGTGTTTGAGATGCAAATAATGTGCACTCCCTCTTCACATAAGAGATTTCAATTTTGGAAAACACAACAAGTCTTCACGCTTCTAAATCTTTGGCGTCGCTAAGCCTTGACATCCTGTTTACATGAAAAGAAAAACATTATTTCGGTGTTTGTCTGCGTTTCCAGTATCAGTAAAATGTCCTACCCTGAGCTGGAGTGTCTCCACCCACTGTCCTACCACCTTATACTCTGGGGTGGAGGAGTTGGTCATCTGGAACTGGAACAGGTCATAGCGTCCTGGAGCATCGCCGTTCTTGTTAAACACAACAGAGGTGCCGGCACTACCTGTACACAGCAAGACAAAGAAAATGCGGCAAAAGGACAGCAGGACATAGAAGTGTTAGACACAGGTGTGACAAGATACGGCGCATCTGCTAACGTGAACTTTTAACCCTGTTGCCTCTTACTGTGGCCTTAATGGACCACACAAAAGACCACAGCGTTTATGAGTCTATTCCTCCGGGTTATAAACCTCCAAACACAATGACCTATATCTTGAACCTTTATGATAATCACAGACAGGGAAGCAAGCTCCCTGCTGACCAATATAACACTTCCTCACCTGCTTCCTATGATTATCGCAGCTGCACAACGGCCACCGGAGGAATATATTTCCACATTCAAAACACGGTTAGATATGCGGACTCTCAGGTGTGCTCGCCTATCAGAAATTCACTCCCATTTCAAATGTACACACCCCCTCCTCTGTATACTTTTTTCCGTCACACAGTGGATAACAACAGGAGATACAGGGAGGATACACAGGTCAGCCAAAGCATCATACGGTCCCCATCTGCTCTCAGTGTGTAGCAGCCCGTCTCAAGCAGAGCCCTGAAGATTTCACTAATTAGCCCAGAGAGTACTGCAGACACCTGAAACGTTATGTTTGAGGAAAGAAACAGTTGTTTAAATGTGTATTTGCGCAAGCTCCTCAGTCTGTCAGTCGCGTCTACCCTAGTAGATATTGTGGATGGGCGCTCAATTATACAAGCCTCATGACTGGAGAATGTGTGCAAGGCAGTGTGTTAATGTAGATGTCAGTCAACATCAGATCTCTCTCGCAACAGTGACTGCTGAATGGCATTAATGGGAAAAACGGTTGTACTTTATTTTATACATGAGGTCTGCATTGTTGATGAGGTCATTTCTACCATCCAACAATGGCAGGAGAGAGAATGAAAAACTGCTGCGTTTTACACGTCTATTCACCTTGGCGCTGCATACAGTGGCTCGTGAGCACAAGTGGAGATACCATTTTTGAAATGGGACGGGGGGAGTCTGATGACACTTGGCATGGGAATTAAGTACTTTAATAGCTCTGGCTATAAAAAGTGTAGAGAAAGGACCAGGAGCATATGTCCAAAACACTTTGGGGAACATGTTGTCTTTTATATCTAGAACAGAGCTTGTGGCTTTTGGATGGAGGGCCACTGCCCCTTTTCCTTAGTTTTCAGCCAGAAGGGAATTTCATCTCCCTCCAGTTCTCCCCAGTTTTTTTTCCAAGGACATTTGTCATTGAACATTCTACAAAAGTTTCAGGCCAAAAGACTCTTGTAAAACAAGAAAGGCACAGGGAGCATGAGAAAAAACCCATTTCAGGTGATAGACTAGGGGCCCATTTTAATAAAATACCGTGGACAAGCACCCAAATTTTTTTCTTTTTGACTTTCTGACACCGCTGCACATTACAAATGCCAGCTCATAAGACTTTAAGTGGCCATTTTCATGTTGCTGCAGAGCCACAAATCCCTCACGATCTGCTGTTATGCAAAGTGATAGCACATATATTCCACATTAACAATACAGAAATGGCACCACCGGAGTATTCTGACACATCGGTTTCAAAGCAGAACACTAATTCATGGCGTTCAGCGTGTGTCAGCGCAGAAAATGAAGGAGGGCAGGTGTGCAGGATAAATTCAAGTGTACTTGTGAAGCCCATAGTGAAAACCGCCTCAAATATGAAAACCAAACTAAAGCTGGTGGGTGGCAGTCACCGTTCTGTCACTCCTGCTTCCACCAAACAGACAGTAGACTTGTTGACACAGTGTATAAAGATGTTGACACGGTATTGACTCCTGTGAGCAAAAGCTGTGACAGGGTTGCCATTCTTACTCCACGCCCCGGCAAAAATATGCACAAATAAACAACAGACACCCATTCAGTCATTCGGTAAAGTGACACGAGTGATTGGCCACTCGCGCTCTTCAGCTTTAGAGCAAATTATTTAGTGGCGTTTCTGTGCATGCAGATCAAAAGAGCGTCAGAAATTCCTTTGTATTTTCCATTGCGTGTTATTTTCAAGGGAACAAAATGGTCTGTGTAGACTCCTCAGTGAGAGCGCTGTCTAAGATGAAAGATTTATGCATTTGCATGTGGCTCTGAACTAAGACATGACAAAAGTGCACTGCTGCTGTGCTGTGCTGAGCAGTGTGGGTGGACTCGGGATCCACTGCTGTGTTTCTCTCGCATCATTATTCTCTCCTGTTTTTTTTTTTTTTTTTGCCTCTCACTCTTCAGCTCTGTTACTCTGGCACAGTGGGGAGATCAACAAAGGAGGCTTACACTCCTTCGCTTTCAAACATACATTAGCAGTGGCACGTACACAAGATAATGTGCGTGGTTCCAGTCTAAATGCAATAAGGGGCAGTGAGATATGCCTGAGCCACAACACAACAACCTTCGCTTGCCAGTAAAAAGGTTTGAGAATATAATAGCAAGACAGGAAGAGGCAGAGGAGATAAGGAAGGTAGAGATCTTTTTTTTTTTTTTTTGGCTTAGGTGAAATGAACCTTTCTTTGTCTGTGCCACACTGAGGTAAATGCTTTTTAGAAGCTGCAAATCCAGGAAAGTCAGCTCAAAACCCAGATGGTTATTGAGATTGGACAGCAGATTCCCAATCCCATGCATGAATCTGCCCTTAGTTTAAGGTCTCCTTGAGATTTTAGAACGGCTCAGGCAGTTGCATATATTCAGTTTCTTTAGTTCCACCTTAAAATCTGAGGGCTTCTCGCCTGCTGAAACTCTGCACTGCTGCCATAGCGACAGTGTTAGAGAAAGGCAGGCAGCTCTTTAGCCTTCAGATCGCTGACAAAGTTTGTTTTCACACGTTTATGTATGGAACTGTAAAGAGTTATTCGCCCTGTTAAACACGATCAATGTGTTGCTCGCACTGATCAGTGAAACACATAATGTGCAGAGGAACAAACTTTTAATGGATCAATATCATTTTATGACATATTGCATATTCAATTTTTAATTTGTCAGAGAATAATAATTATTGTGAAATTGAAGACCAAAACCAGCAACGGGTGTTGTCTGCGTAGACAAAGCTGTATTCCTCTGTGATACAAACCTCCATGGTCGTCTAAAAACTATTAAAACAAATTTAAAAAATCACTCAATAGGATAACATGTTCCTTCATTATGACAAAAATAGGCGCTGTTGTTCATTTTGAACTGATAATACGGGACATACACTGTTGTGCAGCAAAGGTGTATTATTCCGCAGCTGAAAATAGTCCTAAACAAAAGGCTCCTGTTGCTCCTGTTTGAGTAATGTTTACAGTGTCTACAGTGTCCTGCTGTTATAGAAAATAACCTTTAAAATAATATATATACATTTGCGACCCTTTCCTACAGCTTCACAGTACGTCTTCGGGTCTTCAGTAGGAGGGGATTGGCTTAGGGCAGCCACAGACGGTGGTAGGAAAGTCAGAAATATTGGCAATAACAAAAATATAGTTCATGTCGCCAATCTTGGTAGAAATTTCATAGCCTGGCTCTAGACCTCTGACTCATCGCCCACATCTTCGATATTTCCAATACGTCTGTGTTGCTGGTTGGAAGATAACCAAGCCAATCAGAGCTTTGTGGGCAGGATTACTAATGGGGAAGTCATCTTTCTGTGCAGGAGCCCGACAAACAGTTACGTCCACGAAAAAAAGTGGCTGACAAACATGGCAACATGCGTGGATGACATCAACGCAGATGTACAAGTTGGTGTAAGTCAACTAAGGCAAATAACAACTCTTGAATATGCAAATGTCTTAGACTGAAAAAAAACTTCTATTTTGACTGATAATGAACTTCAAAGGGTGGATATGTATCGTGCTAAAGATTAGTCAGAAAAACAAAACTCTCAACTCTCAAACCAAAATCGGCTAACATGACAGAACAACAACACAAAATCAAATGGCAATTTAGTGCAATGTTGATATTTCAGATTAAAATTCAACTCAGCTACTGCCGTACCTGTGTTAATGATTAATACACTAGAGATGTGCCAGAAAAGCTCCATGCTTTGATCTTTGTTTTAAACTTACACTCAGTTTGTGCTTCTTTAAATACTAAATGCATTAAATGACAAAAATGTTTTCCATCCGTCCATTTCCTGTCATCACTTATCAGGCTGGCACCGAGGTGAGAGGTGGAGTAATCCCTAAACCTTTCCTGGAGACATCACAGGGCCATTTACACCTACAGCCAATTTAGAGTCACCAAATAACCCGTTAAGTGCGTGCCTTTGGACTGTGGGAGGAAGCCAGAGTAGTGTAACATCTCATGTTGGAAATATACACTGAAATGAAGCAAAGAATAGAGAATACAATTAAATAAAACACCAGAACAGTGTTTAGTACATCACGTTCGTAGAATACATCTGTCTCGGTAAAGTACATGTTCTAACCCAAATAAAACCCATAAAAAGTGGAGTGTTATTTTAATACTTAAGAATATGACATTGAGCTGGGTCCCCCTCTAAAAGTAGGCCAATTTTGTGAGAAGATTCGCTGATTCCTTACTTTAAACAGCTGAATCGTATCTAGAACATTTTGTGAAGACACAAAGTACTTCTGAAGAGACTCTAATGATCACTGCCTGACACACGCGCCGGCACATTTGTAATGACAAAGGTTTCTCTTGTTTTAAATTCATCTCCCGTTTGGCTCTCATCCTCCTCTTCAGAGCAGTTGTCATTAATAGTTATTTTACATTAATTGTTAAGTATCTTCCACATAATTTTCTGTACACGAATGCATAATGCAAAGGTTCAAGTACTGGCAGACCCATAATATATTACACTGACTTATATATTTAACAGATCCAGAAAATGTTTTGGTGTTTTGAACTATGAACGAAATTGAATGTAAATTTGAAGTGTAGCAGCCCACAAGCAGCTGAATATGATGCATAAAATAGAGGAAGTCATATATATTTATTAACTATTTGCCTACTTTTTATGGTCTGAAATTGAGATGACTCTTATATATACACAATTTTGTTTTTCTCCAAATTATGTCCTAAACTGACACTGAAGATTGGTGTGGACACAGCAGCTTTGAGTAAAATAGTGGTAGGAACAGTTCGACACTTTAGGAAATCCACTTATTTGCTCTCTTGCCGAGAGATTGACGCCATGGAGACGGCCTGTATCACTTGTTCTGATGTTTGATGAGCTCAAATCTCCTCAGACTCAAAGCCTGTCATGGTCAGCTATATTTTGAGCTTAATACCAACAGTAATGTGCTAAGGTTAGCTAAAATGTGCATGTTTTGGCCAATTTGATGTAAGTCCTACAAGTTTAAAGCAATTTTCAGAGAATTAGTTCAGAAGACTCAAAGCACTTTAATGGCTGTAGAGTAAATATTTACAGGCGCCAGTAGACAGTTATCTTATCATAAAGACTGGAAGCAGGGGTAAACACCTCACCTGGCTCTGTGCAATGACTAAAAATCCACCTCTCGAACTAATTAATGAACCTTTTCCATCTTTGTTTGTTTAATCTGTACAAAAACTGAACTGTAAGAACAACAAGTGCCTGGCAACTGCTCCCAGCTACAGTAAGAAACACTGAAACACATAACCCTCCGTAACACGACAACTTATTTTCACACTTTATCTTTATAAATCGAACAAAAGAGGTACAGTGTGTTAATTAGTGAGCTGTAGAGGTGAGTCAGGCTAAGTGTTTCCCTGTTTTCAGCCGTTATGCTAAGCTAAGCTAGGCATGAGAGTGCTGACAAATTTCTCATTTAACTCTTATTGGGCTATTCTCTTGTAAATGAATAAAATGTGGCGTCATTGATTTACCTCATGTTTATAGATGCTTCATCCAAGGTTTGTGAATGTTTATACAGTACATTCTTTTATTCTTGCAAATTGATCTGATCTACAGTTTATTCTATCACCTCCATAATACATGTCTTGCCAGTATAGTAAATTAATGTAATATCATAACTAATGACACTCCTCTTATCCACGCATTCTGTAAGAGCCTGATGGGCAGACTTGTGTTGTTGTGTCACTCACCGTTGAAGCTGGTGTTGCGTATGTACTTGAGCAGAGTCTTTCCTTCGGCCGTCTCCATCTGTGGACAAATGCCAGGGTGATCGGCGCACAAGTCCCTCTGCATGTTGTGTAGAGCGTGGGCCATGGCGTACACGGCGTCAATCACAAACTGCACCTTCCCTTCCTGCTCGTATTTGGAGTCGATCCCGATGCGCTCCTGGCCTGAGGCAAGAAAAGCCAAATGCACCGTAAACTATTATATATTACATCCTCTCAAGGCTGCCTATCATCTCCTGCTTCATTTTTATTCCTGCCGTTTACCGTTTGTTGCTAGTTGGTTTATATTTTGTTGGAACTGCACCTAAAGGTACAATGTGGCGTACGGAATAAGAAGACACATTTAATTCACAAGTGGAAAATATCAAGCTGAGCTGTGAGACAAAGTGTTTGTGACAAATACGGCAGGCTCTGATTGAATTACTGCAGTTTAATCCAAAGTAATAGGCTGCTAAGAATGAACCTCACTTGTCCCATCTACAAGGTGATGGAGATAGCCATGATCTTTCGTAACACACTCTTCTACAGTGGCTGTCTGATCTTTTATATCCTCCTCCCAGCGTACTGCCCTTTCACTGTGGGCTGCCGTAAAGGTTTTGCTTCATGCTGCTGATACACTGCTTGAATACATAATGTACAACCTCGGCTGGATTTTTGTTTTCGCTAAAAACTGAATTGAATTAGCCGTTTCACACTCCTGGCAGATAAAAGCTGCACTTCGAGAATAAATGGAAATTATAACAACGAAAATACTACTATTATTATTAATAATAACAATAATCATCATCGTAATCATCATCATTACCATCATCGTCGTAATTTTAATATGCGAGCTCCCAGTAAACAAAGAAGCATCATCAAGGAAATAACACGGAATACTGAAAGACAATTTTCTCCTCGCTGAAAGCTGTTCATAGTTCACGCGGAGAGCTCAGTGGAGGAGCAGATGATATTAATAAGAAACATATAAGAATGTGGGAGACTTGCATAAACTGAAAGAGGTCAAAAGCAATCTGTGTTGACATTTCAGCCCATTTCTCAGTTTACAGTTAACATACATTTGAGCCCACACGTAACCTTTTTGCTTTTTCAGAGCTCTCTATATGGTGCTAAATGGACAGTCTTCGAATGCAAAAGCATAATGTTTGTATTTAATATTCATAAATATCAGCTCGGCTGGAGGTATAAACAAGAGAGACAGTTGTGCAGCCATTTTCAGCTGAATCGAAGGGAAGAGAAAAAGACACTTTACAAAGTGTTTGTGGGGCTCACCAAGTGGAAGAGCATCTTCCGTCTCTGACACATGAACAAAGACGGCAAACAGGAGCTCATGAAGGAAACAAATTCCCCTCTGCAAACAGTAATTTGTGTCACGCTGCCATTACCGTCATCACGTATGCAAGCAGTGTTAATACAGCAACCCACATCACAGGCATCATCCTTGTAGATAATAAATGTAGTGCCATGCCTGTCACAACGTTGGCAGGCAGAGTTTAGGTAATATGAGCTTGCATCACTGTTAGCAACGACACTATCATTAATGCTACCACAAAAATGCAAATAACGAATGGGGGCATGAAGAGTATTTACTTAGCTCTCTGTCATATTCTCTTTACTTTCCAACCTAAATAAAGTGTACTCTGACTCTGTGCGGTTAGTACACACGGCACGACTGTGCTGAGTTGTCAAGGTGACTGGGTTAAGGGGGAATAGAGGGAATGTGGGATTTAAGAGTTACAGGACATTAGCCACAGTAGCAGACGGTCTGTAACTATAGTATGACTAAGACACGTGGTGCATTATTATTCTAATAATAAACTCTGCCTGTCCTGCACCCGCTGGGTAGAAACACCTGGTGTTAGACTTTCTGGCTGTGTCGCAGACAAGAGGGGTTGAATTAAAACTCCGACGGTCGGTCTGCAGCTTCTAATGTGAACAAAAGGTCAAGTTCACGTCAACCTGACATAAGAGGGTGAAAACATGCATCAACTTTCAGTGTAATACAGAAATGTTCCTACTTTGCTCATGTCAAAACTGTACCTGTGCATTTACGGCTGGTATCCTCTCTCTTCGAGGCACTGAGGAGCCTGCAGTCAAAGTTTTCCTCCCAGAACTCAGCAAACCACACATTCCTGCGATTGTTCTCCAGGGTGAGCGCAGTAAAGTATTCATCAAACCCTGCAGATAGCGGAAAGAGGAGAATGGCTCAGTTCCGGACCAATTATTAACCAATTGAAACCTGCAGGAAATGAAGCGAAACTTGTGCAGTGGTGGTGGTGGTGGTGGTGGTGGCCGCTAGGTGTTGGAAACACACCAGCAAGCACTACTTCATCAAAATTTGACCACGGTGGTTCCTCTTCCTCTCAAGCCCCATGGAACTTTAATAATTTCTTTCATCTAGGAAATTACATTAATTAAAAAACAGGATGCATAATAAATAACGAAGGGATCGTAAGTGGTGCCGCAACCCGGTGCCTCGGGCTGCGAGCTCCTGTTGGTGCCAAGCAGATTTTCTGTACACTTCATAAAATCCATAACAATATAGATGATTGATGGCATGATGTATTAGCTTAATGCTACTTTCGACATGGCTTTGTTGCCTGTATGAGGCATTAGCTGGAGGAGATATAACCTGCTGTAACAAAGGAAAAAAGAAAGCATGTATGCTGAAATTAGTTCCCTTGTTTTTGCAACTGTACCACCCAATGTGGGTCAGGAACCTGAGCTGGGACACCAAGATTCATGGTGCAGTATTTTCTTTCTTACCTGCTTGTTACAGAAACACAATTTTCTGTCTCGAGAACAATCTGAATTTTTCACATTTTAAAGTCTCTGTCTGTCTCCACACTCTGTTATCTAGTCATATCAGCTGAGTCATGAGTAGAGGTGATAAGGGCTAATCAGAGCTGAATGACTCAGCCGCTTTTCTTTTCAAAAGACCATCAATGATGCATGGTGGATTAATAATATTCTCGCTGTCTCCTGAGTGTACATTTGTCCTGGCTAGACCTTCCCTAATTAAGGAAAGCTTCATAAAACTCTTTCAAATTTCCCCGATTGTAATGACGAGTGGTTATTAGGATTGTGACACCGGACAGAACTTAAAATAGATAAGTACTTGCAGAGAATACTCTATTTCTGGGGTGAATTTCTACATGTTCTTCCTGGCAAATGCAGCAGCATAATTCCCTCGTTTGCCTCCCTTTTTTGTGGGTGGATTTATTTAAGCTACAGTTTTCAAGAGAAATCCATCCTAAGTACTTAGAAACAATTGATACGGTGTTTCTTTTGGAGTGCAATAAGAGATATTGTGTAAAATGGTCAAAAAAACGTCAATGCTTAATACTAAAAATGGAATTAAAGCTTTGACATTTGGCATTCCTTCCAACAATGATAAAGCAGAGACCTCAGATACCAATGTCTCCACAGACAGTGGCATTTTTTAAAGCATATAAATACAACCACACACATATCAGTCGTGACTGCGAAAGGTTACACAGTCAGTACATTCCTTGGTTTCAGTATCTAATAAAACTTTCTGCAGAGTAGCCAATTTGTCCAAACTGACTTTAGTTTGGTCATATACAACCCACGGCCAAATACAACAACAAGGTCATGTTGTTCTCTGAGGATTGTTGAAAGTCGTTCTGAGAAAATGTTGAAAGTTGACAACTGAAGTAGAAATTGACGAGGCAGGTAGAAAAAAAAAAACGTGGGTACATAAAAAAAAGGTCAATGAGGATATGTCACCACAAAATATCTCTTTAAATGCACTGAATGTCACAGATATCTGTTATTCTAAAGATGTTATTTTTAAGGGTGCCAACTTTCTTTGGGCTTTTGTGCTTTATCCGAAAAGTGCACGCAGCCAGTTTGAGCCAGCCGAGGACGCATGGAAGCACTTTTTGTTCTTAAAGCTGCTCGTAACATTTTTTCACATTAACAATGGATGAAGTTATTATGCTTGAGGTGAAGGGGTGTTGCACTCACAGAGAATTATCATCCAACTTTGGCAGTTCCTCTTTAGCTCTATGGAGCTTTTTATCATCTTTTAGCTCATTGTTTTGGTTCCGTGGCTTGCAACTTTAGATTTACTCTCACTGCTCTCATTGGTGCTGTTTCCAGCTGCAGCAGGCAGCTTTTTAACAAACAGGCTTTGATAACCCCACTGCACCTTTCCTATCCGGCAGCTACATCTAACGATATTTATTCACATACTGTATGTTTCTGCTGACACCGAAGCTACAAAGGAGAGTGAATATTCATCAAACATTTGCCAGGTGGTCAGAATTAAGATTGTAAATGGATGCTAATATAACAGGCAACTGCTTGCTAACACATTCAAAATATCAGGTTTGTAAAGTGACTAGGGGAATTGTCTGGCCTCCGGTATTGCTTGACAGCTGCTCATCCAAGCAATCTCACACTCACTTCCTTGGGTCCTCAGCAATACACCCAGCAAGTGTAAAACTGATAAACAGTTATTGAGAAAACTAAAAGGACCTACACGCATACATGAATACAGACAGACAGACTGACAGGCCCATTTTATTTTTGTGTTTACAGCTTGTTGGACTGCCCCCAACCAGCCAAGACCAACATAAATAAATGACTGCATATTTAAAGCAGCTGTAATCAATATTTTTTATATTAACAATGGATCACATGCCTACTTGACCAAAACCACAGCTAAAAGGGTTAGAGTTATTATTGGACATGACAGCAAATGAATGCTAATGCTTCTCCATAACTGTTGGATGTTTAAATAAGCAATTATCTGCTAACAAGTCTGTCATATCAACTTAAAAACAAGTGTTGCTGCATGTCATCCCCTCTCTCTCTACCTCCTTCCTGTCTCTCTAAAGCCGTTGCTACCTGATTGATCTAATTAAAAGAAACAATAATTGTAGATATTATCTGTTTCAATTGTTTCTTTTACTCCGCAGGTAATTACACACATAACTGGACAAAAAAAGGAAAACACAGCACAGCACAACAACAATACAGTAATACAACACGCGGTGAAGCGTGCAGTGTGTGCATCGGTGTGTGTACCTTCGATGGAGGAGCGTTTGGGCAGTATAGTGACTGCTCCCACTGCTACATCTTCAAGCTGGTGAATCGGGCTGCTCTTGGCCCCCCAGCTGTCAGATCCAATCCACAGGAAATGGCCCACCTGATTGGCCCTCTTGGTGGCATTGAGAACTCCCCTGCAAGGACATTTGTGTGTGAATTAAGAGAGCGCACAGGAGGATGTGTTCGCAGTCTGATATCTATTACACAAAGTCAAAGGAGTTGTTTGGACAGCACAGTCATGTTGTGTACGGTTTATCTGATTAAAAGGTGAGAGGAGGAGGAACTAATTTTGTCCTAACTTGTATATATTTTGCATCATGGTGTGAAAAAGATGCTATTTTTATATTTCATTAAATATACTGTAGCAAAGGGAGTTACAATCATTTATCTCCCTGTCATCTTCTCTTTTCTTTTACATTTCACCTATTCATCCACTTCTAGATTATAAATTCTTACAGGTGCTAAATGTGTGTCTGTGTTTCTTAACAACATTTCCCATAGGCCATTGTAAATGAAACAATATCTCTATTGCTTTGTTGTGATCTGTATTCCCATTTCTCCTCCGAGGTGTGCTCCTGTTTGTGTTGACGGAGGTATGTTTGTGTTGCACGCATGGTAAATCTGTGCTTCTAGCCTGTCTTCAGGGGCTGCTACTCGAGAGATTAAAGACCTCAACATGGCAAGCTATCAACACGCCTGAGCAACATGGATGAAGCCAGAATGTGCGGCGCTCCTCACCGTATGTCTTCTTCGCTGGCAAAGATGATGACTGCCCGCGAGTGCTGCGTCTCCAGCAGCTGTTGGATGGCTTTGTCATAATCCTCCAGCTTGGGGTTGTGGGGAATTTTCAAAGACTGGGCGACGCAGATTCCACCTTTTTAAATGGGAAAGGAGTAAGAGATGATAAAGCCTCTGGGAAGATCTCAGCCATTCATTCAATCTCAAAACAAAGATGTATACACAAACAAAAGCCTGGGGTCATAGAAGCTTGCTTTTTTTTTTTCATATGGAAATAGGAAAACATCTGAGCACAATAGTGATATTTTGATGATGCTGTCATGCTTGCTATAGAGTCTAAATGATAGTCTTACAGTGTATACATTTACATTTTGGCAACGATCCGAAGACCACAGAAGCATGAAATACAACGCTCAAACTGCAGCCTCCAATTCAGAGCACCAGAATTGTTTCACAGAGACGATGTTAGGAACAAATTCAATGCTCTGCTTGCAGCAGGAACATAAAGCTACAGATTTCATATTATGGATTTAGGTAAATCCAACAATTTGCCATTGACTTTCCATCGAAAGTCATTAGCAATCATCAACATCACTTGTTGGACCCCGAACCAATCAGATAGCACAGCCTGCAATAACAAACAAAGAGAATATTAATACCAACAATAAATCATTCTCAGACAGGTCACCACTAATGAGTTTGTACGGGATGAAGGATACTGATTGCTAGATATCTGGCGTAGTACATTTATGTATCTGGCTTTCAGCAGTTTGCTAGATATTGTTATCTTCAGTGTTGTATTCAACAGCTCATTATCAGGTAGAGTAGCAAAATTATATCTTTCATGAAGAGTTTTGCTTCACTCTGGTGTGGTAATTATAGGTGTGGGGGACATGCTAACCTTTGAGGAGCTTTAGATAAACAGATGATACGATCACCTGAGCGATAGGACATCTAAACTACTGTAGGCCTGTGTTCTGAACAGCAACAGCAAAGCTCTACCCAAACCAATTAAAATATCTCCCGCTCAAGCATTTTAATAGCCTACCCAATAACCTTTCAGCTTCAGTTTCCCTAAGTAGACAGAGGAATGGAAGGAATCTCCTAATTGCCAGTCTCCTCAGGCTCATTACTTTGATATAAACAGCTTTTAGTTGGCAGATCACACATCTCCAGTCACGGTTTTGCTGTGGCATTTCAAAAGGCAGAAGATAGTAAAATGACAACTGCTGAACCTCCTCTTAACTATCCATTTTTCGAGTATCAGCAGACAGGATTAGGAATGTTTCTCGATGTGAGAAAACATCCTGGATAGTGCCAAAAGACCTCTGGGATGGCTGCAGTTATCCTCCTTAAGTGGACTAAACATAAAAATGGAGATCCCGTGAATGGCCTAGCTGTTGCTTAAGGGTTTGTGGTATCCTGTTAAAATTGAAACGTGCTCGGTGTCATTTGTGCAGAGCAGCCAGCATTGTAGGTCTCTAAGGGACGACACTAAAGCTCTGTTTCAGCGCAGAGATTTCAGCCAGGAAGCCGACAGTACGACACACTTCCAAGGTCTCTTCTTGAGGAAACTCGAGAAATGTATAATAGATTCAGACATATTAGCGGCACCTTTCAGTTCCAGGTATCACACACACATTAATTCCAGAGAGGGCAAAAAAAAAAAGAAAATCTCTTTTTCTGCTGAGAATTGAAGTCTCATGAAAATGCATTAACTCCATTATGAAAAAAAACCTGCGGGCTTGTGTGAAGAGTTATAATGGTATAACAGTCTTGAACAGAGATGTATTATAGGTTACAACAGTCAATAATACAGACAGAGACCACAGGAGCCACTGATGAAGATAAGAAGCATTTGGAGCAGGTCCCATCTTTAGAGACAGAGAGAGAGAGAGAGAGAGAGAGAACCAAAGCTTTAACGTGCTGTGGGTTTAACACTGTCATGCAGGCTGCAGACCGGCGGCTAAATTATTGAATGCCTGCAGAGTATCTCATCTGTCAGTCAGTCAGTCAGTCAGTCAGGTGGTCAGTCAGTCAGTTAGTCAGGGAGGCAGGGATGATGGAAAAGTATTGTATCTGTACTTCCAGACTACTGTGCTGTGGGCTGGACCGCCTTCACCTGTCACTGGAACACATCGTGTGGCCTTGAAAGAGTCTTCGACTCCAACAGTGGGTTTAAAGAGGAGCTGCATGTCTGCCTCGGCTGAAGATGTGTGATGTGAGAAGGATGAATGTCAGGCTCTGAGAGGAGAGAGTGTTTTACTCCATCTCGTTGAAGTCTTATCCAAGAAATAGGATCATATAGTAACACCGTTCTGGCTGCCACTTAAAGCACCATTATACAAAGTACTTCATCAGAACTGCCTGTCAGATGGTCGAAAAGCTTTCGAAACGTCCTCCTTCACTTTCAGGCAGACGGCAATTTTTGTGTGAACAGCCGAGTGCAACGCTACGAATGTCTTCAAGGAGTGGCTGTCTGAAAATGTGCAGCGCTAAGCTTGTATTTAAACAATTCTGAACAGCTATAAACAATTTTTGCTTTCTGATGTGGTCAAACATACGAACTCACCGCCTACCAGTCGTCTGGGATTTCTAAATGCAAGCAGGCTTCTTGGACGGCAGCGCTGAGAATGGCTGCTAACAAACCTAGACGACGCCTTACATTTTCTCAAGGACATAACCTGACTGGGAATGATTATCTCCGCAGTTGGCACATGATTTCTGCACATCATCAAGACTTTGGATTGGTTCTGCAATGCAGACTTTATATATATATATATATATATATATATATATATATATTAAAAAAATCATTAATCGTTTGAAAATGTAAAATTTCTGCTTACGCAAGAATACGCGCTGCGTGTGGCACTGAAGGTTTCAGCTGAACTTTATTAATTTACCTCTGATCCCACAACATAATATAAAAACTATATGCACCGTGAACCCATACCCCCTGCTCCACATTTTGATTAATATATCAAAGACAGCTTAATGATCGTGATGGCCAAATTCATCAGGCTCTTGGAAGTTCTCTGCTTATCTGTCTGAGTGCCATAGGTCATGCACTGCATTAACTGCTTCAATTATTCATCCTCAATGCCCTCGGTTTTGAAAACGCACTCCGGGGCGAGGAATCCAGCTTCGCCATTTTGCTTAGTGAAATACAAATCCCTTTAAATTAGAGGCTCTTGATGGATTCGACCCCCCGCCCGCCAACTCACCACCCTCCAAACCTAAACCTCCCGGGGATCCATAATGCTGCAATTATATTTATCACCTCGACAGTCACAAGGCAGACTTGCTCCCTCCAGAGTCTCCCCGCCTGAATACGTGGGAGTACATCAAAATGGGCTGACACACAGCTGACATTCATATTCTACATCTGTGTGCCCTTCCATACCCGGTGTGCCTTTGCACTGGGACTTGGCAATGTCGAAGGGTCACGCACAAGCATCGTGGTCTATTTTATGGTGTTTGCAGATGCGTCAGACTTCTCCCCCCTTAGTCCGCTACTGCTGCTAAATATGAGTGCTATATTTTACTGGGAGATTTTTTTTTCCCTCTCTCAGCATCAGAGTAGATCTAAGAACGAATCGTGCTGGCAACTTGCTGCAATCAATTCCACAGTGATACGTTGTGGGTGGTTTTCCTCAAATGCGAGTCTTTTTTATCAGATGGGAAAACTGAACTCCATCGTTCTGGCCTGAGTCCAGACAGACACAGAAAAATACAAACAAGATTAATCTCTGCCAGTTTCACCTGGAGCCAGGATGAAGGTGCACAATGGAACAGTGCCTAAACTGGGGAGAGAAAGCAAAGCAAAAAAAAAAGAAAAGAAAAAAAAAACAGAGAAAAAAAAAACAGCAGAGATCAATATAGGCTGACCATCACTCTAGTCTCAGCTAGGGGTAATGGGCAGCCATATTGCATTAGTCCGCTAGATGGTTCTCCTTGAAGTGGTGAAGCGAGAATTCTACTAATGCATCTGACATTTCACTGCAACCAAACAGGGCAGCCACAAAAAAAAATGTCTCAAGGCCTAAAGCATCGATGCTGCAACATCCACCCAACTATGTTGTTGTTCTGGAGTTTAGCAGTCCTTAAAAAATGATACACCTACTCAGTATGTTTCAGATATGCTCACTTTCCATATTTACTAAGATGTTTTCCATTCAATCCATTCCCGGCAGTCCTGGTGCAGAACCGATGCCTTTGAATGAATTCTGTGAATGTACAGTCATGCTATTACGTAATTAATGTGTTTATTAAAGATCCCATTGGCACTGGAGGCTTTCCTTTAGATGAAATAAGTCCCATTTGTGTATGAATACAAAATGCTGCAAAGTGACTGCAGCTCAGAAGCAACAAGATGAGTCAACAGCAACAATAGCTTATAAATTGTGTAGCTGTTCAAGAGTCATAATAATATCAGCTTGTTTACTGCTCTTGCATAAGGAAAAAAAAACATATTCTGTGGGAATTGCATCTGAGAGAACTAGCTAGAAGAAACTGTTTGTCATGGGATATATGATGAAATAAAACATCCAAAATAAACCTTAAATCGGGACATTTTGTTATTCGTCCCCACACAGGCTACTTTTTCTTTCTGTCACTGGAAATTACACAGCCACAAACAGCATCTTAAAGTTTTAATGAGTGATCACACTGGACACGAATGCACACAGATAAAATATTCATGCACGCTGGACTTCTGATCGGTGCCTGTGGGATATCATTAGCTTTCCTCATTTTAGAGGTTTCCGCACATTAGTCTATTAGAAGAGACAGAGATCACTCCCTGCAGATTTACAGGAAATGGATCCACAGAGGGTGAGGTGAGAAGCAGCAAAATACTTGCTTGTGTTGTTTTGAGTTGCACGGATGTGCTATCATGGATCAAGAGAGAGTAATTTTTTCCAGTCTAGGTAAGATTCCTCTTAAAGTGATTCTCCCACGAAGATGAAAAAGGGATTGGAGTTCTGAACACGCAGCTATTGCCACCTTTCGAATTCATGGTCAGTCAGTTCAAAGTGACTGTATTCTATTATAAAAATGTATCCTTGTCCTGATCTTGCAGAAATACTGCAGCAGCAACTGTGAAAGTCTCTACAGCACAGCTCTAAAGCACAGCACATTATTTGACAAAGATAGCTGACCCGTTGTACTGTATAGCAACTGAGCGTTTCCTGGCGACAGCAGCAGTGACTGCTGATTCACATGTTCAGCTGCATGCCAACAACAGCATCAATGTGGAAAAAGCAGGTGAGTCAAGCATGTGCACAATTCTCGGCCCAGTTACAGGCAAAACCACAACACCTTGTCTGAATGCAGGTTTCTCTTCTAAGTACTCCTCGAGATCCTCATCCCCGAAACCCCAAATGTAAACTTAACAAGGTAGACTGAAAACGGATCATTTCCACTTCAAACAATCACCATTAATGTTACATTACGGGACCCAACAAACAAGATGGATTCTAATAGCTTGTTTTCCAGACCATTCAGCGGTTCATCTCTCTCTGTTTAATCATATGGTTTCAGAGGGAAATGTCTAGAGACGCTCACCAAAGAAGTCTGAAAAGACTAAATATTTAAAACCTTGCAGCTTCACACGCACAAACCAGACCGGAGTGGTTTGAACTGACCGATCACAAAGCTGACTGACCGTCCTTATCAGCCCTGCACTCTCCCTAGCACGGATGAAAAAATGAGGATGAGTGAAACAGAAAAGGCAGAGTGTAAAACAAAACCTGTGTCTCCCAAATGACCACTTGCCAGAGCGTTTTCTCTTCTCTCTAGCTGGCTAGCAAAGGAGAACACATTACATATTTTCAGACCATTCCTCCTCTGAATGTGCAAGAGGTAAAAAGGTGAAATGGTTACATTTAAAAAACACTGCCACGGGTACAGACCATCTTCATTACTGTGACGTGGCCTCCACTCTACAAGCTGCTTCTCTACATTTCCAGTAACACTCCACAACTCACTGGGGGACTAAAGCAGAAGTTGCCAAACAGATCAATAATTCATCCACCCAAAACAGATTTTTACTATGAATTGCAAATGCAAAAATGATCTTCCTCTGGTGGAAACAGCATGTTTAAATCATAGAAACAAACTTAAGAAGATTAGCCTGTATTTATTTACCTGCTTCTTTGGAGAGTTGTGTGAAGGCCTCCACTCCCTTCTCTCCATAGCTTCCCTCTGAAGCGATGGTGGAGACGTAAGTCCAACCCAGGGCTCGGATAATGTCGACCATGGCCTGGGCCTGGAAGGAGTCTGGAGGAACCACCCGTGAGAAGAAGTCATAGCGCCTGTCGTCACTCAACTCCGGGGCTGTTGATGCGTAGCTAATCTGTGGGATCTTAAAGAGAAGAAGTGGGGTTGTTTACTTCATGTGTTGATGCTATTCCCAGTGCAAGATCATAGGTGGTTTCTATGGTAACTGCTCTGAATGTGCAGATGTGTCCTAAATCACTCCCTATATAATATTACTAAGACACTATGTTTCTGCACAATATTCCCCCAGTTTGGAGCCCACAATGGAATGAAAAAGTGGTGTCCATGACATTTATGCTACATTTAGCGACCCCGCAATGCACTTGCATCAGCGCTTTACAGGGTCAACTGCATTCGGAGCCGAGGCATCTGGCAGCGAAGTTGGAGATTGCTCACTCGCCATTTCATGCATGCAGGAGAAAGCATGGTGGCCATGAAACACGTGAAATACACAAAAGACTCCATCTAGAGCCGGTCTTTAGTTTGTCTGTTCTATAGAAAAATGGCGGACTCCGTGGAAGAGGACCTGCTCTCTTTGTGGATATAAAAGGTTCATTCTAATGTAACAGAAGCACAATGGTTCCTATTTCCAGGTGATTGTATACTAATGGAAACATAGATATGAAGATTATATTCCATTTCTGCCAATAGATGCCTCTAAAGCTTACACACTGGACGTTTAAGGGAAAAGATAATTTGGGAAATAAGGTTATTCAACCCCCTTTTAAACCGTTTAAATTGTGTTTCTTAACTTAAACAAGATACCAAATGTTAATTAATAGCTCGAGAGGTGCTACCAGGCAGATTCTTTCACCTTTGGGCAGAACCGGGCAAGCTGTTCCTCATGTTTCTTAAATATGTGTTAAGCTAAGCTAACTTGCTGCAGGAAACAAGTGAACATACAGACATGAGAGTGATATCGATCTAACTGTTTTTATTAACTGTAATTTCCAAAATATCAAACTACAAACGACATTTGTCCCATTAATTCATAAACAGAAGAAAGAAAGTCTGACTGAAAACATAAGCAGGCGCTCCGCATCACTGGTTTCTCTTGCTGCTCGACTTTTCTCCGTATATTTCATGTCACCTTGTCATCTGAGAATATATTCAAATTGTGTATTACAATATTTTACATGCCCTATCTGTTATCTGAGCAACCTGCTGTGCTGTCACTTCCTTGTCCCAACATATCATTGAAGACCTATTGCAGAAATGTCTTTGCAGCACTTTCTATGAACTAGCAGCAGAGCCTTGTGTGCGCTCTCTCCTGATGAGAGAAGAGCCTGTCTTCATCACCCTACAGCATATCCAAATATAAAACCTAAAGAATTCAGTGTATGTGCTACTTTCGTCTCTTCTATTTCTGCCTGTATTTGACCTGGGCTAACAGCAAAGCTAAACTAACACAGTACATGAAACAGACTCTTACATATAGTCCACATCTAGAGTATATACAATACAACTAAACAGCAAACTTTCGACCTGACGATCCTTTTGTGGATCGACATCTTAAGGCATTTCTCGGTGCATTGCGAGTCCTTTCAATCGTCAACAACGTAGGAAACTTCGGTCACAAACCGGTATTCAACAAAAACACTTAACTCAAGGTCCTACAAGCCTTTCTGCAGCTTTTCCACTGCATATAACAATCTTCCAAAGCTTTCAAGTCAAACACAGGGGTCATAATGTGACGGGTTTCATACATATTGTGAGTCGCATGATAGGTAGTAAGTGGACCTCGAGTTGTCGAACTACTGTTTCCAAGGTCAAAGAATGATCTTTCATGCTCACTTGATTCATATAGTGTGTTAGGAATTGGTGAATGGAGGTTCCATATGTTAACTAATACTTGTATAATATGCCCCCCCCCCCCCTTAAAGGAAGCAGCGTAATCGCACTTAATTACCGCTATCAACTACTGACTGACACATGCCATCATCTGAACGGCAGATAACTTAGAGCATCTCATACACAACAGGCTTTATCAATCAAGCTCTTTAGAAAAATGCAACATAGTCACTTTCCCTAATGTTCAGGAAACTCCTTAATAGCCTGCAGATGTTCTTTGTAACCTCAAACACCTCTTTAAATAGCTCAGGTTCTTCAGCCAAGCGTTGCGGTATTGCGGTATTCTGAGATGGAGATGTCAATCTCTGTTTCCATCTGTCTAGTTTTCTTGTAGCGCCACCACAGGCTTGACATTTGTGGTTTTGAGTGAAATGTTTCAACAGCTATTGGATGGATTGCCATGAAATCTGGTACACACATTCAGGGGATCTGAATGGAGAAATGTGAAGAGATCTAGTGTTGGATTGTTCACAGTTCAACCCGTTAAAGTCTTAAACATCTCATCAGGAACTGTGTTTGAGATTTTGTAACTGCAATCACAACTGGTTGCCTGTCGGGGATCAAAATGGCTTCCTCCCATTAGACAGGGGAATGCACGAGCAGGGGCAGACATCATTTTCTCTTGAACCCTGTGTTGTACCTCATCACACAGTCTAATCTAAGCACTGCATGAATGCCATCCATTTCTGTTAGAGTGATCAAAAGGAGCTGGACACTGGGGAAACACAGGAATGAGGACACAGCAGCTCGCTGATGGGATTGCTTCATCTCACAGAGTGTGAGTTATAGCTTTGACCCACAACTCAAACGGAGTCAACCGCACAAAGCTGACAAATTGAGGAGCAGAGGAGGAGGTCAAGCTCAAGATGACTCAATATGTTTCAAGTCACCAACAAAAAAATAAATAAATACAAAAAAAATACCAACTACAGTGTAATATAATCAGGAAACACCAAATCTGTGATGCAAATACAGAAATTCACAGGTGGGGATGGTGCTGCGGTGTCACAAGTTAAATCGTTTGCCTAAAATGAGTTTACCGGGTCAAAGATGGAATACGGAAAAGTAATGGAAAAGCAACAGTGATTTGCATTTAAAAAGACTCTTCTTTCCAAAGAGTGAAGCATTTATTTAGAACATTTCTTAGAGGATGTATCTTAAGAGCTGCTGTAGTAATACTACGGAGTCAAAAGGTGTTATAGGTGTGTTGAATCACGTCTTATCTTCGCCCCAGCTGGGACAGAAAGCTGCTTGAACATTTGTCTCTCTGGAGCTTTTTTGCTGCGGGGAACCATTTAAGACGGCAATGTCTTTTCACTTTGTCCCAGACTTTGTACCCCGTTGATATAATTTCTCCACTCCTTATTCCCCAGGAATCTACACCTCCTTGCAGTACAAACATTAATGTTTTCAGCCTGTGCTTTTTTAATTACCACTTTGACCTCCGGGTAACAAAAGTGCTAAATCTTGATGGAGAAAACGCCGAGGTGTGAGGATTAAACCAGCAGGAATTACGATACAAGGAGATGCTGACTAACGAATACAGATTAGAATCTAACACCTTTGTATTTTTCTATCTGGTAGCCGATGGGCTACAAATTAAGTGAAATAAAATAAATAAGTAAATTGAAATCTCCTGAACTTCATTATGTCTTCCTCAGTAAATTACCAGCGACAGCGTTCAGCTTCTTCTCTTGAGTCACGGTTGCATGCTTTATTCCCAGAATGGCTTTTGCAACTAATTGCAACAGATTTCTGTGGCGAAGTTGATAAAGCGGAGATAATAAGGTGGGGAGAATGGATATATTATCAACTTTTTTGAATCACTTGTAAATAATTAGTTTGGAATGAGTACAGGATTATTTTCCCTAATCTTTCATGAGGAATGTTCCAGCTTCACGGGCGCACTTGATACTGTTTGCGATTTTTATTTCATCAAGACACTTTAAATCGATAACGTGAGATATGGCATCACACATGACACATCGGCCTCGGCTCCAGTTGCAGCAAGGTGAAAGGATGACGGGGATGCCTGTAAGCAGTCTGCATCGACAACGACTACAATGACCATGAGCCGATCATGAGCGACTGAATTCAGGCCAAGAAAGAATGATTAACGATGCCCCCTTTCAGTATCACAATTACCCAAAGCTGATGTCTGGCACCTGTCATCTGCAGTATAGATCAAAGTTAGGATTGCTGAGGGTAATCGCCTGGCTTGCTTTTGAATGTATCTGGGCTGACAGGATCGATGGAAGGAAAACACAGAGGTCTGTTATAGGGGACACTGTTTTATTGATTTACCACCAGAAAGTGCTGCGGCCGCCCTGACTAAAAATCTGTTGCTGAAGTCTAAAGAAGGTGAAGGGGAAAAAAAAGTGGGAGATGGTAGGTGGGGGTAGGGTGGTAATCTGCCTATTGACATTAAATGAGAATTTCAACCTGGGTGTTTAAGAGGAGAGGTGACTAAGTGAGGTTGTGTAAAGGTTAGACACATTCACAGTAAGTGGGAATGCCAGGTGAAGTTAATTAGAGTGCCTTGGCCTTTCTGTTGCATTTTCACATACAGCAGCCCACCAGCACCATGGGCAGCTCTAAAGAAAGGTGAGAGACTGTAATGTCTGTGCTTTAACCGTCCTGCTCCGCTAATGCGAAGGTGATGATTCCGTGTAGCTGGGAGCAATAAAGCTAGCTGTGCTGCTATTCCTCTAGATCTTTCTCTCTCATTTGCTCCATCCAAAGAAGAAACGTTATTTGAAGAAAAATAGGCGGCATATGGCGCACCACGATTCTCAGTTGGGGTAATGGCAACGATCTATCCTTGCCATCTGAGAGGAGGAAAATCTGCAGACATGACAAGACAGGCTGTCTCCACAGAAAACAGAGGGGGGATGACAGTCCATGGGTTTTTAAACAAAAACTTAGACAAAAAACAAAGGCTATCTTTCAAACACAGAGCATTTCCCCCCACAAAAGGCGGCACAGACTAGACATCATCAGTGTCAGAAATTAGGCACAAAAAACTAGAGGGTTGTCCAGACTGGCTTTGGTGTCCATTAATCCAAAAGCAACGCTCCAAAACAGAGCCGCAAATGAACTGTGAGTGGCAGAGCTGAAATGTTTCCCATGAATGGCTGTAACTGGAGCGAGGGCGGCCAGGCAGTTTCTGTTGCAGGAATCCCAGTGCCTCTATTTGCTGCATGATTAGCTTCTAAGTATATCTTGACATCAGTCAGCTCCACTCGGCAGTTTGCAACAATCTCCACGGTGACGGCGGAAACGACAGCGGGTTCTGACAGACCCGGCTCTAACCCCATGCTGTCTGTGGCCGGACGCCAGCGAACAGATTGTCCTCGTGACACCGTGCACAATGACATGCACTCACAAACTCTAAATATGATCCATTTTGAAAGCAATTCAAAAAGCACACACCCCACCCATAATGGAATAAATATTTGCTCACACACACACACAAAAAAAAATCCCTAGTCAGAAGATTTATTTGTAGCTCCACTGCCCGGCGCTGTAAACCAGCGACGGTCGATATCCTATAAACAAAATAATACAGTACGATAAACGGGCCTATAAAGATATTGAGCAGTTATCAAGTTTTACATCTTTCCTGCTAAATCAAGGCTCAGCAGCTCTGCGACAATGGGGGCACCAGACAGTCGTTGGTTTGTATTCAGACAGCGGTGCCATTTTTTTTAGCAGGGCAGAGGTAATGACTGTGTCCATACATGTAACCTCGGGCTGGGCTTTGGTAATCTCTCTTCACCAGAGCACCGTACTGCCAGCACAGCCTACAAGGCAGGGAAGGAAGGGCGGAGGAAACCGACAGCTTTCCCTCCCATCTCTCCGTCACTCTCTCCCCCTCTCTTCCTGCCCATCTGTGTCTCTCACTCTCACTCAAACTCTCCTTTTGTGAAGGCTGTTGTTTCCCCGCCGTGCCCTCACACAACCTGTGACTTTCAGCCTCGTTCCATTGTCCTCCGCCCCTCTGTGCGTTTCATCCCCGTCGGAGGGAGAGACAGGTGGGTCTCATCTTCCTCGCGTGTCTCTCCCTCCCTCCTTGTCATCCGTCTGCATGCAGACACACCCACACAGATGATCAGCAGACACTTTCTGCCCAGAGAGGTCCTCGGGCTGCCAATTTCCCCCCAAGTCGAGACAATCTGCCCTCAGTCACTTGCTCGCACGCCACCTAAATTTTTCCATGCTCTCTGTGTTTTCTACTCTATTTCCCCCCTTATTTTATATTTAAACCCTCACTCCTGAAAAATACACAAAAAAGTACGGCTAATTTGCATTAGCAAATACATTTTGTCAGAAACGTAATGCCAGGGGGAAGTTTTTTTTTTAATAAACGCTGCATCTGCAAACTGTTCACTGCCACTGCCAAATTAGATCTGTAGGTTTAGTGTCTGTCAAACATCCCACCAACTCTTAGTTTGTTTTAACTCCCCTGTCGTTTCAGATCCTGCCTCTCCCTGGCCGTGCAATAAACTCATTCCATTCAGTGCCAAACTCCATTTTCACTTGACTGTATTGTGCATTTTTGTCAGGCTCTCCAGCATTTCTAGTTCTGTTTTGCCTGAGCTGCCGTTCTGACCCTGTTTGCCCATTTCTGGACCTCAGACACTCTTCCTGTCCCCTTGTTGGACTTTTTTCCCCGTGTGACGGATCTCCAGGTTACGACCCTGTATTCAGATACGTAAACTGAACTTTCTTTGCTACTCTGGCTGTCTCATTTTCATGCTGTTGGGTTTTTTACCTGCCAGTAGCAGTGAGAATTACAGTGTCAGTGTATTTTATTGATTTTCCCCACAATATCTGCTTGTGGCGACTAAAGCAACATTACTACTTTTATGGTTATGTTTCACAAACTGAAAGCATTTGGTTAAACTGGCATTAATTGATTTTTCTGGCCGCATGGGGAGAGCACAGCAACCTATAAACACATTATCTTCTCATACTGATATGACAAGCAACAGTGACATTTATTTGAATTTGTGTTTCCGGTCATCTAAGGGGAATTTAAGTCCAAAATTCACGATCTTTTATCTCCATTTTGGTCCCCACCATTTCATTAATATCCGGCTCTTTAGCTGCTTTAGAAGCATGAAATTAGACAAATTGAAATTTCTCAGTAGTTCAGCAGAAGCATCGCCTTTCACTGTCTTTCAGCTGTTTAAACTTAAATATGAGGGATGCAGGCTGTGTGCAACTACAGTATTCACCCCAACGTCCTCCCTCAGACGTGTCGGTGATATATGTGTACTGTACTAGGAAAAAAACATTGCTAGTGAATATAACCCAGACAGCAATTCTGTTTCTTCCATTTCGTATTTGGCGAATAAAATTAGACGCTAATAGATGTTTTATATTACATGAGATACTTCTGTTTATTTCCCTCTCCTCCAATCTCTTCAACAATACCAGCCTCTCACATCGCACTCCTACTACATTTCCACCATTTTACAGCCAGTTATTCCACAAGGACCATACCTGAATAGTGTTTAACCGGTCTGGATATTTACTGTAATTTGCAGCTTTTTGCCACAGGCATCGCAAACACCACCCTTTCAGTGTTGCCCACACCAGCCCTGCTCCAGCCTTAGTGTTACATGACAGAAAGTTAGGCTTTCATAATCCTTTATCTAACACGACCTTCCACTGTCTCCTGCTTTCCGCCCACTTCTCTTTTTCCCAGTCGATTCCCTCACCCTCCGTCTCTCCCGCTCGCTCCATGCCAGTCCCCTGGGCAGCTCCAGTGCTCTGTGCTGGGCTCTAGCTCTTGCATGGCTGCCCTGCCAGAATGTATTTTAAGACAACCAGCATGTTCCTCCATGGGTATAGAGGCTAGGTATGACTCACAAATCAGATATTTGACCAAGAGAGCCACACAGTAGAGTAGAGCCGAAGCGTGGGAGGAAAGTGTGGATAGCTCACAAAGGGAACCTGACCGACCTCCATCTTTTCCATCTGGTAAACAGACTGCTATTTCAACTCTATTGGTATTTCAAAGAAATAATCGTTTCCCAATACGAAATAGCTCCCAAAACCTCAACGGAGAGGAGTCTGTACCCGGGGAGAGGCTCAACATTTATGTGGTGTGGTGTAAAGGTGCAGTGTTGCTGTTACAAATGCATGTCAGGAATGGAGCCTACTGACTTAAGGCTCTTACCTTTCAAGCTGGCATGCCAGTCAAGCTTTTATGTCGTCACTCACGAGAGTTATTTTGTTCAGATACAGTGCGGTATCTCTCTTCAAGTCATTTTTCTGAAGCTTCTTTTGACTTAGGCTTCACACAAAGAGAGGCCCTGCAGAGAACAATGCAGTTCCAGCAGAACAGGCCTTGATCATCATGGCTGTGCTGCGTGCTCTCTCCAGGTGCGACAGAAACTCTCAGAGTCACAGAAAGAATAATACATAGCCTGCAGGTTTATGACTAAGTGTTATCAAATGTATTCCTTTATAGCCACAGGGTCTCACATTACAGATGGCTGTATTGATTTTTTCCTGACTGCAAAGTGCACTGGACGCAGCTTTGTTTTCTCTGCTGTGTTCTTTAGAGCCTGCATACTGGTTTTATTTTTTCACTCAGAAATATGAAATATCAATAAATCAATAATGAAATATGCATGCCATTATGCCTTAAGTAAGAGAATATCCCCGCATGGGAGACATACGCACACAAATGTTTGTGTTTTGGGGAGGATTGCTGGTGTGCAATATCTTTACATCTCTGCTCTGCCTCATTGCTCTGGCCTGTCCGAATGTGGCTCTGGCATATTATTCACCAAAGACAGAACACAGGAGCCTCTTTTTCCCCCACCTACACCTGGAGCATGCAGGGTCTGACACATTCACTGTCAGTCCTGCACCTGCAACACTCTTGACCTGCATCCCAATCATTTCCTCTGTACTATCCTCCATCTCTCCCTGTATAGCTCTCTCTTCAGACTCGACAGAGCATCATCACCAGGCCCATTTCTCCCCTAATAGCGCAGACAATGCGGGTGAGCCTCCTCGATCTTATCTTTTCCTCTCTGTCTGCTCCTCACAAAGAATTCTTTAGCAGGGCCATGTAATTACGCACTGATCACAGAAGTGGAAAATATCACAGATCCAATTCCTTCTAGTTAGTGTGTCTGAGCCCCTGCTTGATACCATGCACTTGAGATATATGTACCAGTTTAGAGCAGAACATTTTAATAGGCGGTTATCTGCTTGCTCGGCGTTGCCTGCAGTGTTGCCTTGAATCTCTCCCTGAGTTGACACTGTAGTATTTTATCAGCAGCACCTGCATTCATAACACACGCGAAATCCATTGTCAGCGTGGCTGTGCGCGTGAGATGTGAGGTTTCAAATGTGAACAAGAATGACGGGCACTTTCCTGCAATAGTCTTGCATCCATATTTAGATGAATCTGATGTAATATTGTTTATTCTATGCATTGTGGTAATTCACTAATTCTCACAGGAGGTGTTTAGAGATGACTGTATGCAGCCATAATATAATTTATGCACAGCTGATATCTTTATGTTATAGGAAAAAAAAAAAAGAATTAGCTGCTTTAACTGCCAATTCACAGAAAGATGTTCACACTCATCGACCAGGTTTTTTTTTCTTTTTTTTATAAAACTGGCATAACAAAGAACATTAAAATCTATAAAAGGCAATAAAAGCAGAAAACACATTCACAAGCAAAGTAGTTAAAATGAAATGGAGAAAACAAATGAAGGAATAAATGAACAAATGCAGAAACAGATAAAACATTCAGAACAGAGCAGCCTAAAACTATGAGTAAGCAAAACCCAAAACATCCCCAGTATAAAGCTGGTCATAAAAGTGATTTCAAAGACAATCTTGAGTGTGATTTTAAAAAAAGAAGGGTAGTGCACTTCACAATAAACTATAGGACTTTAATTCCCTGGGTTTAGCGGCAGAGACAGACCTTCCTCCGAGGCTTTATACAAATCTCACCTTCTTCGCTGGGAATGGCACACTCTAACCGGGCCTCATATTAACTACCTATAACCTGAAGCGTTTGATTGGTAGAACTTGTTTGTGTACCCAGCCACAGTCTGTGAGGCTCGGTTCGGTGCAATAAAATCCCCGCAGTCCCTTGGTCCTAATGGCAAAAGCACAGTCACCTTTTCTTTTCTGTCAAAACAGGTGACAATCTCACTCAGCCTGAGGATCTTACGACGAGTATGACTCATGAAGAAATAAAAGTTCTGCTCGGAGTCCAGCCTCACGTAAACAGCGCATTTCCAATGTGATCAGAATGTCAACAGAAGATGAAATCTTGTAGTCAACGAGCTGATTCTTAAATCAAGAATGTATGGTCTCTTAAAGGTTAAAATTCTGACTGCTGCATTTTAATGACTCCGAAGCTTGAGGCAAGAGCACAGAAAGTTCTCTAAATGTGGAAGCAAAATGTCTGAGAAGATATCCCAGATTAGTTTTGCAAATTATAGTTTTTCTTTTAGCTACTTTTTAGCCGTGCGAGCGGCGTGGCTGCAGGGTGGTAATTTAGGTCGGCGGTCCACCACTTTGGTCTAGACTGAAATATCTAAATTATCAGACAGATTGCCATGGCATTTTGTTCAGACATTCATAATACCCTGATAATAAATCCTACAGAATTGGTGATCCGCTGACATTTCATTTAGCACCACCAGCAGGTCAAAGTTCTAACGTTTCCTGTGAAATATCTCAAAATCTACTTGATGTCTTGCCCTGAAATTTTATTCTGACATTCATGAACCGCGGTGAATGAATGACCGATGACTTTGGTGATGACATTTGTGTCATTTGTGTCAACTCTTGGATGGACTGTCATGGAATTTGGCCCCCATCAGGATGAACTGTAGTCACTTTGTAATCCCCTGACTTTTCACGGGGTGCCATCGTTAGGTCAAAAGTTTCAATACTTTTGCTATAAAACTGCAAAAATTAATGACGCCATCGGCCTCAACTCTTCTTTGTCTTGAGCATTTATTAGCAAATATTAACATGCTAACTCGCTAAACTAAGACGGTGAACTTTATTAACATTATACCTGCTAAACATGTTAGCATTGCCATTGTGAGCATGTTAGCCAGAGCTAATAGCATGACTGTAGATACTTATCTATATTTTGAGGGTTTATTTTAAGCATAATTTTACTAACTATTGTTCATTACTGCAAAGTGCAAGTATTAAAAGAATACTTGCACTTTAAAGAGTCCATTTACTACAAATTATATGAACTTACATCACAGCTAATCATCTAGCAAACCATGCTGCCGTATTTTAAAGCACATACTTTTATCATTACAGCCATCCATTGTCTTTTATTAATTTTATTTTTATTGATTAAGACTCTATAAATAATCTTCATTTGTGAAATCCATCACAGCGAACACCCGGTCTGCAACCTTGTCAAAGTCATATTGGTAACACGGTACAGACTTTCTAAGTCAATTTGCACTGCGAAACTGCTTTACCACGCAATGATAATGTAACATAACACTACTGTTAAAATTCAACCTACTCTAACCTTCATCTACCTGCCTCTCTGCTTCCTGAAGGAGTCTCTACAGCCAGCTCACATCCTCATGCTAATGCCTCGTCCCTCCAAATGTTTGACCTGTGTATGTGATACATAAGTTTCCTTTAGCTTAAATGCATTTATGGCCAGTTTCCTTTGATGGATGGTTAATTAGGAGTTATGATGTCCTTTGTTATTCATTTCCTCTGTTACCAGATGAACCATTTTGAACTATCATGCAATAAAAGACTGGACTGGAACTGCCTGTGCTCATTTGTCCTCACAGACAAGCCACTGAGTGGATAACAAACCAGACTATCCTAAGAGAGTCCAGTCTATCATCAAGCTAAATATTCAACTACTACTGCTAGTCACTACATTATACCTTTATGTGCTTTTGAGCAGTAAAGAAAGGGAGCGGCTGTATAGATGAAAACCCTTGAAGTAAAGCTTAATATAGTCTCTGTGTGTCTTCCCACCCTGCGGCTCATTCTGATGAAAATTATCCCGTGTCCAGTCGTGACCTCGCCACCCATGGACTCTCTGTTCTGCACTGCACCGCTGGTCGAGTGCATCACGGAGGGCATCTGGCCTCAGCGATACACTTGCTCTGCTGTACAGACAGAACAATGGACAATTGTCCAGCAAGCACACAAAGCTTTTTCCATCCTGCCCTGAATAACCTCCAAAGTCTAGAGGAACCGGACAAAGTCTTTTAGACAGAACAGTTCTGTGTAACAGACTCTCTTTTCTTACTGAGATTATGATTCATCAGAGCCAGTGTCTCAACTAACCGACTGAAAAGATTTATGTGGAATGTGTTTTTGTGACACGCACATTTCACATAACTTCCACTCGCAGTGAGACAAAGTGTCAGAAGACTGCACAATGACATGTATTTCAGAGCCAGAATCAGAGATGTGCAACAGACGCCAGATCAGACAATTACCCTCAGACAAGTTAACCAGCCGAAACAGGAATGAGCCCAGTCGAACACAATGGGACTGTCACACGCTGAAGAGTTATCTTTATTTTCAACAAGAGCACCAACATGCATCTTTCTCAAAAGAGCTCATGTGGATCTCAGGTCTGACAACAACACAATCTATCAAATGATCTGAAATAAGAGATATAAAATACCTTAAATATGGATTTCGAATGTCTGGAAAGCCTGAAACCCAGGCGATAAAAAAAACATATATGAAAGCCCTGATGTATTACTCAGTATTTTATATTTGAGTTATGTTATGTAGCTTTTTCAAGAACTTCTAACCTTCAGAGTCAGAAATATGATTCAGAGAAGGAAAATTTCTTCACAACTGTATCATCAAACACAGACCTATGAATACAGTCACAAGAAAGGCCATGTGAACTGCATATTACCCAAAGACATAAAACTTTAACATCATCACCGCAGCGTGAACCGGTTGAGAAAAACACTTCTCTTCAAGCTAAGCTGTTCCAAACCACTTGTGCTCCGACCATCGCGGTGAGCATTCGAGTGCCTCATGTTTCTTTCTTTCTTTATTTCATTAAAGCTCATTCAAAATCATAACCTCTGTGTGGATGGTTTCTCAAAATAAAAAAGGTGCGATGTTTTTTTTTCCAACTGTGCACAAGGACTGTAAAATTGCTTGCGTGCTGAGAGTGTGGGATTATTGTCACCTTAAAACACACACGCACATATACACACGTTGTTATTACGTTGGAGGAAATCACATGAATGTACATTCATACCCCGCGGAGGCTCCATACATAATCTAACCCAAGGAGTAGCCTCTACTAAAAACCTAATCTAATCATTCGCTTTATGTATTTTGTCCCCAAAGAAACCAGACCCTGCAATCATCGCCGCGTCCACTTGATTTTGTCACTTGCCTTGATTCATTTTATGGGTTGATTTATCTGCAGAAGCTATGCTGTAGGCTATGCCGTATCTGTTGTGCGCCGCTTTAAAAATATTCATGTTAGGGATACAGAGATGTAGCAAACAGAGAGACTGTGTTTTGTTAAGGAAGTTAAAGACAGACTCCGTAGCCTTCTCCAGCGGCAGGCATCTCACAAAAAGATACCTCCACTGCAAACCTTCTACTCACTGCAACCCCCACTCTCTATCACAGTGAATGAATGAATATAAACACGGTGACTGCAGAGGGAGTAGTTTCCTGTTTAGTAATGAGACAAGGCGAAATAGGCTTTTAACCTCGATGTAATTCCAGTTGTATTGTATTCATTATTTGCGTGCCCCACTGCGCTGTATATCACAAAGAGAATGAAAGAATGTAAACAAGTGTTACCGTGGGGAAGCTGTGGCCTGCACACATATAGCACATCCGTTTAGTGTTGCAGCGGTGCCATCAACGGGTGAAATCTGACACTGATACATAAATAAAAAAACCTACACCGTATGTGTTTCTACAGCGGGCCGTAAACCCCACCAGCGTCAAGCATAAATCTGGTTTCACATCAATACTCTGGAGACTTAACCTTAACACTACACGGCCAATCCAATCCTAGTTAACCTGAAACCAAATGTTGGCCCTGAAATTTAATGGTTAACCTTGTGAGATCTGTTATGTCTTCATAATGTGAATATTTTAACAGCTTTTTGTCCCAAGAACATAATCGATACAAAAACACACAGTCAGGCTCCAGGAGGAAAACCTTCAGCCTGAACCAGAGTATTTAAAAACAGAAATCTTAAATAAAACTTCTCCTCTTAAATATTATATTACACAGTTTAGAATTGTATTCGCTGGTACGAGTGCAGGGCTGATGCAACATACAGATGGTTTTTGTTCCCCCAAACGCCTCAGTATATTCTCCGGCAAATATCACATTTGACTGGCCTACGACCTCCAGGTAGAGAGTGTGTGACAGGTCTATGCATAATCCATTGATAAATGACATGTTATTGATCTCCTTGGCCTCAATGTGGGCCACGTGTGAGTGCTTTAACACTGATAAGGCAGTTAAAAAACACTCTGTTCTGTCACCGATAGCTCCTGTCCGGCAGTCAATTGTAGTTTAACCAACCCTATTTGAAAGGAAAGAGCTTTCCTAATTTGCAAAATGTCAATGGTGATTGAGGTCTTCCCCTAAATCAATGTAACTGTCAGATGCAGGCATTTCAGAGAGCCCTTGATGAAATCCCATGGGATTTGCATCTGAAAACAGTTATCCTGTGAACGGATTTTTTATGTATGCTCTGGCTGCTGCAGCACAGTATATTATATATACATTTCAAGCTCAAAAGAGTAGGGACACACAAACTTGCTCACACCGAACTCACACACACCGCTGCACAGCCAGCCAGAAAAAAGGAAAGGAAAAAAAAAAAAAACACACACATACCCTTGCCAGACATCATCTCGAGGGAAATACAGACAAAATGAAGCTGAAGCTAATGAAACTGCAAAATTCCACTTTTTCATTTTCACATGTAAAATCAACAGGTATTTTAGCATAACTACCCGAGGCCTAGGCTGCGCTGTAATAATTTAGTCTTGCTGTAAAGGTCTACACTGTGTTGGCTTGTATAATGGTTATATATTACTATCTGTTGTTAGCAACTGATGCGCCCCCGGGCCCTGCTGTAATAACACAACTGAAGGACAAGGAATGAATCCCGATGACAGTTCATTATGTATACTGTGAGAGAGGCCACTGGGCCACCCCCCGACATCTGAGATACAAACTACATGCACATGCACACATGTAGTGACAGACACACAAGCAAATATGATGTATTTAACATTTTGCACGCATCCGTTCACTTACCTCCAAGATACCGAGATCCTGAATGCAAGATTTGTAATGTAATGCATAACTTTCTGTACTTCTATACTGTGTTCCAGCATAGCCTGCCACTACATTCAGCCTCCGATCCAAAACAATGGAGCTGAATGGGATTTTGAACGCATTAAACAATTACTTGTTTTAAAAGAAACACAGCAACAAATATCTGTTTCCAGACACGGCGTTCAATCCACAGCACATGAAACGTCCGTATCCGCGTGACTCGATACCACTAGAGGTAACTGAGAAAACACAAACACTTAAAAGGGCCATTGTGGTTTCTCTTCCCCCTCTTTTGCAGCTCAAGCTGTTGTGCGGTGACTCCCTGTCTATTTCTTGCTGCTTTTCAGCGGCATGCCTATTTACATTAGAGCCCTCACATGGACACGCAGTCTAAACAGAGGCCTCGTGCCAGCAGCCTCCAGGGACGGCAAGAAAAGGCATGTGAGCGGTGCTCCTCCTGTCCCTTTAAAGTTGGAAGCACGAGAGTTGTGTTTTATGAGTGTGAGATTTAGGGGGCTCTCTTGGCAGAATATTGCAGAAATAGAATATAATATTCATAACTGTGTTTTCATTAGCGTATAATCAACTGTAAATAAGAATCGTTATGGTTTTGTTGCATTAGAATGAGGCTTTCGTATCTGCGTTTAAGTGAAGTGCCTTGCTGCATTAGTGCTTGTGCATACATGTGCCTGTTACCCTTACCTGTGTGATCTGTGACGTAGAGACACTGAAAATATGTTTCCACGTGCGCAAGCGTGAATATTCACCTGTCGTTTATTAGCCATGCACGTGGTGTGTCTGTCTGTTTACTCTCACTCTGATCCAGACTGAAATACGTAGATAATCAGATTTCCATGAAGTTTTGGAGACATTCATGATCCACAGTGGATGACTGGTGATCTCACAGTCTCCTGGCTTTTTATCCAGTGCCATTATGAGGTTGACATTTATGTTTTCTTACGGTTTTCTCGACCGCTGTTGGATGGACTACCATGAAATTTGTTAGACATTTGTGTGCACCCCACAGGGTTTCTCTCTATGTGTCAGCCCTGTCATGAGCTGGCGACTTGTCCAGGGGTGCCCCGCCTCTCACCCAATGTCAACTGGGATTGGCTTCAACTGACCATGATGATGATGATGATGATGATGATGATGATGATGAGCGGTTATTGAAAATGGATGTCCCCCTACAGGATGATTTGAAATAATTTTGGTGATCTAGCAGCAACATCAGGTCCGAAATGTTGGTCTAATGTTGGTTTCTGACCAAATATTTGCAAAAACTAATTATAAAAACCAACGATGCTCCCATCAGCCTCATGCGGGCAATGAAAAATAAAATGCACAGTGTCTTACTGAATCAATACGAGACGCGATTTCTATTGCATTTTTGTGCACACCCTACTTTTATGTATACATGACGTTTTTTCATGCTTGAAATGAGAAACAGAATGACAGGAAAGTTTTCTGTCAATCAATGTCATTGTTGCCGTGGTTATGGAGACTCGAGTGTGCTCAAGTCCTCCTGTACAAAGAAAGAAGCTGTCCAAATACAGATCTGAATGGCAGGTAGAGCGTGTCATTGGGAATACTGTACAGTTTGTATTATCTGCCGAGGAATACCATGTCAGAGCAATTCAAGGGCAGAGGATGCAGAGTGGAATGGTTCAAATTATAATACCCGAGAACTGTACTGTTGTTATTGATTGTACTGTGCTTAAAGTCATCATGGCACCGTCCTCTCATTCTTCACATACACAAGTTGACAGTTCTCTGAGGATGTAAGCAGAAGACTTGCTGCCTCTGCATGCGAGTGGGCGTGTGAGAGAGAAATCTAACCAACAACCCACTTGGTGGAAATTAATCTTCCAGTGGCTGCTCCATCCAGGAGTACATTCATTTTATATGTGGGCCTAGATTATATATAAAGTCACACAACCTGGATAAATTATCAATTATTTTGTTTCTCCACACTCTAGAACAGGTTGGTCTTTATTTCAATGCCCACATCCAGCAGAGTTGTTCTGACCAGTTTGACAGAGGGGGAAAAAAATATTCTCACAAATAAATTTGAAGTATTGTTCAGCCATCTACCACTGCAGTCTCTGTGGCCTACCTGGTCATTTGTTATTCCTGAGTTTATCAGCGGGTTCTAATGTACCAAAAAGTTTACTTTGACTGACCAAACAATTCACCCATGTCTATAATCTGTCGTTTCTACACGACACAAATCAACCAGAGGGTCTCGGGGTCGTTCCCCATGAGATATTTCTTGTTATGCACCAATTTGTGCTTTTTATGCATCAGTTTTCAATATGCTTCACTCTTGACTCTTTGTTTGCTTTTTGAGGATAGCAGAGGACATTAAAATTGATCCATAAATTGGTGCATAACAAAATCTCATGGGGGAGGACCCCCAGGCCCTCTGCTTGATTTGTGTCAACCGGGCATGGAGCTGCTGGCAAGGTGCCCCCTTATTTTTCCTCACTGAAGATGGCAACGCCATTTACATTATACGAGTCTATCTATATGAGTCTATTAGCATGCTGAAGTGTGTTATTATTATTACGGTTTATGCTCTCTGTGGTAAATCGTGGTCACTCACTCATGCATTTAGTGCAAATTAGCTAATTTTAGCATGTTGATATGTTAAATTAGGATGGCCAACATGGTAAACAATACCTGCTAAATATCTACATATTAGCGCTGTCATTGTGAGCATCCAAGCACACCGCTGTGTAAGCCAAAGAAGTGCTGTGCTTTACAGCCTCACAGAGCCGCTAGCGTCGCTGTTAGTCCTGTTTCCCTCTGTTTGCTCTCTTATTCCTTAAAATGCGGCACCTTTTATGTGTTGAGAGGGAATTCTCCCCGGCAAGTAGATCCACAGGATTAGTCTTGTGTGCAATATCATTTCTAGCGGGGCCGTGCGATTTCAGAGGCAGATGTGGAAATTGTTGAGAAAGCGATAAAAAAAACGGAGAGAACAAAGCACAAGAGCGCAGGTCTGAGGAAAAAACCACAACACAGGACTCCTTTTGAAAGCTTTGAACAAATTCATTGAACTCAATTACCAGAATTTGAGGAAGAGAATAAGTAGTTTGCCTGGTAAAAACAGATACTTAAAAAGGCAAATTTCCTCTTGATCTATACAGACATTTTGTGCTCGTATGAGGTTTGCCACAGCGAAAGGCAGACTTGATGTTTTTTAGTCATATTGCACAGAAGCCTTCTATGGCTGAGTGACTTTGTAATTCAGGATCTGTCCAGAATGGTGCATGGATCACTGATCACTGTGTTGAAACAAACTACAATGAGCCCTGTGATAATGCCTTTCAGCCCACACTGGACCATTTTCTGCTTAAGCAACGGGGACATTTTTCCCTTTTGGAGGGATGAGTGAGAGGCCGACCAGCAGCCAGCAGAGACCTTCTCATGCTTCTCCACTCATCCCCGTAAGAGGATCGGACGTAATGGGGTTTCCTCTTTCTCTGGCTGCTTCTGCTCACCAGATAAACTGCCGAAAAACTTCCAACAAAGTGTAAGCGTGCTATTCCTGTCACATATTACAGTCATACTAACAATAAGTTTTGAAGGGAAAAACCCGGTGTGACCTCAGTGTGTGCAGCGTTAAGCTTTTACACAGGTGCCCTCTTCCCTTCTATGATGCACGGGGAGAAAATGGTCGTAATAGCCTGACAGGGAGTGTTGGCGCGGCTGCAAGCGTCAAGCGAAGATGATTGCAGTGAGGATGACACCTCATTGAAATACTGGATCAATATTTACCATCTATCAGTAGGATTATTACATATAAACAAACTGGAAAACGTCTGAAAACAAATAAAGAATGGATTAAAATGCAGCAGCATTGAAAAACATTTAGTGACACGGCACACTGTTATGTAGACGAATAATAAAGCGCACCATCCCCCCCAGGCCTTTGTGAATAGCCAAGACATTAATATCAGGCGTGCACTGTTTCTCATATTCTCCCCGTGGCAGGCTGCTGACCTAATGACCTCATGTCAGTAGCAATGACAACTTGTCTAACACAGGGATATTTTATTCATTTTATTAATATTGCATTAGCTGCACACACTGCATTGTGTTTGCGTGTGTATACTTGCTCTGCTGAACATGAGTGCAAGAGCACTCTCTTCTTCCAAAAAAGACCAAACGCGGGGGGGGTGGCGGGGTAGATCAGGTTCTCAGGCAACATTTTGACTGTGTGGATCTTTAATTATTGCCCCTGCGGGTCTGGATTTTCCCGGAGTACAGCTAACGCTCCGAGTTAACAATCATTTTGCAAACTTTCTGATTTGAATGCAAAAATAATGGCACTTCGTTTTTCCTTTATTACATCCAATCCCGCTCAATCCTGGCACTCAGACTATTCAGACCATTGGTGCCATTCTGTCCAACCAGATCATTTCAGTTAAATGCACTCACTGGCTTCCCAGGTCTATACTGCCAATTTCTCACAGGGAATTCGCTCCACATAATTTCAGTAATACAGGTGATATGCATTCCCTACTTGTTATGGATCGATTTGACTTCTTCTTCTGTCTTCTCGTGTTCAATCTGACTGAACTCTGACCAGTGAAAACAGCGAGATTCACCCGCGTATGTAAGACCAGGTGGGATTGATCTCTCCCTAAATAGCTATTGATTGCTTGGATCCATGTTTGTATAACGGTATGCTTAAAGAACACGTGCAGCAGACGGTGGTTAAAGGTGTGTGGCTGGTCACGAGTATAAAGACAGGGATAGTGGGGAAAAAAAAGGTCTAGCTTATAAAGTAATTGATAAATATTTTTTAAAAAGTGTATATTTCTCAACTTTTGGAATGCTGTTCTCACCCTGTTAGCCATGCTAACAACTGCAGCCTACGCTTGTAACCGTGCCCACATTATTTCCTGTCCCACTCGCTTTTTGTCACAGCATGTGAGTAAATTTCACCTTGCCAGCTCTGGTCTGACCGCGCCATAAGTCAGCATCAGATTAAATGGCCGGAATGAAAACCAGCAGGGCTCTCAGTCCCAAGAACCATAAGTGAGAATCACTGGACGATAGATAATGCATTCAGTATACCCACACAAGGGTAATAAAAGAACAGCATATTTATTTTTAAAGTTCTATAATTGTCTCTCCTTCAGTTTATGTTATTATGATTTATGCTTTTCCCATCCCTTACAACTCTGGAAGCGGCGGAACATTTATTAGCGCCACAACACGTTGCAGGTATTGTTTCAGTAAAGCATTATATGCAATACATTAGTTTTCTAAGTTTGAGTAGTCATTCCAAACTTTTTTTATGTTTGTACTGTATATGTGTGATGCAAAAGGCGGAGACTTTTATGATCGGGATCAATTGCGCTATCAATTGTTCTGCAAAGCTGGCACAAATATGTCTAACTGATGACTCATCAGCCCTTTAAAGTCTGTCAGGCATTTTGTTATTTGTGGAGTTTTATTAAACCATAAAATAAAAGTCTTTATTTTAAAGATAAAACTGTTGGACCGTCTTTTGGAGAGTTTTGTTGTTTGCTTTGCGTTCTGCATGAAAACAGCACAAGACAACGAATTCCTGCACACTGTCTTGTTCCCAAGGACATGGCAATGCTTCAAACCTCCTCCTCCCCCTCCCCCCTCCTCCTCCTCCTCTTCCTCCTTCAGGGTCTCCAATGCTATATTCCTGATGTAACGATGTGTGATATTCACAACGGTACTATATAATCATTCCTACTGATTGAATAATTATGTATATTGTCCTCATGTGTATTTTTCCAATGCCAAAATTCACAGATGATATGTGATGTGTCGTCACATCTCATCTATAAATACTGGTGTGCTCACAGCTTCACTTTAATCTGAGGAAGAACCGTTCTGGTCAAAATGATCTTCATGTACAATAAAAAGGAAAGCTGGAAACAAGGTAGCTGTGTGAGGTTTTTTTTTCTTTCTTTCTTTTTTCTGCTATCGTTAGCCAGCTGTGGGTGGCTGTGGCTCAGGAGGTAGAGTGGGCCGTCCGCTAATCAGAAGATCGGTGGTTCAGTCTGCATGTCGAAGTGTCCTTGGGTAAGAAACTGAACCTCAAATTGCTCCCGCAGGCTGCGCCATCAGTGTGCGAGTGTGATTAGTTTGACTTTCTGATGAGCAGTTGGCACCTTGCGTGGCAGCCAGTGTAGCTGTCAGTGTATGAATGTGCGTATGAATGGGTGAACGTGTAAAAGCGCCTTGAGTGGTTGGATGACCAGAAAAAGGTGTTAAAGGTGAAAAAGTACATTTGCCATTACCAGCTAGTGTGAAAAATAATGAAAATATAAAGTCTGACATCCATTTTAGTGTGCGTGCGAAATCAAAACCCCCTTACAAAGGCAGAGAGGTGAAACAATTTGACTGATATTCTAATAGTCAGTAATTCTCTTGTGAGTATTTCCAAAGAAGCGTGGAGATCCGATCATTAACATTCAGTCAAGTTCTGAATTTAATTTACGAGCCTTCATAAAAATCAAGAATGTGGCAAAGTGTCTTTATCCGTTCTTTTGTGCAGCATGTTAAAACCTTTAGCAAAGCTGATATTTCAAAATATGAGCGTTATATCCAAAATCTGATAAACAATTCTCACAAATAGTGAACAAAATCATCAGCATAATTCATTTCCTATGCAATAATATGTGTAAGCGAGTTTAGTCATACGTTTACTAGGATGCTTAACCTTAGCTTGGAGAGAAGTGTCAAGTTAGTTGAGAAAGTGGCACATCCGTTGCTGTTATCCATGTTTCAGACGTTATAATATATACTGAGTGTGGGCTCTGTATCACACTCTGAAAAAGAGTGCCAATTAGCAAGTGATGGAGAGAAAATGTAAGAGCCAGAAGCACTGGTGTGGATCATGAAATGTCCACGACACAGTTGTGTTTCCCACCCTTCAGCTATGGTAATGGAGCTCTTTGTGTGCATACATGTGTGTGCATCTATTTATACGCCGCATACTTGACATACCAACCATGTCCCGTATAATAGGACTGAATGCAGTACCAGAGATGTGACTAATTGACCTGTGCTGCTGCCTGCATCAATGTACAAATGGCAACCATGTTTAGAAAAACAGACAGATAATTAACCTCTGCCATTTTGTGTCAGTTTGAAAGCTTGTTACGTAACACACACACACACACACACACAACCCCCGGTATTCCTTTGGTGTCCATCTTTACCACTGTTGGCTGAATAGATCACACTGCAAGGCTTCAATCTCCTTCAAATCAATCACAGTGATGATTCTGTGAAAAAAGGAGAGATAAAAAGCCGACCGGAGCCTGTCAGGGCTATGAGAGCAGAGGACGTCAATGCCTCACTTAGACAGCTAGTCTGAAGGGGCCGCTTCCCCAGACAGGAGGACAAGACGGAGTTCACCTGCATTCAATACAAAGTTTTGCCCTGGTCTTCTGGAAAAGCGATGTGAGAGAGAGAGTCGCGAGCTGTTGCACTCCCTGATGTAAATGTCATCTGGAGAAAAATCAATTTCATGATTCATTCAAGAGGCCAAGACTTACAAGTGGACAAAGTTGCACCATCTTTTCAACTAAACTGTGTCGTCCTCCTCGAGAATGACAGGTTGCTCATGTCCAGAGAGTAAGGATTGGATTTTTATCTTAAAGGTGCGCAACATCACAGCTCCTGGAAACAAGTGAAAAGTTCGGCTAATTGATTTTTTTTTCTCCTCCTGTGGCATTGTTGCTTCTCATTTCCAACACAGCATGAAAGGCAGAGAAATAAAAACATCTTAGCAGCAAATCGGCCTCACCATGGCAACAGTATTGATCAACCCTCCTGGGTCCTCAGAAAAATCTATCCCTCATGTCAATTTTCCTGCATTAACAGTTCAGCAGCTACTCATGTCCTGAATAGACAACCATGATATTTAGCGTCTGGCAATAAAATCTACAATCACTATTTAGCTTCCCTGATGATTCATTTATCACAGGGGTGAGACATAGAATGACCTGATGATATTCACCGAGAACAAAGTGGGAAGTAGGCCAGGAGGACAGCACAAAGACAGGTCACTGTCCTGAGGGCTGGAGGTGTAAAGATTTCACTTCAAAGTGCGTTTGATTTCTTAGTTATGGAGACTATCGAGTGATCAAGTGTAGTTTAAATGGACTAAGACAAGAAACTGAATGCAGCTTTTTTTTTCCCCGCTTTGATTTGTGAGGTGGAAAAAAAGTAGCTTTGCTTCTTTAATTCTATCTGAACAGGTGTTCTCTTGAGCGTTTGATGCTTCTGATTCTTTTGACTGGAATCATTTGATACTTGATGGATTCCAGCTGAAAATAATGTCAGATAACGTTCTGCCACACAGTGATCAAATGGTGTAAAACTAATGAGGGTAAATGGGCTGGACGCTCTCACTTCTGACACGTATTGATTATGCAGTATCATGTGGCCTCACATTCAATTTATCATCGTTTATTATAAGCCCTATCATCACCGCCCGTACCACATGAGGAAAAAAAAAAGAAGTGTGCTGAAGGGCAAAAAGGTTCAGAGGAGGACTGAGTTCATCTTGTGTGTGTGTGTGTGTGTGTGTGTGCAGATTTGACTGCGGTGGTTCAATCCACCTTTCTGACAAATGGAAATGCAGAGTGACGGACGCAGCTGCACAACAAGTGTCAATCCACAGATTCACACATGGACTACACCTACACTCCCACAAGCCTTACACTTACGCAGATATGCTTTTACACCTGGTGTGTGGAGACAAGAGGAGAGGGAATAAAGAAACCTCTTCCACTGGTATTAAAACCTCTTAATTTCACAAACGCACACATGTACAAGTTGCACAGCTTGAAATGAAAGGGGGAAAAAGAAAGGAGGAAGTCTTGCAGCCTTCGCGTTCTGCAACAAATAACAAGTGGGTTGAGGATGCTTCAAAGTATAACTGGAGGGTTTCACTAACTTGGAACGATAAAAATTTAATTTGTTAACTCGGCCTACAAAGAGTGAGAAGGAACCGAAGCCAGGCTGAAGGTTGCGGTGGGGACCATCAGTCTAATAGTCCAGCCAATGGAGCTATAAAAACCCCAGAGGATGACTGCTGTAAAAAAAACAAGAGTGTTGCATGTGTTAGTGTGTGTGTGTGTGTGTGTGTGTGAAAACAAAAGGAAGAGAGGGGGGCTAAAAGCATGTTAAGCACTTTGATGCAGTTAAACAGCTACTTACAGCCCAGTCCCATGGTTAGTCTAATT